>JAXCIN010000048.1:1249460-2498920 GCA_038502155.1 Parochlus steinenii | reverse complement strand
TTTCAAAAAATAGTCAAAATTTGCGTATTGAAAAGACAAATTTTATGTGTGAAGAAAATTTGGAAAAACTTTAGGAAAAACTCTACTTTTACTCAACTTTCAGTGAATTTCAGAAATTTACTGAAAGTTTAGTGAAAGTAGAGTTTTTCCTGAAGATTTTCCAAATTTTCTTTTCAATTCTTATTTGTCTTTATAATACGCAAATTTTGACTATTTTAAAAAAAAAATCCTTCAACGGGAAAATAGTAAGAAGTTGAAAAAAGTAAAAACTTTCAGTGATTTACTTTCATAGTGTGTGGGCCGCTTTAAATCAAATTAAAACATACTCAAAAATTTGTAATTGAATCTATAGGCCACTAGTAAACTCTCGCAAATCCTTTTATTTTGCACCTCGCACCCTAAAAGCACTTGGGGGACTTTTAAGCGTTCAACAAAGAGCTACAGATACAGAGAAAAAATTCTAAAATCGAGGAAAATTCAGTTTAGAGTAGGATAATGTTGAGCTCGAAAAAATCGATATTACAGATTTCAACCCATTTCAACCATCACGAAGAAATGAAGCATTAAATTATTTTGTATTTTAAGTATTTCAAGCATTTCCAGCATTTAACCCCAAAAATGAAAAATGGCAGATCGATAGGAAACGTCAGGTAGGCTTAAAGTGGCTCAAAGTAGCTGCGGGAAAGGTAAAGTTAAAGTAGGTGCTGAGGAGGAAAATGGGGATATTATAAAAAGCATTCAAAATTTAAATTAGAGCACGAGTTCTACATCCCAATAACGTTCAAAATATATTTCTGGTTTTCGTGAGTTTTCCTGGATTTTTTTTTGAGTGACACAAAATTGAAACAAATGTCTTATCATCAAGATTCTCTGCGGGTTTTTACCGACAGAAGCTTTAAGATGACGCATAAATAAACGAAAGAGCTTAAAATAGCATTTTATGATTTGCCTTGATTTTCCTAATGCTTCTTATTTATCTAAGAATTTTAGAAACATATAAAGAATAAATGAAGAATGTTGATAGAGTCATTTGTTCTTATTATCTGTGGAAGCATCTGAGGCAAATATCCTTCTCATTCCAACGAAATACACAAGGGCTCTTACAAAAACACAAACAATAATAACATGGAAAACATAAAAAGTATTTTGAAAAAAGAAACTCAACAATGTTCGTTTTTTTGTGAGAAAAACTTCCTATTGACTGATTTTTTATTATTTCCTAGCAAAACTTTGTCGTTCTCCAAATTTTCTTTAGTTTTCTTAAAGCTTTTTTGCAAAGAAGTCATAGAACTATGAAATTCGTGGAATTCATGTGAAAAGCTTCCAAAACAAGCTTTTAGCTGTGTGAGTGGAATCTCATTAGTGTTAAACACAGAAAAGATGTTTCAGTGTGCGTAAAATTTTATCGAGCTTTTTGCATTTAATCTTCACATTTTCCTAGTATTTTCAAGTGTTCCCTATTTTTACAAAAAAATAAAAATAGAAAACACATTTTTCTCGTATTTTGCAGAAATTCTCAAAACATTTTATAGCGTTTTAATGGAATTTGCTCCATTGTGGATACTGAAAAGGCAAAATTAAATTATTTATGTTGTTCTCCTTGGTTATTCCTACTTTGCTGAGTTTTGTAGAGTTTTTCAATTTTAGTTATTCTTTACTTTAAAAGCATTTTTCAACAGAATTCAGCTTTGAATATTGAATCTATTTAGAGATAGTGATGGAATATCACATGATTTGATTATTTGAATACACTGTTCAAAGTGCTTTTAATATCTCATAGTGATCGTGAAATATTTGAATATGTAAAGATGATTCAAAAGTATGGAACCCTCACAAATTTATTTATACATTTAGAAAAATGTATTTATTCAAATTTTTTCATAGATAGCAAAACCAAGCTAATACCATGCCAATTTTGCACTGTGCTTAATATGCATATCCTTTTCTTTAAAGTTTCCATTCAAGTCTACTGCATTTTTCATTCAAATGATTTTGTTTCTGCTATCGCAAGAGCACTCGGTGAACATGAGAATAACACGAGTAGAAACAAGAAGATTAAAGAAAAATGCATTGAACCGCTGAACATTTTCCATAATATTCTTTTAAGGAAGACAAAGCAACTTTGGAAAAGTATGTGGTGATTGAACTTTGAGAGCGTATATATAGCTAGTTTCATAATAATGGAGGAATAAGCATTTGAGGAAATACCAAAGGAAGTTTTTGTGCGCGATTTTGAAAGTTGTTTGCTTTAATTCAGGATTTCTAACATTTTTCTCTTGTTGCTTCTTACACTATGAATTGCTGCTTAAATATGTAATTAATAGAATAAAACCAATAAATTCTTTGAATTTTAACCAAATATTGCATTACTTCAATAAATTGCATTTCTAGAGAGTCATCAGTTGAAGCTGGATACAAATTGCATTCGTTTTTAAAAAGCTTCATTTCAATTCAAAAGCTTTTGAGACTTTGTGTAGAGCTTGTAATATTCCCTTATTATTTCCTGGAAAGTAAAAAGGATGAAGCTCTTAAACATTCTAGTTGAGTGAAAATACTACATGATTTGTGTCAAGAAAAGCAAACAACAAGAGTTATAACTTGCAATGTTATACAAAGAGGGACCAGCAATATGATAGACAAATATAATATAATAATCTGGGATGAGGATATATTCTCTTATGCTAGCTTTTTTGTTATTTTCCTCCAATACTGAAGAATATACTGTATTATGTGCAACGTCTGGAAAATAAAATGGTTTGTGGCTAGAAATGAACTTTTACTTTATGATTGGTGATGTCCACTTTTTGTTAAGATCTTTATATATTTTTTGTTGTGGTTGGATTTAATGCGATTAGTTTTATCTGATCATATATTGAGTAAAAACTTTAACGTAGTTTAAAAACTTTTATGGAGAGGATGTGAAGAAATCGATATGTAACAAAAAATGTGGCTTTTGAAGGTTTTTATTGGTTTAAAATCATTTTGCTCCTCACAAAAAATATTTAGTTGAAGTTGTAAGTGCACAACCACGAGTTTTGAATGTTTTTCATTTCACTGACTAAATATTTATTTATTGATAGCTTAAAATTGCTTAAAAAACAAAACATTCAAACCATACTTCCTTAATTTATAAAAAGTTCACAAGCTTTAAAAAAGGGAAATTGTTTAGTTTAAATTTGTTTTAAAAGTTAGTTTGAAGGTTAAATTTCAGAATGTCTTTGTTTCTATACAAGTTGTAATACAATATACAGAGCAGAGAATTGAAAGCTTTGTGAATGAATCTTTCTTGCAGTATCCCTTTAAGATTTGCCTCGAACTGTTCGAGCTGTCATCGATTCTCGAACATTTCGATTTGTCTTCGAGACCAGCTGACAGCTCGAAAATTTCGAGGCAAATCTTAAAGGGCTAGAAATAAATTTAAAATTAAATTTTTCAATTAATTTCAATTAGAAACCAAATTAACAACTAATTCAGGTAGAATTTGATAGCGTAATTAATTTAGAGGTTATAATCCTAATTTACAACTTGAGTTTCCATTTCTTATCCTCAAAAATACCCAACAAATTATTTTAAAATGGCCGAAAGATTGCCATCCTCACATTCCTTACATAAATTCCAAAAACATTCTGCATGTAATCTCAGTTTAATGACTTTGTCTTTCGCATTTATGCACTCATTTTTCAGAAGTTTATAAATTTCTTAGGGACAATTTGCATAAACATTATTCATTATGTTTTTAAGAAGTTCCTTCTATTATTTCGTCCCTTTTTTCATTTCTTACACCCAGGATGAACTTGTATTCTTTTTATCAAGTCATTCGTTTCATCTTACTGCATAGTATTGGTTGAAATTGGAACGTTTTTTGTAAGAGAGACTTTGTTTCAGTAAGCTCCGGCAATTTAACATATTTTACGTTACACTCCGAGACAATAAATGACCAGAGTTTTAGGCAAAACTGTTAAGTGTCATTAAAGATATTTCACCATGGTTAAAAACATAAGAGAAATCTCTTGTACAGCCCTGTTAAAACACACATATTATGTTGGAGAATTTTCTAGGATTATTAACCACAGAGAGTGCCTTCTGTTTGCAAATCTGCAAATGACAATGCTAAAAATGCTCGAATTTCACTCAAACTTCAATTTTTGCTATTCTCACTTCTATCATTTCTAGAGCAGTCAACAGGGATGGAAGGAAGACAGTTTAATGATATTAATTTAAATAACTTTTATGGGAAAATATTAAATTTTCATGCATGGAATGTTCTTCCTTTAATTTGTATACAACCATTGAGACGCTTAAAATGTTGAAAAATGTTTTATGTGTTTTATGTCTGATTTACAAACAGTCTATTTGATAATAATTTGCTGTCGCCATGTATTCATAATTTGCGAGTTTTGTCGTAGTTTTGTTGGAGTTCCGTGAATTTATGAATTATTTTTTTGTTTATGCACTTTGTTTTAACGAGTTTTGCTTATACAGAAAAAGCATTAAAACATATTTTAATGTTCTGATGACAAACAAGTTAATGAAGTAAAAAATACACAAATTATAGGTTCTTTTTTGTTTGTTTTAAATATTTTTATTACTGGTGATCCAGTGGTAAATTGTTTTGGAAGAAATTAAAGCATCACTGATAATTACTAACATATTTAGAAAAACTGTTAGATAGACTACAAAAAAAAATTATGTCACGGAACAATTCCAATAAACTCAAACAATTCTCTTATCAGTCCCTTAAAAACGTACTCATTAGGCTTCTGGCTATCATTACACGATTAACCAAATGCACCATTAAACAACTGATATTGCTACAATTACTCATGAAAATTACATTATTATCAGTTTTAATTGCTGTCTTATTTCTTGTTCAGAAAATCTCTGCTACATTTGTTCTGATTTATTATGAATTCATTAAATAAATAATTGCTCACTTCTTCATTTTTAAAGAATGTTCAAGAATAATTATTTTTAATTGTATTTTGTATATTTGATTCATTTTAGGATATTCCTCTTGATGATTTTATTTTATCAATTTCAATTATTGTTTTTGTTAGCTATACTTTATGAGTGCTTAGAAGATTTATTTTGAAACCAAAAAAACAAATAAAATCAATAAATTTATGTGGATTGGCAATTACTTTTCCCATTGAAAAGACAAACAAACTCAAGAATAAGATTTAGGAACGAATTCGAGAGTACAAATTATTAAATCTGTTTGTGATCAGAGAAAAATTCTACGTTTAAGCTTGGATCATCATCATTCACAAGGAAATGAAATCAGTAAAAGATTAGCCATTTTCAAGTTCATTTTCATAAATTGTTAAAATATCATCTAAATATAAAACACAAAGTATTGGATTCTAAAGTATTCCATACATTTTTCTAAATTTCCAACTAATGATGTGCTGTCAAGATTTTCTCTACAACGGCAAAAGAGAAACAGAAAATCCTAAAGACAAATCCCCGGATACCAACAACAAATCCCTTAAAGACGAGTGACGAAAAGTTTTTGCGATAAGACAAGAAACATTTTTAATTGCTTTGCGGTCGTAACAGAGCTTCCACGCAATTAATTTACGGATAAAGCCAAATCAAACAAATTAAGTAAATGGAAATTTAATTATGACAGACGGACAACAAAAAAGTTTTAGGAAGTTGAAAAAGTTTTTATTGAAATTTGTGGAAATTGAAAACAAGAAGGACTTGGAAAAAATGTACAGGAATATGGAAATAGAGACTTCATTTAACCGGAAAATTCATTAAAGGAAAAAAGGATATGAAAATTATTCGAAATTGATAGGAAAAACATCGGATATTCAATTAAAATTCTTTTTGAAGAAACACTCTGGGAGTTTTTGCAAAGTGGAGCAGAACCTTTTCAAGATGTTCTAATTGAGGCGTTAGTCATGGTAGGTTGACCTCGTCGATAAAAATATATTAAGGCATCAGTCTTTTTATTATGTAATAATATAATATAAATTAATAGATCATCGTCGATGACTGGTCCCTTTATTGAAGGTTCAAGGACGATGATTTGTTGGCATGTTATACCATTATTGAATAAAACCATCCTTATTAACTGCCCTTTTTATTTAATTAAATACCATAACTTTCTTTTCGCCCTAAAAAAGCTTTCCTACGTTCATATTTCCGGAAAATTTTCTATCAAGAATCGTCTCACGAGCCTGTCAGGGGGTGTCCATAGAAACATACATTTTGGTTGTGAATATATTTTTTGATTAAGTTTCTTTAACCTTGTCTAATATTCTAAAAGGTTCTTAAGAACATCGTAAAATATATAATTCATGGATGAACTCTACTTGTTTGCTAGCTTGTGCACATTGCGAATGATTTATTGGCGGAACTGTGTGATGCGTGGAATTTCTTCTCCCGCCTTTTAGCCCCGAAATGTAATATTTTCCACCATCAAACATTTATTATTGTGAATTTGTGAAATGTTCCCATTTCGGAGAAATGATTTATATATCCGAAATAATAAAAAAAATACGGAGAATCAACAAAACTGGTAAATCTGGAAAAACATGAGATATTGTTTATATATTTGTATGATACAATATATGATGCTGCAAAGTTCTGCCCAAACGTTAAAAAGTACAAAAGCAATCACAAAATGGATATTCAACCAGTTCATGAAAACTTTTCCGACAAAAAAGCATAGATCCTGATGAATCATGGCTGGGATTTTGTATTATGCTTTTATCGTACTTTTATTATTTTGTTGATTTTCCTGTTTTTGAGTCATACACGCTGATTAATTTCTATTTTGTAGATTATAATGAACATTGTATTTGAGGGATGAAAATACAAATGACGTCATTACTTGCAGAAAGCTGTAAATCGTAAATACTTGAATATTGGAGAAAAGAGGGAGAATGCACAGCTCCACGATAAAATCATTAGCTTGATGAAAAACATATTAATTTCAGCGAAAAGAAATAATGACTTGACTAATTTTAGGCATATGTTTTCGAACATTTTATCTTGCCTTTGACAGTTATTAGACTTTTATTTCTTTTATTTACACACTGACAATATCATAATATTTTATCAATGATGATGAAAGAGAAATTGATAATTTTTTATAATTTAATTTTTAAATTCGCTTGCAATGTTATCTTATCTTTACAAAAAATGTATTATTAGAATTGCTTTTCTTAGTTTTATAATGGGAGTGTTTTGTGGGCATGTGTATGGAGACTCAGGAGAATTCTAGAGATTCTAGTTCTTTTAATACAGAACCATAAAATTGTAAAGATATGAAAACAAAAACAGATAAAATGGAAGAATCTGTACAGAAATGAGAAGAGATAAATTTTCCATTAAAATTCGATTGTCATTAAAATATCCTTTAAATTGATCCTGAAGTAACTTGGTAACCCACTTAAAGTTAACAACTTAAAGTTTCCAATTTTGTCGCAATGTCAACTTTCTCAGCTTAACCGAATTCATTAAACCAGATTAAATGCGCAAAAAATCACGCAAAAATGCCAATTTTCACCCCAAACAGCCATAAAAACCCATAAAGGCAGGAGCTACATAATTTCTGCATAAAACTCTACCAAACTCAACTATGCCAGTAGTAAATTTTTATTATATTATATTTCGGTATTTCGGTAATTTTGCTATTTGTTTGTTTTGCCACAAAAAAGAAAACTTTTCGCTCAAGCGAATGTTTTTCACACAACTTAGAAATCACATCTTGCTTGCAAAAGTTCTTCCTGTTTATCCAGTTTTATCAAAGTTTTCTTTTCTGATGCTCTGCAAAAATTTCCATAAAACAGGAAATTTGTGTTTTCTTCTGAATATTTCGAATATATTTGGATTTCATCATGAATTTCATAGTTTTTCCAAGTTTTCCAAGTTTTTCTCAATATTAAAGAAATTCATGTTCTTGATGGAAAATTAAGAATATTGCAGGACATATTATATATATTTTCATTGACCAATACATGAGTAAAAAAGGACGCTTTCCTTTCATTGTCTTGTTTGTATTAAGCCGATTGCTTGTGTTGAGGGAAAGTTCATTAAACGCAATTTAGTGAAAATATGGGAAAATGCCTCAATACCAACAAAAAATTACGTATTTACCAGTATTTACGCTAAAAAGGAAAATGAGAGAAAATTGAGAGGAATTCAAAGATTTGTATGAATCGGCCATGCCACAACATTCAATGATTCATTCAACTTTCCGCATTCTTGCTCTTGAATCTTCCATGGCTTTTCTTTAGAGTAGTATTGGGAAAAGGAAATCACCCCAAAATTCGCAGAAAGTTTTGATTTTATCTGAGCATGAAAGTGGAACAGCAAGGATCTGAATAATATATCATAACAAGGTCAAGTATTGTTATAAACATCATAAATTATGAAAATTTTCAAGAGGTTACCTAAAAGACCCTTGACTTCCTGCATTCTCATATTTTCCACATTGTTTGTTCTATTTTCCGTCTGTGATCCGTTTAATTGCTAATGCAGCTTTTGTTCCCTTTTTACACTGTTTTTGTGTTTGAAGTAATCCTCAACCATTTTCAAGCAGTTTCAACAATTTTAATTAAGGATTTACTCATTCTACTTAAGTTGTTTCAATTGTTTGCAGTATGGCTCGGTAGCCAAAACACAGTTTAATACCATGAAACAATCAAGTGCCTCCTGCTGGCCAATGTTCCTCCTTAATCGCCTTAATGATATTTAGCCATGAATTGTTTGCCTTTCAGCGGATTTTTGTTGGATTATTCCTGAAAATTTGTGAGCTTAACTAGGCGTTTACCCAAGTATGATGATCATTATGGTGGGAAAAAGATAAAAACGATTTTCGTTAATTTAAATATTTTGTGATTTGAGAGGATGTTGAGGATTGTTGACTGTTGCAAACAATCTAGTTCCCATTTTTGATATATTTGGGATAGTATTACTTGTTTGAGACAATTTTATGGAAATTTTTCGTCATGCAGAAAAATATATTTATGAGCCAGCTTTATAATTGAATGCATTATTCATTTCTTTTCTTTCAATAATGCGAAAAAAATGAAACAGTAAAAATTTCAAGCATTCTATACAAATCCGCTAATTAAAATTCCTTTTTAATTACTTGTGGGAAAAAAGTTCAAACCCATTAATTATAATTGGATTGCTACCGGTACTAAATTTCATCTAAAAAAGCCCAAATTTATACCACAAAGGCAATTTTTGGTATATCTCCACATCTCCATAAAAAATGTCTGTTTTGCTGAGACATCCAGTCACCAACACACATGCAACAGATTCATCATTTTCACCATTTGCAGAGAAAAAATCGATAAAATATATTTTACAGCATACGAAGGATACAAAACATACAAACGCATGAAGCTAAATTTTGGAGCATTTAGCAGATTTATTCACAAAGTTGACTGGATTGTATAGCCTTGCTCTTGCCGGCAAAGGAGATCTATTATGATATTTTGATTATATTGAAATTATTTGCATGACATTAAATTATTTTAATGATTGAGAGGCGTCAAGAGCAAATACTGGGCATATACAATCAAAATGCGATAAAATACGATCAAAAGGACATGAAATAAACTCACGTGTGCACTTTATTGCTTTGACATACTTTGCTCAGTGTGCTGGACCAAAATTTGGGCGAAAATGGCTGAAATTCCATTTATCTATTTAGGATGATTTTAGGATATTTCTCAGTTATTCCATGGGTTTGAGGAGTTACTCAGTTCTTTAGTGTGATTTTACGAGCTTTTTGGCTTACTTCAGTGTTTACAACGTACTTTTCTATATTTCTTCTTTATTTTATGAGAGAGAAATGAAAGGGATCCATTGATATAATTTATGTTCAATCTTAAGGATTGAATTCACACGTTCCATAATGTTTGGACTACATTCCGGATGAATCCTTTTTGATAATAAATTGTGGAATCTGGAACGAGTTATAGCTTTTTTGATCCTATTTTTTTATTTTATTGGTTAGGCAGTGTTAAAAATTTTGATTTCTTCAATGGAAATGAAATGTTTCTAACAAATCAAAGAATGCAAAAAAAAATTAAAAAAATAAAAAAAAAATAAAAAAAAAAAAATTTTGATTTGTTCAATGGAAATGAAATGTTTCTAACAAATCAAAGAATGCAAAAAAAATTAAAAAAATCAAAGAATGCAAAAAGTTCGATTTGTTTCGACAAAAAAACTGCCAATGCATAATTCTTAAATAGTTTCTAGCAGTGCAACTTAGCATCAAATATATTACACCAATTCCATTCCATTAGATTGAAATCCCTTCGAATCCATAAAGCATTTAGCTATGGATTAAGTCTAATAACTTCTCAAGACAAATTGACTCACCAGCTGATCCAGGCGATGATCTTTGGAAAGGGGATGCTTCCAAAAACACGTCCTCTGGAATCTGGAGCTTCTCGCGTTCTTTCACCTTCTCCTTTTTGCAGTCCTTTTCTTTGGGAGTGGTGTTTCCTGCAAATATTTGTTAAATGTTAAGGGAATTTGCTTGAATTTTTATCATTGTATGCTTTAAAATATTTCAAATAATTCACATTTATGATTGAATTTTAGAAATGATTTTTTTTTCAAAATTCTCGATGTTTCGTGCCAAAAAGCGGAAAATACAGCAAATTTCACTTAAAAACCTTCTTATCTAAATCCAAGAAAATTCAGAAATCGAAGTTTTGTGAGTAATTCTTTTCTGCCGATAATAACTGATAAGCGAGTGTTAAATATACAATAATTGATGAGTTTCGTGTTTATGTATATGGTAAAGGTTTGTGACAAAAGTTTGATGGATAAGTGTGATAAGTGGATATGTTTGTGTAGCTTAACATAAGTGTTTGGAAATATGTCATCGATTGATTAGAGAAGTAACTTAACATTAAATGTTTTAAGCTTCAACTGATTTTTAGATTTTTCAAGGATACACATATTCTTGAATTAACTTTTCAAAAAACTTTGCAATCTTAAAATAAAATGAAATGAAATTGTAAGCATAAACAAGCATAATGAATTATTGGCAACATTTAAAAATAAAATATAAATGCTATCAACTTATTTCAATGAATAAAATTCTAATTTAAGTCAAAGTTCTATTATTTGTTCAGAAATATCTATAATGAATAATTTAATGTGATGTCAACATCAGGATTGATTAAAGTTGACTAAGATTAAACTTTATCAATCTGAAATGTAATTTCCCACCAGTGTTTCATGAATATTCTGAATAACTCTAACGCACAGCTAAAATAATCATAATTTAAACTTCGATTAAATACTAGCCAACAGAGCCTTGAATACTATGTTTAAATTCCATGAACTACATATTCCTCGTAGTTATAACTCAACAAACTGTAATGACCCATAATTCATTATCGCGCAGACTTTTTCCAACTCCAATTTTTATTGTTACTGCAAAAATGTAGCAGAAAGCCGTTAATATGGTTTAATACTTGCGAAAGCTGATAAAAAATTCAATGAGTTCGCAGTGAGTGTATTACAAATTGAGTCAGTGCTGATTAGATAATTTTTGTGAGTTCTTTGTTGAAAATTAAATGTCAGCTCTTTTATCAGACAAATGCAATTAAAAGTTTTTGAGCAATTTTTCAAAGTCAGTGTCTTCACAGTGTCTTCACAAAAAGTCAAAAAGCTATAAAGAAATTATTAAAATCTTCTATTTTTTAAGTTAAGTTTGAATATAATCAGAACTTATTTAACGATTTAGTACATTTGAAAAATATCAAATGTTTTGGAAGCGCTGGATTGAAAATATTTTTTAAAAGCACTGGTGTAATGAATCAATTTTTAACCCCTCGAAAGTTTTGGCGGAATTTTTAAAACTTAATTATGATGATCTTGATAATTATGCTATCTTTAAAATAATTAAAATAAGCTGATAACTTTTCCAGTCCCTTGTCACCCGTTTTACCTTTTCTAATTAACAAGCTAGTAACACGTCGTAGTGCCTCTCGAGGAGATTTGTGGAAAAATTTTGGTGGAGGAGCGTTTTGAAAGTTGGGAGGCAATGTAAGAGTCTTCTTAGCTGTTCCAGTTTCCCAAGCTCTGCACGAGCCTTGATGCAACCTATCTAGGTGTTCTGTTGATGCTGCTGAACGTCTCTGCTTCGGGTACCATCCACGAGCAGGAAGACGAGGTGGTAATCCATTCATACGCATTTGCAAATCACCGTTGTGTCCCAATGGTCCCATTTGGTTAATATTCCGCTGGCCCAGTGAGCCTAAAAATTTTGTTAATTAGTTACAAAGATTCCGTCACCGGCATATGATTTTATGAGGTTAGCTTTAGTTATTTATATTTTAAAGATGCAAGGAGAAAAAATGATTTTTAAGGAGTAATGCGTTAGAAGTAATAGTAGTATAAAATTAATACTAGCACTGAAATTGTTTAAAATTTAGAAGAATATTAATTACAAAATGGTTTTCCCGCCAATTTTTTGTTTAAATCTTAAATAAAATATTTATCAATTATAAATTAAATTGGCATAATAAGATAGCTGAGAATATTAGAATATACTTAATAAAAAAGTATTAACTAAATAGTTTAAAGTAAGTTTTAGATAAATTCTAATCGTGTACAACAAAACTTTAAATTTTCTGCAAAATGAAAAATCTTTACAGCTACTCCTCCATTTCAACAAACGTAATCTAAAAATACTCGTAAACAATACTTTACTCTCTAGCAACTCACCAATTCCAATAATAGAAGAGTTGAGGCTATTTTGGCGAGGATTTGTTCGAGTTCCTGTACCACTGCTTCCTGGAATATCTGGTGCCCTTCTATGTGGAGTTCTTGGTATATCACAACTAAAATACAATTTATTCAATTTGTTTCAAAGTCAATAAATCTGTACAAAACTTTACCCTCTCGCAAAGATCGGCGTTTCTGGAAGGCTACATGAAGTTTGCAGTCTCCTTTCTTCTCTCGGGCTTTGAGCTGATCGCTTGGGAAAACCGCTGGTGAGTCTCCTTCTAGATGTGCTACTTGGCAAATCTGGGGGAAGTGTTCCAGGGGTATGCGAGTTGATAGGATTAGCGTAAGCTCCATTTCTGTAAGATTTACTAAATCCAGCGTCCATCGAGCGTGTTTTCAAGGTGTTTTGTGATGGACCAGGACGGTGAGCAGGGACTAAATTAATAATTAGAGTTAAAACAAAATTCCATGTCTGAGCTTCTAAAAGCCTTCAAATAAAAATTTTACCGGCAGGTGGATGGTCTCTGTAATGATGATCGATCTTGTGGCGACTTCTAGATGAAATTGAAATGTTCTGTAATCCATGTATATTTTCTGGTCCTTCTGGAGCTGGTGAAGGAGGCAAGGGTGGGAATTCATCGCTATCCTAAAATATAAGCAATACAAGAATTAATTTCAAAAACTCATATTGTTCTTCTTTAATTTACCATTTCTGGGCTAGAAATTGGAGTTCCAGGTGATGGAGGCAATGGTCCAAAGAAAGGCATCGTTTGCGAGAGCATCTAAAAGTAAAACAATAATTATAACTTAAATTCCAACCACAAACATGTAAAACTTACCATCTCCTTAGCACTCTCTGATTTATGCACTCCTGGTCTGAATCCAATAGGACGTTGCAAGAAAGTGGGCTCGGCTACACGCACAGCTATCTCGCCTCGCAATAAAGCACTTATGTTGTCCTCGATCGCACGCAATGGTTCTGCAATACGCTCACTGTCCTCCTCGTCCTCTTCGAGTGGGGGCGCCAGTTCTCTTCTTGGTGTTGAAATTGAATCGCCTAAAAGAAACATATAAAGTGTGTTTTAGCATAGGTTTTAGCTTTCATAATGATATTTTTGTATTTTTAGATAGGTCCTGAGACTTTGTTATAATAAAAAGGACAAAACATTTATTTTTTATTGGTGAAAGCTGTTTTTGCTCTTTCTCAATAAAGATTATTAAATATCTTTTTAAAAGGTGATGTTGGAGCCCCAACTTAAGTTCTTTCTTATTTAACTTTATCCGAGGGGTTGCTCTTGATCATTTCAAAATGGAAAAAAGCAGATTTTTGTAAAAAGCAGAAGAGCAGATTAATGAGCAGAAAAGCAGGTTGGTGAGCAGAAAAGCAGTCTGAAAAGCAGAAAAGCAGATTCTTAAGCAGAAAAGCAGAATATAAAGCAGATGAGCAGAATAAAGATCAGATGAGCAGAAATAATAATAAAATTAGGTTTTCAATGCAATTTTTTTTTTAATCCTGAGTAAACTTCTTCCTGTAGTACTCATATTAATTAAAAGTAATGAAAAGTATAAAAACTTTGACGGAATAATGTTCATTCATCTTGAGCGCCAATTTTATTCTTTTTCCTAGCTTCCCAGCTGATTTCTTTCATTGTACTGGAAAACTTTTTTTTGCTGAAAAGCTGACCTTCAAGGCTTTTTGAAATATTCAAAAAATTTAATTAAAAAAATCTTGAAGACATCTTGAATTTTTGAATTTTCACAATTATTCTCAAAAGTGAATTTAATAAACATTAGTTGAGTGAATTTTTGGAAAGATCCTAAAAAGGGTTGATTTTAAAAAGTACTTCTAATTTATTCCTTATCAAACCAAAAGTGAGTGGACAGAAAGTTTCGTTAACATCATTTCCTTAATATTGGTCCACTTTTAGACTAGGATACAAAATTTCAGACTTTTCTGACAACTAGTTACTTTTTTGCTAAAAACTTTTTTGTCGACCAAAATATTTTCGGAAGTACACAATTTGAAATGAAATATTTGCTCTTTTATTATTTGGGTTTTATATTTTTCTAATGTGTGACCAAATAATCGTTCGCAGTTTGAGACAACAATAACGTTTTAAGGAATTATCAATTTTTCCCCACTTTTCTCAATAAAACCTTATACAAAATGTCAAATCCGTCCGCCAGCAGAAATTTTCCCTACTCTTAGAAGTTTTATGAAACTCGGCCATTTACAGAATAATAACTCAGGATTAAAAAAAAATGCATCCAAAACCTAATTTTATTATTTTTTCTGCTCATCTGCTCTTTATTCTGCTCATCTTGCACGAAAAGTTAATTCCAATCAATTCCTCGATTTCTCTGAGAAACGCAAATATGTTTATACGTATGAAACACCACACAAATTATGGTATTAATGAACCCATTTCCAGATCAATAAGATACTTTGAGGAATTTTCCTCTTTATACAAATCCAATATTTCTCGAGAAAACTTTAAAAAACAGCTCTCTGACATAGTTAAATAATTAATTATTTTAATCTAATCTCATCTGTATATATATTTGTTTGTAATTATTTTATTCTCTTTTGACTTAACATATTATTAATATGTAACATTGAAAATCTACACGGGAAACCATGGATGTAATAAATAATAATAATCTGCTTTATATTCTGCTTTTCTGCTTATGAATCTGCTTTTCTGCTTTTCAGACTGCTTTTCTGATCACCAACCTGCTTTTCTGATCTTGAATCTGCTCACCTGCTCACTCATCTGCTTTTCTGCTCTTTCATCTGCTTTTCTGATCTATAATCTGCTTTTCTGCTTTTCAATCTGCTTTTCTGCTTTTTAATCTGCTTTTCTGCTTTTTCTGTCAATTAAGAGCAGATTTTGCAAAAAATCAAAAAAAGCAGAATAAAGAGCAGAAAAGCAGATGAGTGAGCAGGTGAGCAGATTCAAGATCAGAAAAGCAGATGAAAGAGCAGAAAATCATGAAGTGAGCAGAAAAGCAGATTGAAAAGCAGAAAAGCAGATTAAAGATCAGATGAGCAGATTTTTGCCTCGGGTAAAAAGCAGACTCAAGAGCAACCCCTCGACTTTATCATAAATTTAATTTCATTTCTTATTCTAAAGCACCTAGAAGAAAAGTAATAGAAGCACAGAAAAAATTTGGTTAAGTTTGCTGTTTGAAAATTTTATATATAATCTCTATATATTTTCAATTTCTATATGTTAGAACGGATTTCTAAAAGGGCTGTGATATCCCGGGTTTTTCGTTTATTTTACTAACAATTCCCGGGAATTGGTGGACATAAAAATATTAGTAAACAAAAACAGCTGATGAGTTAGTTCAATTTTAGCAAATTTAATTAAAAAGGATATTAATAAAGCAAATTATGTCAACTTGTTCCGTGCTCCACTGTAAAAGACCTACGCCAGGAACAGATTATTTTCGTAAGTTTTCCTACAATTGTTCGGCGTGAATTATGGATTGAGTTTTGAAAGCACTTGGACACCCAAGAAGAGTAGCAAGATATGTACTCAACACTTCGAATGTTATAATTTTAAAAGGAATTGAATTAATCAATTTTTCTCCGGAAATTAGAAGAGAATTTTTTTTAGTATTAAGCATAAATTATGTTCTTATTAAAAGTTTTTTATTCTTTTGTACCTACAGGGTAAAGATTATTAAAGGATTTTTGGAAGAGCTAACAAAAAGCAATAAAAGCTCAGGTCAAAAGAACTAAATGATATTACATGTTTTTCAAATATTTAACTGTAGTTAATTGGAAAAGTTTTAAAAAACTTTAAATGTGATATTTTAGTTGAATTGACATTTTAAAACAATTTTATATTTAATAAATTTCTATTGAAAAATAAAATCTGAAATCTAAATTTTGTTTTTTACTGACTTTTGATGAGTTTTAATAAATTTATTTAAAACATTCATTATATATTGCAATAGTTCTTTTAGTATGCTATTAACTTCCAGTTTCTAAATATTTTAAATCAAATTATAAACTGATAACAGTTTTAATTTTCAAGGCAAAATTCACATATTTTTTATTTTAATGGATTCATTCATGATCAAAAAAAGATAATCCTTCATCAGTTCTGAGTTTGATCTTTGGACCAAATTAAACAGACTGGAAAAATTCTAGTCCATAGAACTTTAGGCTAAGAGAATCTTTTAGGTGGAGAAATTTTACAGGTCATAATTCTATAATTTTCATATTAGCAGCCGAAAAAGAATCTCCGTTGAAGGATACCTAAGATATCTTTATTCGTATAAGTGTTGAGCTGTTCCTGTAAGTGAATTACTGTAAAACCAATCTTTTTGATTTTAAACGATGTTGTTTATTTATTTTAATCGACTTTGTCATAAACGTTTTGACATAAAATATGTTGACATTTCTCTGCCTTTTTATTGCAAATCAATTTTGTTGAATTTAGTTTTTACAAGACATTTTGGCAAGAAGAATGGCGAAATGTATGAACTAATCCCATACCTCGTTAAAATCATTTAAACTCATTTTTATCTGCGGATGTCGATGTCAGAAAACCATTCAAATATGCAATCCATGCTTCTATTACTTTTCTTTTAGGATCTTTATCTTATTCAACATGTTATTATAATTTCTCATACTTCAAAATATTAACTTGTCATTTCACATCATTACTTTCCCCTCTATATAAATGTCAAAACACATGTCATTTAAATAATTCAGTTCAAAAATAAAGTTCAGAGGATTAACATCAAATTCTGCTGAAAAATAGAAAATCATTGAGTATCGTAATTATTCATCCCTGCTCAAGCCAATTAATATACAGTCCATTTAAATTCGAAAAAACCAAGCAAGTTGGCCTGAACAGGTGAATTCGCAATAAAATAAATCTAATCGATTATTTTAAAGCTGCTTAAAAGCTCAAAAGACTATTAAAAGTTTTTTTTTATGAAAATATATTTTTAAATCTTTATATTAATCAAATTTTTTATTCGCATTTATCTGCAAAGAATGGAAAGTCTTCTGAGCGTCTAATTCAATAAATTTGAATTAAAATGTCATCTTATCAAGTTTGATACTTCATTCAAATCCTTTGAGATTAATCTTCTACAAAATATAAATATTATGAATACAAGAAAATGAAAATTAAATTAACTGTCTGCGAATAAATTATTCATTTTGTTTTTGGCGTAAAAAGTTATGAAAAATGCAATGAAAGATTGGTTAAAAATTACTGTCCTCGGGACAAGAGATAAGGGGAGCTTCTGAAGGATTAGTTGTGGGCTGCTTCACGACTTTTGACAGATTTAATTTGAATAACGCTAAGCTATCAGTTGATTAAGTTAAAAAAGACCCGAGTAACAAAATATTTATATCTGAATCAATTCAAGATCAAGACTTTTAATTTTAAAATTTTCTCCATAATAACTACAAAATCTCATATAATATCAAACTTCCTAAATGTATCTTCCGTGTTTACTGGGTTGTTCACGTCCGTTTTTTCTTTAAAGCTTTATCCCCTTTTCCATTAAAACTATGAGCAAAAGAAGATTCAGTTTCAACCAAAAACAAAAAAGGACTCTTGAAATCGAAACTTTTTGCAAGCTTTTTTGCTTCGAAGAATATATTATCGGATGAAAGTTTTGGCAGCTTTTTCTCCGAATTTTTTCACCACTTTTCCGAAGAACGCTAGCAAAAACGACTAAAGTAATTTTATTCCAGATTTTTTGCTAGGAGTTGCTATTGGAGCTTTAATCTTGGAGCAAATTTGTTTTCTTAGCGATTTTCATTTTATTTCTTTTGTGAGTTTTGTTAGTCTTTTGCTCAGGAATTGAAAGCCAATTTGTTGGCAAAAGTCTGCTTGAAACGTAACTTTGTGATTGATTCGAGGGATTGTTGGGAAAAATTGAAAAACTGCTGAAAAAGTAGATTGTGGAACAAAGAAAAAGCTTCAAAAGCATTTTGGAAGTAGGTTCTTAATGGTTGTTCTGAGAGCAGGTTTACATCATATTTTCACGGTATGTAGGGATGAAAATTTGGCTAGCACGAATGTGATTGGCTGCACAAATCATGAATGCAATTATGTTTAAAAATTGTGTATGTTCTTTGACAACGTTTGAGCTCCAAAGGTTTGTATGTGAATGACTGTAGAGCAGAAATATGGCATAATTTTTAAAACCAAAGAGTTTTACCTGCAATTTTGACATCAAAGCGAAAATATGAGTGTGTTTTATTTTTAACAGTTTTCTTTGAATATATTTATTTCACATGAACATCTACTTCGTTTTTAAAAGGTAGTTAAGTACTGTAAAAATACTTATCTTTTTCAAAGGATTCAGAATGAAAGAGAGGAATACTCATAGCCCAAATTTATAAATTATATGCTAGCATTATTAGTTGCGATTTTCAACATCAAATTAGGAAATCTTTTGAAAGTAAATCTTACAACATTTAGAACTTTTGATGATTGACAATAAAATTGTAAAATTTAAGTAATTGTAAAAATAAAACTGAAGCACATATTGAACTTACCAGGTATCTGTGGTGGAGTCATAGCTGGTAAAGAAGCAACTCTCATCAGTGGCAATTCTTGTCCAACTATATTAGGTATTACTCGATTTTTAAGCGAGTTATTATTACTATTGTTCCCGTTCATGCTCGTATTTGTGCTGTTATGGTTCTCTAGTGCTTGTAGACCATCAAACGTCGAGCTATACGTCTTAAATTCTGTATATCTAGTGGAGAACACATTATTAGTGGGGTTAGCGTTTGGAGTAGTTGGTGTTGTGATGATCGTGTGTAAACTAATGTTACTATGTGAGTGCACTAAATTCTGGTATAGTTTGGGCGCCGGGGCAGCCGTTGGTGTTGTTGAGAGCCTTGGAAGCTCAACCATACTGGGCGAATTTAAATCAAGTGACAAACGTGATCTAGAAATGAAATTTTTAACACATAATGGTGATGATGAGTAACAAAAATATAATAATGGGGTTAATGATTTGTTTGTTGGTTTGTTATGACAAGTGTGTTCCAATAATGTATAACACATATTTTTCAAGGACAATTTTTGTTTCTCTGGTTGTCTTACCTTGGAGTAATTATTTGTTGCTGTTGTTTTACTATATGTTGTGGCGATGAGTTCCCAAGATCAATACTATGTCTTGATTTTGGAATGTTCATGGATGGAGGATAAATGGGACTCGGAGCTAATCCTAGTCCTAAGCTGCTGCCAAAAGGCCCTTCGTTGCTAAGCCGAGAGTTGATCGAGGACATAGAATCCATATCACTGATGCGCTGTCTTTGCTTACGACCCTTTCGTATCACATAAGTACCTCGACCGTCTCTTATATCTATGGCATAGGGCAAAGCGTCTTCTGTTGAAAAAAAGGATCATTAAGAAAGTTAAACACAATATTGTCAACAACGAACCTGAATCTGAATAAATGCTAGCCGCTTCATCTTCTGTACTGCAAATTGGAACATCTGGAGGATCTGGCCAGTCGCTAGAGTTTTTATTGCCATCAGAACTTTGACCAGGTGTTGAACATAAGCTAGATTGTGATTCTGAACCACTGCGTACTCTTCGACGGCCGATGTTCTAGAAATATTTAAGGAAATAATTTCATTAGTGATTATTTCACAAATGTTTCAACTCTGACATTCTTGCATGAAACATGATACACGCAAGCTTTATTTTCAAAGTACTTATAGCAAACTGCTGCACCAGCGAAAACAGTAACGCCATCAAACAACCCATTAAACCATAATTCTCGTCACCACCCTTGTCTGACAAATCAAAATCGCATTTAAAACGAGAATTCAGAGCTTTGAGGATAAATGTTTGCATTGCACGAACATTTTCTGCTTTATTTGCTTTATCAAATCTATTGAAACATTTTCTGTCATTGCAGCATAAAAGCATAAAAAGCATTACTGAGTTCCATGAACTCTTAGCAATTCTGTTGCCACTGAGAAGCTCGTAAATAATTTACAATTGCAAAAGTTTCACTATTTCAGAGATGCACACTTTGTAAAAAAAATTTGCACTTGAGAACATCGTGAAAAGGTCTTATCAGACGGAAAACAAGTTGAAAGCCTTTCAAGCATCATCGAGCTTCCAAACAGCTCCATTATAATCATTTCTATTGGAAGATTCTTTCACGTATTGTGTGACTTTCCAGATTGAAGTTACTAAAAACTTTTCCGTTAAAAATGACGAGCCATGGTATTTTTGAAGGAATTTTCAAAATATTTCACCTGTG
Source organism: Parochlus steinenii (assembly GCA_038502155.1). Lineage (NCBI taxonomy): Eukaryota > Metazoa > Arthropoda > Insecta > Diptera > Chironomidae > Parochlus > Parochlus steinenii. The sequence continues at coordinate 2,477,932 of JAXCIN010000048.1, read as the reverse complement.
GAAAATTCAGTCATACTTAAAAGTTTAGGTGCTTCTGAACAACTGAGAAACTGAAAATATTTATTGTTGAACATTTTAATTAAAAAATATTAATAAAACAAGTTTTGGCATTCAGGTTCAAACTTTTGACAATTCCTGTCATATTTATCCATCAAAAATATTTCATCCTGAGACAGATAAACATTTTTGTACTGCTTTCAACTTTAAATTTATGTGAAACGCAAGCTCAAGAACCATCTGAAAACAACAAGTGGATACAAAAATCCCCGAGTTTAGCTATGAAAATGTTACTATGGCGACGTGTTTCAACAATACCGACTACACTTGAAATACACAAGGATTATATCATTCTATTTGTGGAACATTCACAAATTTTGCAGAGCATTTTCGCAGCCGGAATTGTTAATTAAATATCTAGAATATATTTTGAGCATCTGTAAATTTCATAGTTATGCATGAACTGGTCCAGGAAATTCTACCTAAATATTTATATAAATCACACGAAACATAAAAGCATAGAATAAAAGTGAATGTACAATGTACATTCAAATACTGAATATCAAAACATATTTTAACTTTGCTTGCAAAAAAGTGGGAAAATGAAAAGCATATACAAAATATTTAAATTTTCCACAATATTCATGAATATTTCAGCTTTTGAGCTTTAGAGCTTTGATAGGAGCATCCTGTTATGACAGTCTATTTCTGTGTATAATAACTATTTGGTCTATTCACTATAATTCTACATTTGGCCACATGTAAATATGCTGTGAGCTATGATATTCAAGTTACCATTATCATGAGCATTATTAAATTTTATTTGCTATTTTAATAATTCACAAAAGAAAATTTTTTAATTATCTAGAAGTTTATGAGTTTTCTGAATTTTATTTGGATTTTTGATGAGTGTGAAGCAGCAAAATTTTGTGAATTGTTTTTTAACAGTCGAACTTTTAAGTATACAGTTAGTAAAACAACATTACCATGGTTTGTTAATGACGTCATTGCATTTGTTCCGATATTAATCGTGAAATAAAATTTAATTTGGTTTTGTTAATTCAAAAATTATTTTTAAACTTCTGGGAAAATAATTTTCATATTAAGTGAAGTCTCAAAATTTCACTAAACAACATTGTCCTGAAAATTATTTCAAATTTAATTAGTTGAAAATTACTTATTTCCATCCCAAAAACAATTAAAACTTTACACTGTACAGTCGACAAAATGTTTCCTTGCATATCGCCTGAGTTTTAACAATAACATGATCAAGCCATAGAAAGCAACAACCAACTAAAATTTAGCTAAAATTTCTACTAAAATTGTTTGTCCTTACAGTTGCCACAAGTTCCCATAAATTTTTCTCAAAACCAGTGGCATAAATTACACTTTATGTCCACAAATTTGGAAGAGAAAATAACAATGGCAAATCCCATTCATGTCTCAAGTTTTACTCAAAAATGTTAACAAAACTCCAGAAAACTCAACGTAAACTTTAGATTAAAAGAAGAATTTGTCGACATTCCTATACAGAAGCTGTTTAAATTTTCATTAATATTTAATTCAGCTGACAGGTGTAAGGACGTTAACGACCTTTTCCATCGCACACTTTGTAATTCCGTATAGGTGAGTAGGTGTATGGCCCATCAAGAGAATCTTGTTTGCGGAAATATTTATGTGTTTCAACTTTTCCCTGTTAGTATGTTCTCGGCTTGTCATCTGATGGCGCAAAACTAATGTGCTGATTTTGTTTATTTCAAGAGCACTTTGTCGAGCTTTGTGGAGCTTTCTGGCAAATGTTTATTGCGAAGCGATTCATGACAAGGGCGTAAAGTCTTAGGAACTTTAGGGATCGTAGGCATTATGGAAAAAGTATGTGGAAAAGGTTCAAGATCTGCTTCTGATAAGTCTTTTGAGTAAACGAGCCTTTCATTGGTTAGAGAACTTGAAGGTTAAAACATATTCATTGAAGATGATTTATTTGAGAGAAAGAAATATTTAACTATTGAAATTATTTGCTGGTACTCACCTTAGTACTAATAACTCCATTTCCATTAGTGGTTAGATCATCCAAATTAACTTCCCATGCAATGCTATGTCTTTTACTCGGCGTAACCGGACAAGACAAGGATGGTGGAGGTGGAACGGGTACAGGAGCTGGTGGAGGAGGCAAAGAAGTTTCCTCCAATGAATCATCCGAGAATCGATCTTCATCACTGTTAGCTCCTTTTCTATCACTTAGTTGACTATGTCTTTTATTCTGTAGATTCATCTTCAACTCGTTATTGATTTTATTTTTATTCCGATTATTCATGATGTTATCCATAGCTGCAATACTGATTTTGATGCCAAAAGGCGTTGCTGGAAGGTTTAGCGGGGATTTTGGTCGTTTAATGAATTCTTCGTTTTGAAGAATGAAGCCGTTGCCAATTGGTGATCTTGGTCGTTTGATAAATTCATCATTGAGAAGAATAAAACCATTTGAACAGTTGGATCCATTAGGTGATCTTAATTCACATGGAGGTGAAGCTAATTCTGATTTCCTGCAAACTTCGCGGTGTCTTTCTATTGAACCAGGTAGTGTTCGAGGAGGCATTCTCTTTTGAGGAGAAGGAAGGCCAGGGTAGATCGTTACTGGATGCTCGTTCTGGAATGCTAACGTTTCTGGAATTAAAAAGTAAAAAAAATTAAAATTTGTTTTTTTAAATATAACTTAAAATTGAATAATTGCTGATTATTTACAAAAAAAATCTAATTTTGAGTAATGCGGAATGAATTTCGAAGTCATTTTGCTTCAGAAAAAACCCTCCAACCAAGATTTATGAGCACTTTAATGAATTCACGAGCTCAAAAACTTTTCCAAGCTTTTACCCAAAAAAAGTTCAATATATAGTTTTGTTTGCAACCAGGAGAATCGAGCGGGAACACAAACACACGAGAAAAAGATAAATAAAATTGTCAACAACTTTTATGATAAATGAGAAAATGATATCCTTATAAACCTGCTTCAACCACAAACATAGATCGACATTTTGTCCCCAAAAGTTAGTCGACTCCTATAAACTATTCCTGCCATTATGTGGAGCTATACTAGCTATGTTACTTCAGATAAGGGAAACTTTAGTGGCTTTTTGTAGTTTTTTTTACGCAGGGTAAATTTGGAGCAAGTCCTGTTGGTCCTTTTAATTGAACATTTATGTATTTCAATTTTTTCAAACTCTTCATGCTTTTTTTTGTTCCCGAATCTAAAATTTGCCATGTTGCCTATAAAAGTTTCGCAAAAACGCATTAAAACTCAAAAATTTACATTTTAGGGCTGTTAAAAATCCATCAGCATATGGGATCAGGCTATAACTTTTCATCGGGCGACACCCAACAAGCCAATATGAAGGACTCCTCCACAAACAGCTGCAGGCCCATAAATGTCATGAATTTCCATGAATTTCCTTAAATTGTCATTTCTAATTTATCGAGCTTAATTACAAAGTGTTCCCTATTTGCCTTTTTAGCTGTTCGTCCTGTTTTGCACAAATACTAGCTAAATATAGAGCGATGAAAAATTATGAAGCTTGCAAGATATTAAAAAAATGTAGAAATTCCGTTTACCCGCCAATTTAGCAATTTAATTTAATTGCTTGGTTTGGGCGTTTGGCGCTGGAAAATCGTTTAATTTGGATGATTTGGTTCAGGAATTTTATCGGATAGCTTGGGTGGCACTTTTTAGTGTTATTACCACGTTATTACTGCAATAAAGTTAGGATTGTTTAAGATATGAATCATAATTTATGTTTGACTGGGGACTACAGAGTTTTATTACGGATGTTTGATAAGTTTCAAGGTCGTTGGAGCTTTAATATGAGTATTTTTGAAAATTATATTTGAAAGAAATACAAATTAAATAACAGAGAGCGTACAGAATGCAAAGCATGAAAACTCAATCAAAGCTCAACCTTCACTTTTATCAAAAACTTATTATTAGAAACTCATCAATCAAACCGGAATACCTTCAAAGTATTCAAAAAAAAATTCCATTAGCTCGACAGGATAAAGCGACCTTCATTTCTTCAAACTAGACAAAGAAAATAAAATACGGATATTTTGACAGTCGAAAAATAAGAAGTTTTTCTTAATTTATCTAAAATAATTTTCCTAGACAACTTTTTGCTCTCCAATTTCCTTTCTTCTAATTTTTCATTGAAATTTCAAAAACTTCAAATTTATTTTATTGTCTTGCTGCGAGTGTATGATAGAAAGACAAGACAATACAATTTATTTCTATTTTCCAGACATTGGTAGCAAACTCACAAACACCGGGAATCAGCATTATTTTGTCAGGATTTTGTGGAGGAATGCATAAACAATGGGAGCTTAAATTTCAAGTTTTGCATTTTTAGCTTTTGTTTATGCACATAATTTGAAATAATTCACAATAATGCAATGAAACTTAGTTTTATTATAAATTCCAAATGTTTTATTGCTTTACCTGGAAAATTCAATATACATGCTACAGAAAACGAATGCTTAAGAGAGGTGATAGTTTGCACAAAAAGCTTTGGATGGCAAAAAATACTTATACAAGATAAGTGGGAGCAAAGAAATGCTTCAAATGAACATTATGTTTAGCAATAACAATAAAATATTCAAGAGATGTGGGTGGGATTTTTGCGAGATAAAGTTCATGGGCACATCCTTGAAAACATGCATGGACAAGATCATGAAGAGCACGCTAAAGATAAAGTTTAATCGATGTGGAGCTTTAGAAATTATTATGATCATTTTATAAGTAGTTTCTATGAATAATGTAAATTGATTGAAACCCAAATTTTCGTTAATTTCAAGTCATTCACATATGAACTCTGATGTGAACAAAAACAATCTTCAATTCAACCCTCCATTCAAATAATAAAGCAATTTGTAAGCCCAACGTCAACCTGCAAGCAATTTCATTTCTTTCTTGCACAACGTAATTAATTAATTAGGGCTGGATAAAATTTCCCCAATTTTCTTGTTTTCGTTTGGAGCATTAAATTGTATACAACTGTATTAAAATCTATAAAAACATTCAAGAATATAGGAAATAACACAAAGAACACAACAATAATACAGAAAAAACTCTGAATCGTGGAGGAATTAAATGGAAATGTCGATAATTGATTCGGTTTTTTTTTGCTGAATTGAAATGAAGTTTCTGAATTTTCCTCAATTTCTGATATTTTGGTATTCGGAAGCTTTCAGGCTAAAAATCGATAATAGTCTGAAATATCTTTAATTTCTTCAATGTTTGGAATTTTTTCATAGAAAACTAAAAAATATTTTTTCAAATAACCGGAAAATTGTGTGCGTTAAAAGAAAATGTTGATAAATTTAAATATGATGGTAAATAATCATTAGAATCAAGTTCAAAGGAAAACCTATCCAACGATGTGACGAAAGAAAATCAAATATATATCTAACCAATTCGCTTTTTAATTTAAAAATGATTTAGATTTAATTGAAACCAATATTTGCCAAAATTTTTGGAGCAATTTATAGCTCTGATTGAGAATTTGAAAATCACTTCATTGATTCTCAAATTCAATTTTTCATTATATTTCTATTCAACAAAAATAAGCTTAATCCTCAAATATAAATCTGCTATAATTCTACATTTCCACAATCAAGATTAATTTTAATTCGTAGCTCTATCGATTTAAACTTTTACGTTGCTGAATTCGGAAAATATCAGAATTATAAAACTTATCAGGAAAATCAAGAAAAATCAATTAAATCACAATGAAAAATTACTGAACTCAAATAAATAATTTTCGGGTAATATTTCCAAACTGTAGTACATTAATGAAGATTATCCGATAATAAAAAATTTTAGTAACTGACTCCTTTTTACGTTTCATGGCTTTCAATTTGTCTGTCTAATTCGACAATTTATAATTTTAATGGGTGCAAATTGTCTGAAAAATTATACGATTTATTCAGTCTGGAATCGATTTTTTTTGGGTTGAACAGGAAATTCAGGGGTTGTTAGTTGGTTTTATGTTAAAATTGAAGCCGGTACCTTCTCCATGACATTTCAAAAGCTCCAGACAAATAATCCTCAAATACTCCAGTTCTTTTACAATAATCTAGTGATCAACCTACACAAACAAAATCCTTAATTATAAGCCCCTCTTCGTATTTGCATAATAATTAATTAGTTTCATTGCGAAGGCCAAAAAGTCGATAAAAAAGGTGGGCAAAAGGCATTAAATTCTGGCTCGTAATTTTACCATCAATTTTCATTAAAAACACTAAAAGCACTAAAAGCATTCTATACACATTTGTACTGGGGCCAAAAAGGACGAAGAGCAGCTGCCAAGAAAGCTCTTTTTCCACATCAAGTGTGTTGATTAATTAATCGAATTAGTCTTTGGCAATTAAATGTGAAGACACTAAAGAGCTAGGACATGCAAAAAAGGTTCCAAAATATTTATTATTGAAATGAACATGTTTTTTCAGAGTGTCCTTAAAACTTTTATGTACATTTTATTTTATCCAATTTATTCAGAGTTGACATTGAAAATGGTTTTTTGAATTTGAAATGATTTTTGAAAGCTTTTTCAGTAATTCTTGCATGTCTCGACTTTTCGAGGTTTTAAGAGATTGTGTAGAGAAATCTGGCACAATAATCTAAGAAAGTATTTGTGAGTTTATTCGCCGGAAGCTAAGAAGAATGTGAAAAAACTCGTAAACTTTATATTTGGATGAAAAAATTGCTTCCGTATTTTGGAAACTTTTTGTGACCTTTCAAGGCATATTTTCGTTACGGAATGTTCAAAGTTGGACTTTTAAATATTTTTACTTCTTAAATATACTCATTCTGGAACTTTTCTCATGACTGTATACAAATAAAATCTTGTAACAATGGACTTTTTCCAATTTATCTGTTTCTACACATTTCGCGTCACTCAATAGATTTCTAGCTAATATTTTCACATAATAATAGTGTTTTCTACTATTAATCAACAAAATACTGAGTATTTAGTCCAAAGCCCATCCTTTGAATTCAAATTTCCTTGATATTTTACAAGATAAAAACAAATTCCATCACGCCGTGTGCCCAAGTTGAACAAATTATTACCTAACCATGTTTTGGCTAAAAGGCCAATTTCTTCACAATCTTTTGAGAATTTTTCAAGAAACACGGAAAAGGTTCTATTTTCAATATAAATGTAGAAAACAAAATTTCAACGTTTAAGATTTGGTGCCTTCCAGCTAGATAAGAAATAAAATAGTGAAACGATAAAAGCTTTTGTTTTTGATTTTCTAGCAAAGGAAATTGACAAAAAACTTACTCTTCGGACTTTTATTGGACTCTATTGTTGAAAAATAAAAGTTTTTAATAATGTGACTACAGGATATGATTACCTCTGAAAGCTCATTACCTGGATGTTTTCAATTTTATGGAAAAAATTACCTGAACTTTTATCATCAAGCTGATTAAACTCCGTGAAATTTCAAAATACTGAAAACTAAATTTCCTGTTGAACAGAGGAAATTACATGGAAAATCGCCTCGACTTTATCGTGTGAGCTTTTGCTACCTTCCGCTTTTTAGTTTCATCAGAGCTTAATTGCATTAGATTTTTTCCAAAAATGTTAAAATATCCTTGAGGCTTGTATTGTTGCTTTTATCCATTTTACCTTATCATTTTAGTACTTTAAAAGAAGTCAGCGTATAGTTTGAAGTGAATTTGGATATGCGGTGAATTAGAGTGAAATTTCACTTCACGACACCGTTGAAATGAAAAGAACACTTGAAACTTTTGCAGTAGAGTTTAAAAAGGGTAAAGGGACGTTTTTCATGATGAATGTTTTTCAATGAGATGCAATTTGCAAACTTTGTCCATGAAATATTTTGTTTAAGTTTGGTCACTAAAAAAACTTCCAATTATAAATTTTTGAAATGTTCAAAACAAAATTGAACCATTAAATAGGATAATAATTTAGCGTTTTTAAATAGAAGAAAACTGCAAATACACAGTAAAAACAAAACAATGAAAAAAGCGTCCCACAATAAGTTTAATTGCAAAAGTTTTTCCCGCTTCCTTCCACAAAAAGCTCAAAAGCTCTCAAACAACGTTTTACAGCTTTGCGTTATATTTCACACTTTAACCTACATAAAAAATCACAAAAACAAAATCACAAAACTCATCAAGCGACACCAAAAAAGCTTAACGACCCTCCAGTTTTTTACGATTCTAAACTATTTTACGACTTCCATGCGATTCATGTGATAGCCCAAACTGGTGGAGGACCGAGGAAATTCAATAAACAATCGCTAGAGTTTTACGAGCTACAAATTCATTTCATTAATTTCTGTGCACACGACGTTTATCCCAGGAACGTTTATTATAAAATATCGTAAAAAATGCATAAAAAATCGAAATTAAATTTTTATAGCGCTTTTCTTTAGTGACTCAAATTTCAGAGTGATTGAAGTAGTAATCGCATTGTTATCGGAGCTATTGTCTAATTGGCTTTGTTTTCTTTGCTTGCTTGCTTGCTTGCTTATATTGCCTTTCTTGAAGGAACTTATGAAGCGTTGGAATGTGCGCTTTATTGATTATCCTGTGAAGAATGGAGAATGAACAATGATCGAGTGATTTTTGCCGAGTGAGAAGAAATGTCAAGAGTCTTCAGATTTAATTCCGGCATTATCGTATATTTTTTGGAAAACAGTGATTATTTGATTGGAATTTTTTTTATAGCAGAGTTGAGTTTAACTTAATTTTTATGGCTTCAATTAACATATTTTCTGTAAGTATTAAGAACTCACCTGGCATTCGCGCTCCTGCCCTCAGCACCGAGTCATGAATGGCACTTATCCCGATGCCAATTACTTTGTTCCTGGCAATGTATACATTACCACTCGCACTGTCGCCATTCTCAAAGACTCTTGGTGGATTTGCTGATGGTAGGCTGGCATACCGGGAAGGTAGCATGATTGTTGGACGTGTCTTTGGCTGCAAAAATAAGGAACAAAAATGGTAAACATTAGTGAAAACTCAACCTTAGAGCATAAAACATTATTTTTATGACAAATTACTCGAGTTTAATGTAATGAGGGATGTGTTTGATGTGCTTGAAGTGTTTGAAGTGTCTGATTGTACGAGTGAACATGAATTTTTATGCTGGATTGCTCTGTGTGCGCTCATCAAAATTTCAAAGAAGGTTCAGAGCTTTTAGTTTACATATTTGCCTTCATCTGGAAATTATGTTCATTTGAGTTTTACACGCTTTATGGCATGTTTATTGGCTTGGGAAGAATTTTCAGATCTTCATGTTTTATTTTCTGGTTTTTATGTTTTATGTTTATGCTATGAATATCGTCAAATTTATTAGGATCATCTTACATGGATTTTTGAAGGAAATTAGAATTGTTTAATAAAAAGTCACTCAAAAATGTGAGTTGTAAAAGTATGAAATGACATTCAATACTCAATGTAAATGAACATTCCAGAGCTTTCAATTAAAAATCACAACTGGTATCTCATCCTACTCACAACGAAATCAAGTCTATGTAGAAACTCATTTAACATAATTTTATTTAATTAGATCAGTCGAGAATATTCGCTTGTAATTAAATTTTTGCTACCTCCTTTTGCACTAATCTGGAAAGGAGCAAGTTGATGGGTTACTGGCAATCACATAACATCATAATAGAATCATAGCTTCGCTCAGAATATCCTTGCATAACCTGTGAGATTTCATTAAAAATTCAAAGCTAACTGGCAGAATGAAAAGCAGCTCGTGGCATTTTAGGTAATTTAATCTCATGATGTTTTTGCAAATTAAGCTGCAGCAAACGGTAAAGAGGAAGTGGAATTTTTTATTCGTTGGATTTGAAGTTAAATGGCTTTTTGTTGTTTTTTAATACAAGCTTTAGTTTATTTAATTTTCCTGGAATGTTTTTTGTTTATTCAACCGTCAATCTATTTGGAAAGGCTAATTACTAATTTTAGTTACATTTTAAATCATGGATTCTATTTTTAGAAATTATCGTTCAGTTTTGCCATAAAAAATTTGCACCATAAATTTATTGCATTATAATGAAACGTTGAAATTAATTTTAATTAAAAATTGCACGGACATCCGTGCGATTCCACAGAATTCATTTAATTCATGTTAAATGTAGATCCCGCTTGTAATTCATGCGGCTTCACTTTATTTATGCCATAACATTAAAGCATGATAAATTGTGTCGTAAACCATAATTACAGGTATGAAAGTATGAAAATATCAAAGTATGAATAAAAGGGCATAATTTTGATGTAACAAAAAATTACCGAAAATTACACACTTTCACCCCGAAAATAAAATAGGCGAAATTATCATGTACAAACGAGTATGAAAAAATATCCTCTGCCTTAATTACCGCTCGTTAAGCGTCCCTTGGATATTTATGGTTTTAACAGGGAAACGCACCTTGCGCTCTTATCGCTTATCGTTAGGTTGATGACTCTTGTGCATAATTTGGCAGCTCATTTATATATTTTAAAAGTGGTAGTAGGCACTTAACTTTAATCTGGTTTGATGACCTTGGGAGTTGGGATATTAAAGGTGTGGAGTTTGCAGATTTACTGTAACAACCTTATCCAGGGTAATGATGTTTGTGGTAAGCGGTTTGAAGTAACCTCATAAATCTAAACGTTACTTTTGATTCACTTTCATTCAAATTAAACCTCTTCTACTCATGTAAAACCGTAATAACTCATTAACCCAAAGTTCAATCAACACCACAATAATAAACTCCGGAAAATACAGTCTCCGGCATTTCATCACTTGTTTTGTCCTTCAAAAAATCCAAGGGCTATAATTGGAATAATTTTTCCAGTTTAATTGGCTATTGTCAGGATAATTGAGCGTCACATTGTTCTATTTCAAGCACTCAGCAAAAAGACAAAAACACAAATCGAAAGCGATGACACCGAAGAGCTTTTGGCTGTTTGGCATTATCTGGTGTGGCAAAATGACACAAAAACCTACAAAAAATATTGAACAGGCAACGAGACACTTTCAGGCTTTCAACTAGCAGTGAAAATTTATCTAAAAATAATCTAAAAATAGCGCATCGTCGCTCCAGTTACGATAAATTATGTAAAAGCTTCGTAATTGACATTTTAGATGGTGTCAGCCTTTTCGAGATATACAATAATAAGAGGCAGTCCTACTGAATATTTTAAGCGTTGAACTTTTCCGATAATTTCTTCTGGGTACTTTCGTCAATAAAATAGCTTGGGAATAATGTTTTACAACAGTATTTGAACAATATTTGAAATTGTGATTAATTAATTTCATTATAGGCAAAAGTTTTCAATATCGTTTTGTTCTTTCGTTGAACGTTCGTGCTTTCTGAAAGTAAGTTGTTTTTACTTTCGACTTTTTAGCGACTTCAGATATGAGACAATAAAACTTGATTAAATTTGTTTTAAAACTTTTTGTCGAGAAATTGGAGAATTATTTGTAGGATTTGATATAGGACTGGCATAGTGAAGTTTATAAGTTTACTAGGGATCATTTTTACTTGAGAGATCCAAATCATTTATACCAGGTGTGATTTTGATTATTACAATCTCTGCAGAGAAAAAGATTTATCAGAGAACTTTTTTAATTACTTGATTTGATTGTACCTAAGCTTTTGATATAAAATTATTTTTCCATTTATGAGACTAGGAATATTTCTTGATGAACTGCTTTTTATTTTGAAGGCTGTTTTGCTACAAAAAGGTTTCTTCTCATTTATATATTATCTAGATTGCTGATCCAAGAAAACTTGTCCTGATAGCAAATTAGTTATATCCTGAAAAATTTCATTCCAACAAACATTTCCGTTTTGCAGCAACCCAAAGAGCAGAGACAGTAAGTTGATAAACTATAGGGAATCTCGGAATGACATAAAACACAGAACTCATAACGAACTCAAATGAAAACGGAATTAAAAGCAGAAAGCAGAAAACTTGAAGAATTTGTCTTCATATTTTTCAGACTTTAAAGATTTTCCAAGGACTTGCAGGAAATTACAAAAGAAATTTGATGAAACTCCTCAAATTTAATGGATGAAGAAATTTCACACTGCACTTAACTGTGATTGCAATAAAAGAACTCCTCTTTTAGGATCTTGAGCACTTACTTCAAATCGTTTGGTATGAATTATTGATGTTATACTCGGCGCGTATCGCAGCTTTAAACACCAAACCATCATTTTTTATGGAGCTTTATTATATTCGATGCTGCATAACGCCAAATGCGAAAATTATGGAAATGTTTTGAACAATAAATAAAGAATATGTACATAAATTTTTATTGTAAAACATGCTAAACTTGATGTTTTATCCGATTGGTGTTTTCCAGCAAATTCTTTGGCTCATGAATAAGAGATGTGGACTTTTGGGAAGCTTTTAAAAGCTCTTTGGTTGCAGAAAACTGTCCAAGTATCAAGGTCTTTGTTCCAAGTATTTGTTTAAGCTTTTCTTAAAGTTCATAGCCATAAATTCCATAAATTTACGGATTTTTGAATAAAAAGTTTTCCACCAATAAATGGGAATTCATGATATTTGCCATTTTTCAGCAATAAATTCATAACTTTTTCGTTGAATTTTTTGTGGAAATTTATTAGAAGAAAAGATTGTTGAGATTTTATCTTCTTCTTGATAAAATTCTTGGACCTTTGTATTATCGAAAGGTTCTCTTTATTTCTTTAGAAATATGTTTTTCCTACTCTTATTGTAGAGATTATTGAAATTTTTGAAAAGACATGATTTTTCTAGATATTAAAAAAAGGACCGCTAGTTCCATTTACATAATTTATTCAATATCTTTTGCGATTGCTGAAGATGGAAGATATTCAAAAGAAAAATGCTTTTTTCATGATTCTCTGCATAATTTATGCAGTTCTTATCATTATCAGAACTCCAGAATCATCGGAAAATAAGAAAATCATGTTTGTGCATAAAACTTAAGCAAAAACGTTGATTTATGCGTCTCGAGTCTTCCTCCCAAAATACTAAAATACTTGAATTCGAAAGCACCAAAGAAAATGTAGAACATAACATCCACAGAAAAATCCTCGTTCATCCCGCAATTGCCACTAGACTCACATAATAACAGCAATTTCAAGTTGAGTGAACTACAAAAATTGAAATATTTCAGGCGCTACATGTGAAAAACATAGAATCAGGGAATTTTCCCGCAAATGGAGCAATTTAAATGTATTAGACATCTTGAATGTTCTCCTCATGAGCTGATTTATGCTTCGACAAAACCTTTTTTCGTTTATCATATACTTGGTTCTGGATAAAACCAAAACATTTCATTTAGAAAACATACGATAAAGTGCAAAAAAACTATACACAACAAATAAAAAAATATAATAAATTTCTTTATTCCTGTTATAGTAATCTCTAGTTTTTTTTTTCAAATTGAACTTAGAAAAATTTGTCATGTTTAAATAATTTTACACATCTTATTAATGAGTAATTTGATTGAAATAATTGATCGGTATAAAAATCAAGTTGAAAAGGATCGGAAAACGGAAGCGCTATCCTTAATCCAATTTTCCATTATAATTCATAAAAATACTTTTTTATAATTTTCATTCTTGTTTCATTTTATTCACAATGAATTCGAAAAATGAACGAATCCGACTTTTTTCCAGCCTCGCACAGTCGTAATTACATAATATAAAGAGCAAGTTTTGTTTATTTATATATTTATATATTTATTTCTGCGTAACGCTAACTGAGCTCTAATAGCTCGAAAACCTGAAGACTTATGTATGGGCATCTTAGTCTCAAAAGGTTTATCCATGTCACAGAATTTGATCTGTATGATTTTTGGACCAGTTCCACAACCCTCCTGGTCACCAGCCAGGGTGCAGCAAGACATGTTTCAAGTATATCTCACCTTATACTGACAGTTTTGGTTGAGTTGGAGTTTTGCTTTCATGGGAAAAAATGTTCAGGGTGACAAGTTGGTCCATATGAATGAGTTCACCAGCAGCTGGTGGCATGACCTGGTGGCTAAGGACAATTTTTTTTGAAAAAACCTTATAACCTCAAGATTCGTCCAGAAAACCAAGTGAATCATTTTTGCAAGCACTAGGACTACTTATCCATGTGCCCCTACCTGGTGGTACAACCACAACTCGAGAACGGCTGAAGATACAGCTTCCGTAACTTGGTAAAAATGGTTTGAGATGATAAGCTAAGTTTTTTTTTGTGTCACGGGTTGGTCCAGCTCCAACCATTTGCATGACCTGGTGGCTTTGGACAAATTTTTTAGAAAAGTCTTAGAATCCCACAATTCGGTCAGAAAGTCAAGTAAAATATTTTTGAAAGCACTTGGACAATATATCCATGTGCCACTACCTGATGCTATTTTCAAAACTCGAGAACGGCTGAATATACAGTTTTTGTGTCTTTAGATAAATTGTTTGGGATGATAAGCTGAGTTTGTGAGTATACCACGGGTTGATACAGCTACATCTAATGGCATAACTTGGTGGCCTTTTGAGTCCAATCATTCATACATTAAAATGTTTGATTTTAATTTTTGTTCGGAATTATAAACTGAGTTGTATGTTGTAATACGGGTTAGTCCGAACTTCATATTTTTGCATGATCTGGTAGCTCCAGTCCACAATTCAGAATTTTGAAGTTTCAGATTAACACTTTATAATTTGATTTTATAATTCTAAGCTCCATTGAAATTAACCAAAAACAAAAAAACAATAACGACTTTGATACTTTGTGCACCAAATCCTGTGATCCTTCACGGGTAATACTCTAGTATATTATGTTAATAAAGTGGCTGGAATAATAAATGGATAGCAACAACAATGCTGCATGAATTGTGCTCGAGGATATGGTTATGTCTGAAAAGCAGTAATAGAGTCTAAAATTATATCAGATGAACCAAATAAAGATAATCTATCAAATTACAGCCAGAGAAACCAATTTAATATAAGCCAAACTGCAGTTATTTTTATCCACAAGCTGATAAATCCACCACCACCAGTAAAGACGAAGGAGCTTTTGAGCTTAAAACCAAATTATACAAAGTGACACGCAGCAGCACAAAAAATCGCAAAAAACAGTTTTTAAAGTAAAGTTTATCCGTGTCTTGAAAAAATAAATAAAAACGTGTATCCAGGAGATGAAGTATTCTGAACATTTTTAAAAAACATTGAAAACATCGAAATGAACACAAAGAACTTGGAGAGCAACAGAATTAATGGCGAAAAGTTTCGGCAGCTTCGGATTTAAATAAATTTAATTTCCTTGTTTAAATAATCCAGAGAAATGAATGTTTCTTGCTCTCTGAATAAACCAGACGTTTCTCGCTTCTGGTGTTTGCTCGAATTAAAACTGCTTTAAAGTTTGACTAGCGAAAGCTTTAGCACGTTTTGGATTAAGGATGTTTTACTTTATTGGAAGAGGAGTTTAAAGTTTAAGCGATTAGGAAAGTAAAACATTTTTTTGAACAGATCGAAGAACTTTTTACCATATAATGATTCTCACAAACTTCCATTATACAAGTTATGAAAGGGCCTTCCTAGTTCTTGCTCTTAAAATCCAATTCTCAATGCAAACACTCGACAATCCAACTGCTTGACCATTCAACAATAAAATCCATCCTGCCCGTTTCAACAATAAAATGTTATTATTCCCTATTGCTTGTTATCCCTGTCTATTCTAGATGGTATTACGGAACTTAAAGATCTGGGATGGAGCAAGTGTGCAATCATTCAAGTTTTCAAATATTATTGCAGCAAAAAAGTGGCAAGCCCACTTGAAGTAACTTGACAGGCAACTCGAAGCAACACTAGCTGCAAAAAGTGCACGGTAATTTCAAGTATAAATTGAACACTCACCAGAGTTGTTTGTAGTGGAACGTTGGTGGACGCCAAGGAATTCATTGTTGATGATGCTTGTGATTCGCCGTTTTGCAGATTGAGAGCAAAGGGCATGTTCGTGAGCACGTTGTTGTTGCTGCTAATATTCCAGGCGATGCATGGTTTGTGAATAGGCATATTTAAGTCCTCTACGGTTGACGATGGTGATATTCTGTAATGAAAGAGTAAAAGAGTAATTGGTTAGAATGCGTGAAAAATTGAATTACATGTTTAAAATTTTAAACCTAAAATGTTCTAAAATTTAAATTATCAACGTTAATTACAAAGTTCCAAAAATGTTTAAGTAATTAGCCAATTTAACATTCTGTCTAACATTCCGAAGAATCAGCAAGGATAATATTTTGCAAAATATTTCGCAATCTTACGTTTAAAGGAATGTTTCTTAATAATCACAATTTGTTAAATATTCGCAATTTTCCTAATTTTGGTGGAAAGGAAATTATTCAACACTGAACAGGATGGGAAATGAAAAATAAACTGAAATGTGTAAATTTCAAACGAGATAAATGCTATCTGGTGCTTTTTAATTGAAAGAATCATATAGCAAATGAACATTTTTGAAGGATAAAATTTTTAATTAAAAATTATAAGGAGAGCCTTCAATAAGATTATAAGAAGAGATCGGAAAGAGCTCGAGATGAAGGGAAATTGTATTTTTTAGTGCAAAAATTAGTCGGACAATTGTATTTTATTGTTATGATTATGATGAAGTTAAATGTATTTATTTTAAACGTAAGAGAGATGGTTTAGTTTATAAAATAAACCATAGTTGAGCATTGTTTGAGTAAATACTTTGGTGAAAGATTAGTAATCATTCCCAAAAACCCAGTATTTTATAGAGCTCCACAACTTAAAAGGTCAAGAAATT
This sequence comes from Parochlus steinenii, assembly GCA_038502155.1. Taxonomy (NCBI): domain Eukaryota; kingdom Metazoa; phylum Arthropoda; class Insecta; order Diptera; family Chironomidae; genus Parochlus; species Parochlus steinenii. Next base: position 2,461,119 of record JAXCIN010000048.1, on the reverse strand, counting down.
TAAGTGCCATAAACAAAAATACCGGATTAAAAAACAATTATTCAATTGGATCCCTTCCAGTGTGAAATTACAATTTTCTGCCAAATTAAACGATTTTTATTAAAAAGCAGAAAATTGTGCGCCACCAACATTAACTCGTTATTTTATGTTTCTTTGCCAGCTTTTCTGGTAAAATTCATTTGAAACTTGCAAAAAGCTTATAAACAACAGAAAAAAAATCAGTACTGTTCACAGCAAGTTTTATTTGCAGATTTGCTCGCGAATTCCATAGTTGCAATTTAGGATCTTTCATTTATTTAATATTATGCTTTCAAATAAAAAGTTTGTGTAAACTATGAAATTACACTTTTCCCTATGGCTTTACGGCAAATTTCTTGAAACAAAGTAGAAAATTATTTGTTTTTTTTAGTTTTTCAGATTTCCTAGGAATTTTCTTTATGTTCCCAGAGTTTCCATTGTTTTGCATTTTCCAAGCATTAAAAAAATACAATATTTGCGACAATTCACGTATAGTTTTCAGCAAATTTGCCGACTTACGTTATAGGTAGGGATATTGCCACCTGCAAAATATTCACATTTTGAATAAAGTATTGCACTGTAGAAACATTTTTAATGAGAAACTCTGTTTTGAAATGCAAAAACATATTATGAAGCTTAGTTTATTTATATTTCAAATTTATTTAAAATTTATTATTTTTATTACTGAATATTAAATGGAAATTCCTCATGAGAAAATTGCATTAACTTACTTTCAAAAATCATAAAAACTTCCCCCAGTGTCCATTAAAGCAATCCTTTAATCCCTCGAAACGCCGGCAAATTATTCAGCACAGCATTGCACTCTTGCACTTTCCAGACGCAAAAACTCTTCATTTACTTTCGAAAGTATCAAAAGTATCAAACAAAAGTTTTGTCAGAACTTATGCCTTGCTTTAAACAAAGGAAGCACATTTCATTGCCTCATAGATCCCCCAATCCTACAATCTAGCAAATATGCGGTAATGCGGTAGAGTATAGAGAGTCAGCAACTTTTACGGCAAAATCACTCAGACATGATACTTTTCTTTCATTTTACTTTTCAATCTCTTTTCAATTTTCATTGTTGCATAAAATAATGATTCCTTCCCCTTTGTTAGAGCTTTTGTGTGAATTTTCAATTCCAATTTTCACCAAGACTAAATCAGTGATGGAAATCATTGAAAACGTCCAGACAATGAACATTTTTTCGAGTTTCTTTGGAATGAATTGTGTAAAGATCTTCAAACTAATTTTGATAGCAGGTAAAAGATGGACTGACAACATTATTAATAATTTATTAGGAAAAGTTAACATTATGCATAATTCAAATTTCACTTGAGCAACAAATATTTTAAACCTATTTCAAAATGTTTTAAAATAGAATCAATTTGTATAAGATGTTTGAATTTTGTAAGAATTTCGGAATACAAATTGGATTAAAATTTTATATTCCGTTGCATCAGCATAGTTTTACTTTTTAAATTTGTTATTTTGTCAGGGAATCCTGTGGGAAATGAAATCTTAGAGCTGCAATTCTAAATACTATGGTAAAAAAGGCACCACGGAGCATAAACTTCTTGAACAGCAGACACGATTCCCTACTAATAAACTTTCAATATTAAAATATTTGAAAACCCATAAACTTCGATACAAGCTGCAAAGTATCCGTAAACTTATATTTTGTAGTAAATAAATTAAAAACTGCTTCAAACTCTTCGAAATCCACTTTAATCCTAAATTGAATTAAAACTTTCAAGTTTGTAGAATTTTGTAAAAATTTGCAGGAGCTTCACTTTACCAGCTTCTGGATTGTTTAAAAAGTATGAAATTGCTTTCCGCATCCTGGCTCGCTTAGCTCAGTGGCTGCCATCCTGCTGCATTTTTAATAATGTTCACAGTTTTATTTTCCTTTTCTATGAAACTTTTATACACTTGGATTTAGTCGGTGTGCTTCTAGAAATGCGACTACAGCATTTTAAAATTGGGTTGAAATATTTCGGAATACTGATAAAAGTTTTTGATGACTTTGATCCCATATAGATTCTTATAGAACTCATGTAACGAACACATAAAATAAAGAAATGTTGAAAATTAGTATAGAACTTTGCACAGGTTCTATTGGCAGATTCTCATGAAAAAGGTAGTTTGTGAGCCATATAAGTTGTAAATAAAGTTGATTACTGTTATTACTGCCTTAATTAAGTTAATTGAATCCTTGAGAATACTTGTTACTTCAATTGTTTGTAAATTTGTAATAAAACGTAGGATGTCCTTGTGATTTAACTAACCTTTTGAGGTATTTTTGTGGAGAATTGACAATATTTTTATCCGCAATTACCGATATGTGCTCAACAATTTGCTCTTATACATTTTTAATTAATGCTATTATTTTAATCCTTTCAAGTTGTTTTTATGCCTAAATATTTGCTTAAAAGTTTTGCACAGACTTTACAGAATGCTTGGATATAGTTAAAGAAGGATTAAAGGAATTATTAAAATTAAGAAAATTAGCTATGAAGCAACATTGTTTTTAACTGTTTATACTGTTTGGTTATTGCTTATTACTTGTACTGCTTGTTATAACCTTTGTAGAGTTGAAAGCACTTCTAAACTTTCTGAGAAGTTAGAAAATGTCTAAATTGGCAAGCATGCCTTGAGATTTTCTACTCAAAAGGGAATTTAGTATCGATTTATTTTACATTTACATGACATTAAAGAGTTTTCACTTCCGCCTAAATTTAAATGAGAACATCGTACAAAGTCCTCATTTTGAAACGAAAGAGAACATATGAAAATAAAATATGTAAATTAATGGTATGTTTATGAATATATATGAAAAGCTTATTTAAATGAGCAATACGGTATTTATATAAAAACCCAGATTCAAAAGTAACATTTTGTCTTTAAATTTTGCATACATGGGAATCAGTGTTTGCCTCTAGACGCACTTGCTTTTTAACATTAATGTGGCTAAACCCAAAATGAGCATTGAAATTTTAAGACTGTACTGATTCCGTTTTATGAATGTAAAAGAATTCAAATGCAGTAAATCTTTGATCTTTCAAGATATATAATGAAAAATATTAATATAACCTCCTACTAAATTTTAAATTTTTCCGCAAATTACGTTCATCAAAGCGATTGCTACACATTTTTCTACTTTTTTTAATATAAAATGGTAATATCGAGATTTAGAAGCATTATTAAGGCGATATATTTGATATCACCATGTGCCTTTCTTCAATTCTTCAATTCTCTTCAATATATATTCCAATATTGGTAACAAAATGAAAAATGTATGCAAATTGTATTTTGAGAGAATAAATTCCCAAAAGTCAATTTGAACACTTTTCTATTTTCGATTTTATGCCAGTTTTTTCAAATATATAAACTTTTAGCGGCATTTCAATGTTTTCAGTGCTTTTTGAGCTTTCAGTATTTTTCCATGTCTATTATTTATTTTATATATGAACATTTTTTATGGACGCAATCATATTATTTTGTGTTCTGCTGAAATTCCCAAGGCAACCATTAATATGCTCATGAAAAGTTTAAAATTGTGTTTTGAAAGATAACTCAGGGATTTTAAGGGAAAATTGGTTCGAATGGAAATTGGTATCATTGGTAGCTATTACTGAAATTTTTGATATTTTTAAATTTTTGAATCAAAAATCAATTTTTTTAAAATAAAACAAACTGGATTAAACATTATCTTCAATCAATTTGGGATCAAAAACGGGTAAATAAATATCTAAACATATTTTTCACATGAACTGTTGATTTAAATTTGAAAATGAGTTTTCAATCCTTAAATTTTCAGAAAAATCATACATTTTCTCATGTCGCCAACAAGCTGTCACTTTATTTTCACAATTTACATGGCAAATCGTTTTGTCTATGATTGCTGCTGAAGCATCTGGGGGTATGAAACGTTTTTGATTTTTAAGCATATAATTGAAAGTTTGCATGTATACATGTGACCTCAGCTGTTAGTACATGCAAAAGAACTGGTATCCATGTGAATAAAAATTGTTTGGTAACTTTTAAGTATAAAATTACTACAAGATCTTAATTTTGAAATGCCTCGCAATTTGAATCAAAACCAAAGCCAGTCTACTTAAATTAAATTTGCAAGATTGTGAGCTTTGCCATTGAGTTCGTGCCTTATGCAAAGTGAGCTGTTGGCATTAATTACTTTCCACGATATTCCACAGTAAAGTCGAGTAAAGTGTACTTGGAAGTAAGTAAAGCAGCGGAACACTCAAGTGTTCTTGTTAGAATTTTCAGAACATTCGTGATATAGCAAGAATAGTAATTATACATCCACAGAGCAAGTAGAAAGAGACGTATGTTGCAGTTTTGATGAATACATGTTGAATCAGGGTTGTGAAAAATTTTCTGATTAAAATTATAAATTTGCCAAAAATTCGTCAATTTAATAAGAAACAATTGAAACTTTCATTCGTATAATTTACAAGTAAAAATTAAGATAGTCTGTCTATCCCTGCTCAGCGACTTTAACTACGGTATTCATTAAAAATTATCCGAGTTGGCAGCTTTGCTCACTATATATTTGCTATTCATTAGGCAATTTCGTACACGATTCAATTGATGCGGATGCAGATGTTGACTTCACTGCAGTCGTTCTCGTAACGATTACAACGCAGCACAAATTTCAATGCCTTTGTGTCTTGTAAATTGAAAATTGAAGCATATTGGCACTGGTGAACTAAATTTATTCCACTATAATATTCTGCAAAGTTCCTATTCCTAGGCAATATTCTAGCCAGCTTTTCCAATTTATTGACCTAATAATAATGCTGTCAAATCAATATAATTTCCTGTAATAATAGTTCTTTAGGGTGATTTATCAATTTAATGGATTTAATGGCCATTGTTGTCGATAAAATGCCACACATAATCGATAAATAACGATAATCAAATGTATAGAGAAGCAAAATAACGGAAAGGATTTCAGTGATTTTAGTTTAATGAATTTTACTTTCATTGAAGTTGGATAGTAAATCAGTTTTGTGAGGAATTCTTGCGAAGCGAGAAGAATGGAATTTAATTGGAATCCATTTCAGTTTTAATCACAATCGATTCCATTTTTTCATACGAGGTGGAATGTATCGTTCTTATTGCAAAAGCTATTATAGTTTATAAGCTCCTCTTGAATGCATGAATACAAATATTTTTAATGATGAAAACTTCATTTAAATATCAAACATATCTCAAAAGCTTTTCAATTGTTGAAATCAATGCAATCAATTCGAATTGCAATCTTGTCATTTTCCATCTCTTGGGGTTTCGTTTAATTCTTAGAAAATTGTTGAAAAACTACCATAAATTGTGCAAAGCTTTATATGATTTATTTGCTGCAAGGCGACAAGTGCTTAAGGAATCGCTGAGAGCACGGAAACACAAACCAATTTTAACGTGCTTGCTCCTAGACGACAATAATCAGCAAATATTGTGATTTGGTTTTCGATGGAATGTATAATATTTGGATTATTATATTTTGTTACGGAACATTTGTTAATCAGTGTATAGTTTCAATAAACCTTAAACTAAAAATACAATGTTTTATTTCCAAAACAACTTAATTTTACCAGGAATTCCAGTATGAATACAAAACACTTAGAAGTACAACTAAGATTAAACTGTAATCCTCAATCCTCGTTTCCATCAAACAATCTAAAAAAACTACGAAAAACCACAAAAAATCACTTCTGCTTTTGCATTTTCTTTTGTAATATCATCCGGACTCGCATGCTTGCTCAGCCTAGATTGATGAGCCAATGTGATTAAGCAGGATTTGTTACCGAAAACAAGAAAATGAAGAAAATAACACAAACATTGCAAACATCGAAAACATCGCAAACATGAAAAAGCCGGCAAATTTAAACAAAAACGCCTAAAAAGGATAATGAACCGTATACATAAATTCCAGAGAATCTCCAGATAATAAGGAGAAAAGTCCTTAACAAAGTAAAACATCTGAAAAGGGAGGAATGAGATTTAAAAGGTTCATTGAACCCCGAAACATATATTCTGCTGAAAGCTGATGGAGGCGCCTAAATTGCTTTAGGAAAAATTTTCGGCATTGCATTCTATCAAATTTTTATCAGTTTACTCGAGTTTATCACATTTTATCGTTACATAACCATAAAAAGTATGGGAATATTCATTTCCTGGGGAGCTCTACAGGAATCGAAGAGTTTTGTTGAACATTTGGGAAATTTGAAGAAAATTCTGGAAATTGGATAGGAATTTGATAATTTGAGATTTTTGCAGGTTGAGCCATTTTTAGGAGGGAATATTCATAAAAATGTCGTAAAACGTTAAACTCGATTTAAATTTTAAAATTGCCAGAATATCGCAGAACATGTAGAAAAATTGCATTTTTGTTATAAAAAACAAGATTCGATAAGTTTTGATAGCTTCAGATTTTTTGCCGTAAAAAAGTTTATTCGTAAGAAATCCTTTTTCATACATTTTCGTAGAATCTTGTTTTTATTCGAGTTTTATGTCATACCCAATGTTTACGATTTTTGAAGCCAAAAATTCAAATTCCTTCAAATTATTTGTAAATTTCCTATTTCTTTAAAGATTTGACTCGCAAAAATTCAAAAAAACCCAGATTCACTGACAAACCAATCAAATTTGTTTCGATTTGACTTACCTTGGCAATAAATGAGAGATTATTAAATCAGCCTCTTCAGGAGTCGGTGGAGCTGATTTTTTATCCGGCGGAACAGGAAGTGCTGAGTTTAGGTCTGCTATCTCTTGCGTAGGCTGGAAATCAGGAACAAATTTGCAAGCTCTGAAAATAAAAGGAAATTGTTTAGGTTAGGTAATGATGGTTCGTTCGCAGTTCAAAATCTCAAGTGAAGATGACTCTTAGATCATCAAATATCCATTTACCCTAATTTAATCACAACTCCCCTAAACTATAGCTCCCTCAAATCTAATTCAATGTGACACAAATAGAAAAATCAATTAATTTGCAACAAAACTGAAATCTTCCCCCATCTAACTTGTTAACTCAAAGCCAGAACCCATCAAAGGATTAAAAAGGGAATTACAAGCTAACTGCCTATTTCCTTAGTAAAATAAATGAATTGAACGAAAAGTTGTCGAATTTACTCGAAAATTATTCGCTGTACAATATATAATGATCAGAAAGTGATAAATACATTGCTAGAACTTTTCTGATGTGAAGGACTAACCATAAAGACTAACTTTAACTTGCTTTACGTAATTCTCCAAATTCACTGAAATTGCGCCAAAATCTCATAAAATTACATAAAAATATATAGAAAAATATGTCGAGGGGGAAATTTTTGGGGGAAGTCGTTTGAAAAATTGTTCAAAGTGAAAAATTCCTCAAAGTTGTTAAAGTGAGGCAACTTTTCCAATAAAACATTCATTAATCCACTGTATTTTTAGCAAAGAATTATGGCTTTATGCCACTCAAAAAGAGGGATGGACTTTATCAAGAAAAATAGTGTTTAGTTTAGAACTTCGAATACTGTTTGAAAAACTGAATTCGATCAAATTAAAAAAAAAATTTTCTTTCAAATGCTCTGAATATACAAAATAAAATATATTTTTTGCGATGAGCTTGACACAATCACAAATTTAGACGACTCAAGTTAAAGAAAGGAAAATGTCTTTCCCTTCAAAAACTAAATTTCAAATGAAACCAACTAAAATATGCTTTTTCTAAGCTTCGTCGGTTGTTCTTGATGAACATAGACAAACTATTTATTGTATTACAAATTTTCAAACAAATTGTTGGCTTTGAACCCTCATTTGTTTGATGTGGTTGGTTGTGCTTTTTGTTTGGTAACTCAGCTGCCTTTATTAATTTTTGGGAATATTTGGGAAAACCGATATTTGATTATTTCTTTTGGTGAGAAAGGCTGAGAAGGTTTTAATATAAACAAAATATCCTTTTGAATGATATTTTACTTTAGAAATTGACAATGTTCATAAATGAAGTCACCCAGTCTTTCAATGGTTATAGCCAAAATCTATATTCAATTTCTTAAAATTTTGCAAAGAAGTTTTGAATAACGGAGGCATGACGGAGATCTGTTGACTGTTTTGGAATACCATTACCGTACTGTGATTTTTAAAGGTTTTTAATAATAATATTTGATATCGCATTCGTGTATTTTTATAAACGTGGCTACACAAATTTTGTTGAAATTCTTAGTAAAATCAAGTAAAATCAAAAGTAGATTCAAATGTTGCCATCTAAAATGCAACATGACTTCAAAACCACTCAAATAATCTAGAATAATTTTATATTCACACGATTTAATGAAATTCTTTTAATATTGAAATGATGCTCCTGAGCCCGACTCTCCATATAGCCAAGAACCAAAGTGAAGCAGATTTAAATATTGTGAATCTGCTTCTCACAATGAGCAGCAAAGTCAAATTTTTAAAGTGCTATGCAAAATAGTTCTGTTGGGTAAAATAAAAAAATTCCAGTACACTGTTAAAGATAATCTGTATTCGGAGCCCCACAATTTTCTTTTTTATTAAATTTATTTTCACAGTGTTTTTTGGTTGAAAATATAAAAATTCTAATGAATGCAAAATTATGCTTTGCCTCTAGAGTCTAGTGCAACAGTTTTCTGATGTTCGAGAGTGTTTGAATATAAAAAAAGAAAATCAAAATTCATGCAGCAATAAATATGGGCGAGAATCTCGCAAATTTTGCACGAGAAGGTGCAACATTGCAACAGTAGAGCTGAAGAAAATCGCAAAATTGCAAAAAACTATACTAAGCAAATGCAGTGCATTGAACTGTAAACACCTTTTGGTATTTGCTTCATTACATTACAATTGAACTTTTTCCTATTATTTTACTTGAATCTAACGTTCAATAAGAATTGTTGCGAGATTGGAATCTTTTTTGTGTTTTGTTTGCCGTATTGTTTTTTGCTTTTTTAACCATTATTTGTGATGTTTGAGATGTTTGAGGTGTTTGAGGTGTTTGAGGTGTTGAGAAAGGTTATTTTTTTTGTATTTGAAATAATCCTATCTGGAAATTGGAACGAATTTAATGTGAATTTTCAATGAAATAATATTTTTGTTAGTTTGTTTTGTTTTGTTTTTGATTTGATTAGTTTAGTGACGTAAAAAAGACACAATTTTGTAAATTCAATGAATGATAATAATTAAGATGGAAAAACTTATAATTCCATAAAATTCAATAACAGTTTCGAGTACTATGATGTTGCTTCTCTAAGAATAAACCAATAGACCGTCAAAGTGGGTTTAACTTGAACATAAATAATTTTTATGATGTAGTACAATAAATTTTGTTTTATTATCTAAATATGGATATTCTTCTATTTTAATAGATATTCCACTAAATCGATCAACTAAAATCCCTCAAAAACATCCCACTATAGACATTCTAAAACAAATTCTAATTCTTTAAAGTTTTTCAGCTATTCTTCTATTTGATAGTAATTTTAACAAAAGCCATTTAATGAAAGTCATTCGATACATAATTTGAATAATTCCGCACTTTCAAAAATTTTAAACGTACAAACTTCAATTCACCAAAAATAATTTATGGCCTGTGATTCATCCGCGATTCCTTATATGGATAAACACTCCATAAAAACTAAATTTAACAATTTTGCAAACAACCAAAAATAGATACAAAGTCTCATACAATGTAGATAATTACATCATGAAATCATGGTTACCAAAAAAACAACAACCATAAAACATTAAACGACATAAAATCGCACTCAATCATAAATTAAATAAATTAATTCTGGCTCTGCTGAGTAACCGAAAAAGTTAAAATTACAAAATTATTTTTAGAGAATTTGTTCGAGTTTTTTTTTCCTATGAAGTCTCGAATAATTTGAACTCTCAAAAATTAATGAAAATTCGTGGAAATATGTCTGGCAGTCATGTTCAGAACAAATTTGCAACATTTCTGCGTACTTTTAATTTTGTCAATATGGAAAAAATGTTGTTGATTCAAATTTTTAATCAGAATGTATAATATTTTTTAAATCAAATCTTACTGGTGATTTGATTTGATTCATATTTAAAATTCGAAATTTTATTGTTTCTTTTAAGACTTTACTTTAACCCGAGCTTCAAGATTTTCCAGACAAAATAATGAAAATTTTTTACATTTGGAATAAATATCACTGAAGTCTGACTTTAAGATAATATTCGTAATACTTCACTCGACAATAATTAATGTAAGTGTTTGAACCTAATTTTCTACCAACTTTCTCAAGAACAGTCTCAAGTACTTTAATCCCCTTTTTTGAGAGCAAAACAATCCATTCAATCCTCAAGTCTAATCAAAAAGTAATTACTTGATCATTTCTCTCCACAAATTTTAGCACGAGTGTCGCTGACATCATTACATTGCATGAAAATGAAAGGCGATGATGAATCACGGAAACGTGTTCACAAGACAAATAAACACACAAATCCACCTATTTGCTTACAAAAAGCGGATGAAAATCGTCTCTCAAGCTGATCATAATTAACGACAAACACATTAAAACACATTAAAATACATGGAGAAAGAACAGAAAAACAATGAATAGAAATTTAATTAAAAACAAAATAAAATTGGCGACTGTAAAAACGGAGAGACGCAGAAAAGTCCCAAGATTGCAAGCCATAAAAAAGAAGCTGACACGAGACTGTATTTGATTAATGATTTTTCGAGGATTGTATGAGAAAATTGTACGAAAAAGAGGGAACGAGTGGAGGCTCCTATGTGTATTAATAATAATAAAAAAACACTTCTTGACAAAATATTATCATAGAATTCATATACTTTTAAATGCTTGAGTGCAAACCTTGTTTAAAAAACCGTTTTCATTAATTCAAATTGCATTTAAAATGGCTCAAATAATTTATGTGTATCAAAACCACTAAACTTCAAACCGCATTAATCATTTAAGTAAATTGTTTACACTTGTACAACATAGTAATTCCCATTATACACAAACAAAATTATATCTAACCTTCTTCCATTCATGCTCATATATCCGTCGTCCTCCGATTGATGTCCTTGTGACGGACTCTCTGGTTCGGCTTGTGGCGATATTTCTGGCTCTTCTTCAAACTCTGAGAGCACGCGATCCAAAAGCTCCAAGGATTTTTCCACTTCATCTGTGCCAGTGCTGCAAAAAAAGAAATTAAAAGATAAGTTGGATGTACGTTAAGATTATGTAATCTATAGAGCTGAAGTTTAATTGTTTTTTATTACAATAAAGCCTTCTTGAGATGAATGAGGGGGGACAATAATTAGCTTCAATTAAATTGACAAAACTGTAGGCTTATATCAAAAGTATTTAATTGAACGAACTTCCCAAACATATCTTTAAACTCTAATTTTCATTAAATTTTCTCAAGAAACTTCATCTCCAAAGTCAAAAGCTTCATGTCTTAATTAACCCCCTTAATTTCCTTAATATCTTTGATAATATTATTTTCAATCAAAGCGCAGGAAAGCTTTATCTCTCAAAGAACACTTGAGTCTTGTGCGAAAACTTTTTTCGCCTTGCTATAATTGCTAAAGAGCTTATGGCAAAGTTTTGCTGGTGTGGCTTTGCAAAGATATCGCTGAATAGTTGAATACTTGAATCTTTTGAATACAGCTTGAATGGGGTAAAAGTTTCCTATAGCTTTGAGCAGCAGTTTCTCACTTTTCTCGCAGCTTTTGCACAGAATAACTATCTTTTACAGCTTTTTGAGTACTCAAGTACTTTTGCTTCAACTTGAATGTTTCAATAGTTTCAGATATTTAAAATGTTAGAAATGTGCTTAAAATTTAAAAGGCGAGAAAAATGGGAAAATTGAGAACACTGAAAAGTTTTAGTTTAGATAAGGATTATTGTACTTAAAGTAAATTGTTGTGTATAAGTTGTTTTTGATCAACTTCGTATGGAATATGTTTCTTTTATAGGATTTGGGGCATGTGGTAAATTTACTTCTGCTTGATATAGTTATTGTTGGTTTAAAGTTTTGTCTGGAATAATGGAGAATTGTATTAATATGTGAAAAGATTATTCTATGGCACATATGGCAGTGATAGTTAAATAATAGTCTAATTTAATTAAATTAGATTTATGTTTAAAAATTGCTTTTGCATAATTGAACGTCATATTCAATAACAAAACGTGTTAATACAATGCTGAGCAAATAATGAATAAAGCTGTTTTGAGGAAAGTATTATGATATAATATACCATAAAAATAAAATTTAATCTCAAATTCAATAATATTAAAAATTCTCTTTCATTTGTATAATAAACATAACATATTTTTGCTCCTAATATATGAAAACATCCAAAAACATTAAAAAGCTTAAATCCATAAAGCATACCGCCAGATCCCATAATAACATTGAATCATCCACCCCGAATCATAAATTCACAGCATAAAAATAATCACATTAAAGCATCATAAAACCCTCTATCACGATCTGTGAAATTGTGGAGTTTTCTGTTTGTAAAATTGAATATTCAAAAAGGAAAATTTCCCAGCTAAAGTAATTAATTTGCATGCAATCCCAAAATATTCGAATTATTTGCAGAATATTGAAAAATTTCAAATTGCAAACCAATATTGGAAAATAGTGAAATTTGGTAGAGTTCATCGATAGACTTCTAAAATATGACTTTTATTATTTTGTCATACGAAAGCCGCAAATCGAAATATCTGAAGTTCTCTTTGGAGACATTTTGAAACAGTGCAATATAGAATTGCACCAACGATATAAAATTCATAGTGTAAGCATAAATGCATCAATATTTCCAATACCAAAATATATTTACCTCAAATCTAAATTAAATTTGAAACTACACCCAGCTCAGATAATTTTATGAGGCATCAGCATTTTCCATGCATTTCCATAATTCAATATTTTACCATCGGAAAATATTACTTATTCAGATTGCAGTTTGAAGAAATTTGCAAAATAAATTAAATAAAGCAATATCAAGCAAAAATGTTAAATAAAATAAATAAGCTTACTGTTCAAGTATATACAATTTAAAGGAGCTTTCAGTAATACTTGTTTAACTGAGAATCTGGGTATTTTTATAAAATATTCTGTAAACTTGAAAGCTGCTTTCAAACTGCAATCTATACAGAATTGAAGCCAAGAGTATAATGAACATTTAAAATTATGTGATACAAAAGAGCTTCTCCGTATTGCCTTTTTGCTATTTTAAATTTTTGAATCTTGCTGCTAGACTGCAAAGAAGTGAAATTTGCAATTCAGCAGCAGTATTCAACAAAATTTTTTTGTAAAGTAAGTAACTTGGTGGCTTTATTAGAATCTGTTATGGCGGTTTGTAACGACTTTTTAATACTTTACTTTAGAAAGATTCAGTCAATCATGATTTTTTAGTTATTTAATCGAATAATCTAGAATTTTTATTTTAATAGTTAATTAAATATTTATTTCAATTCGCCTAACTTCATTAATATGTTAAGTTTAAATACTTATTTAAAAGATTCAAACATCTATGATTTTATATCAATAAATCACCATGAAAACCAACTCGTTTAATGCTCACTTACTTCATGATTTACCATTTGACATGCCAGATAGTTGCAATAAAAAGAAAGATGTTTAATTGGAACGCTGGTCGTGTTATGAGCCGGCTTAACCAGCTTTATGGCTTTATGGCTTCATGATAGGAGCTCGTATTACATGTAAATTCATGGAATTCATGGCAGCACTTTAGTTCTTCTCTAGCACTTCAAATTGCTTGTTATTTCAATTGCTGGGATTGTTTGGAAAACTTTGAAAAGTTAGAGAATTTATTTGCAAAATTAAATGCTTCAAGTTAAATGTCAGAGACTTTCACGATCATAACGTCGATTTACTGTGAAACAGCAGACTATGGGACTATGGGTGTCTGAAGTCTATTATAATAGGAAGAATAGGTTGGAGTTATTATAAAATTATTATGGCACGAATATTTATTATCGTCTGTCGACTGTTTCGAATAAAATGTGGAAATGTCAGAGCAGCATGTAAAGTGCTTATTGCCAGCTTATTGCTTGTTTTTCAATTTTCACAGCGACTATCACACACTTGATAGGCTTTAAAGTGTTTTGAATATTATGTACTTTTGGGTGGCGCATAAATTTCTAATTTTTTACATTTTAATTTAAATATAATTGGTTGAGTGTTTTTTAGGTCAATATTGGGCAGAAAATAAGTTGAAATTGGACTTATTTATATTTTGCTGTAAAGTAGTTTGCTCTAATTTTTTAGTTGATTTTTCTTTAAAGGTTAGGTTAATTAAATTGAGATTAATTTAGAAGGTTTTTTCTGCAACGTTATGACTTGATACATTCTTTTTAATACTCATATATGTTAAATCTGTTTTAAAACTCGGTTTGGACGGAACGACAGAAAATCGTTGAATATTAAAAAATAATCATGTCTTGCAGTTTTCTCACAAATCTTTGAACATTCCAAAGAAACAAAATAAATTGCTTTTAAATACCATCAAAAACATCTGATTAATGATCATTATTATTATTCAAAATACCATCCATACCTATCAAAAAATACAAAAAGTATCACTCAAAACTCCCTCAAATTTCTCTCCCAAGATAATTCAAAAAGCTGTCCAACTTCCAGCCAAATGATTACCATATTTCACAGCAGAAAAACTTTCGCAAATAATTGTTCGCAAAAAGTCGAGAAACTCACAAAAAACTCAAACAGTCAAGCTATCAAATTTCATGTCATTATAAATTCAGCAGCTTATAAATTTTTGCCCCGACAAACATTCAAAATTATCCAAATTTATCCAAAAACATACAAATTGTCAAAACCCTCAAAAAGCGTCAGCCAAAGTTTCACTTGAGAGCTGGTGACGTCATGAATTATTCATAAATATCAATTTGAAGTGAACTTTTTTTGCTCATATTTTCAATTATTTGGTGGCTCGTAAGGGTTCTTGATGTATCAAGTTTTTGTTTTTAAAATGAATATTCAATGTTACTGAAATGAAATTCATTTTATTCATTTATATTCGACATTGATACAGAAATTGTGTCATTTCTTCCGAGTTTTATGTTTGGGCTCGAACGAAAGTCTCACTTTTCCCGAAAGAGCTTTACTCGAGCATACCACAAAATACTAGAAAAACGGGAAAAATTTACAAAAATCCAAACTCAAACAACTCAAACAAAAATGTTTGTGCGGGAAAAATTATAAAAGTTTGGAAAGCTCCTTGATCCGTTAATCCGTTTGGTTTATTAAAAAAACTCGTTTTATTCTCGTTAATGTGCTTTCATTTAATAACATTGAAAAAATTTCAGAATTCTCAGAAAAATGAACATGCTGACAAAACTTAAAATAAAACACAAATAAGGATTTGTGTTGCTGATGGAAGCTTTTTTTGAAGCACTTGCAAACGAACGGAAAGGAAAGGAATTAACAATGTTTTCGTGAGGCAGACGCCATCTGATTGCAAGACAACCGAGATTTGGTTCTTCGAGTGAATGGCTGCTAAAACTTGTTAAGTCGCTTATAATTGAATGTGAAAAGTTGAGACGATAATTATCGGGCCATTATGGAATGTTTTCAAAATGTTTATTTTTTTTGTCCAATGTTTTTATAAAATTCTTTCAACTTATTTTTTTTATTAACAGGAAATATGTATCTTTAGACGGAGTGTTTCGATTTAAAAATAGACACTTAAATTATACCACTTTAGCGTTGCCTAATTCAAATTCTGTTGAAACAGAAGTTCAATTGGACTCTTCATCTTTGATATTTCACCATAAAAGAAAATCCACATGCAACTTTTTTGAACAAAATAATGATTTTAAAAAAGGACTATTTTTTATATGGAGCAACCTTTTTTTCGAGGAAAATTATATTATTTTGATATTTACCCCGGTGAAGTTTAGCAAAACCCGTTTGTCAGTTTGACATTTCTAATTTGAAAAGACCGAAAAAAATTTGAATACATGCGACACGGATTTTTCTGCTAAAACATGTATTTCAGTACCTTTCCTTTTTTCGCGGGGTCGAAGTAATGAAGTAAGTGAAGTTAGCGGATAACTAAAAACCGAGTAACTTCATTGCTTATATGCGATCTGAGGGTCGGCTAATATAGTGTCTATGAATAGATCGTGGATTTTTAAGCACAAGTGATTAAAGTTTAATATCTCAAGTAAAATGCTCTGGCTACTATGATTTTATGTAAGAATCTTGATAATAAGACTATTTCACGATGACTGATGTGCGGAAAGTTGACAAAAGATGTCTATAAATAGTTGTATTAAAGATTGAACCAAAGTGTCTCGAATTGGATCAAAACTGTTATAGAAGATTTTTTTTTGATTATTTTGGATTCTCGATATTTTTGAAGGATAATTCTGAATATTCTCCTTAACATCAACTTTAATCTAATCATGTGTTTCAATAACAATCTGATCTTCCCTTTCGATGATTCACATCTCAAATGAAATTGATTTCAGCGTAGCTGACGCATATGATGAAATTAAAATATATAAATATAAAATTATAAATTCTAACACATATATTCTCTGACGCCAGCATATACACAGCAAACATTAAAAAAAATTCAAAATTAGAAAGCATATTTCCATACTGTACTGAGCTAACTAAATTTGTTCCCCCTCAAAATCTCAGATTCAAAAATTCAAAAATCCAAGCAATTTTTATAATTTTTAATAAATTGTAATAAATTTGAATAAAACACAATATTTTTCGGGTGATATTGGAGCATAAATTTTCGTTATTGAAATATTAATGTAATGCAAATATAACGAAGAATTTGCGCGCCGAACAAAAATTTAATGTCGATTTATTGAGTAATTATTCCATGTTCAAGCAGACTTCCTGTCTTAAAAAAGATTTCCCTTCAAATAATACAATTTTGGAAAATCTTGATAGTGTCATCAACTTATAAAACTAGCACAATTTCTATTTTCGAACTCCATAAACCTTTGACTGCTTCAACTGTCAAATATCACTTAATTTTCTACTTAAAATCTGGCAAACTCTTAACGACACTCAGCCAACAGTAAAAAAACTCAATAATGGCCATTTCAAACCTTTTCAAAACAATTCTAAGAGAAATGCAACTGTCTTATTGTTTCAATACTTGAATTGAAAGTATCATGTTCCAATGTTCCAGTTCAATAAAATAATGGATAGCACGAGCAGAGACTTGCCTTCAATATTATTTGAAAGTAAAATATTCTGTATTTCAATGTAGTTTACGAATTAAACTGCGAAACTATAAAATTGCAAACTGCAGAACTGCATCAAACAAAATAAAATAATAAAAACAATGGAATAAATGGGAACAAGAACTGAAACAGACCAAACAGAAGAAACATAAATTGAAAGAACATTAAATGTTTAATTTCTTCAAAGTACTTTAAATTGAGTACTTTAAGGGTTGCCAGGTGGAATTTGCATTGGAATGGATTTTTAAAATGAGAACTGGGAGTGGAATGGGTACTTTAACCTTTGAATCTGAAATGGAGTAAATACATCAATAAGCTATTTGTTTTGAACAATATAATTGTAGTTTGTGTTGTTGATGATATTGAATCATTCAATTTGTTTTAATGTATAGTTAAAGAATTAAGATGATCGTTTTCTTGACGTCAACAACTACAAAGACAAAAATGATTTTAAATCAATCTGACCACCCTAAAACTGGTTGATAAAACGTTTATTGTTTAAAAGTGTTTTTGCAACAAAAAAACTGAAAATAAATTACGCTCTGCAAAGCAAACTCATTTTATTCACAACAAGCGATATTAATTTAAATCCAAACAGAACTCTTCCCCATCGGATTGTCTGATTGACCTTGAAGCGAGAAGATTTGCGAGAAGTTTATTCAAGTGGTTCTAGACTTCTAGAGAGTATGCATTATAAGCGTTATAAGTATTTCAAGTATTTTCAACTTTTCAAAAAACTTAAGATAAAGCACAAACTAACAGAATGAAGCGAGGAACTATAAGACGGTAATGTGAGCACAAAGATGCTTTTGGTGAGATTGTGGGTGTAATGAGTGACCTTACAAGAGCGTATCGATGAGTATATTTGAATAAAATACGATTAAAAAATCGAAAACTTATAAACTTAAATCAATCTTGTGTAACATATCATTTAAATCAATTAAATTATATTGATGTTAACATTTCATCAACGGTTAATTTGATTCAAATATTTGAAAAAGAGTATTATTCGAGGGGTTAAAGATTGAATAAAGTTAGCTCAGACTTCATCGCCCAGACAGCGGCCAGACAGTCAAAAGTTATTCGAAAATATCATAAATATGCTATTTGAAAATATTTACTAATTGTTGTTTTTGTCGTATTTATGCCTTAATTAATAAATTAAATGTCACTGAGTGTTTCTTTCTGAATGACTGAATGTACTGATATCGAGTGAATGTGCTTTATTTGCTAGAATAAGTTAATTTGGTGTAGTTTTCGGGTTAATCCAGATATTTTTACAATATTAAAGATAATTCGTGAGTTGGAAAAGCGATGAATACAGCTCATGACCATTCTTCAGTACATTAAGTGTAGTGCAACCATCCTGTTATAATCCAGGAGCAAATTTATTAGTGGTTCTGATTTAATTGTAGTTTCTGATGCAAAAAATTTAGTTTTTATTGAAAGTTTACCGGCTTTTTCGGATTCATGTCAGTTTGTGGACCAGCGGGTGGAGCAATTCTGCGCTGGATCTTTATTAATCTCTTCGCAAGTTATTGCAGATAATTACTAAACAAAGTTTTACGCATAGAAGTATTATGGTTTTCAAATTATTGGGCAAAAAGAATTAATTTTTTGGTGGTTTTATAGAATTTTTGGGATTTTTATTTAATATTAGTTTGTGGACCAGCGCGTGCATATGTCTGGAACCAAAAGTGTTTATATTTGTTACTAAGTGTATGAGAAACATATTAGGAGAAAATTTTACACACAAAAGTATTAAGGTTCTTTCGATTTTTTGATGCAAAGTGCAAATTTCCTGTCTTTTTGACTCTTTGACGTTTGTGGACCAGCAGGTGCAGAAATGTGTAAAAAATTTATTCCAGGAACCATCTTTGGTTAGTTTTATTGTTTTTAGGATTAAGTTGCCCACATGAAAGTGCACAAGTTTTTGATTTATGAAGTCACAACGAACTTCCACTTTTCGAAAATGCCAGTCCTAATAAAAGTTTATAAAAAGTTTATAAAAAAGCAGAATAGACGGAAATATTGTATATTATACATCATTATCCAAAAATATCAGGGATATGTAACGATACACCAAAATTGATACTCAAATAATCCACATGTATTCAAGTTAGCTCAGTTATATGACAGCAATAAAACAATTCAAACTGATTTAGGTAACAGAAATGATTTGTCTGACTTTGCAACTGTATGTGCCAATGTTTTAAGCTGATCTAAAATTCACCAAGCTGCTTTTGAACTCAGAAAAAAAAAACTGCTGAAAGTGCTCTCATGTGAACGTTAAACAATCAAATGGGAGCTTTAATGCGATTATTACACATAATGCTAACAAAAAAAGACAAAATGGGATTATAGAATGTTCACACACCAAAAAATAATAACAAAAAACATGTGTTTGCGAAAAAAGAGTGAGGTTATGCGGAGCTCAACTACGTGATAATTGAACGGCTTTCTGTAATTCAGCGTCATATTGCAACTCGATGCAACTCTACAGACCATTACAAAGTCATTTCTATAAATTTCGAGGCCAGTGTGTAATATGATACCACAGCTGTATAGTATGTAATATCACCCAAACGTGACTTTTTTCTCCTACACCATTACTTAATATATTTAATTTGTATCGCTAATGATGGAAGACTCTCATTCCCGTGATGTAGAGTATAGTGTGCTAATTTTACAGTGGAACGCTGTAATTAAAGCAATTTATCCTGAGGAGTGGAGTTTATTTCTGTTAATTAAGCCAGCAGAACACTTTTGGGTTATATTTCCAGGGATTGCATGATACGGTTAACATTATTACAGAGTTTAAACTTGTTGCAATAAAAATTGTTAAAAGTATTCTCTCAACTTGCCAAACTGTATAATACTAACAAATAAAAGGTAAATTATTATAAAGATAATATAGAGCAAAAATATTTGCTCCTAAAAGACATCAGGCTATCACTTTAACAATGACTTCATTCAACCGAGACTCAAGTGCTGGAAATGACAGCTTAACAAATAGCTACGCTAATCACTCCAGCACGAGTATGAGCAAACATCTAATTAAAAGTTGCAAGAGATTTAAACAAACTCTATACAACTTATGATGCTGCAAGCAAGCAAAACAAGTAGCGATTGTGTAACTGCTTGAGATTCCGTATCTAAATTCCAGCTCATTCTGCTGATGAGATGCCAATTGTTTAAGCTCGTTCATGTGTGAAAATTTGCATGAATGAAACAGACAGTATTCACCGCATTGAATGGGGCAAAATTATTAATTAAAGTTTTGTGCTAAAATATTTAAATGGAAAAACGCTGTAATTAAGAAAGTGGATCTAGAAGAAGTTCTTTATGCATGTGAGCGCCAGAACAATGGTACGAGACGGTATTGTCTTTTCCTGCAATTTTTTTTCAAAAATTTTCGCGCATTAAATGGAAAATATGTGTGATGTTTTGAAAGCTTTTAGTAGTCTTCAATTACTTTAAATGTAAAGATTTTTATAATAGCGTCAAACATTTTTTAAACGGGCGTTAATACAAGTTTAGAGGGAAACACACGGAAATTAACTTTCTTGCAGTATTTTTAAATTTAAAGGGAATTGTGGAAATGGAGAGAGATCGACAAGCAAACATGCAAATTTAGATTTTCTTACACTTAACGATTTTCTGCTTATTTCAGCGGAATTCATTCAGTGAACCGTAAAGCAAGAAAAAAATGAGGCTAATTTATGTTTTCAGTTTTTTTGGCTTCAGGAAGGCACGTCAATCAACGACATTTTTCTGTCTTTTCAGATTTTCTACAATTCCTTATTTTTATGTTGTTCAAATTTTGGGTTTTGGCTATTGTGGATAAAAAGTTGATTTTTTTTTTTAGGGCAAATCCTACAGAAGTAGACAATTTTCTATTATTCAGCATTTTCTGGTATTCTAATGATATTCTTGATTTCTCGAGTATTTCTTGAAAATATGATAAAAATGCTACATTTTTCATATCCACTGAATATTCTAGCCGTTTGTATTATTTTCTGCAAGCAAAGAGAAAGCTGCGAAAGCTTAAAAAGCTCTCAAGATGACGATAACGCCTTGTAACGATCTAAAGACGATTCCAAGACACTTGCGAGATATTTAAGAGTGCTTTTCTATGCTCTCAAGATTGCTGATAATGATCATAAAATTAATAACATCTTCATAAATTCTCGCGATATTGTGATATTTGCGAGATGTTATCGCGATTCTACGATATTTCAGACGTGAAGGAATAAATATTAAGATACAACATTTACAACATTTATGACGTCAATTAACGAAATTTATGGGGATGACATGAAATATTGCCACGATCTTGGCTGTAGCAAAAGAAATTACTAAAAATTTATTGGCAAGTTAAAACAGTAAAACTACATAGTTCAAATATGTAATGGTTTTAAATAAATTGAATTTCCGCGTCGTTTATTTTAATGATTTTAATTATTGTTAAATGAAAATGAATGAATTGAATAAAATGAAATCAATCGAGGCTTTTTTTATTGATAAATTTCATTATATGTGATATATTTAAGCTGCGAGAATTATATTTTGGTTAAAATGGATTTAATCAGGTAAATTGACTTTTTAATAGGTTTCCACGAGTGAATTGTTTTTTTACTTTTATCATAATTAAGGTATTTTTGCCAGTAAATTTTCTAAACATCCAAATATCAACAAAGATGGGGAATGAAGTTTTTTAGAAAGAAAAAAAAAATTACTATGATATATTTGTACACAGTCTATTTTACTTCACAACAGTGGAGTTTATATGCAAAACATAAATAAAATGTTCATTCTCAGTATTCCTTGATTTTACCTTTCCTGTCTGATAATTTCATGAATATAATTTGAATGCTAAAACTGCGGCACCCGATAGCTCGTGTATATAGAGCGTTATGTCATGTAATGCTTGTAACGCTTTAATGCTTGGTAATGAATGGCCTGGCAGTGCTATATTTTATCAGCACCAGCGCTCAGGTCTCGACACAATCAACTTTATTTTGATTTACATTTTTGCAAAAACAACATTTTCGCGCTTGTTTGCGTGATTAATTTTCCTGATGAGTTATTCAATTCAGAAAATTTATGGAATTTATGGAACTCATGTAATTCATATTTATATCATGAAATTCAAATTAGAGCAAAAGTTGTTGGGATTAGCTAAGCAATTCAATTAATTGCGTAGAATTTTGAACAGTGGATTAATTTGGATTCGGATTCGGTATAGTTATTTTGTTATTCTTTATTGTTTATTAATCATTTACGTTAATTCATTTGAATTAATTAACAATGTTCTTTGCTTATTCACGTACTTAATGAACAACCAGAATTTTTGGAGTTTCATTGTTTGTCAGTGTTTTAGACTAGATAGTATTTGAATAAACATTTTTTAAAGAATTTGCATTGCGTGAATTTATGTCAGTTCTTAATTCAAACAAGTTGAAAATATTATAAATTCGAGTCAATGTTTTATAGATTTCTCAACCTTCAAGCAACATTATTATTGATTAGTTTTTCAATTTTTCAATCAATGTAGTTCATTTAACCACCAAACAAGCAATAGCACAATCCAAACATGTGCTGCGCCATTATTGTCATTATCAAGTTCATCTTTTGTCTGGGCTCCCCAATCAATTGAATTGCAAATTGTAAATTCAATTGCCCTTTATATATAAATTCATTTAAATTCTCTATTTAGTAAATTGTTTGAATCGTCCAAATTGCATATAAACTGATAAATTGCATAGATTGGCACATTTTACACAAAACTACTATCTAGACATATAACATAAACCTCATAAATACCTGATTTAGGATCAATTGACAACTTATTGCACAAAGCAAATTAGAAATTATCTTTTGAAAGCACTTGACCATAAGCAAGCTTGTTACAGAAATACACAGAGCTTTATAATTAACATGTGTATCGATTGCACTTATTCATGAGAATTTGCATACTCTATTCAAATGCTGGGTTGAGTGATCATGTGATGTGGTTGGTTGAAAATTTCCTATTAAACTTTGATACCGTTTGATGCTTACGAATGGATGAGTCTCGATGGGACAGATAATGCAAGCATCTCTCTGTATTTCGAAATAAAGTCTTGCGGTCTCTTTGATATTTACTTTCATGCTGTGCATTGTCATTTTGTGATTTTGTCACTTTGGCAGCATTTATGCTTTTTATGCTTTATAGTAAATTTCCGAAAGTTCAAAGGAAGCATAAAGCAAGACTTTACAGCTTCTAGACTAAATGGACAAAATCCAAACTTCTTGTCAATTTCTTGTCCATTGAATTTATTTTGATATTGTGTCTCGAATTTGTGAATTCATGAATTTGTAAATTTGCATGTCTGAATGGATGAATAGAGATGGAAGTAGGAAGCTTTATTTATTTTATTTCCCTCGTGCAAAGTTGGCTACTTGTTTGCTTCCCAAAGAATCTTTATAATTAAAAGTTTGTGGAAGTTTGTATTGTAATTTTGCTGGAGTTTGTCGTTGTGGTTTGGGTGTTTGCTGAATTTATGAGTAAAAAGTTGTGCTTCTTCTGCTTTTTAATTGAATGTTCATGCAAAACTGGTGAGAAGTCGAAAACAATGATTTAAATTACATCAGAGACAATTTGATGAGGTTATATTCTTATTAATTGTTTCACGCAGAGAGCACACTTTTTTGAATATATATTTATTCTCAAAGTTTTTACTTAATCTTGAAAGAATTTTGACAAGCAGACTTAACATTCAAGTTCTCTATACACAAGGATTTAGCAATTAAAAACTATATCCTGAAGGCTAAAGGCGATTCACTTTTCCAGACTGAAATTCTCATTAATCCTTCGTCCTCCCGAGGCCCGTAGTAAGCTTAAAGTATAATTTTGATTTATGCAAAGCGCAGTCATTCATTTTCATTCAGAGATACAAAGGATTTGCTACAAAGTCTTGCAAGCAGACGGTAGATGATTCAAGTATCCAGTAGAAGGTAAAACCTGGCAAAAACATTTATGAATGCAAATGGAACTGCCGCCATAATAAATTCGCTCTCCCTTTTTGCTGTTCTGTGAATGTTGAGAATTTTCTCAATTTACTAAAATTCGTGTATTTCTGTTATTATTTGGTCCGAAAAGGCAAATAGGAATATGCTAGGACAAAACAAATAACAGAGTATAATGACATGTTTATTTTACGTCTTTCAAAGTATCGCAGGCTATGATAGCTGCAATATATATTCTCCCCTATTTATATTTATATGTGCACAAAGATATGGCATCAATGTGAATAAACGGTGAGTTGCTAGGCAAATAAGTTTTTGGGAGCAGGGGTGAGAACTGAGAAGTTTAGATGAGCTTTAATTGAAAGAGATGTCAACGTCAACATATCAAATATTGCTTAACTTTAGGATAGTTTGCATTTTTGTGAATCTGGACTTTATGATTTAAAAAAATATTTTGAATTTCTTTCTTTGTTCAAAGAAAAACTCCATTAATGCTAGGTTGCTAGTTAAAATGATGTTAATTATACAAATCCCTGCCATACCACAAAACGTTGAGCATATTGTTATAATCAGAAAAAGCTGATCAATAAATGTCTTTTTACGAGTCTGTTCGTCTCTTCCTTCTTTTTATTAGACATCTAGACGGTTGACAATTCACGAAATATGATATTATTCATTTTTTTTGTTGAGTAGCATTGTACGCACTTCTCATTCATAAAATCATTCAAAGCAAGCAAAGGCATCCAAAGTACATCGTAAATACCATAATATCACATTATCAAAATACAAGAAGAAAAACGCGATCCAATGACCCCACAGTTCTTTATACTCCACACAGAGAGTGTTTTGCGTTTACCGCTATAAAATATCACACAAAGGCATAAAATCCCCGAGAAGTTTTACTTTCGGTTTCACAAATCATAAAGACGAGAGCGAATTGTATTTATGAGCCAAATTTATGTGAATTATGTGAATGCGTTTAATGTGTTCGCATTAATTTATGCGGTGCGGACTGTTCTCTGTATGAGAAAAACATTAAATAAATGGAATTTAGGGATATGAAAATATTGTTTAGCGAAGTGAATGTTATGCTATTACAATGTTCGGTGTGTGCTTTATTGAGCCAATAAATTTATATGCAAGGTTTTTTTTAAGTGTTTCAAATTTTTTGGTAAGATTATTTTTTTTAAACTGAAAACTGGCTCCACTAAAATAGCATTCAAGCGACGAAATTTTCCCCAAAAATGTTTTTTCAAACAAAAAACGTAACATTATTGAATTATCACCGGATCTCACTTTCCTTTTCATTCTGCACTGAAAAAACAGAAGCCTTGTCACAAGGCTTGTAGGCCTTGAACCAAGCCTTATGACTCATCACAAGGATAATCAGCCTTGATTCAAGTATAAGCCTAGACTTGACAATTTAGACTTGCAACAATCTTAGTTATCCTTGAACCAAGCCTTATAATTCTTGTTACAAAACTAAATTTGAATTTGTGCCAAGTTTAGTTATGTTTGTTTCAAGTCTAAGTAAACATGCTACAAAGATAGTAAGACTTTCTTCAAGGATTATAAGGCTTGCACCAAGGATCGTCTATCATCTTTGTAACAAGTCTAAGCTATCTTTGTTACAAGTTTTGTATAGAATTGGGACAAGTTTTGAGAAAAATTTTAAAATTTGAAATCCTTTAATACAACAAAATATTGGAAATGCAAAAAATACATAGGAGCAGAAATAATTTAATTTTTCTGCTAAAATTTAAAATTTGATATTAAACTTAAAATATCCTTCATTTTTTCATAAATCAACAAAACAAATCGAAATGATCATTTCGAAATGTTAGATAGCATTTTAAAATATAAATAACAAAATAATTTTTAAATATATTGATTGTATTAATGAATGAAAGTTGCAGAACCATTTAAAAGGATTTTTGTATGAATTAACTTATATTTTACAAATTTCATCAAATTTCGATGTTTTGGGATAGTGAATAACAGGCAACAGCATAAAAATAGATGAAATTATAAGAAAAATAACTAAAAGAGTTTTGGGGTAAAAAAACAACAAAAGCATTGCAAAAAAGAGTGGCTGATTAGGGAATTGAGCCTGGGCCGCTGAGATTTGTTCATACTTTTATTAAATAACTGCATTATATTATTCATTTAATTGTGTTATTTAATTCTTTTGGTTTTATTGGAAGAGCTTCGAAGTTGTATCGAAGGGTTTCAATTGAAAATAAATAAAAGAGTAGAAGTTTGTGAATTTGAGTAAAACGGAATAAAAATTAGTGACAAAAAAAATTCTGCGAGAATATTTTGATCGGCTTTAAACAAAAAAAAAATTCTAGTTGTCGAAAAATTCTGAAAATTTGAATTCTAGTCTAAAAGTGGACCAATATTAAGGAAATGACGTCACAGAAATTTTTTGAAAATTTTAGTCTTGCCTAGCTTCCCAGCTGATACCTCCCATTTTCCTTAATATTTTTCAAAAATCTTTTTTTTCTTCTGGAAAGCTGACTTTTGAAGCTTTTTGAAAAAAATTAAAAAAAATTATTTTGACCGTTATTTTGTCAGCCGTCTTGAACTTTTGAATTTTTTGAATTTTTTTTAGAGTGAATTTGATAAACAATAATTTTATGAATTTTTGGAAAGATCCGTAAAAAGGGTTGATTTTAAAAAGAAATTTTTATCGTACCCGTATCAAACCGGAAGTGTACAAAAAATTTTTGTGACGTAATTTCCTTAATATTGTTCCACTTTAGACTAGAATATAAATTTTCAGAATTTTCCGACAACTAGAATTTTATTTTGTTAAAGGCTTTTTTGCCGGTCAAAATATTTTCGAAAGTACACAATTTCAAATGAAAAGTTTGTTCAGCGAGCTAACTGTTGATTTTAGTTTCATATTTTTTTTATGTGCAAAAATACTTCATCTTTTCCCATACAAAATACTTCAAAAATACTTCAACTTTTCCTATACAAAATAAACTTTTCCCTACATTTAGGCGTTTTTTGAAACTCGGAAATTTACATAGTACACTAAATAAAACAATTAAATTATCATAAATTTCTAAATTTCCGCAAAAAATGACAAGAAAGTGCAAAAAAGTAATTTAATTACTGGATTTGCTCCCGTGCACTCACGAGTTCAAATCCACCAGTTAAATCACTTTTTTGCACTTTTTTGGGTTTTTTTGTTATTTTTTATGGGAAAACGTATTTAAAGGAGATTTTAATTTAATTTAAATTCGAAAATTAAAAAATTACAATTATTTGAATTTACAATGTCAGTTTTTAAAACATTACGCAGTAAAATTTATTTTTATTATCCATAGTTTCTCGTTTATATCAATTTTGACCAACCATCAAATCAAAATGTTATGTTGTAATTTTAGTTCAATAAAAGTTCATGATTTTCATTTCATAGATTTCCAATTTTCAATTTTCGGTATAATTTCTTTTTTGGTACATCACAAAGTATTGATTTCCAAAATAAATGAAATTATCCAAAAAACACTTACATTAATTTGTTTTTTGCAAACACATGAAGTTAATATTATAAAAATGCAAATTTAAAATGAGTACTAATTCGAGCAAGCATTTCAATCCTGTTGAATAATTTTTTCATCTTAAGAAAAGTTTAAGCCATCGCGAAAGTATCTAATAGGTGGTGTAAGGCATAGGGCGCTCGTCTGGCAAACGAGAGGTAGTGGGTTCGAGACCCGAGTGTCTCATAGAGTTAAAGGATGTTTTTAGGTGGATTTAGGGTAACTAAGAGTTTATAAAGTTGATGGCAAAAAAAAAATTGAAAATGCAGGGAAATTCGATGAAAATTCGGAATTTTCAAAATCTTTTTTTTTCTCGAGTTTTCTTATCCTTGTCACAATTCTAAGCAGGGCTTGATTCAAGTCAAAGTAGAGCTTGGTTCAAGTTTTATAAGGCTTGAAACAAGGATAAGCCACTATTAATGATGGATTTAGCCTTGTTACAAGTACAATTTTAGTTTTGTTGGAAGTATAATAAGACTTTATTCAAGAATAAGTCTTCTTGAAACAAGGCTGATTAAACTTCCATCAATTCTTATAAGAATTGAATCAAGGCTTAAATCGTGCTTGAACCAAAGCTTAATCCATCATTAATAGTTGCTTATCCTTGATTCAAGCCTTAAATTTTTTTGAGTGTGTGTTCTATTTGTAGTAGAAAAAACCTTCAGCACCCAGTTTCCAGCACCTCGTCGTACCACAAACATGTACTCTTGTACATTTGGTTATTTACCACTATACTCTAGCACACATGAAACTCTAACAAACTCGAGTTATCCAGCAATGAGCAATCATAGAATTTTGTGGATTTTTGGCAAAGCAAATGTAGAAAATGGGGTTTGGCGCTTTGTGGGCGAATTATTTTTAAATTTATGGAGCACCAACTGCCACCGCATAGGAACGACCACATAACATGCATTTTGGTAGACATATCGATTTAACTATTTAATCGCTATTGGGTACAGTGCGCTCTTTTAAGGGCATTTGGCACTGAATGCGAAATAAATTGGAGGTTGTCTCGACAGTCGACACCCATTTTTAATTACTATTTTGTGTTCGGAAATTTTATGCTACTCTGTTTGTATATAATATTAGGGATAATAAAATCCAGATTAATATTCCAAACTGAAAAAAATTTATCAATCGAGTTATTTTCATTTATCGAAATATTGAAAATTTCCCTCAATTTTCTAAAAAATATTAAGGAAAGATACCAGCTAATATTCCTAAAACATCGAAACTCGATTTATGTTATTTAATATATCTCAAAAAAATATCTCTTTCTTATCTGTCAATAAATAAAAAATATCTAGAAGAAAACTCTCGCTTTTGCTATTGTTTAAAATCTACCAGCCTGCATACAAAGCATAAAAAAGAACATTGAAAGCATTGGAAAGTATTAAAGGCATTTAAGGATATTAAAGATAATTTCCAACCCTATGCTCCCCGTGGAGCCTGGAAATCTTGGTGTGAGGCCCACAAAGCCACCAGCGACTGTTTTTCCTTCTGATTTCATTTTTATCATTTCCCATAAATTTCTCGCGTTTCCTCTTTTGCTCAACGAAATAATACAATATACAAAATATTTATGTTTTTCTTGATTTTATGGTTTTAGACTCCTTTTTTGCACAATCTCTAGATTTTTCAGAATTTTGCAGAGTTTAGGAGTTTTTCCAGTTCCACAATTTTCTGGGTTTCCAAAATTCATTCAATAATGAAATGTTTTGCTTTATTTCCTTCAAGAAAATATTCAAGCATGAACTTCAGCTGCATGGATAGCTTTTGAACTTTTATTGCTATATTTTTTTTTTCTAGAAGATTTGATTAGCTGAGGTTTAAGGGGATGGATTGTTGAAAGCAAAGTTAATGTAGATACAATGTAGCTCCAAAATATATCAGAAGACTAGCTATAGCTATGGCTAGAATACTTAAAACAAAACTTCTGGCCAATATTATGAACCATCTGTAAAATTCCTTCCCTTCATTTTCTTCACAGGAAATGCTTAACCGGATTCGTGATCCTAACTTCTCAAATCTACCAACTTTATATCTTCTTGAAAAGTCCGCACTTAACAGACACTCCTTGGAAACTTTTTCACAAATCCTGGCAAATTACTGAAATCTTAAGCAGTTCCGTAGACTTGACAATTTTCATAAATTTCACAAATTTCACAAATTCATAAATTGAAAAGAGGATTCACCGACAAAAGCCCATTTCCGATTTATTCTAGAGAAAGTCGCATAACTTTGCAATTTCTTTCACCTAAAACATAAAAAGTAGAGAAACAGCACCACCAGAATATAACAAGCATAACGAGCATAAATATGCTCATACAACATATAAAAGAAATTCAGAATAACACTCGTGATATAACTTTAGACACACTGTCTCGATTCAACTTTAGACACTTCAATTATAGCGCTCCAGCGGTATATAATTGAAATTCTGGGTAAACAGAAGTTTGATTAGACTCTTAAGCTTTGATAATTCATCATGAAAGATAATCTACTTGCAACTTTCTTTAACAAAATATTCATTTTAAAAAAAGTCTATTTTTATGTCTTTTGTATCGAGAATTTTGAAGTACAAGTGTCTAAAGTTTAATATCACGAGTAAAATGCTTTGACCAAGATGATTTTATGTTGGGATCTTGTTTATAACACTTTTTCACGTAGGCTGATGTACAGAAAGTTGATAAAATATTTCCATAAAGTGTCGTATCAAGGTCGTCACAAAGATTGAATCAAACTGTCTAAAGTCATATCACTAGTGTTATACTTAATACAAGAAGAAGTTTGTAGCATTTCCATGTTTTGGAATCTGAAAACAGAAAGCGGAAGAGTTTTTCTGGTTGGCCTTTTTTACTTTTTTTTGTTGCTGTTCTGGCTGAATGAGAGGCAAATTCTAAAATTTGTGTTTTTGCCTGCTAAAGCTCACGTTCCATCGCAAGGCATTACTAGAATTTTAAATTAATTTGTGTTGGTTTTCACTGTTGGTTTTGAATCTCATTTTTTCGTTAAGGATATTAGGTATGTATGTTATGTTTATCCATGCTTTATTGGAAAAGTGTGAGAAAATTTACCTTTTTTTTTTGGGGAGAAGGGGAAGACAGTTCAAAGTGTAAAGATATGTGGAAAAAAGTCAGGAAATTTCCTGTTCAACATCGAAATGTTTACCTATCATCTAAAAAGTAATATTAGTTGGAATTAATAATTGATCATTATTTCCATCCAATTTCTATATGAAACATATCTTAATCATTAATATATATTCGGTCAAGAAACTAATACTTAACTACACCGTGTCCCATATGTAGTGATGATTACATTTTATGATTTTATTTGAAGCTTAACTAATGTGGATCACAAAAAAATATTGTATCTCGGTCCTGCTTCCTTTGGCACTGATCACGGCATTCAAACGTTCATCGAAAAAAAGTCAACCGGCACGGACCAATTTTATCGAAACGTCCCATACGGAATGTCCCATACACACTTGATGACATCCTTAAAATCTGCAACTGTGTAACATTTTTTGACCTTCAGTATATTGAGATATGAGAGATTGAGATATTGAGATCCGGTGAGCTTGGTGGCCAGTCGTTTTTGAGTATAAAATCGCATATATTCAAAAATGATCAAAAATCAAATTTGTGCAATTTCATTCCCAAGAACGACTGACCACCAAGCTCACCAGTTCTAAATATCTCGACTTCTGCATTTAGGGATACATTCTTGGTATACTGAAGTTCAAAAAATGTAATACAGTTGCATATTTTAGGGATGCCATCAAGCGTGTATTGGACGAAATGCCGATGGAAGTCGTCCGTGTTTGTCGACCTATTTCCGATGAACGTTTGAATGCCGTGACCAGTGTCAGAGTAAGCAGGATCGAGATATATTTTTTTTTTGAGATCCACATTAGTTAAGCTTCAAATAAATTCAATAAAATTAAAAATCGGTCGTTGAATAAGTTTCTTAGAGAATAAAATGTAATCATCACTACATATGGGACACGGTGTATAACGTTTAATCAAATAAAAAATATTAGTATCTTATTCTTGCAAAAAACAAATAAAATATTTTCCATTAATTTCCTCCCGCATTCCATTATCACGAATCCCAAAAGATATTCATATCCTCATAACTCTCTAACCTTTCCACCTCAATTAATTCATCACACCCCCTTCTCCACGAGCTCCACCAAATAAATATCCTCCCGCAAAAAACATTTCCATAGATTTATGGTGACCCTGAACAGAATCGATTTTATTTCGCACGCGAACTGGATTCAAGAGCATCTCTAATGCTCTGTATTCGTTCGCAGTTTTCGTGCTCTGTCGAAATGTACCAACAGCAAAAATGTATGGAAATGCTCTGGAAAATTCCCACAACTTCACAAAGCATTCAAAAGCATTCGAAAGCATTCAACAATCGCCAAATTTGTGCGCAAGCTCGGAAATGTGGAAAAAGCTCTTTAATTCAGAATATCTGGCGTTTTGTGTATCATTTTGACTGTCAAATTGATAACAGCAAAAAAATTCATTACGATGAAATTGGCAAGATATCTTTAGATGCTGGTTGCTCAAGTAAAAGTATACGGACGTATAATAAAGCATAAAAGTATCTATAAAAGCATAAAAACATAAAAGCACAAAAATTATGAGGAAGCGGAAATCTGAAGGCTTTGATGATTCTTGGAAGAAAATTAAATAATTTACAACAGTAAGCGCTAATTGGCTGATTAAATACTGGCTCTTATTAGCAGTGGCAGCTCTGAGCCTTCATGGGAAGTACCAAAAAGTGCCGCAAAACATCACACAACAAAATACAACATAGCCTGGTTAGCAATTCTTTCTTGATTATTTTCTTATGGCTTTCTTATAATTTTCTTATTATTTTTTTGTGTTCTGCTATTTTTGTTATTTTTTGTTAGTGGTTGCTCGAGATTTTTTGCGATTCTGTGTCTTAAAGATAACGAGCAATTTTTCAATCAAAGCCTTATCTGTCTTAAGATCTCGTTGTTCCAAATTGCTTTGTGCTCAATTATGCAAGTCCTTTGTTTCAGAATTTTTTTAGCCAAAAGAAGTTGGACTTGATCCACTGATCCAGGCTGAAGGGAATTTTTGATATGGAAAAAAGTTTTGCAGGATCCTGCTCTGTTGAAAATATTTGAAAAGGCACTAAAAAATTTTTAATTTTGATTCAACAAATTTTTAAATCCTTATGAATTAACCTTGAATAACTTTAAACTTATTCAAGATTTTCGATAAAACATTTTTATATTTTTACCAGTGTTGAAAGATACACAAAAGGTTCAAATGACCTAAGAAAGCGTTGATACTCGCTTAAGGACTTATTAAAATCTCTAGTAATCCTTTCATTTCCACCCTTTACATTGGTTCCATTGGTTTTTTGATTGTGCGAATCTATGGCTGTAGTGAATAAAAAGCTAGTGGAGGTTTTGTATTTCATGGGCAGGGGTAAAAGCAGGAAGAAATCCAGCTTTTTGCTCCATAAAATTTAATGGAATGTTCATAAATAGTACTGACCCTTTGGATATCTTTGGAGATATGTATGTTATTATAAGAAAACGGAATTTTTTTAGGAAAATTAGGTGGTTGAAGGGTTGTTTGACTGGTTTGAACGGATAACCGCTTGGGATCTATTGAGACGTATTTTCAAAGGGAACATTCTTTAAAAAATAAGAGAATTTAATGTGTCAGAGATTTTATTCAAATTTTTCCATACCCAAACACCTATTATTAACTGAAAAATGAACTAAAAACCGTATCATTCTCAAAAGAAATACTTTTCGAGACAAATATGTAATCATGTCAATCAAGCGACACAAAAACGAACGACAAACGGTCAATCCTCCCACACGTATATTTAAAACACTAAACCTTTCTCTCATCTGAAAATTCCAAAATATTTCGGTCAGCTGCCCAAAGATGTTTCTTAATACGCATTCTTAGCCCAAAAAATATCTGGAACATCTTAAGAAGGCCATAAGTTACCCAAACCTAACATAGTTTCGCATTACTAAAATATCTGAGTAATGTAAGAAGCTTTGGAGAAAGATTGAAAGATTTAAATTCACTCCGAAAATGTATCAATCACCTGATTTGCTTGATACATTTTGAAACATGTTTGATACCTGTTTATTTTAGTGAATATTTTAGCATCTTTAGAATCAAAAGGTTGCCTATTTGCTTAATGGACTTGAAAAATGTCTTTGGGTGTTTGAGATGACTTTTCGGATTTACAAAGATGGATCCTTTAGATGGAATGATTTGAGTTTTGATTGGGAATGGAGCTTAAAGCTACTGACGTGTTCGATCATGTTTTTTTGAGTTGGGACTTCTGTAGTGATGTGAACTATTTTCAAAATCACACTTTTCTTTGAATTTTGTGTCATAAATATTTTCTTGTTTAACGCGGATGGTAAATCAAATTAATAAAATTGAATCAAATTTAGATTAAACAAAACGATTATAGGAATAATGGTTGAATAATCAAGTAACATCTCAATAATTAACATATTAAAACACTTAAGACAATCGACCTTTTCCCATAACCTTCAAATTTAAGACATCTTTTCCTTATTACCCCTAAAACTTATGCAATAAAATTGAATTTACTGCTTGTATCGGTTTCCCTTAATGTTCCTTCCACTAACTTTCACGTGCCACACGGCAATTCAAGAACTCGTTACCATAGAAAATTTAATTAAAAAGATAACGTGTAGGCTGCTGTGCAGAAACTGGTAAAACTTACTCTGTAGTTCGGAGTTCATTGTGTCTCTCAGCTTTAGCCATGAGAATAATCAATTAGGAACAAGCTTCAGCGTATTCGGGCTTGTAGAACTGCAGTCAGGCACACAAAGTCTGGAAAAATGGGGAAAAGCAGGAAAATGTTAGTGTTTTGCGAGTAAATTGGAATTTATTATGCGAGATGGTTTTTTGGGTAGACGAAACTAGGATAAAAGTACCGAGCAAGTGCCAGACAGACATAAAATCTGGTTGGCCCAGATCGGCGATAAAGCGAGGGAATTTATGGGAATTGGTTTGAAATTGGGTGAATGCAGTGTTCGATGTGAGAGGAAAAAATTTCATAAATTTTAAATATTAAAGCTTGAACAGAAATTTTATATAAAGCAAAATTACACTTTGAAACTAGTTTTCACAATTTTAAGCTCATTTTGTAACATAACAGTCATTAGCCAACATTCAA
Source organism: Parochlus steinenii (assembly GCA_038502155.1). Lineage (NCBI taxonomy): Eukaryota > Metazoa > Arthropoda > Insecta > Diptera > Chironomidae > Parochlus > Parochlus steinenii. Next base: position 2,426,045 of record JAXCIN010000048.1, on the reverse strand, counting down.
GCTCATATTATAATTAATTTATGTTTTCTTAAACCATAAATTACAAACATATTAACAATATAAAATATAATTTCACGTCATAACGTTTAGCAACAAACATAACGAGCTCACGATTCTCCACCCTTTATAAATTTAATGTTTGCATTTTGTAAATTACCCAAAGCTTTATTTCCAGTAAATTTCTCACAATTATCTTCAAAACCAATCAGAAGTTTGGAATTTTCCCAGAATACACAGAAAACTCAGAGAACAAAAATGAAGAAACTTCCATTCATTCCAATTTAAGAAAAACAAAATTTCCTGAACTCTGTAAAACACGAAACTGAAAAAACTCTGAAAAACACAAAAAGCTCTGATTCTTGAATATGAGAAAATTGGAAAAAATTACAAATTGCAACAAAAAAGCTTCCAAACGCCGTTAAACGTATTAAAAGAGATTTATTGGGCGAATTTTCCAGACAAAAATTCAATTACAGACTAAAAACTAACTACTGAATTACAAAACAAAAATAAACAAAAAACTTCGATAAATAAAAAACTACAGCAATAGTTTCGGCACAAAGGAAGATTTTTTTCTCGGAAACATTTTTATGGCGAAAACGGGCATAGTGTGAGATACAAGCAAAAATTTTTGTGCACTCAGCAATTGCCGAAGAAGTTTTTTTAAGTTTTGCGAAAGGAAAATTACAAAATTACAAAATCATAAAACAGTGTAAACTTTGCCATGAGAAGAAAATTCATGGTTTTCATTTTTGAAAGAGTTTTTCCAGTATTATGTTGTTCTCGATGGTTTTGCTGTTGTTTTGTTAAGTTTAGTAGCATTTTTTTAATTTTCTTGAGTATTTTCTGCTATTTAGCGTTAAATTTAGTTGAAGATTGAGCTGGAAAAACAAGAATCAAGTTATGTAATGTTAGTAATGCCTTTAACACAAACTTTTGTTAATGTTTGCTAATGTTTGGTAATGCTCAGTAATGCAAATTTGTGGTTGGTGAGAATTAATTACAATTTTCTTCAGAAGTTTCTATAGTTTTTGGGGCTTTGAGCGAGCTTTGAGGGATTTTACAGTGAAAAGTATGGCATGCTGTAATAAATTACATATTATACAAGAAATATTTACAATTCAATGATTTTACAAAATATTTAGATTTCGAACTTTGGAGCCAAATGAGTAAATTACACAATTGTAATTGCGAATTGTGGAATGATTTGTTGGATTCAGTCAAGTGATTAATTGCAGAATTCTTGAAATTGTCAGAATATCTTGAGAAATTGAGTTTCCAGGATATATTAAATTATTTCGAGGGAAAGGTGTCTGAAGAAAGCTTCTACACACTCTATGAAATAGCTAGCACATTGGGAGTAGTTGTGGTAATCCTATAAAATGAACTAAAAGACCAACAACAGAATAATATTCAGGGTAATCAATCAACTCACAGTTTTAAAAGCCGAACACCAAAGGTTTAAAAAACTCACTCTTTAGTGGATGAATTTACAAAAATAAAAATAAATGCCATTCAATGTAGTATTCAGATCATTTTATGGAATGTATCTTAAAATAAGTTTATGAAAAGGTCTTTACATCGCAAATTGAGCATAGTGAGCTTTTCCACCTCCCATCTAAAACCACCCTGAACTTTTTGCAACATCATCTGAACCATCGCTACCCAAACATCCAATTTTCACATGCTTATATCCACATCCAATAGATTTGCAACATATCCATCCAATATTCTTGCGAAATGGAGCAAAAATAAAATATTCACAGCTGGAGTTTGATTTTGCTCACATTTAGATCGACATAGAAACTGTAAAAACTAAAGGCTGGAAACAAGTGTCACATTACTATATATTATTTCGCAGCGAAGAACGTGATGCGGAAGTCTACGCTATTTCTGCTTCACCATCTCATCAATCCCATCAAATCCCATCAATTTATTTATGACAATAGTTGTGCTCCACATGTTTTTAGATTGAAAGCAAAAAGAGTTCAATTGATACAGGGACTAAAAGAGGTATCTCGTTGTGTGTAAAACATTACAGCCAAAAATCGTTAGAGTTTATTGTATATTGAGAACATCATGCTGATTCTTCCAATTTTCAACCTTTGAGACCCTTTTGAATCAAGCTGTATGCTAACCAATATAAAATCAAATGCAAGCAAAAAATCGATCCTCTCACTTTACCCCAGAATCCAGAATGTTTATTAATGCTATCAATGAAAAGCTATAGAACGTATAGTCCATAGTAAATATAGAGAGAATGTAGGTTAAACTGTCTTTTCAATCATTTAATTGGACAGCCATAATAAAGCAAAATCTAATAATGCCTGAGCTTTGAATTAAGCGAGTTCAATAGGTCGAGAATTTTAAATTTTGCTAACCAAAAGAATAAAGGATTTAATTGTTTTATTAGCAAGTAAACTGGGAAATGTTGAGGAATGGGATTTATCAGAGCACTGATCTAAATTAAATTTATGCATTCACTGGATTCTCTAGCGAAGAACTTAACTACCATATAATGTTTTATTAAACATTTATATCAAGAAATATATACTAGAGCGAACTGAAAATTAAATAGGTAAAAATATAAATTGAATGGAATTATTAAAACTCCTTAACAGTGCTCCTACACCAAAAATTTTTAGTGCATCTGTTTGTTTAAGCAAAGCTTTGTAATGATTGAAAATTAAATTAGATGTGAAAACTATCGAACTAGTAAAGTTCAAGCGAGACTCCCAAAACATCGAAAAGCTTTTCTAGAGCATTTCAAATATTCCAAGCTGGATTGTAATACTGAAAATAGCTATAGCAAAGCAAACTGATTGAAGTGATTGAAAGATAATTGGCAGAAAACTGTCAGCTTGCAGCTAGTCAGAGGAATCAAGCTTCAGGATTCACAGGATGGATCGAGTGAACTTTTAATCAGTTTGCAACGAACTAATTTGTGATGTTTGCAAAGTAGATTGGAAATTTGTTGGAAATTCTGATGAAAATTGATTGAACTGTGGGGATTGATGGTTTAGGAATGAAATAACTTGTTCTTTGTTGGAAAACGAAATTAACCACATAGATTTATGCAATTTTCTAGTTTTTAGAATTTTATAAATTTTTTAAATCAAGATAAATTTGAAAAACTTTCCCAGAAAAAAAAATCATTCACCCATGAAAATTACCCTCCCCTCTACTTAAAAGTTCCAACAAACAATTTGTAAACATACAAAACCATAAATTTGCATTTTGCCGGTTCAAGAGCAGCTAAAAGGAGCAATTTAAATACTGTACATGCCTTTCAACGCACTGCACTTAAAATCGCTTAAAAGGTTTGCTGGCTTGTCGTTTCACTTGAATAATTCAAAGACTTGAATCTGAACTACCGCAGTTACAAATACACATAAAAATTCTGAAATATTGCGAGTAAAATTCCAGAAAGTGGATGTGCTGGGGCTCTTGGAATGAATTTGAGTAATGTCGCAATTGTAATTGAACCGCACAGGAGCGTGAAGAGATTCGGAATGTGTTTCTGTCTTTTGGTGAGGGGAGAATGATTAATTTTTGTTTGGTCATTATTTAGCTTGAACACAAATTGAAATATGTAGAAGTATGTTTGCCACATAGGATAACTAATTTTTTGTATTGTATTTTAAAATAACTGAATATTATCTGCATTAACAAAATTTATTTAAATGTTGACCCATTTATCCATGAATCGCTATCAATGCAAAATCATTCTTCCAGTTGACAAACATTTCGCAAACTGTTAATCAATCAACACATTTTAAAAGCTCATAGCATAATCAGTTACATCCAAACAAAAGGCTGCAAAATGACATAATTAATTACTTTATCCATTAATTTCATTAGAACCATTTCCATTCATTTCCATTAATTTGATGCAGTAAACTGGAAACTGGCAAAATGTTAGCGAAATACCATCAAACTACAATTGCGCCTTTGTTTGGTTTAGTATGATGCAAACATTCAGTTTTATTAGATTTGTTTTTTGCGCTGTGTTGGATAAATGTTTGCATTAATAAAATTCTATTTCTATTTTTAGATGAAATTTGAGCTGAATGATTGTTTTGCCAACTGGATGACATTGTTGCGCAACTTTATCAGATTTTTGGTTGAACTAATGTTTAGTGGTAGTGAATATTTATTGAAATAATATAATTAATCAATCCAATGAATATGACAATTTTTTTATTTTATTGAACTAAACTTGTGGTGAAAAATTCATCAATTACTGCAAAAGTGCAAAATAGAAGCAAGGGAATTTTAATCTCTAGAAACTTTTCAGTCATCTCTAACTATCATCACAACAATCTTCCTTATTACTCTCAAGCACCCATATCCGCAGATAGACAATAATCATAGGTTACAACAAAGCCATGTAATTACAAAAGCAGATGAAACAGTTCCTGCTCCAATCACGCAAAGATGGTTAATGATCGCACTGAAAGTGAAACTGAAATATTGAGAAACAGTAAAATACAGCAACTCTTCAACAATTTATAACAAAAAAATATTGTAGAAAGATGCAAAAACCTTATTGAATAAAAAATCGCACGAAGGGACTGCACGATAGTAATTCAAGATAATTGATGCACAAATTGCGTAACCAGACACTCGGTGGATTTTTAATGTGGAAATGAGAAATGAGATAATATAGAAATTTTCAAGGAAGGAAGATAAGATGGTGCGATATTTGATATGGTGAAGAATTGCATTAATAGTAATTGGTTCTTAAAGAATATCTTTTTATGTATTCAATTCAATGAATTGGATGTTTCATGCTGAAAAACATTTAAACTTGCATTGGATGAAAGAATGGGATAAATTAAGATTGACCACAGTAATTCCTATCGTTCAATTCAACACTCTTTGCTACCCTAGGGTTTCAACCAAACATTTTCATTCATGATAAATGTCCAACTTCGAAAAAACTTGATTAAAGTTAGCAACATAGTGTACAACGATGTTGAGTAAATTGAGTGGAAATTGCTTCAAGTCTGCCACATTTGAATTTTCCATTCAATTAGGCTCTCTTAATTAATAGCCATATTCTTTTTGTCCTTCACTTCGGTGCTAAATTGGTTAAAATTGTTCTTTTTAATATTCACTTTCAGCCAATCGGTTCTAAAATCAGTGCTAAAATCACTGAATATTTTTGGTCGTTCTATTTAACTATTCCGTTCATGACACGATTCATCCCAAAATTCCCTCTTAATTTGGTCTACATATAAAGGATATTTTAAATAATATCAATTATTTGCTTATTTTTAGCGATCACCAAATGCCTCTAATTACGTTCTGGTATAGAATATATAGACTTTAGATAAAATCGCTGACAATGTTTTAAATAAGCCGTAAAATTCAATATTTTTGTTTCGAGTTGCATTATTGGGCCTTCTTTCATTTTAGTCTTGAACATGTTGACATAAATAGTTTGCAGAACATTCCCCAGATGGCGTATGCTCTGTGGCGAAAATATTTAAAAATTTGTTTTGTTTACAAACAAAATAATTACATTTTGAGGATTACTAAGTTGTGTCATTGAGTTCCTTGCTAAAAATAAGTGCACCAGCAGATAATAACAAGTGGCAGACAAAAATTTTCAAATAATCTCAAGGATTCGAAGAGAATTCTTGATATCACTTAAATATTTGTGTTTGCCACCTCATTTTGGCTGCTAGTATACTTATTTGTTACAAGGAACTCAATGACACAGCTTAATGATCCTCAAAATCTTATTATTTATTTGTAAACAAAACAAATTTGAATATTTTTGGCGCAATTCATTTTAAATACTGATCCCTGCCTCATACTGATCCCTGTCTGCTCGCAAAGTATGATTAAGGCTGATTTTGATTAAACTTCAGAATATTTTTGGTTGTTCGACGTTAATAAATATGAAAATGCATTGCCTACTGTTTACAATGCATAACTATATTGGTCTCAATCAATTAAAATTAATTTTAACATCGGAATAGGTGAAAATCTGTTTTCGATTAATCGATTTCGGAAATCTATGTTGTCGCTTTCTTAGCAGTTTTCGCGAGATTTGCCAACTGATTTAGTACTGATTTAGAACAGATCGGAATATTCAAGTGATTTGACAAATAGAACGACCCAAATCACTGATTTGGTGATGCACCGATTGGCACCGATTTTAGAACTGAATATTCATGTAAAAAGAATATGGCTAATATTCCGCCTTCTCATTTTTTTTTCTGCCAACAGATTTTTTGTTAGAAATTGAGAAGAGGTAGACGAGCTTTTAGAAAAATTTGCTTGAAAGATGAAGGAAAATAAACTTGAGATGAAACTCTCTGGGTATTTGGGAAAAAATTTGAGAGGGGCTAATGTTTGATAGATTTAAGTTTAATTTTTTTAAAGATGAAACTAATAAAACTTCAATTAAAAATAAGTTGAACATATTGATTTCACCGACAATTTCTAATTTATTACAAAAAGTTACATCATATCAACCTAAACCCCTCGAAAAATAAAAGTATTCATTTCGTTTCAATCGATAACTTTACAAAGTTCAGCGCTTGCATAATTTAAATCATTCTCTACCGGTTTTCAATTTCCACAATCAATTATCGTAACAATCAAACATTGTCTGTAAATCAACAAATTGATTGCATTTGCTAATTCAACCATGAAATGCACAAATTGAGAGTCCACAAATTCTACAAAGTAAATTAATGAAAACAGAGGAAATAATTTGTTTGGCGGTTTATGTCGATTTTATGGGTTTTATGTGTTTTATTTAAAAAATGTATGGTAAAGTTGTAGTATCGGTGGTTTTTGATTGAAAATTTTTTTAAACTTATACAAATATTTTAGATACATTCAGGGTTGTAGAAGTGGGTAGGCGCGGGTAGGCGCGACCCCCTTGTTAAAATTTGAGGGTAGGCGCGCCTATCTTGTTAAATAAAGTTTCAATGATCAAAAACTATAAAGATTTATTAAAGCAATCGACAGCTAATGACATTTTTATCAAATATGATTTTAAAATATATTGTATATTGTATTTAAAATATATTGTCGAACATAAAAGCAAATGGAGAAATTCTAAATTGGGAGCGCTGACTTAGAAAGAGTTTTGAGTGATATGAACGTCACGTTCATGAAATTAAGATCAAGACTTCTAATTCACAAAGCATCAAATTTGATGTTTCTGGTTCACCAGTCGAACTTTTCAATGTAGATTTGATTCAATTAGATTTAATCATTGATTCGAAGTTATCACTTTGACGCATTCTTAAAAAACTGTTGACCAAAAACAAGCATAATTCGTTGGTTTTCTACTATCCTACACTTCGATAGTGACAATTGAAATGCAATAACCAGCCAAATTGCGGGTATTTTCGCTTAACTTTGTAGGTTATTACAATCCAAAAATCACTAACAAAGAGTAGAAAAGCAGAAAACAAACAAATTGTTTAAAAAACAATTCTGGGATGTATTTAGTGGAGCTTTTTGTTTTTTTTTTTTTGTAAAAACTCATTGAATTGAAAATCAGCGCCTACCTTGTTATTTTACTACTTCTACACCCCTGGATACATTAAACAATTTAATATTTTAAACATTTATCCAAACTAAGAAACCAGATATCTACAATTTTTCTGCTATTCTGTTAAATTCCTTCGAAACTAAAATTCAAAAACAGCTTCACATGTTATTAACAAAAAGCCAAAATAATATTTTAATGATCATCAAATGTAGGTAACTCAGAATACACCGTTAAGCCAGCTGATCATTTGAATCTATTTATGCGGCAAAACCATCAATTTCATCAATTTACATTTTATTCCACGAAATTTGTCTGCTCGCGCATTCACTGACCCGTTACGCGATTTTTCATTCAATTTTATGTATTTTGTTAGAAATACATTGAGTTGTTAGTGCTTTAAATTTTTGCTTCCAGAAATGATTATGGAAGTTTTATTCCAGAAAATTTATAAAATTCAGAATATTCAGAAAATGCGGAATTGATTTGAAAATAATTGAAAAATAAATATTAGATTAACCGAAAGCAGTTGCGGCTGACTCGACTCATGCATAATGCGGGGAGACAGCTCTAATCTAATTTAAATAATTTTCTACTTTTAATTATGAAAATAGATAAATTTCATATTTTTGCAGATCTGTGGTAGGGACGGCAGGAGCAGGGATGTAGTAGAGTAATTTTCTTCACAGCTAATTTTTTTAAATTTAATCAATATTTGTCAAGATTCTTTTCAGGCAATTCTTTATTACTTTTTGAGGTATAAATGATGGAATGAATAATCTGAAGAAAATTATATTAAATTACTAATTTTCTCTAGAAATTTTATTCACTAATGCCATAAAACTTCATGAAAAATTATGTTAGTTGTATTCACAATTGTATGTATATTGTTTGAACCCTTTTTCATCCCATATTTAATCTCTATAGTTTTTTTCTCTCATAATTCATTTTATCATAATTTCCCCATTTAATTTTCAATTATAATGTTTTACGAGAAAAAACGGAAAAATCCTTTGAAAAGCTAGAAAACATAAAAACTTTAAATCTCCTGAATAATTAAAAATGGTTATACCGCTTTCATTAAATTAAATATTTATTTAAAAATGTAGAAGAAAAATTCATTCAACTTTTTTGTTGTTATATGAAACATAAATCAACCATTACAAACTGGATGAACTATATTTATATCGAACAACATACAACTACGGTTTTTTGCCATACTTTTAGTTTCCATTTATCCACAAATTTCCATTTTTATTTTTATTCGAAACACAATTAAATTCGGATTTTGCACTTGAATAGCATTTCATCATTTTCCATAAAAATAATAAAATCACGTAAATTCGAACAAATCATAAATTGCATAGAATTCCTCAACGTAAGTGACTTTTTCTGTTAAATACATAATTTTATGTGCAAGAGATTATGAAGCTTTATTCATTGGGTTTATTTTCGATTTTATTAAATTTCGATTTTTGCATTGAAAAATTTAAATATCGTATTGATGAAAAAATCTAACATTCAACTTTTGATAGTTTAAAAGAGAAGATTTTAATTTTAAAATTTCAATTTATTTAAAACAATTGGAATTTGAGGTGCAGAGTTGTTAAAATTTCCATTCAAATATATTCCAGCAACCAAAACCACCCCTTTAACATATTGCATTCAAAAATAGCAGAAGTTGCAATATTGAAGCATTCATCAGAAATCCATAACGTACCAACAAATGCAAAAATGCACTTATTACTTCCGAGATTTCCATTAGCTTCGATAAACTAGCATTAGCTTGCAGCAAATGGTTAACAATGTCCATGATATTTCATAATATTCTATAATATTTCATAATCCGGCATAGATTCAAAATGCACTTGATGAATGCCGTTGCATTCATATTTAAATTCATTTTTCTGCCAATTCCGTAATTTTTGCACTTTTTGAAGGGTTTTGCTCACATTATGCTCAATTCACATCATGTGGAAAATTTTGGAAGAAAAACATTTTCCCATTGTGGTTTCAAGCAAATTGAAGTAAACTGAAGAGTGTGCTGTTTTTGCAATTTTCCAGCCAGTACATGGTTTTTCTACTTGCTTATGCACAATTTGGAGCACTCATTTCTTTGCATATACTCATGTGCTCGATGTGGTTTTAGCTGTAATGCAATTTTGTAATTTTATATTTGTGTACAACTTTTTCAGCTTTTACATGGTTTTTTCTCGTACTTTTTTACATTTGTAGAGTGGAGACTTGAAATGAATGCAACAACTTCAACGCGAGTTTATCCAATTGAAAGTTTTTATTGTGTTAAAAAACGAGACACAATGTACTTGGGAAACACTGAGGAAAGTTCTGAAAATTCTGAATTTACAGATTATAATCCAAAATCAAATTTTTAAATAAATAATATGTGTAATGTTCAAAACTAAATAATAAACTTTTGAACAATTTCCCTAACTTCAAAGTTTGCAATTAATGATTATTATATGTACTAATTCTCATTTTCTAACAATCAATAATTGTAATCAACTTTTACTCCAGTAAATACAAATTAAAATTACTTTCAGTGCAATCAACACTGCAGGCTAGCCAGAGGACAAAACTGTGTAAACAAAGTTTTTTCCCGCTTGGAAAACAACATCGCACCAGAGCCATCGAATAGCAAACAAATTGTGTGCACAAATTGTTATCGATAAAAAAAGTTACCAAATATTCAGGTGGGAATTCTCGGAAAAACGATATTCTGGAAATATTTTGAATCATCCGGAACGAAGTACAGCGAGTATTAATGGGTTTTGGACACTTTTAACTAGTACATTAGATAAATAATTAATATTGTAGATGTAATTTTCACTCTTTGTCAAACTAAAATTTTTTCAGAAATGCATATAGTTATTGCAAAATTAATTGTCATAAAACTTAGATTTGAAAAAAAAAAATCAAAAGTGTCCCAAAACTCTAAAATTCTCCACAAATACCACAAATAACATCCTAAAAGAGTTTCCATCCAATTTCTCAGTTGATGCGGCACATCAATCATTAATATTATACAAAACTGGTAACCCTAAAATGCTCTGTAATATTTGAATTGAATATGGGCTTGGGAACTATTTGAATGCAAATGAATTGGATGAATATCTAATAAATTGATAATGCGTGGTTTGGTTACATTTTCATTATGGTGTCGTTAAAATTGTGCTATAAGCAAATGTTTGTTTAAAAACCAGTTTTACATTTTTAGGGTTATCTTACTAGTTTATAGATTTATTGGAGATTAAATTATTTGTAGTCAGATCTTTGGATATATTGAATACGGAAAAAATGTTTATTTTTCTGTCTGCCAGCTATCTCTCCAATTCCATAGACCATAGACTCAGTATCGATTACTCACTGGGGTATTCATTGTGATTTTGGGTCATTGGCTTCTGTTGGTTTTAGGTCAGAGTTGAAGCTTTTTGTAGGATCGATGTCGAATTTTATGTATATTTTGTTTAATTTATTTGGTATAAGATTATTGATTTTTGAAGATACAGATAGTTTTATTGGGGTTTTATTGGCAATTGTAACTCAATCTTTATATTAATATTTATTTTAGGTATACAATTATCTTATGTTCAAAAATATGAAAATTCAATCGATTTTGACAGCAAGTATTTTCATTCCAAATTGCTGTAAATTTTGTTGCACTTTATTTTCATTTCAAAACAAGATCAACACTTTTTGAATAATATTGCTTTAAATTAATTGATTAAGAAATTGTAAATTATTGAAAAAAATTGCTTTTGCAACAAACTAATGACTCAATTAAAACTGCAATAGACTGAAAATTACTAAACTGGCTCACAAAAAATGTAATAATTATTAAAATGGAAGCATTTTACAAATTAATAAATCAATACGTTGATTGCAATATTTTTGTATTGCCACAGTAAAGAGCATCAAAATGTTACAATATATGATGGACCAAAAAGTCGATAATTTGATTGCGGTTTATTGAGTTTTGCAAAATTATTGATGCAAAAGAGTACGGTCGAAATACGTGAATATTGAATTACTGAAATGGCTTTTGCATTTAAAATCATATCAAAAATATGCCTAAAAGCCTTTCGAAAGTATGAAATTGGTAACACATTTTTTAAATAGCGAATGATTTTGGAATTATTACAGATCTCTGATTTTTTGGATTTCACAGCAAATAAACTGAATGAATTGAATCAAAATCGTTTAATTAAATTAAGAAAAACATTTTGTGCCCAAAATGGAAAAGATTTGCTCATTTACCGATTTGCCAGTCTTGGCTGATTTGGCTTGAAAGCCACTTGGAGAATGTGAGAATGTTGCTGGCAATGACTATCGATTTTATAAGAGTTTAATATGTTTGGTGACTTTATGGATAAATGTGAGTGAGGTGAGGTGGACACTGTTGACAGATTTTTGTATTGGATTTGAAAAAAAACCAACTAAAAACTTATTTTTAGAGAAAAATTTTCCTTAACAAATTACATTAAATTTTTAAATTCCTTCAAAAATACTTTGTCAAAACTTTATGCAAAATATAACAAAATTAATCAAACAGTGTCCATACTAGAACCAATCAAACTTGATTGAAATTGATGTCAATCAGTGAACATAAAAAAATTTATTGCTGAATAATAATAATAATTAAGCAAAAAGCAAACACTTATTGGCTACATCTACGTCTCAATCCACTTCAACGATCTAAGTTTTCAAAACCACTTCAAAGATCTTTAAAATTTGCCGTAAAATCCGCAGTAAAATCACATCAAATGTTTGAGTAGTTGTGAATAAATTCTGCAAAATTAGGCAAAGTTTAACTTCAAACAAGCTTCCATTAAAATTATTTGCTGATCTCAAATTACAAACATTTACGGGAATGCTTCAAAATGTAGTAAAAATTTTAAAGTTCTTCTTTAATTTTACTGTTTCAGTAGTTTGGTTAGCTTTAATAACAGACCACAGCGTCAAAATCTAATGCGCTCACACGGTTTCGAAACAATTATCGATCTCATTAGCCGACCATATGCCTGATTAATTTATAATTGTACGCTTCAACCGCACAATTCATCACCAGAAACCTCAAAGAACCATTACATGTTACGGCAGGCATTACACAATGGAGTTTTGCAGCTCAATGCTCTTTTTATTGGCGCGTACTTACTATACTAGTATTATTATTGGCTGTTGCGTAACGAATTTTTAACAGACATAACGAATAGAGCAAATTAAATTGTTTCATGTGCAAATTGCCGCTGTGATTTACGCTGCGAATTTAGAGTAAGTTGTATCTGGTTATATCAAGATATGGAAGTTAAAGATTAGAAAGTAATCTGGGAATTAGTTGCGTGTGTTGTGACTGAGATGAGGTTAATAATTTAGTTTTATGAATTTTCGTTGATTACTGCGGGATTTTTTCGGTGGATTTGACATTTTAACAAATGTTTAAAGTTTATTTTGCCAAAAACATTTTCATGTTTTTGTTTGGGATCGAAACAAAAATCTGTCTCAAATAATTGCAATAATAAAGAAATTTTTGTTAGAAATGATGAATCATTAAGTTCTTGAATGGGATACTTTTCAGAAATTTCATATTTATAAAACATAGCTATATTTTTCCTGTAATCAATAGTTCCCGATAAACATTAAATGTGAAATAAAGCCTCTAATAATTCATGTTGGTTGCAAAAACTATTTTAATTAACAAAACAACCTCAAACTAAATATTAGTGTAGCGCGTGCAATTTTCCTAATTTATCAGATTGGTTTTGCTATTATGAATAGGTGGGTGTCACTCATTTCACCAAATTTAATAAATTGAATAAACTCTAGATAAACTCAATAAAATCGCAATGATATTTATACAAAACAGTCAATAAAATTTAAAATTTAACAAAATTCGTAAAATGAGCAAAATGTATGCGGAATTATTTCCAATTGAGTCAACAACAAACAAGCGAATTAAGCAAACAAAACTGTATGGGTCAATATTTGAATAAAATGTATTAAATAATTTATTTTTTATGAATCCACAATTCTGGTTTGTTTTGTTGAGATGAAATAATGTTTTTGTTAATGAATCATCAAGATTGAACAGCTCAGGTTGAAAATGAGACAACAAAAAGTTGTTGTTTACTTTGGATACTATCGTTTTTCTCCATTTGTCTCATAACAAATACAATTATATAATAAATACAAATAAAATATTGTATGACACGATAAACTGTGCTAATATAATTGATCCACTTTTCCTTAATAACTTTATATTAATTGCATCTTAAATAACTTATAACTTGAAATATTTTAATGGAATTGTTTTTATCAAGGTCTAGTGAAAATGTTTAAAATTGTTGAATTTGTTGAAGCTTTCTCTGCGTGTTGATTACTTGATTAAAAACGCTGTCAACCAGGCGTAGGATTAAAAAGCTGTTTTACCTAACAAAAATTTGTTGACTTTTAGTTTGTTTTTTTTTTTAATTTCTCGATTTCTTGGTGACTTCTTTTTATCTTGAATGTTTTTTTACTTCTACCAACAACTCAACAAGTTTTTACTTTGCAAATTAGTTTAGCTTTTTCTTGTGGAAAAATCTAATTTGATTTCTATTTCTGTTGATTTATACTTTTTGCAAGAAAATCGGAAGAAAAATTATAATTAAAAATGTTTGTGTAGAAAAGTTGTCATTTTGTTGTCAGTCAAGTTATACGATAATTTGAAATTTTGTGTTAAAATTCCCGGAACTTGCTCCAAGGAATTTAAAAAAATGAGAAATTTTGGTTGGACATCCGTGATCTTTCAGAACAGTGTTTTTCTTAGATTAAAAAAATTAAGTAATTTTGAATCATCAAGTTATTTCACAAACTTCTTCGTGCAAACTGAAACAATTTCTACTGTTTTATGTTATGTCAAATTAGCATTCAAAAAGCCAACCTTGTCAAATCTGAAATCTCTCCATTCTTCAACAATTAATTTTGAATGAAGTGGAACAAAAGGCAAAAGCAATCCACCGTTAGAATTCTTTTGTTTGCCTGGAGTAACTCGAAAAACGCGAACAAACTTATAAGAAATATATTTTAAAGATTGAGGAAATTTAAGATGATAGCTATGGAGACATTTTAGGAAATTTGAGTGTTTCATAGAAGGGTAAGCAGATATCTTTGAGATCATTTTTCTTGTGTTTTGAATGAGTTCTGAAAAATGTTTTGCAAAAGAGCGTGATAGATGAATACAATATTAAAATAATTTTGAAAATAATATTTGCTTTTCTGTTGACCAAACCAAAAGTGAGTTTTTACCTTCAATCTAAAATTGTCCACGGTATCTCTTTAAGGTAATTCCATAATTTATTTCATATTTATTTCTAAAGAAATGTTTTTTCTAAAGAAAACATCTTCCCGTGTGTTATTAACGTATTTATTAATTCAATAAACATTTCTAAAAACTCTTTATCATCACCAGCTCATCAGCACACCAGACTGATCAGCATATGCAAGCAAACAAACCAAAAGAACATGAATTGAAAACGAAATGCAAATATTCTTCACAAAAATATCAAATACACGGGGAATGACATAAGAATACATAAAATTAAACATATTCAAAATTTCCTAGACATTTTACAAATTTCATATATTTTAAGAAAAATTCTCGAGACGCCAACTAATCCACCGAAAACGAACAAAATAAATATTTTACCAAGATTTGTAAAGCAATTTTTGAGATTAATGGGTTTCTTTTAATTGTAGATTAAATGCTTGAGATAGCTGTGACTGGTTCTCTTCTCCAAAAAGAACTGGCTTGAATTCCTTTAGCTTGTAGAACGGATCGGATTGTTATGCGTGGGAAGAAAGTAGTTAAAAGAGAATATCAAGGAAAGTGGTTCGGATAAGTTAACATAAGTGAGAGGTAAGAAACTAATTCGATCGAAATTTTATTCATCTTAATCCTTTATAAGGAACGAATTTTTAGAATGAGGATTTTGATATTTTAATAAAAATATCAGTAATTTATTACCCCTGCATTAACAAAAAATCGTAAAAATATTTATTTTCACAGCTGTAAATATTAATTTGTAAGTTGTAATAAGATTGTGAAAATATGAGACATAAATTCAACGCAACAGAAATATTTTTAAAATATTTTTATTCCATATATGTAAAAGTACAAGCCTTTTCAAATCTTTTTACATTTATTATTTGAAGAAAATAACATTATTCTAGAAAAACAAACAAAAATCATAAAAAACACAATACTTTATTCCAAAACCAACAACTTTAATCACTTAAATGTGTCTCTTTTAAGTATCTTCAAATGTTCTTTGAAAATTCTTTAAAGAAATTTATGATATAACAATCTCACAATCTCTCCAAACTAAATTTTTTGCTGCTGCTTTGCATATACATTCTGGATTTGCTTTAGGACATGTTTGGGAAGTCTGTCATGTGATTGAATTTGATTGCATGTGTGTTTTTCAGTCTCGTGTTCTTTGAAAATTTTGTTGCAAGCAAGAAATTTTTCTTTGATCTACCTTTGAGTACTTTATAAGAATCATTTCCTTCACCAACAATTAAATGTTTCATGTTGCGAGTACCCGTGGAACATTCAAGAAATTTGATGGATTAGAATTGCCACAGTAAAGAGCACTTTTAATTATGGGAGAGACTTCATTAAATATATTATTGAGTATATTTGTTCCCCGGGTCTCCTCACAATTTAGCATTTAAAAACAGTTTTCTTGTTCTTTTGTTACTTTTACAATTCCAGTCAAAAAACTTGTTGGAAAAACACGAGAAAAAAGTGGTTTCTTCATAGTTTCGTGATTATTTCAAGAAGTGAATTTTTTATTTACGTGATTTTTATAGAGCATTCTGTTGTTTTTGCTTTACCATTTTAAAAATTTCAGAATGAAGAAACCTGAAGCAAATCGTCGCAACAAAAACCTTTGACATGGTTACATTTCTTTTGAAACTCAATGCCGTAATATAAGGAATCACTGTTCTGCTGAGATTTTAAGATACTGCGATATATTTCGTTACTCAATAAAGTCTCTGGCCGCAGTTTTTTAATGGTTTTATGCTTTTTATGTACTATCACAGTTTTATAGAGACTGGTGATTAAGACTAGCAAAAAGCTTACATAAAATATGAAATCCAAGTGGATTAAATACATTGCTTTACAGAAATTTTTATTTGACTCCACATAAACTACAGTAGAAATACATTAAATGAATAAAAAGCATTTAATACATAAATTACCAAAGTGATTGACATAGATTATGTTGAAATACGTTGCAGCCAGACTCTGTGCTCTGTAGAGACGCTGAAAAAGCAATTGAGAGACAACCAGAATAAATTAAAATGAATGGACTTTTGGGCGAAGCGATAGGATTGTTTCGGTCTTGGCATTATATTGTTTCATTGAGTATTAGTCGAGTATTATTGGTAATATTGGTATAATGGAATTTCATGGAGTCATGGTGGGCTATCTTCTTATGATAATGGTAAATATTATATAAATGGTGTATTGGTTGTAATCAAAGAAACTTTGATTAACTGTTCGAATATTAGGGTTTTATTATTTTATCTTCGTTATGTATCAGCTTTCTACGTCTTATTTTATTATTTGAATGATATGCTTGTTGGGGCTTTCTGGTATTTTTGAATATTTTAAGTGCGATTGGTGTTTTCTGTTCTTGAATGTCTTGATAGTAGAAATTTTCAAAAATTTTCTATGAAAAATTTTCAAATTCGAATGAGAATAATCATAATTTAAGATTTCCAAATTTTGATTGCAAATTTCTATAAATTGTTTGTGTCAACAGCTCATTCATATTCAGTTTACTTATTCCAATTTGCTATGTCAAGAGAAATGCAACAAACAACCCACAAACACACTTGGTCAAATATTAACAATCTGCAATTACATGTTCAACGGTAACTACAACTTCAATTGCCGGTCAATTATTATTGTCCGTCTCTAGATGTAAGCCACAAGATAACTCATCAAATTTAGCAAAAAAGAGACTTAAAAGACCCACAAACAATGGAAAGAACTCATAAATTTACACAAAATACAGACAACATTGAAATACACAAAACTTATGGAATCAAACCAAACAAATTAGAAATTAGCGTCCAGTTTTTCATCACTCAAAGTATAATTATTATCAAGTTTTTTAATATTTTTAATTTTATTACGAAAGCGAGAATTAGAAGAATCAGAAAATAAACTATAAAGAAAGATATTGAAAGAACTGGGGCAAGTTTGCGCGATAAAAGTGGAAACAGCTGAGTATGTTTTGTTATGATCTTGATGTTTTCTTTCATAAAATTGTATAAAATGTTATTGAAATGATTTTTATATTAGCTTTTTATAGTTTATTTTCTAAAAGCAAATGATGAATAATTGCCTTTTGAACCGCTTTCATTCGAAGTGTTGTTTTATTTGTTTGGATTCTTGAAAATAAATCGAAGAGAAATTTTTAAGACGGCTACAAATATTTTTATATTTGAAAACTATGACTCTTTTGCATTAAAAAATAATAGATTCCAATCAAATTGTATGGAGCTTGTGGTAGCTACAGTAATATAAGCATTTTATAAAAATTTTTAACCACAAAATAAAATCAAAAAGGTTACCACCTGATGGGTTTTACGTGGTGTTGTTGGTGAAAAAGATTATACTTGAACTGCTCGTGACAAGATTTTATATTTTCACAAAGTAAAAGATAACAGGCCTTCAACTTACTTGAGAGAAACCGAATTATAAATTCTAAATTTTTTAATACGGTAGTTTATATTTAAGTCACCAAATCTTTCAATTTGCATAAAAACACAACACGTAATCCAAAAACGAGAAAAAACAAATAAAAAATACTCCCAATTATCGCAAAATGTTAAACAAACTCCACCTACACTTAAGTACTTCACCAAAAAAGCAACAAGACTGCAGCACAGAAGGTGATGCTTTCACTCACCAAGCTATTAATAATTCTGTTTACCAAATTACGATCAACAAAATATAATACTCTAAAAGGCAAAAGAACTAGTTTATGCATTATTCGTTTATTTAAGTTTATACAAGATTTATGGAAGTTTACTCCAAGTTTATTGAAGAAATGCAAAGCCATTGTATAATTTTTATAGTTTGTATGTTTTGTCGATGCTTTGAATGTAATCAAAAAACTCTTTAACAATTTTAACAACAAAATAATAAAAAATTAACACAAAAGCCGAAATATTTTCTTCGCAGTTTCTATTGCTGTATCTCTTTGTACTTTTTACAGCTTTTGTAGTTTTAGTGGCAATTAAATTCCAATTTAAATGAAATTCAAAAAACTGCTTTGATATATTGCTTGATCGATACATTATCATTTTCGCGCCTTGAAGGTTTTTTACATATCTAGGTTTTTAATAATATATTTAGTATCATAGGATTAATTTCTCCAAATTTTCTCAGTAGCAGATAAGTACACAGTTTTCCATTAATCTTTCATTTATTTTAGCATTTTTTGGTAAAAACTCTCAGATTGTTTTGATGGGAAATAAGAAAGTCAAATTAGATTTTAAATGGGAAATCAGTTGTGGCCAAATCATCCAACAAAACTACGTAAAAAATTACAATGGCATTTTAATCTTCATTAATTTTCACCTTAAAAAATTGACTGCCATTAGATTGTCTGTTAATTTTTTAGAAGAAAAAACATAAAAAATTAGTGTATTTTGATGGAATTGATGAATTTTATGAGTTTGCTGTATTTTTATGAGTTAACAAATCATTTGGAAGCACTTGGCCAGAATTTTTTATGAATTTTTGGTAATTTTGGTGTGTGCTACTTTCGTTAGTTAAAACTAATAAACTAATTAGATGAATTGACTATTTTAAGCGACTGAGTCGTTAAAAACTTGAAAGAGTCTTTTTTGTCAGCAGAGAATTTTAATCTAAAATGAGCAATTTTTCAGAAGCGGCTTTTGCTTTGAATGTTGGGAGTTGATTTGTCTATTTTAGGAAGTTTTGAATGAGAATAGAAGTAACACAATAATTAGTCCCTATGCTTATTGATCATATATTAAAATATTCAATAAATTTCTATTGTCAACTGTTTCCTCATTTTAGAATAATAGATCTAATAAGAATGTTTATTTGTTTATTTTTTAATTCTTGTAAAGTGTAAACTCATTGGTTATTTATGAGATTCTACTAACGACTTTTTCTGAATTCTCTCTAATTTCTTGTCAACGCCGCATACTTTCGCCCAATAAAATCTCTGTAAAATTTGTTGCCTCAAATTCTCGAAATCCCAAAAATTCTAAAACTGTAATTTAACACCCGCATAAATTTCAGTTTTCCAAATATTTCAAGAACATTTAAGAACATTGTAGAAAAATTTGAGTTTTTAGATAATTAAGGAAGAAGTTTTTGGACACAAATTGAATAATTTGACGATTTTGAAGATTGATGAGCCGGATAATTTACCCATTTAGTTCTTCGTGTAAATAAATCTTATTCATGAATAACTTATAAATAAGAAATCTTAATTTAAAAGAACAAACAAATTTGCAAAAATTCTCACAAAAATATCAAAGAAATCGGTATAAGAACGCATCATTCTAAAAATAACTGACTTTGTTCAAACTTATGCATAAAATTACAACAAATTCAATTCAAAATGAAGCAATAAAACTTGCTTTATGAATTTCTCGTTTAACCTAAAAGACTTTAAAATGCAATAAAAGTGTGTAAAGTCTTTGTAAAGTACGAAAAGGTAACGAGAAATGCGTGAGAATTGAAGTTAAAACATTAAACCACATTAAAAGCAACAACAAACAACACTGACTGGCGTTATCTCACCGATCTTGCTTTGATTTGATGGTGAAGGCGATTATGAAGGGAGTGAAAATCGATTTATTGCTATTATTTTTTTTATGTTTTATCGTTGCATTAGAGAAATAATTCAGATAGCATAATTGAATTTATGGTTGTTCTTATGAATTGATCAGAATGGTGCAGAAAGCTTCCTTATGACAAAAAAGATGCTATAAAAATCTTCTAAATTGAATTTTTTCTAGAATCATAAATTTAGGATGATATTTTCCAAATATCTTACTTGACCAACATCTATCAAATATACAATCATTTTGTCGATTTCTCAACAATCCAATCACCATCTAGCATCCACACACTTTTCGCTTCCACAAATGGTTCACAACTGGCCTTTGTTCAATTTTTTAACCATTTTTGCCTCTTTTAGCATTTTACCCATAAATTCATAAATTATGCAGCACTTACCAGGAAATGGATGAATTATATCCTTTAGTAGATTATGTTGCTTTATCTTCAACTCAATACAGCAACAAAAGTACAATTCAGCATAAAATCCAGAAAGAACCAGAAATCTTATTATTTCTTATTTTGCTGTTGCTCCTTCCAATATTTTTGGCACTCTAGATTTTTCCTATCGAGTGATCCTTTTGTGAATAATGTATCGAGACAAATTTTGATACATGTGATACTCGAAACTCGTAGCTATCTCAAAATTGGTCGGTGTATCCTTTCATCCTTTTATCTTTATTCTTGGCAAGTGCACAGACCGACTATTTAAAGCATTTGCACCATTTTGATTTTGCTTTAAGTCTGTTTTGCTTATCCGATGTATTTTTTACGATTCTTACAATATAAAAGAACACCCACTATTTTTGCTCCTTAAATTTCCTTCTTATTGCTCTTAATGCTTTTTTACCCTAAAACATCCACAAACTGGAAAACCGACAAGCAACACACCAAAAATTTAATTTTTTAGGGACTTTTGCCGAATTATTTCAGAATGGTAATTTCTATGTAACATAGAACTGAACCGATAATGCACTCGTTAGACACTTTACTGTTAAGCTGATAAACATGTGGTGGCCACTTAACTTGTCGAACTACCAAACTGCCATCGATTTCCTCACAGAGCTCGCAATATTTAAAGAAACTCACAAATTGTTGAATTTATTTGGGGAAATTTTCAATGATTTTCCACGCACACTCTCACAATGGATCCCGAACCGAACATTCCGACACCGAATTTTCCTTTTTATTTGGTTGAATACAAAAGCAAAATAGGAAAAAGTCCTTGTTCCCGAAAAACCAAGAGTTATCCTCTTTATAATCCTTGCAATTTCAAGTTTGACTTATTGCAATAAAGGTTAAAACAATTGTTTACATCACTCGATTACCAATTCTGTGCTGACTATACTGAAGAGTTATTGATTTTAATAAACAATCTCTCGCCCCCGACGTTTGAATATGTCTACAACCGGCCGACAGCACCAACAGACTTGCAATGAAAATACCGAAACAATTTTGCTTTCCAGACAGTCAAAACAATTTTTTGCCTTCCAGCCGTTCTCTCTGGTTTCCAGGAGAAGAGTATGATTGCTGCTTGGTAGAGACGGTAAAAATTGTGCAATTGTTGAATGTTGGATAAAAGCATTACAGCATTGCACCATAAAAGCGTTGTCGCATTGAAACATTAACTGAGGCAGATGAAGCATTCAACTGAAACATCGGAAGGAAGGCATGAGTCGAATTTACATATTTTATAATTTCTTAATGATTATTATTGTGATTATGGTGTTTTTAAACATTTTAAAATTAATTTGCAAAATATGAGTGTTGATTATGTTTTTTTCATGATGTAATCATTATTTAATGATATTTAGTAAATAAAGCGGAATATTAGTGGTTTAGTTGGAATTTCTGCGCATAAATTCAGTACCTATAATAACAATAAACTTTTTATTTTGTCAATTTAATTTTAATATTTTTGGAAACTTAAAAAACTGAAGTTTAAACGTTGTTGCTGTGGTTATAGTATTCCAGTAGTTTTTAATTCAATTAAATGAAACTGATTCAATATTACTGCAAATTAATATTAAATTGAAATATATTTCATTTAATTTAAAACAATCTCATTAAACTTTTTGTACAAAACTCAACAATCTTAATGAACTGCTCCAAAATAACAAAATTAGCGGTCAAGGTCCTTTACACCGCAGTATAATTAATTCAAAAGCGCGAAGGTCGTAATCGAAAAAAAAACTCGACCAGAACTCGTCTCAAGTAATCAAAGAAACTCGAAAAAGTTTAAAAACACAAGAAATCACAAGTCAAGACTTCTTGAAACAGAATAAATTATTTTTAATTTTTATTACAGTCTTTATAGCTTCATATAGCAGTCTAGATGAAAAAATCCACAAGAATTCTCAAAAATTGTGTAATCGCTTGAACTTCGTTGAAGAATCAATGGTCTCCTGAAGTAAGATTAATGTCTTATTTGTAATTAAATTAGGAACTTTTGAATTTTGCATTTACCTTTAATATTGTGAATGTTTGTAATTTAAGATAAAGACTTCTTTTGCTTTATGTTAATTCCTGAATCACTTAAAACTTGAAATACAACTTTTTTAAGTAGAATAATCATCGTACTCCAGGAGACCTCGGAGAAACTAATGAGATGCCTCGAAATAATTTAAATTTCTTATAGATCAGCAATCTTACCTTCTCTTGAATTTACATTTTTTAACTTATGTAAAACGCTTTCTGCTCAAAGTATTGCGCAAAATCGGCGCTTGATTCAAAGAGCTCACTAAATTTACCAAATCGTCAGCGTAAATATTTTTAAAGCCATTTGAAATGTTTGAATGGGAAACAGTCTTGAGACTTCACCAGATAGCTGATAGCTTCGCAAAGATTGTTTGGAATTCCTTTTGTATCCTTTCTCAGGCTGTTTGTGCTGTTGAAAAGAGTAAAAAGACTGTAAAAACGCCGACACTTGTTAAAGAAAAGTGCGAGAGATAGGAAAATATATGTGTTTATAGACAGCTATGAAGGATTTGAGATTTAAATATTACTTCGAGGATGAAAATGCAGAAAATTAAATTCCTAGGAAATTTTTCGGGAATTGACAACCAACAATGCTGAGATTGACGGATTTGAAGTAAAATTATGTTACAAGGAAATTGGTGTTTGGGATAATTTCTTAGGAAATATTTTCTTTGGACTTTTATTGTTATTTGTAACATAATAAAATAAGATGTTTTTCGTTTTTGTCATTGGCTATTTTGAATTTTTGGAGATATCCATAAAAAATAGATACCATATTAAAATAAATAATTTTTATAAAATACTTTTTAATTAATAATTTGTTTTTATTTTAAATGTTTCACTATAATTATAAAAAACTGGTTTTTGTCTATTCATCTTTTGGCATCAGAATGGCTTTAGCTGAAAAGTCTTGCAAAGTCACTGGAATACTTTATTATAAAAATACAGCCTGAAAACAGTAAAAGTAAATAAAAGATTTTTTATTTAAATTTCATTTGGTGATGCTATTTATTGAATCTTCTTTAAAATTTTGGTTCAAAATTTTATCACAGAGTCATATGTTATCACAACTAAAAAATAAAAACAAATTAAGTCGCAAAAAGTCTGCTAAAGCTCAGAACTCGACAAAGCTCAAGAAATTCGAAGAAAAGCTCAAAAAGCTCATTAAGTTGGAATAGCTCTCAATCTAGAGATGATTGTGGCAACTTTTTTTGTTTCCTAAAAAATCCCCAAAAACGGCATTTGGAATCGGGACTAGATTGATTTGGGTCCTTTTTCCTGAACAATAAACTAGTGACTCTGCGCAAACCTTTTGGTGATTTGCTTGGGAATTTTGGCGGAACAGAGTTTGGAGGCAAAGTCAATGGTTTTCGTCCCCCACGAGTGTCAGTCTCCCAGAATCGTAGGGAGCCATGATGTGATTTTTCAAGATGTTCAGTAGAAGCTGCCATGCGAGCTTGACGTTGTTTTGGGTACCACCCACGTGCTGGCAGTCCATTAAGTTGAAGAAAGTGCCCTCCTTGTGGATAGGAGCCTATTTCTTGGATTGAAGAGTGTAACACATTTGGACGCATTCCTGGTGGCCTTGCTGATGCTGGTAATCCGGTAGAGAATCGCTGAGGGATTCTTGGGATGTCGCATCTGATTAACAAACGGGGTAGAGTTAGGTTTGATTGAATTTCATTTTATCTTTAAAAACTCACCCTTTAGCATAAATTGGCGTTTCCGGTAAACTACATGAGTTGGGTAATCTTCTTTCTTGCTGTGGACTTTGTGCAGCTCTCTTGGGAAATCCACAAGTGACTCTTCTTCTTGATGAATTTGTCGGATGATCAGGCAAAGTTCCTGGACTTTGTGGAGAATATCTATATGATTGACTGAAATTTGCATCCATTGATCGAGTTTTAAGTGAACCTAAAGAAGGACCACCTCGTGAAATGTTATGGATTCCTCGAAGGAAGTCTTCAGGACCAGGTGAAGGTGGCAGTGGAGGGAATTCGTCCTTTTTTAGCAAATGTGAAATAAATTAAGTTTTGTAAATTAATGTTTTAGAAAAAATTAACTTACCAACTCAGGACTGGGCGAAGCTGGTAATGGACCAAAGAAAGGTTCATTAAAGCTCATATCTTTAGGCATTTCATATTTCTGAGATCCTGGACAAATTTCTAGGACTCTATTGTCTTTGGCCACTCTAACCATAACCACTTCTCCTTGCAACAACGAGTCGATAGTGCTTTCAATTTCTTTCAAAGGCGCTGATCGATTCAACTCAAGCTCCAAGTCACCAGGCTCCTCAATTTGAAGGACTTCTTGGTACTCAGGATATTCTTGATATTCAGGAAATTCTTGATGCATAACGGGAACTGGATAATTTTCTACTGGAGGCATCATGGAGGGAGGATAAATTGGACTGGGGAGACCTAACACAAAATTGCTACCTATTGCAAATTGACCTTCTTGACTGATGTGAGAAGATAATGTTTCCATTTCAATTCTCTGACGCCTTCGTCCTTTACGAATTACGAAGGTTCCGTGACCATCTCCAATGTCTGTTAAAGATTTTATGAAAGTTAACTTATTGATCAGAGCACGTTATTATGCTTATGATTTGTACCTGAATCTGAATAATAACTGCCTTCATCATCTTCCGTGCTGCAAATCGGAATATCTGGAGGATCTGGCCAGTCACTAGACATTTTATTACTGGCTTCAGAGCTTTGGTCTGTAGTTGAGCAAATACTTGATTCTGAGACGCTGTCTGCTTTCGAATTTTCCAGCATCTTTGATAAAAAATTGAGGCATTAATAAAGATGAAAGTAAGGTCAAGATTAAGTAAACGATCTTTGATTTGCGAGAGCCACATGTTTACAATAAAATATTCGAATTCCGAAATAGTAAATGAATAAATTTATTTGAATGATTTTGTAAATTTGTAAACAAAATAAATTTTTCCGGCCATAAAATTTGTTTAAAGATGAGAAATAAAAATTAATTTCATTCAATCTTTTTTCAAGTATGTTATCTTAATTTTTTCTGATGGTATTCCCAAAGAGAATTGTAAATTATTTGAAAACATAATTCTCACCTTTGAGCTAATAATTCCATTTCCATTTGTCGTCAGATCATCCAAATTAACTTCCCACGCAATGCTATGCCTTTTACTCGGCGTAACCGGACAAGACAAAGATGGTGGTGGTGGGACGGGAGCAGGAGCTGGTGGAGGAGGCAAAGAAGATCCTTCAAGTGAATCATCCGAAAATCTATCGTCATCACTTTGCTCCACTTTTCTATCATGATGACTATGTCTCTTGTTCTGCAAATTCATCTTTTTCTCGTTGTGAATCTGTTGCTTATCTCGATTATTCATCATTTCGTCCATTGCTTGAATACTTATCTTTACGCCAAATTGCGTGACTGGAGATCTCGGTCGTTGCTTGAAATCTGACTGTTGGAGAATAAAGTTCACTGGCTCTTCAATCGGTTCAATTGGTTCTATTGGTACTTCGTTCACTGGATTTTTTCTGCGGACTTCACGATGTCGTTCAATAGAGCCAGCTAACGTTCGAGGTGGTACTCGTTTTATGGGTGATGGAGTGTAAGCTGGATGGTCATTTGCTAAATTGTGGATAGTTGAATGAGGATAATTTATTTTTATCATAAAATTCCAATACTCAATGAAATATTTCAGAACAATTTCAGGAAATAAAAATGTGCTCTTTTAAAAATTTGATGCATACCTATCGCACGTGCACCTCCTCTTGATGCTACATCATGTACTCCACTCATGCCAATGCTAATAAAATTTCTGCCAATATAAACATTCTCATGAAAGCTTTCGTCCTCCTCCAGAATCTTTGCCGGATTAGCGGACGGAAGGCTGCCGAAACGGGAAGGCATTGCAGTTACTGGACGTGCTTTGGGCTGCAAAGATACGATTATGGAATTAAAAACTGTGCAAATTATGTAATCAAAATTAATTTATCGGATTAAGTTGGTTTTTAATTAAAACTTATAAAATATCGAAAAAAGTGGTAAAATTTGTGTGGGAAATAAAGTATCAAGTATCAAGAGCTTTAGGGGGAAAAAAGCACAAAACCTGGAGAAAAACCAACAAAAGCTCAACGGTAGACAATACCCTTTTTGTTTCCTTCCTTTTTTCCTCGTGTTCACTTGAGAAGAGCTTGAAGCTGCTTACGTTACAACGCACCTCATAAATACATTTTTAATCTATTTTTAGTATTTTTTAGTACGTTGTCAGGCACTCGTAAATTATTAAGAGCTTTCCTTAATGGAATGTGCATGTTTAAAGAAACTGTTGTAGCTGCTGTTGCTGAATGATTCAAGATTCAAACACCCTTGTACTCTTTGTGGAATACTTGAATTCTTAAAGGCGTTATAATGGAAGGTTGCTTATGAGAGGATGATGCGGAGTAAGATATAGTCTTTGGGGGTTTTGAGAGATTGCACTTGAATTTTCAAATATTGTGAGAAATTTTTGTAGTGAAATGTTTAAAAAAAAATTTAAAGATATACAATATTTGAATATTCAAATTAAGATTGAAAATTAGAATAAGACGAGAATAAGATCAAAATAAATTTGTCTGAACTTTGAAATTCAAGAAGACACTTAAATTAATTATTTTACTTTTAATTATCATCCAAATAAATTTTAATGAACATTCGATACGATTCGTAAACAAAAACATCAACCCATCTCAGAAAACCTAAAAAAACAAACTTTACTTAACAACCCTGCCAATTTTCTGAATAATTAATGAACGAGTTTTTACAACAAACCATTTATCATGTCTTGAAACGTTGCTTATTCAAGAATTTCACTCGAAAAGTGTTGAAAAATAAAATAATTGAATAATTGATTTTTGAACAATGTATCGAAAAATATCGAAAAAACATTGAGAAATATTAAGAATGTATTAATGAGATGTGAGGAAACGGATGACGCTTTTGAATGATGTAAACAAGTGGCTTAAAATAGATTCATGGCATCGTTTAGATTCAAATTATAAGCTGAAATTTGTTTTTTTTGAAGAAAATTTTTAGTTTTTGCAAATGTTTACAGATTATGATATTTTGAAGGGATTATTTAAAATTCTTAAAGGAATATAGCATTTCGAAAAATAAGCAACAGATTGATCATGAGAATAGTATTTTAAACTGGGGAGTGAATTGAGTCGATTTGAAGAATATTCAAAGCTTCTCCAGAATGTGAAAATTCTGTAATACGTAGATTAAATTTTTGCATCAAAGTTTAAAACTTCACTTCAACAAAAATTTTGATTATCCTAGTTCTTTTAAAGCTTTTTTTCCTGCACAAAAAAAATTAAAGCCTCTCACCGCCACAAAGAAAATGCTCAATTACCATCCTTCAAACACCAATCGCATTTTTATGGTTTCATCTGCTCAAGTGATTCTTTTAATGGTAGAACTGTGCTTTAGTCTAACGATCCTCCTTTACATCAAAGCTCAGTCAAGTGGCTAATTTGTCAATAGAATTCATTACACAATAGCCGAGCGATAAAAATGTAAAGGAAAACCATAAAAACACAATTCAACTCAGCCAACTAGTTGTTTGATAGGTTTTTGCAACAAATTCACTTTTTTTAGTTACTTCTGACTGAGCAAAGATGTGAGGATGTAAGGATAGTTGAAGACTGAGGGAGATTAAAGTTTATTTTTTGCTGATGAAGTTTTTGTAGGATGGTTTTGGGTATTGATTGTTTAGGGATAGTTTTCTGTGTTTCAGCTTGGAAATAGGATTGGCAGATTTCTGCTTACATTTAATTTTCACAGGATAATTTTTTTACCAACCTTAACCAAACTTTTATGTTAAATTGATATATAGTGAGAAAATCATTTATATTAAGGACAACAAATTTTTGCTTTAACTTTGTTTTGTAAATGTGAAAAGTGTATTTTATTTTTAAAAGTTTTTCAAAGCGCGAATAAAATTTTGATTCGATGAATTTAAAGGCAATATATTAAAAAGCCTTGAAGCAAATATATGTGGAATTGTATAAAACCGTTTCTTTCCAATCATTGAAATAAATATAAATTCTTGGGAAATCACAATTAAGCCTTAAATCATGGATTACAAAAAGATATCATAAAAAACCACACAAATTTCACACAAATCTCTAAAACTTAATGAAGTTTGTAAAATTCTTTTAATCAATTTAGTTCAAGTTTTTTCAACTCCAGTATTTCTTCTACTCTACGAAGTACCAAACAAAATAATTTTTCTCTTATGATTGATTTCAATTTCTAGAAGAAGAATTCATAAAGCTCATAAAATTCATCAAAAACGGATTATTGAGTTTGCATTTTTAAGATACTCTTTCAAGTCTTTGCGCCAAGAAGTCTCCACTCTAATGAAATATAAAAATGTATAAATACTTTTGACGAAGAAAAATGAGTCTCAGATAATGAAGAAAAATCTTCACAATTTCTATAAATATTCAAAATATACTTTTATTTATGTATTATCGACAAAAAGTTTGATATCTTGAAACTCTGCAAAATCTTGAACGCTTTGGAATTTTCAAAGCACTTTACAAGTTTTTAAGTTTCTAGATTTTGGTGAAAACCCAAGAATATCAGAAATCAAAAATGCATTTTCATGTTTTCAATGTTTTTCAAGTTTGTGTCTCAAGTGCTCAAATGCAGACAAACTGAATCAACTTGGAAGAAACTTGGATTATAATATGAGATTTCAATAAGAAAAAAAACTATTTGCAGATTTTTCAGTTTTCATGAGTTTTCCATTTATAATTCAAACAAATCTGCAGAGCTAGAGAAAAATTTTATTCATGAAAGGATTCAAAAACTTCATTTGCATATTGAATGGATAGTTATGGATAGTTAACGGAGAGTTGTTGGTTCTGATTTTGGTATAAGATTTGGATGAACATGTAAATTGATGTTTTAAACAAACACATATAAATGTGTTGATACGAAATTTTCATTATGTTTTTTTTTTGATGAAATATAATGATATATTTAAACAAACTTTGGAATAATATTTTTTTGGAAGCTTGCAAATTCTATAAATGCATTCTATGATTGCGGTCATAATAATTCATGAATGAATAATTACGTTAATGCTAAAAATATTGCAGCATTTCTGCTGAGATTTGAAAATTGAAGATCGATCAAAGATTATAAGCAAAATTGTATTATGAATAGCAATAATTTTATTGAATAACTCTAAACAAATCGAGCTCCAGAGTAATTCAAATGAAATCATATTTCTCTGCTCCATTTCAAACCTTAAATTTTATAAAAGCCTCCACAAACTTTTCTGAGAATTCTTAGCATCGCAATTGAGTTATTATAAAATCCCATAAAATCATATTTCAACGTAAATCATAAAAATGAGGGAATTCTAAAAAAGCTCACCAAAGTCGTCTGCAGCGGTTGACTCGAAGAATCCAACGAGCTCATGGCTGACGACGCTAACGAATCGTCATTTGCTGCTAAACTGTTGGTATTTGCTAATTTAATTCCAAACAACGAATTAGATGTGAACATGTTGTTGTCGCTGATGTTAAAATCCAAAAATGGCTTGCGGCTTGCAGGCACAGTCTCTTGAATCGTTGAAGGTGAAATTCTAGAATAAATATGGAAAAAAATTTGCTTGAAATATGCGGCAAATTGCTATTTTGAGGTGATTTTAGTGGGTAACAGGCGGGTAAATAAGATTCTGATGCTTGGGTGAGCTATGTGATTAATGTGAAGATAAATTGTGGAGCTCAAAAAAAAAATGCCGTAGCTGGATTTGCTGCTTTTAGATTAATTGAAAATAAATAACATTAAAATAATTGAAATTTTGAATAAAATATTTACCATTCAAATTTCCTTTTTCTAATGAATTTTAGGTCTGAGATGTCACAATTCAATGACATATCACAAAAAGGATGGAAAAATAACCAAACAGCCTTTACAATAACCTTACAATAACCAGCAATAAAGTTCTCGTGAGTTCATCAATATATTCCAACCAAATAGAACAGCTTCCTCACGTTAAAATCCCATTTAATTTTTACTTCGGCAACAAAAAGTTGTGAAGTCTTGGTTTCGTCCAAACTTTTTTTTTTTTTTTTTTTCTTATTTTTGCTTAAAACAAAAAAATTTTTGGTCTAGAACCCGAAATTTTGGGTCCTTGTGAAATGTCAGTCCGTGGTTTTGACTCCTAAACTTCTGTATTCGTAATCTTAGAACCCATCCGACCGATATATCTCAAATTTTCAGAATAAGCTTTTTTCAACCATAAGCAGCGACGTCACGTCAGTTTTTGAAAATCCAACAGCGCCATCTAGTACCTGTAGTGCAAACTACCATTTTCCCATACAAAATTTTTTTTTTCCTGAAAATATTTTAAAACATCTGAATATGCAAAAACCTTGTATTTTTCCCAAAATGATCAATTCTTGAAGGTTTTTTGAAAATTTTGTTCCATGACCAAGTTGTCATGCTTACAAAAATTTCGGAAAAAAAACTTCTGTATCCCAAATATCAGACTGCATCGGACCGATTTATCTCAAATTTTCAGAATAAGCTTTTTTCAACCATAAGCAGCGACGTCACGTCAGTTTTTGAAAATCCGACAGCGCCATCTAGTACCTGTAGTGCAAACAACCATTTTCCCATACAAATTTTTTTTTTTCCTGAAAATATTTTAAAACATCTGAATATGCAAAAACCTTGTATTTGTCCCAAAATGATCAATTCTTGAAGGTTTTTTGAAAATTTTGTTCCATGACCAAGTTGTCATGCTTTAAAAAAACAAATTTGTGTTTTTGCAAAAATCTAAAAAATTGTTGGAAAAAATATATACTTTTTTCTTAAATTTTATATGAAATTAAGTTTTACGTGTTTTTTGGTAAGAAACTACCAACTCAAGTCGATCAGAAAGTGGTAAGATTTGATTCAACATAATTATCAGCAATAATGCACAATATTCCCGCTCGGCGCTCTGTTCGGATATTTATATTTTGGTTAAATATTTTTGAATTTCCTAGAATTTTATTGCTTCATTCAAATGAATCATTCTAATGAAACATAGGTATTATGTTGCCGAAGTGCCTGCTAAAGCTTCAGCTTTTCCGATTTTTTTAATTGGCAATCTCGATGAATGAGCAGGAAAAAAGCAATCGATCGTGCCGAACCAGGTTCGTGCTCATTTCCCAATTGCCACAAATATTAAATAAAAACTCCAGAAAATCATTAAAAAATCAGAATCAGGATCAGGATAATAAGCAAAATCAGAATTTGAGAAATATGAGAAATATGAAAAATATGGAATTATGTAGGAATTGTAGAAAATAAGGGAAATGAGCAGAAACCAAAAAAGCTTGAAAAAGTTATTTTAAAAAAGATGTATAAAACTTGTTTCTACAAAATGATGAAAAAAGCACGTATTTTTTCATATGCTGAACAATAAATTACGTAACATCAGAAATGTGAGCTATCCCGAATCAGTACCTTTGCAAAAAGCTTCAAAGTTGCATTTTCATGGTTTCTTGTATTTCTGTTTACATTTATTTATACATAAAGAACTCTTATACCTTGGTAATAAGTGTGAGATAAGACGGTTGGCTTCTTCGGGCGTTGGGGGTGAAAAATTGTTATCAACAGGAAGTGCTATTTCTTGAGTTGGCTGGAAATCTGGCACAAATTTTTGAGCTCTGTAATAAGGAAGGGAGTTGTTGAAGAAATTTGAACAGCGATGATAAAATAAAAATCTCACCTCTTTCCATTTAAACTCATGTAACCGTCATCCTCGGACTGATGCCCTTGCGTCGGACTTTTTGGCTGAACTTCTGGTGAAGACTCGGGTTCATCTTCAAATTCTAATAGCACTTTGTCAAGCACGTCCAATGATCTTTCCACCTCATCTGACTCGAAGCTGCAAAGAAATAACAAATTAGAGTCAGACATTTAATACAGTTTTCCAAAATTTACTTCACATTTTCTGAACAAATTAAATTCTTTCGCTCAAATAAATTTTTATAGAAAAATTGAGAGTAGAACAAACAATTTCAACTATTTCTTTGGAATGCCATGATAGACGAATTTCATCGTCGAAAATATTTTGACAAAAAAATTCAAGTATCATTCCTGCATTCTACAAAAAATTTTAAATTTCAAAGAATACATTTTGAAATATCTTCAAAGAACTTGAACAAAAAAGAGCTTTTATATTTTTATGTTTTTCAATTTTCCAGTTTTTTGTATTTTGTGTTTATTCTGCATTTTAAGTTCTGCAGTTTTCCATTGAAAGGAGATTCTTTATGGCGTGCTTCTATTATGCTTTAGAATGCTAAAAACCCGAATAAAAGTCAATTGCAACCCAGCTGTTGTTTGCTTAATGGTAAATGGTTTTTGCATAGTTTTGAGGGTACGTTTGGTAATGATGCCTTTAAAGTTTAAAATTTTATAGGAAGAAGTCAGTGACTTTCTTTTTTCCATGTTATTCTATTGGTTTTGATTCTAAAGTACTAATTATTTAAAAGAATTGGAAAAACTTTTTTGAATATCTGAAAAAATTTCTATAAGTTCATAAAACTAAACTGATGGACGAATAAAAACTTTCCGTAATCCTCTAGCATCCCTTAACAACACTCCCCATGCATTAGCAAGAATCGTCTTTAATTGCAGCGATGATCGTTAAAATATTTTATGGCATCGGCCCTTGCATTTATATTTTTTTTCTTTACATACACCTTATACTGTGTATTTCTACATTTTTATCGTTTTTATTCCCAAAAGCAACGAAAACACGCGGCAATCTGAATATTAATTGCAAAAGTACATATTTTTATGGTCTCATAAACAAATAATTATTATGTCACAACTGTTTCGAATTAATTTTAATATTTGCTGCGTTTCTCTGAAACTGTTGAGAACTTTTTTGCAGTTTATATTTTTAATGAGATTAAATTTTAAAAGAGCTAGTGCGCAATTTTATTACATTTGCTTGTACATTATCTGCAACATACTTTTATGCAATTAGATTCATGATTTAAAAAATTTAAATGAATGGTGTTTAATTACTAGGACATATAGTCTTCACAATTGCAAAGGGAATAGAAATTATAATTATTTTGTGTATTCTGCTTGCATCAGGTAGGATAAGTTTAATTTTTGAATTTATAATTTTCAGGATCTGAAAATTTTAAATAAAATTAAAGAATCATGAATTCAATTTCATATAAATTATAATATATTCAAATCAATTTCAATATCCAGTTGGCCACAAAATAACCAACGTATTGATGTTTTTACAAATCAAATCATTGAATGCTCTCCTGAAGTCCTCGAAAAAAAAAATCATTGGAAATAATCATGAATGCATTAAAACTGAAGTTTTAATGAAAAAGTAAAATTTTTCTGAAAAAATGTAATAATTGAATGGCTGGAAAATGTTGTGAACTTTATTGAACTTTTTATTTATGTATAAAATTTGAATGGAAAATTTAAAAACTGCCGATTTCAGCACATTTTCCAGAAATATTTTGAGCTCAAGTAATTTAACAACAAACGAAAACAATCTTCTGTTTCGTTCAACAAATAAATTCATAATTGTTTTAATTGAAATAGTTCACGAATACCATTCGGTCGATTTGTTTGAAATGTACTAAAACTCTGAAATTTTTGAATAAAAACGAAAAACTCTCAATTGAAACCTGCAAACATACCAGAAATGAGTTCAACACAACATCAAAAAGCACTTTATTTTCTACCAGCATCGAACTAAGTATAATCTGCAATAACCAACCATAAAACCTGCTTTAGCCCATTCAAAGGTTTGAAGAATAAACACTTAAAATTAAAATGGAATGTGCTATAAATCTTAAAAATTCATAAAACATAATGAATGTAATGAATACCAGAATATCCATGGAAATTATGAGAGTTGCAGAAAATTATAAAAAATTCAAATTAAAAATGTTTCCATAGTTTTCATGAAAAAATGTTGAAATTATGCAATATTTAATTGAACATAAAAGTTATACTGAAAGCTTTATGATCTCCATTCATCATGAAAATTTTAAATCATGAAAAATCTTCATAAAAAAACTTAATAAGTTGTAAAAGCTTTTGAAAAATCTGTCGCTGTCAATTCACACTTCCATTTAATTAAAAAATAACACTTCGATTTGACTTGACAAACCAATTAATATCCACTTAATATAAATTACAAAATTAGAGATTAATAAATTTAATAAACTCATAAATTCCAAAATTAGCTTATGTAGCCAAAATTTTATCACAAAGATATTTATAAAAATGTCTTATGTGCGTCGTTTTCCCATAACTCACTTGTAAAAAGCCCGAAAAAACTCAAATAAGACATTTGCGTACAATAAAAGAGTAATTTAGATGCTTTATGCTTCGACTTGATACATTTCATTCAAAGTTATTGCTTGAAGCTCGTAAAGCAAGAAATATCAAAATCATACCAGAAATACCAGAAATTACCCAAAAAGAAACACTAAATATTAAGAGAAATATGCTTTGGCCATACTTTTTATAGCAGAGGCATCGTTAATGCTGCGATGTTCCGATGATAATGTTTCATTATGCGGAAACCCGATCTGGCGCATTCGATGACCTCAAAGGCTCAGTTTCAGTTTATCCCTGGTCTCTTTTTACGACCCAATTATACATCACATTTTTTTGAATTGATAATGCTGAAAATTTACCAACTGATGTAATATTAACCAAACACAAAAAAACTGTGACATTTAAATGGCTTTTGTGTTTTTGAGAAATCAAAAGTATTGACAAAATCTAAGAAAATATGTTTGTTGTCAATATTATCAATAAAACTAACCAATGAGTGTTTAAGAAACATGAGCTTATAGCATATTTGTATAATCTGAAAATGTGATATGAATTGCATCAGAGCAAAATCACACACAAAACAGCGATGATCAAATAATTAAATGTCATAAAAAATTAACAGAATTTTTGTTTTCTGTGTCAGCGATTCAGAAACTCTGAAATCTCTGAAAAATATAGAGTTTATGACATAAATATGTTTTTTTCTTGGAATTGTGAATAGAAAACGAAATTTTAGTCGAAAACTGTGATTGTAATCAGGGAAGAAATGTTTATGACATGGAAGTTATGTTGCAGACGCACAATGTATCAAAATATTGTTTATTTGGAAGCTCTGCAGGAAATTTGTCAAGCCAACTGAATTTTTTTGTTGTTTTGAGCATGTGAAAAATTGATTAGACTTAGATGTTAAAAAGCCCGTTTTATGAATTTGTTTACTCTTAAGTTTTTTTCATTTAGAAATTTTATTATGCAAATAATCTTAAGAAATTATTTTAAGAGTACTTTTAAGAAAATCTGCAAGCTTAGAATTTTTTCAAAAAGATCAAATGACGGAGAATTGGAATCAAACAAATAATATATGATACCATATCACATGATAAAGCTCCACAAAGGCAATTGTAACCATATTCTTGGCACCAGCCACCAAAAAACCAGCTAAACTGTTTAATAAACAAAATTTATGGAACACCAAACTGCCAAAAAGCTGACCACCAAATACATTTAGCTGCTTTTCAAGCTTTTTGTAAATTTCCTAGTATTTTAGCAAAATTTATTTTGCTAAACGAACCGAAATTAAAAATTTTCCCATCTAAATAAGCCAATTTCACCAAACTCAACCAAAATATCGATTTAATTTCCATACCATACCAGGGCATTTTAAATTGAAAATATTCAAAACTTTTCGATAATTTAAAAGCAGTTTTTTATGCATGCTTGGCTTGGGACAATGCACCACATTGTGCAACATTATCATATTTTATTATCACACAGTTTTTTAAAATGAAATCTGCTTCGCACTTGAAAAACTCTCGCTTTTGTTTTCAGTGCGCCAAAGAACAATGCTCAGCAGTGCCCGCATCATTGATACTGTGACTGTGATAGCATGGGGTTTTTGATAAGAAAGGGTGCTGGTAGGTGGAATTGGTTCATATTAATATTTTGTTTCACCTTGTACTGGAAAGCAAATGATAGGATCACCAGCATGGTATTTATTTTCAAATTGTCATTTTGACTGAAAATTGAAAGAATTGTTCTACTTTTAAATAACTTGAAAATAACTAATTTTCCACCCACAAACTCCCGTCCAAATGTTTATTCAGCTCACTCTGAGTACTACGAATTTATTCAGTTGTTCAGCGAATCGGGTCGTGGTGTGGGGGCATAACATAAGATAAAGTTCAACTTCCGTTTTCATTTTCGTCATTTCACTTTAGTTTCATTTTCACATGATTTTTTCCTTCAACACTCGCAGTGTCGCTTTGTTTTTGCTTTTGCATGCTGCTGGGATGAAGTTCAAGTATAGATTGGCGCATAATAGTATAAAAAAGTTTTTTAGGATCTTGTTATGCTGCCATGGATATAAATGCTTGCAAAACTCGCTAAATGTGTATGGAAGTAGTAAGCAGACTTGGTTGGTGCAAATGAGAAAATGGGATGTAGAGACAGTGCAGACAAACTGAAATTAGATTGAAATACTAAGGAGTTGCTTGGGGAGAATTGACGATAAGTTTCGTCTATAAAAGTAAGTGAGTTGGAAGTTTATACAGTTCTTAGTTAGTTTGTTAGATTCAATGGGAAGTTGTGTTTACTATATGAATAAAAGATGCTTTGATATGTTACTTGAACCATTTATGAATGAAGCTATTTGTATTAAATAGCGTTATTGACTATTCGTATGAATTTTTTGGTTTATCCAAATTCTGTATAAATGAATAAATAGAGCGTTTCTGCAAGACTAATTTCTATTACAGACAATATTTATGAGAAACAACCAAAAACTTTATTTTGCTAATCCCTTAAAATGTCCAGACAGTATAATATTTATTTAGGAAATTTATGGTCCTTTCAGACTTTTACTTAGATAATGTTCTCTGTAAATTTACTATTTTTGTAATTTATTTAGGATATCTGATAATGTATACAATAAAAATTGCAGTTTATTTATTCGTCAATGATTTGAGCTTGAATAAATGTGATTCAATGTACATATTAACAGAGATATAAGTTTTTCACATAGCAGAATAGTCAGGAAATCTTTGCATATGACAAAATCTTCAAAAACTCAAAAAATTACAAAAAAATGACAATTCAAGAATGAAGATGAGTACAACAATAAAATTATAAATTTAGAATAAGTTAATTTATTTTATTGTCCACAGTACATACATAGAACATGAGATCATCTTTAAATGGACCTTGAGCTATCATTGTAAAGTGTTCCATTAACATCATCACCCAACAATTAATTTTAAATCTACCGCAATAAATTTCATTACAATTTAATAACGTAATTAGCGCACTCTTTAACAACAAGACTTGTAATTAAAGTACCATTTGTCTCTTTAATTAAATTATGCCTCCATTTACAACTCAATTAAACTTTGCCTTCAATCTCAATAATAATAGTAATTTACAACAATTTAAATTTCAAAACTTACTCAGCGGTCCGAAGTTCGCCTCTGAAATGGGCGCGCGCCATCACATCAATCTATGCAATTAACACCCAGTGCCCCAATCCAGTCTGAAAAGTGAACAACAAAAAAAATTGAAATAAAATACATAATAAAGCACAAGGAGTTAATTGGGTGCTGAAAATTGTGAACTTTTTGCAAAATTAGCTAATTCTCTAGCCGACATGAAGCAGTGAGGCGTTATATAAAGCATTGTGAGCGTAACTGTTGGTCATTCCAATTAACGACCGTAATTATTATTTATTGTGTGTTGTTGTGTTTATAGAGTTTATTAAAAAGGGTTACAATGCTCACAATGAGCTATACAATGAGTTGCGGTAGGGGAGACAAGTATTTGCTTTATGCAAATTAATCAAACGATTTTCGGATTTTAGCATAAAGCATAGAACATGGCAATTCAGCAGAAAATAACAATAATTACTTTCCGGCGTGCATCCATTGAAAGGTTTGAAAGGGAAATTGAAGTGCAACATTGTGTGCTGTGATGCGGTTGGGTTTAAGTTGGTTTGTGGAGTGATTGGTGACTTCAATCATCAAGCTGGGTTTAATCATGAAAATGAATTTGTAAAAAATTTACGCCTGTGATTATGTAAAAAGAATTTTTTGAAAATTTTAATATTGAAGGGTACTGATCCATACATAAAGTCTCTCATTGTGCTTAAAGCTTCTTAAAATACATATTTTTTTTAAACGTCTTAAATCAATCTGATCAATCATTTTCACTAATATTCACATCACCTTCAGATCACCCGCATTATCATTCAAACTTAATTGCTTATGAAAGCTAATACCAAACCCAGTGACTGCTAATCGATGTCAAATTGCTTACCCAGCAAATTAACTGAAAAATTGAGTAACGTCTAAATTCGCGAAAATTGCACGGCTGGAAAATTATCAGCAATTTCAGTGAATTTTCAGCAATTATTATATTGCAAGCTTTTCGTAAATAAATGAGTTTGCTCGACTTATGCCTAAACGCCTCGACTGTTATGCTGATGTTATGGCTTCCCGTCTAATAATTAAGTTGGCTGTTGACACTAAACGTTTCACACTGAAAGACATATTGGAAAATCAATAATCTATGTCTGGTGGTTGCTGACAACCAGGAAGTTGAAAATCGAGTGCATGAACTGCGGAAAATTGTTGTCTTGCATTATATAAAATAGTTGGTTTTTGAGCTCTACGGTTTTTGGGAACCAAACAATTGACTTTTTACGATGATTCATCCGTAAATTTGATATGCGCCATAAATATTCGCTAAAACTATCAATCATCCGAACTTTTCTGAGTTTTGTTTCCAAAATCTAAATTTGAAACAAATGTGTTGTAACATGATCCAAAAATTGCATCTACAAAATAACTTTTTCACACGTTATACAAAATAAACCATAATAGGGACCATTCGCGTGTACCTAAACTGCCATAAAACATTAACAAACTTTTATGATTGCATTACTCGAAATTTCGGCATTTCGACAAATTTGTCAATTCCAACAATTTTAGCAATTTCTCCAATTTTCCCAATCATTCGACATTTTGGCGGGAAACTTTATGGAACCTTTCGTCAAGCTTCGTGATTTGGTGCAATTTTGCGAATATATTTAGATTTTTCGACTATTTTCGATTTCTCAATTTTCCTGCCTGTATAATTAGAAAAATTCATGATTCATGACTTCGTGACTGCCGAAATATATTTATAAAAAAAGTCTAGAGCGGAATTTTCTTGGAAGCTTAATTTTAATTAAATCTATTTCTAGTATAGTTTAGTTTATTTTTGCTATCTTTAGATTTATTTCAGCAACACATAAAAATTGGAAGATTGAAGCCAAGGAAATGAAAGTAGCTAATTGCTGTGTCAAATCGCTTCTAATTATCTCCGTTTACTTTGTGCATTTCTCAGTAAATATTTCTTAGCACTTTCTTAGTTAATCGCTTGGCTGTAATGATAATGGCAATTTCTAGCAACAATTGGAATGTATAATGCG
Organism: Parochlus steinenii; assembly: GCA_038502155.1. Lineage (NCBI taxonomy): Eukaryota > Metazoa > Arthropoda > Insecta > Diptera > Chironomidae > Parochlus > Parochlus steinenii. Next base: position 2,385,611 of record JAXCIN010000048.1, on the reverse strand, counting down.
GTCAAATATGTTAAATGGATCTTGAAGCGAATCTTCGGTGGTTGAAAATACTAAGCAACTGAGAAAGCCAACAAAGCTTTTTAATTTGAATGAATGAAGAGCGGTTGAATTAAAAATCGAAATTATGATGGAAATTAAGTCAAATTAAGTTATTTATAGTTTCGATATTGGGTTGAGGTTTGAAAGTTGGATTTTAATTAGGTAATATAAATGATTTCTTATTTGATTGGAAATTGTGATTGATGGAAATTTTCTTGGTTATATCTTTATGCTATTATTTATTTTGATAAACATTTCTATATTTTTACAATTACCAAAAAACATTATGAAAGATTAAGTTATAAGCTTAAATATAAATAATTTTTTTTTTAGTATATTGAATCAAAACTAATTTGAACAAAAACATATTGCACAATATCTCATTCCGAGTTGAATAACTGCAAACAATTTTTCCATGCGAATAATATTGCAAAACTGACATTGATGCATCGAAGAAAATGAGTTATTTGATAAAATTATAGACGTATGCGACACACTTTGCTGCCACTTTAAATCAAAAGTTTATTAAATTGAGCTTGGTTGTCTAGAAAAATAAAAAAGTGATCATTGTGAGATTGATGAGAAAATTTCAATCATCAGATTAAATTTTGATTTCTTCAATTTATTTAAATAATTTTATTGTTCGTTGGCTCAAATTTTTATTATCTCGGACTACAATATTCTACACATCTTCTTCAAAACAATTTATCAAAAAAGTGCCATCCACTTCAAAATTAATGAATTTTTAAAAGAAAGTCAAAAGTTCCACTGAAGAAAACTTCATTCCATCATAAATTGACCTGTCAAATGTCAGAAAAGCCGACAGGGATATATAACAAATTATCCAGAGAAAAACCTTTCCACAAGCTTTTTTTACAATTTCTAACTTTAATTAGTGTTATGCAATATTTGATTGTATTGTATTTGCAGCGCTGATTTCAGTATTACCAACTATAGTGATTTAATTATTTATTTGAATTATGGATGGATGGATTGATGGATATAAAAGAATCCGTATAAATTGAAACATAATGCAGACATTTCATGCCAACTACTCAAAAAACTGCAAAATGAATCAATAAAATGCATTAAATGAATTAAATACATTGAAAGCACGAAGTGCATTGGGATACTCAGCAATAATTGGGTGAAATGGTTGAAAACTTTTTTTTCAATAATAATATTTAATAAAATTACCATAATTTTTTCTCATTTCCCTTTCCGATGTTGAATAAAGTATGCTTCAAACTCCAATACTGCAATATTTTAATATTTGAAAATGAAGTGGACATGGCTTTATGCTTTATGCCTCTGTTTCACTGCTTTTCAGGCAGTATGACTCAAAATAAACATTTTCAAATTAATTTTAATTTATTCGCTTGAATAATGTATTTCTCTGTTTTAATAATGCAAGGTAATGTTAAATATTAATATCGTTGGCAAAGCCGTTAAGCAAATTTCATGTGAAAAAACAATTTACGAATTTGTTGGATTTGGTAGAAAATCTGTTTTTTTTAGTGAAAAACTGAGCAATTTGTTGTCTTGGGCACGATTTTATATCTATTGAGACTTTCAGTTTTGACGACTTTTGTTTTATTTATCTAGTTTTTTAAACTATTTGTACTTTGTATCATTTATCTCAGTAGTTGTGTAGCTTCAAATTTGTGCTATGAATTTTAAGCGATGAGTATTTGTGTATTTTGTTTTAATGTTTTTCAGTTTTCATTTTGTTTTGGGTAATTAAAAGGACCACACAAACTGTAATTACATTCTGATTGTTCTTTGTGGTTTTGCTTTTGCTTGGTGATATTAATTCTATTTCCAATCTACCCACAACGACACAATATCACAATATCACAGTATCACAGACAAGTGTATGTAGGTGAGATTGGAATTCTGTGATTGTTTTAGGACTAGGCGACCTGTTTTTTTAGGTTCATACCTTACTAATTAAAAATTGAACCAATTTTTTTTCCTATGATTCATTGTTTTAACTTCAAAACTACGTTTAGAGTGCATATATGTCATTTAAATCTCTCCAAAATTTAAATGAGATCCCAAATATAACAAAGACTTCCTCATCACCCTCAATAAGTCTTAGTAAGCCAATCGTAATTCAATTTAAGTTAATGCAATAGTTGCATGTTTTAATTGGATTCAAGGAATTTGTAACCCATTGATATATCAAGCCTCTGCTAGTGTATAATTTTTCAAATTCATTATTCTGAAATAATGTAAATTAAAGCAGCTTTGAGCTTAACAAACTAGAAAAAACTTGGAACAAATTGTTACAAACTTGCATAAAAATAATCTTGAATCAGTAAAAATAATACCTAAGAATCAAGATTTGAAAAGCAAGAAGAAGCTTTGCTTGTATTTAAAACAGTTCAGAAAACAAAACAATTTCCAGCAACAACACCCAAATATTTAAATATTTGTTCAATAAAGTATTCTTAGACAACTCGAACTGTGCCAAACTGCGATTTGATTTGTTTACACTAGCAGCCAATTTATTAGTGATTGAAAAAACAACACAAAAGCGCGCGGAAATATGTGTTGAATTTGTGTTTTTGGATATGATAGTATAACACAGTTGGTAAAGCTTAAAAATTAAATATAATCGATATTTCAGAGATAGCGGTGTTTGGACTTTTTAGTCATTTTTCAATAAATAAACAGCAAAATATCACAGGGAATTATCCTCTAAAAAACATTGTTTAAAGTTTCAATAAAAGAATTCGCTGAAACAATTTATGAGAAACTGGAGAGCTGTGAAACCGAAAAATTGTTTAGTGCGAACTAAAACACCGCGCAAATGACGAAATGGCATAAATAACCCACAAAAGTCGACGAATTGACGAAACGCCAATAAAGTTTATAAAGAGTTGTTTGTACAAATAAGGAATCGACGTACTATGCGTGAATCCAAAACTAAACAAAAATTGATGTGAAATTCAAAAAATGCTTCATTTATGTATGCATGGCAACAGTTTTTCAGTGTTTCACTGTTTCAGTTTATTTTCAACGTTTCCAGTTCCGAAGAGGTCTTGGTGATACAATCACTCGCAGTTTGTAGTTTGTGCCTCTCAAGGCTGCATGCCCGTTTTCTACATAAACACATAAATGAGTAGAAATACGGCGACTTTGAAAATGTTAAAGATGTATAAGACGCACAGCATATTTATTGCTGCATGATTTCTTTATTGGGACATGTTTGCGGGAATCATGAGTAGGATGGAATAACATTATCGGAGTTTTATGAACTTTTTAGCAAAGTTTATAAAAGTTGGTTCATTAGAATTTTACATTAAGTTACTGATATTTTTATATTCTTTTTTATGTAAAATGAATGCTTCAGATGCATATTTGAAGGTGGTAACCGACAATTTAATATCGATTTTCTGTATTTGTTTTTAAAGTTGGCTAAGTTTTATCGTTACTGAATAAATTATTATAATCGTCTATCCCAACAATGATTAGAATCATGTAATAAAAGTTCTTTTGGTAAATTTACATATAACTCACATTAACACACATATCATAAGGAATTTAATTATAGGAGTCATTCAACGACCCTAACCAAAAAATTTAATCACAGTTTAAGACGTGCTAAACTAAGAACAACAAAAATAATGAGAAATGACTCAGACTAGACGCAATTCACAATTGCGCAATTACTTCAAAAAAATAATTTCAATTGACTTAAACATACTTACAGTAAAGTTTTTTGGCTGTTAATCCTTTTCTGCACGGTCGGGTTTTTAATCCATTTTTTCCATTCTGCGCGACGCTGGTTTTGGAAAAGGGTTTGAATGTTGATTGCTTTTACTCTGGGCTCCCTTTTTATCTGACTTCTTGCCAATTCTTTCTCGTAATTTTGGTAATTTTAATAATTGGGTAACGAAAGATTCAATTTTTTTAGGGAAGATTTCTTTGCACTGTGTTTTTATTGGGTTTGTTCTATAGACATAACATTTGGGTTTGAAAATTTTTTCAACACTTTGAATTTGTGTAAAATTTATTGCTGGTATATTTTATGATTTTTGATTCTATTGACTTTTGCCACAAATTTGTCTTAGAACCTAAAATTTGAATTTTTCCGGACACTTGTCATAATTTATTTCTTGTATACAATTTATATATTTCAGTTACTTGAGTTATAATTTTCCTCGTTTTTAATTGAAGAACTTAATTCTTTAATACTTTATTTACTATATTTTTTCATAAAAACAATATTCTCCATAACTTTGTTATAATAATTATGATAATTTATTTCAACATTTAAATCTCTTATTGTATGATAAATTCGAAAAGAATACTCTTAAAGAGCACACTTCTTCTTTTTCAACAATTTGTTTGTAATTCCACTATCTCCATACAATTTATCAACTTCCTACACAACAACAACCTGCGACTATCTGCCTGTTTGGTTAACAAAGCATTTCCAATTCGAAACAATTATGACGAATTACAAAGTTTGCACAATTACACACCTTTTATTAGATCACTGCTATTAATAAACTTTTAACGTTTTAACACCACTTTTTGTTAGACATTGAATAATTCAAAAAATTTCGATAAATTCTATCATTTTTATTATTATTTTACTATTGAGACATTGAAAGACATTGAGCTATTACGCCGAACCTGACCGAGCATTCTATTTATTATTTTACTAGGTTTTTAATAAAGCAAAACGAGTAATACTTTCATAAATCTTTTGGGCTTTCGCTTTCACTTACACAACAAATCATTCTAAGTATTTTCATTGGAATTGCTCTAATTGATTTTTCCAAATATCACTCACGGAATTACTATCAATCGATTATTAAATTACGCACCGAAACACATGTCAAGTCGACTACTGTCTTGAAATGATTATTTTATTATTGTCTTGTTACAACATACTGTATAATTTTTGTATACACTTCTTTTTACATCAAGGCAAACACAACTTGAGTAGCGGCGCGATAGACTTCGAATGATTCAAACAGCGGCTTGGGAAAACGTTCCGCAATAGAGTTGAATGTTTTGTCGGTCGCTCTCTTGACGATTAAATGCTTCGGCAGTTTCAGCTGGTGAGAATGGCACTTGGTTGCACGGAGCTGCAAGGCATTCAAGCTAAATATAGAATTTTTCGTGTTGTTATTGGAATTTTTCTGAAAGAGAGTTGAATGGAATTGAATTGAGAGAATAACATTTTGGTTGATGGTGAGTTTTTGTTTTTGAATTTTCTTTGACTGTCGAGTTATTTTGCACTTTGGAAATTTTCAGATTTTTTAAACTCGAAAAGAGAAGAATTTAATTTATTTTTATGGATGTAGCATTTCCGAGCTGATTCTCAGTGGAATTTAGAAATTTATTTTGAATGTTATGGAAATTTACTTGAATTTTGAATTTACTATAGAATTGGTTTTAAAGTGTTTGGAGTGTTTGTTGTAGTGCTGCAAGATGGGAATGTGTGAGAGATGCTTTCTTGGGGATTTGGAGGGTTTTAAATTGGATTGGAGTTTAAATTAAATTAAAATTGTTTGAAAAATGAGTGATAATTTATTATTGTCTTAAGATTTGTAATTTAGATTAAATTATTATTAAAGCAATCAAAAATTAAATTGGAAAAAGTAATTTTTATGTTTTGGTGCATGTAACTCTCAGGATAGTAATTTACCCGTAAACATTTTGTAGCACATATTTCAGATTTTTTTTCATTTGAGCAATAAAAACTGTTTGGATAAAAAGTTTTATCAAAAAACTTTTAAAAGTTTTGTCTGAAAAAAAAACCCAATTTTCAATTTTTTTCAAAATTATTTAAACAAAACTTCGAACAAATTTCTAAAAAACACATCTCGGCCATAAAAAGCTTAAAACAAAAATAATTTCAGAAACTGTCACCATCTTTTTATCTCCCCATCCACAAACAAATAAAATGATTGATGAGTTCAATCTCATAATCACTTGATTTATGACACAATATCATCCAAACGCCACAAAACCACAAACAGCAAACAATAAAGTTCATTCAATAATCTCGTAATAATGAGTTTCCTTTGGCTTGAACCTAAATATGTTCAACAAATTCACACAGTTTAAATGACTTCACTGGAGTATTGCAGACATGAATTCACATTAATTTACAATATCATAGGTGAAAAAAATGTTATTATCTTCTTTATAGTTGCCGTAGTTCTCACATAGTTTTCACTATATTTCATTTAAAGATGAATATATTATGAAGTTTCTCATGTTTAAGCTTATGTTTCTGCATAAATATGAATACATTTATTAACACTCAACAGCCGCAAGTAGTGCTCAGTTATCGCGTTGAAACACCACATGTTTGCATTCTGGATTATTTTTGGGATAAGACTTATTTGCTGCATAAACTATAAAGTGTATCTTATCCGAGCGTTCGTCATAATAATTATGAACGTAAAGATTTCTATGAATTTTCTCTCGTATACTGTTATAACAGAATTCTTGAATTGAAAAATAGTATGCTTTACATTGCATGTTTTTATATTATTTTGTAGTTTTATTGATGTTTATGATGCAAAAACATTGGGAATGCATGCTACACTTTTTGTTACGATTTTCATTTTTAGTAAGATTGTACGTTTTTTTGAAATTTCGGGAATTTTGAGTATTGCGCAAGATCCACTGAAGTAACGAACTTTTGAATCTGATAAAAAACGTTTGTGGGGTAGTTTTTTCGGTGAATCTTTGATTGAGAATTGCGTTTTTTAGTTGATATTGAGGGGTGAATTGTCATTTTAAAATTAATTTGATTTTCTGATGATAGGAAATTGAAGTGTTTTTAATTTTTTTGGGGGAAATTGTGGTATAGCTTAATAAATACGATAGTATTGGGTGACATTGCATTTATTTTATCTGAAAAATATAAAATTTATGTAAGGTTGTGGATTTTGAAGCAAATTTTGTTGAGCAATCTAGAGTAGTCACACTATATAGTCCAACTCTTCAAATACCATTAAAAAGTTTTAAACAGTATCCAAGAATCTTTGAACTGAATTATTTTATAAAATATTTTAATCAATTCAAAAATTCAGCAATAATTAAAAATTCAAAAATTGTGCCATATTTGGAAACTTTGAGTCCATTGAAAAAACAAACGATTACATTTTTTTTCCGTATATCAAAAATTATGTAGATCAACCAGTTATCAAAATTTGTAAGGATAAAATTCGACATAACAAACTGATTTGAAAATCAAAAGAACTATTTATACGCCACTATAAATAATAAACCCAACCAGTCCACCAATCGCAAACAAACATCTTTTCAAAAATTCCAGTCATTCATGCAATCCTTCGTAAATCACAGATTTTCAAATCAAGTCGAGATTCAAATCCTTTCGATTGTCAATCACGTCTTTGAAACATTTATTCGGATCCAAATTGGATTTTTGGATTTATTCAAATTTTCCAACAAGCTTCTTGTTTTCATGTTTCCATGTTTTCTCATCCAAAAGAAAAATCAGTCACACGTTTGTCACATTTGTAGAATCCGAAAATAGTAAAATTCTGGATGGATCTTTCTCTACAGCTCCATTAAATAAACAGCACTGACTATGGGTTTGCTTTGAGGGTAAAATCGATTAGAAAAATCGTTCATTCCATTCACTTTGTGAGCCTCGGCCTCATCAGTGTCGTTACCCTTGTCTATTCAATCAAATCTGCATTAAATGGAGCATAAACGGAATCGCTTCTATTACTTACTACAGAATACGAGAAAATATAAAAATGTTCCTCAGTTCTCGTTGAGGCAATTCTGGCAAAAGCACGAAAGGATATTTTGTCATTTTGTGTCGTAAAAGTTTTCAAGGGAAATGTTAGAAGCATTTAAATGTATCGTAAATTGTCAGCAGGAATAGATCAATTTCATCTATTTCAAACATATTTTAAACATTTCTGGTAAATACATAAAAAGATTGTCGTCTTTAAGATATATCTCATATTATTATATTATGCTATAAAGAGAGTATTAAAGGTTCTGGAAATTCATTATGGTTTCAATATTGCTTTGACATTTATTCAATGATGTTATTAAAATAATGTATTTTGAATTTGTTTCAAGGATACATATTTTATATGTTACAAGTATTTTGATATGGAGTTTGATGAGGAATGAGGGGATATGGTTTATAGAAGCAGCTTTTGTGATGCTTCGCTTATTTTTATTAGCTTATGACATCAAAGCATATTTGCAATGGTTTTAAATTCAATAATATTTTAATATATAGAACTTTTGTTAAGTAATATCTTTACAAGATTATTTTTAAGAACTTTTAAAAAATTGTTAAAAGATCAATTCTGCTTGCGTTACAGGTTAATTATAATAAAGTTTTGAAGCAAGTTACTTACGCCACTCAAAATTATTATGCCCATACTTTTAGTGCTCTATAAATAAATTTTCCATTACAGATATCAATTTTTCAATATTCATTAAAAATTAATTTTCAATTTTATTGCTAATTGCAAGCATATAAAATACCATAATGTATTGAACTTTTTAATAGGTTTATTGGTCAATAAAGGTTGTTTACGTCCCATCAAGCAATTTCATTATTTGTCTTACAGCCAATTCCGGTGTCATAAACCTTTCAAAATTAAAAAATAACAACATAATTTTATGATGTCTCTGATTGCATGATCATAGCTCTCAATCATCGTTGACTATAAATACACTAATAAGCTCAGCTCAGCACAGTAAACCAAACACCAAACAGAAACTGATGCAACTTAAACAAATAAAACAACGGAAGTAACTACAAGCATATGATATTATAAACAGGATAAACGAAATCTCATCTTATCTCAAGAATACATTTCAAGAATATTTTCCCTTATTTGCTAAAATGTATCAAGTGAGTAAACTGTATCAAGTACAGCAAACCAATAACTTTGAAAATATGTATGTTAACATAGTTCCATAATGTTCCCTGATATAGTATTCATGCGCTAGAAAAAGCACAATCACTCATTCAGAATTTGCCGGAAAATAAACCATTGGCTGCAACAACTCCAAACGCAAAAAAACATTCAACCAAATCTAATTCCTTTACAATACATGCTTTTTTACGCTTATTTGAGGGTTTTCGACCATTCCTGTATTTTTGTATAAAAATGTTCTTAAATTCTGGGAACATTCAAGTATTCGACATTCGAATAAATCACTGACAAATTGAATTTTACCATTTATATATTCCTTCATTCCCGCATAAATACATCACCGTTTAACAAAATAACAAAAAAAACGTAAACATAACAAAATAAGGGAAACAGTAAAACACACAAATAAACAAAATACAGTAAATCAGAAATATCATGAAAATGAAAAAATGAAGTGAAACACTTTGGCATTTTTATGTAGAAATTATATTAAGTAACTTCCAGAATATTTTTGGGGATTTTGGGGGATTTTTGTTTTCAATATATTTTTTATGATCTGAGCTTTTCTGTAGGTAAAACATTTTTTCATGATTACGAAAACATAACATTTATCCAGGATTTTGTTATATTTTAAAAAAAGTTGTTTTTGCTGTATATCTTTAATTCCTTTAAATCCACCATTAAACCCTCACAATTCCTTACAATTTGAAAATGATCCCTATGTTTTGGAACTTTTATACGTCTGTTTTAATGATTTTATTTTACTTTTAAACTTTTTTTCAAGAGAACTATTACGCTAAATTGGCTAGGTTTTGTAAATAGTAATTCACTGAATTTACATCTTTTTTTTACTCCATAAATTGAACATTTCAGTTTGAATGATGAAAATAATTAATTTCACTCTTAACAAAAAGTTTCCACCATAAAAACTTCAATTTTACATTATATCCATGCAATTTATGTAGAAAAAGTTCAAGTACAACTCATAGAGTAATGAGCAACACTTATTTTTTAAAAATTCTCGCATGTAATGCAGTTAATTTACTCACATCCTTAGTAGCACATACTTAGTTGCATATACTTTAGTCAAGTTTTAGAAAATGTATACTAGGGTGGTCCATAAACTAAAAGTACGTTAGAAGTGCGCTCCCAAAGCAAAAGTTTGATTTAGATGACAAAATAAAAATTCAGTAAAATTTTCAAATTTTTTGATGCACGCTTTAGTGGTGCTCATCGAGCTTTTAGTTTTGACATTTTTACAGTTTCAAAATCATCAAATTTTTTGAGTTCCACGAAATATTTTATTGTATTTCATAAACAATTTTAATTCATTATGTTTATAAAAACTTCAAAAAAAAATTTCAGCCAAAAATATAAAGAAGCTAAAAAGTTATAGAAATAGTTTGAAAAGTCGATTTTATGCAAAAGCTCTCAGAGCCGTCAATGTAACCTCATGAGCCTCCAAATAATTTAAGCTCGTTTTTTTTACCTTTACATGCAAGTTTATTTATTCCTTAACCAAATGCAAGTGGTCCCGTGACTTTTTGATGACGCAATCTGAAGTTATTGAATTTTTAGTAGACTAATGATTTCATAGGTCGCTTGTTGTTGTTGTAATCCTCAAAAAATTCATTTCTGAATATTTACAAGCCCAGATTTTATGGAAAATTCACCAAAATTTTAAATAATTTTTTTTTAATACTTTTCTATAAAAATCTTGAAAAAATTTTGAAATTTTTCACCGAGAGAGTAAATAAAAAAATTTATTGAGGATTACAACAACAACAAGCTACCTATGAAATCATTAGTCTACTAAAAATTCAATAACTTCAGATTGCGTCATCAAAAAGTCACGGGACCACTTGCATTTGGTTAAGGAATAAATAAACTTGCATGTGAAGGTAAAAAAAACGAGCTTAAATTATTTGGAGACTCATGAGGTTACATTGACGGCTCTGACAGCTTTTGCATAAAATCGACTTTTCAAACTATTTCTATAACTTTTTAGCTTCTTTATATTTTTGGCTGAAATTTTTTTTTGAAGTTCTTATAAATATAATGAATTAAAATTGTTTATGAAATCCAATAAAATATTTCGTGGAACTCAAAAAATTTGATGATTTTGAAACTGTAAAAATGTCAAAACTAAAAGCTCGATGAGCACCACTAAAGCGTGCATCAAAAAATTTGAAAATTTTACTGAATTTTTATTTTGTCATCTAAATCAAACTTTTGCTTTGGGAGCGCACTTCTAACATGCTCTTGATTCTCCATAGAACTTTGAACCACACTAATGTATACATAATATAACAAGCATACAAATCTATGTCAAAAGGTCGTCAGAAATAATATTACTTATATGTAAATAAAATGAATAGAGTCGTTGTACCAGAACATATTACTTGATTTAAATGATTATCCTTCAGAAAGGACTATTCATGAATTATGTCATATTTTCTATATATTCAATTTTTATCTTTAAACCTTTACACAAATATTATTCTTAAGAATATTTCTTTAAAAAGAGGGATTATTCAAAGAACATCCCCCTCCCGGAAGCAATTTACACAATTTTCCCACATCCTTTCGCATTCAAGGCTCGCTATTTTCCCTGTGCTCATAAATATTTAATTCTGTCGACAGGTGTGAAAACATCACCAAATAAACATTAACATAATACTTTGTTGTTTGTCTGTGCCAAATACTTGAAGGCAAGCATTCAAGCAGCTTTCAGCTTTAAGCTATAAATGGTTTAAATGATATAATGTTGCTATAAAGGACATTGTATTAATGTGTGTTAAATGTGTATGGAGAAGATACGGGGAAATATTGTAATATTGTATATTCAAAAACCGATACTAGTGTTTTTCCCAAATTTTTTCCAGTTGTTAATTTTCAACCAGACATTATTTTAAAATAAAAATAAATTAAACTAGTTGTGCAGCTTGTGAGCTGAGCAGGACTTCTCCGCTAGTTTGGAATGGTGTTTTCATTAAAAATTGTTCGAAGTGCTATCTCTAGTCGTTATAAAAATCGGAATAAACATCGATGCAATTCTTGACAGAACTTATAATTTCAAACATTTTTTCTTAAGAGACCGAAGTGCTATCGCTAATCGTTCTCGAGTTCTTGAGTTGAGAGTAAGCGGCACGAGGCTGATCTTCCAAAAACTCGATTTTTTGAATTTTCTGGACGAATCATGAGATTCTAAGAATTTTTCAAAAAAAAATTGTCTGTTACCACCAGATGACCCCAGATGACTCCCAGCAGGTAGTAGACCAAACATCGATGCATTTCCCGACTCAATTTATCATCTCAAACATTTTCTGAAAAAAAAACACAGCTGTATCTCTAGTTTTTCAACAAAAAAAATGTTTTTTTTTGTATGGAAAACCCGACTTTGGGTCACGGAAGTGGTTCTGGTGACCTAACCGGTGGAGTCACCATCACCAAAAATATCAGGTGCACGATGGGAAGAGATACCAAGTCGATTGGCATCAAAAAATTTGGAATCGGTCTGGTGGGAGGTCAGATCGATCGTTTACAGTAACCCCACCGAACCACCAAACCACCAGGCACACGGCCCTTAGTTTTTCGCATTTTACGGGTCGGTAGTTCAATATTTTCCGGATTTTTTTATACAGAAATTTTCTTAAACTCAATACGGACAAAAAAAATATGAGATATTTTTGAGATTTGTGTACAGGGAAGTCAGGAAAAATTAAATAAGGTCAAAAAACCCTGAAAATGCTGGGAAGAAAACAATACTTCTCCGAATTTTGCGGAGAAGTAAAAATATCTTTTGTGTCAAATGACGATTTCTATAAAATTTAAAAAGAAACAATTGTGTCACCATAAATTGGGAATCTCCAGACGTTGTACTTGAAAAGTAAATAAAAATCATTTTGATAACATATGACCTCGCGAGCTCAACTTTCTAGATGCTTGAATATTGAAAAAATATGTTCCATCTAAAAGCTTATCGTCAGTTTGAAACATTTACTCGGTGAAAAATGTCGAAAATGAAGACTGTATTTAAATTTTTTGTACTTTTTAATATGATCTGTTACATTGGAGCAATAACTCGAATCAAATGTCCAGGCTGTGAATGCACTGACTTCATGACACAAACAATTGTTAAATGTCCTAGTGAGAATAATACGATTATTGAGGTTGAAGTGAATATCGGTGAGTTTATAAATTAGTCTATGTAGAGCTTTAATTGCAGCTCACGGCTCGTTGAACTAAAGTCTGAAACATTTTTATTCAAACAGGACCCTCAAAATTTTCTACTACCGCCGAAATAATATGCCACGAGCACAATGAGAATGTTTTTGACCTTTTACCAAAAAGTCAAGTAATTCCATCGTTTATCTATAGGTCAACTATTTTTAAATTAACTATAACACGATGTCCAATGATTCCCAAACAAATTTTATCACAAATTTATAAACTTGGAGCAGCCGGAATTAAGTATATGGAATGGGAAATTAAAAGTGATTCTTTAGATACACTGGAAAGACAACATTTAAAAGACTTTAGTGAACTGACGAGGCTTTCATTGCTGAGTGACAATTCTATACAAATAACATCAAATGCTTTCGAAGATTTGGGAAAACTAATTACCCTTGAATTAACAAACATGTTGGACTCAGAAACAAATCAATACCTAGATAATATTTTCATTCCTCTACATAATCTCGAAAAACTGTTTCTGAATAGCAATAATCTACGAAAACTTCAACCTGGCATATTCAAGAATCATAGCAATCTCAAACAACTAAGTTTAGATGGAAATAAACTGCAAAGCGTATCAAAAGAAATGTTTGAAGGACTCAAGAACTTGACTAATTTGTATTTGAACAACAATGAGTTGAGGACACTAGATGCAGATGTGTTTGAGCATATTGAAGCACTTGAAGGAATAAGCTTGGGAGGAAATAAGTTTACAACTCTTCCTTCAAAATTATTACATAACAAAACAAAGTTAAAATATTTTTACTTAACGCAGGAGGTTAACTTGAAAGGAATGAGTAAGTTGAGTAAAAAGTCCAAAAACAATGGTCTCATCGAAATTTCAGAAGACGCTTTTGTTGGTTTAGTAATCTTAGAAACTATAAATATGTATGGAAACAATTTACAACACGTGCCCAAAAATATATTTCGTGACCAAAAATATCTAAGAAATCTTAATTTATCGAGTAACATCATTAAGGAGTTGCATGACACATTATTTGAAAAAAGCAGAAATTTGATGGTTATTGATTTTTCGCACAATCAGTTGACAGATTTTAATTGGTGAGTGGATTTTTTAACTTGAATTTCATTTTTTAATATCCTTCTCAAATTAATGTAAATTTCAAATTCCAGTGAATGCTTTCAATGGCTGCCGTATTTATCATTCTTGTCATTGAGTGATAATAAAATTCAAATGATCAACTGTAGTTTACCATTCCATAATGAAGACGCAATATGCTCTTCTAGAAATTCCACATACATCAGAAAAAAATTTATAAATTTTCCAAGCCTCATGGACCTGAACTTAAGCAACAACCAGATCATTAAATTTAATAGTGATTTGCTAAAACCTCAATTGTTTATGTTGGATCCTGCTCTGTCCTATTTAGAATGTCAGTTTTCTGAAGTGTGAGTTAATCGCAGATAATATTTTACGGTATATTAAAATGTTTCTATATTATACAGAAAGCTGCTCATTGGAGAATCTTCGAATACTACTGAAATTGAAAAGAAGTTGAGTGTCTTGAACTTGAGTAATAACAATTTCACAAGCTTTGATGATGAATTCAGAAACGCGATGAAAGACCTAAAAACGCTCACAAAAATATTTTTAGGAGGTAATCCGTGGAGTTGCAATTGCAATGCCAAATACCTTGTGAGTTTTGTTATAAATCAGGAATTAAAAATTGTGGACTCAAATGACGTTAAATGTTTTGGGAACGGAGAATTATTGAAGAAAATTGATCTTGATGAAATTTGCGATACTGAAGAGCTCCAAATAATTATATTAAGCACCATTCTTATCATCTTTGCTTTAACTGTTGGATGTTTGTTTGCTCTCTACTTCAAATATGAGCTCGAGATAAAATCCTGGCTCTACTACCACAACGTTTGCTTAAGATTCGTAACAGATGCAGATTTAGATGAGGACAAGATCTATGATGCTTTCATTTCTTACGCCTATGAGGATGAAAAATATGTCCAAGATGTTTTGCAGGATACCTTGGAATCTGGACCAAATCCATACAAATTATGTATTCATATCCGAGACTGGATTGGAGGAGTCAGCATTGTTGGGCAGGTAATTACAGATATATTCAAAATGAAGTTACTGCATACGTAGATTATAAAATGAATTAATACTTTTGTAGGCTGAACGATCTGTAAATGATTCCAGAAGAACTATTGTCGTGATGTCCACACATTTTTTAAAATCCAATTGGGGTAGACAGGAGTTTTTATTTGCTTTTCAACAAACCATGAAAGATAAACGACCTCGAGTAATTTTGATCATCAAAGGAGACATGGTAGAGATTATAAAAATTGCTGAAAACTGTCCTGAAATTCAAGTTTACATAAAGACACACACATATATTGTGTGGAACGATCGCTGGTTCTGGAACAAATTGAAATATGCATTGCCACATCGAGGTCCTAAAGGTAGAAGAAGTAAGAGTATAGCCACGGAAAGAAAGGATATACAAATGGGTTTGATTCCTTACTCATAAAGTCGATTGACATTGAATTTACAATTTAAATAATAAAGATATAATAAAGATTTTAACAGACAAACAAACAAATACAAACTTTTACAATTTAAAGTATTGAAGAATATAAGTATAAGATAAATAAAAGAATCATGCAATAAAGTTCCACCAGTTCTGGGAAAGATAAGCTGTGCTGAACCAGTTTAACGTCCATAAATTGGTAGGTGGCAAACCATGACATAACAGCATTACATTGAAAACACTGTCTAGAGCGGAAGCTTCCTTGCATGAATTTGCTATCACAACTTTCAAATGCACACGAGTTTTCATGCAATTTCACAATTTCACAATTTCCTCGTATAAAATGAGGGAAAATGTAAAAGTTGGAATACAGAAAAAAGAACAATCAAATTTACCTTTTTTTGTGTTTTCACAATCATTCTTTATTTTTCTATTTATTCCAGAAATAATTCATTTTTTCTAGGCTTCCATAGTTTTTCCATTTTTTTGAATTTTCCACAAAATTCAAAGTCATAAAAATAAATGCTTGATTTATGTGTCTTTGTGCAATTGACGCTGGTTCTCCAGTTTTCATGGTTTTGCATGGGAATGGCTCGCTTGTCTGAACAGCAATAGAAAAACTATAAAATGCTATCTTGTTGAAAAAAAAACTGATGGAAACATAAAAACTATTCGACTAGCTATTTATTGGATTTTGTTGGTAATTCTATGTTTAATATTTCATGATGAAAAACAAACAGAACCGAAAACCAATGAATAAATTGTCAAGAAAATTTTATGGCAAATGCTGGGAAAACTAAGATGACAATTTGATCCTGGAGACCGCATATCTCTCAGTTGTTTGCTTGATATCTACTACAGATCTAGAATGACATCCAATGAGGTGGATTGTCATCAAACAATGAGATGCAGCGAAATCATATACTTCTTACACTGAGAGTATCTTTTTCGTAAAATTTAAATTTTTGCTATTAAATAAGTAATATTTTTAAAAAATTGGTTATTATATTCAAAAAAAAACTGAAACTGAACCATGAAACAAAAAATATTACACCTTGAGTGCCCAAAAACTCCCTTACCATCCATAAATACCCAAAATCAAGTTATCAAAATATTTGCCTAAATCAAATAAGAAAAGTCAACAAATGCAGTCTTGCTAATGAACTAATGAAGGAGCATCAAGAAGACGCCTGGCAAAAACAAATGAACGACATTATCATTTCATCCTGCAAATATTTTTCGCCAGACAAGTAGACAACTTTTTGCTAGAGAAATTCGAGCAAAATTGTTTTCCTAAGAAAAGTTCGCCCAGAATACTAAAAATAGCAAAAATATCAAAAATAACAAGGAACATTTCCTGAAATTGCCAAAGTACGAAATGATAAACACAAAGAAGCCATCAAGACGACGGTAGCTAAATCAAAACAGTTTTCCCAGTTTCTCTTTAATTTTTTTTTTGTGTGGATAATTTGGGTAGAGAAAGCACAAGGAACTGAATGAACAATGAATAATGAATATTTTGTGCAATTTTATATCAGTTTTTGTTTTGTTCTTGGCACTCTGTTTGCCAATGCATTATGTGCTTTATTGTGAAATGGCAAAAGTTTGAGCAAATCTGGAATGGAATGCAAACTTTTTGATTTTCTCATTTAAATCATTAAAGTGATAAGGAACTGTATAAAAGCGTGATAAAGTGAGAAAACTTTAAGCAAAATACGAGGATTTTCAGGAATGAAGAGCAATTTATTTAAGTCTCAAACAAATTTTCTCATTTCCTTTTTGTCGCTTTTGAACTTATGTTGTTGTATATTTACAATTTATTCAATTAATCAACCTGGAAAATAATTTCCGTCATTTATTTCAACTTTTTGACTTCTCTAATGAGATTCAGGAAAATAACTTTTTTTTGAATTTAGAGTATACCTTAACGAAAAATGCTACCGTTTTGAGTTTACAAAATTTTGATTGCTGCATAATTTTTTTTTCAAATACGGAAAATATATTTGAGATCTGATTTTTCCAACATAAACCAAATTATAATTATAAACCTAAATTAATAAATAATCAAAAATAATCTTCAAAGTCATCAGAATCCTCCTCTTGAATAATCTTACAATCAATCTCAATTTAAAGCAGTCAACCCAACAGCACTCAATGTTTGTTCTATTTTCATCCGCCTTCTTTGAAAAGTTGAGAACTGATTCGAAATAAATTGAAGTTGAAAAGCTTTCTCAATTTGCTGTACTACTTTAAAGAACTTTAACAGTGATTGAGAATTTATTTCCGGTTTATTTTCTTTATTTTCTCTTGCATTAAAGCGTTATAGCTCGGTTCTAGAATTATCTGCAAATCTCAAGTCTTTATCGAAACAAATAAAGTCGGAAATAAACAAAACCAAGCAAAATTCAAATCCGAATAAAATTATCTCGAGAACGTAAAACGAAATTTGAATAAACTTTATGTTTTGTTGCGCTTATTCTTGTTTTTGTTCGTTCACTAAAAGCTTTCCGTAAGTTATTTTTGTAGTCTTTGTTTTCAGACTTTATTCAATTTTCATATTGATGATGAATTTTCGATAACTTTTCAATTTATTTCACACTTCTTCAGTTGTAAGTCTTTGTATAATTGAAAACTTCTCAAGCTATAACTAAAAAACTCATTAGCTGATAATAATTTAATTGTGGAAATCTAGAAACTTTTCGATTAACATCCGGAAAATTGTCTTGGAAAGTTTAGTTTCTTGAATATTTGATGGAAACTTCTTCACTGCAATAAATGTAGATATATATATCGTACAATCGATACATAAGCTAAAATAAGAAGAAACTGGGAAATCTCAGTAAAGTATGCAATTTTAGAATCAAATCAATTTGTGATGCAATTCCTGAAAATTGATTTTAAGTATTTGCAAGATTTTTGTTGAGAAATTTTACTGCTTGAAGCTTGTTGCAAATACTTGTTGGAATCAAATTTTCTCTATCAATTTGTATACATTGTGTAACATATTGCTTTGTTGCATACTAATAGGATTTTTGGATCAAATACTTTACATCGATTGCATACTTCTAGGGGCTTTACTTTTTTTCTAAGGAAATTGCATTACAATTGGTTCAATTGGTAAGGTTTGTACTGCGGATTGCATAATGACAGTATATATGTTTCAATAATTGCCTACTTTCAGGGTTAACATTTTTGAAGCTACTTAGGTGAAAATTCCAAAGCCACTTTAAACAACCTTCAAATTTCCAATCAAGAGAAATATTTTCTCATGGGACATATCTTTTAATCAATGAAACCAAGCAAACCCCATAAAAAGCTCGTTTAATCTCCCTCAACAAATATTTGTTTTACCAAGAAGCTCTCGAGTATTCAACTAGCAGAAAGGCTGGTCACAAATATTTAGCTGTATAGTTCTTCTCTGATTAAAAGCAAACATACATAATGGAAACTTTTTTTTACACGTCTTCATTTTGGTGTCGTGTATTACAGTGCATATAAAAATGGTTTCTTGTATTTTTCAACATATTTTCTTGAGCAAATATTTTTATTTTTCTCTGTTTATCTTGATACGTACAATTTTGTGCAATACCTAAGTGTTAGAAAATTTTGTGTTGAACAAAAATGATTTAGTTAGAATTTTTGAAAAAGGTTGCATTGAAACCTTAAACTGAAAATGATACGAAGTTAAATACTATAAAATCATGCTGTAGCAGTTTTGTTCATGTTCAACAACTAACCATAACTCTTCCATACATTTCTTTACGTTTTGTGATTTGATATTTTTTGACTAAAAAAATTTAGTCTAATAATTTAATGACCAGCTGCCGACTTTTATTTTCGTTAATAATATTTTAAAATCTACCAGAAACCTTCAGAACTCATCTGGAAAACATTTTAGAAAAAACTTTAAGAATTTGTCTCAAAAAAAATTACATCAAAACATTTAAATCAATTTATCCCTAACTTTGATCATGATTCAAATAAAAATCATCCAAGAAAACTTCAACAAACTTCCTAATGCCCCGCAATCTTCCTTAAACTCCATCCAGCTTCCTTTTCCTAACGAGAATATGGCATGAAAGAATGTTGAATGGTCATTATCGTGAACGAAGTAACATTTTATCATTATGTGAGTTTTTCCCATTGCATAATTGTAATATCCTCCGGCTCCTTCCCTTCCACATAAAATTACTTCCTTTATTTCCTTTGTATCCAACAATAATCCTCAACATTCCCTCACATTCCTCAGCACATCACGATATTACGAATTACGACGAGTTAGAGCAGACAGAAAGCTGAAAGCGAATAAAATATTTCGGCCAATTTACAGCAAAGTTCACCAAAAGCAATTTGCATAATAAATTTGGATGGCTTTTATGGCAATTTTGTGTGCCGACAAACTTTAAGGAAAGCTCAGAAAGCTTATAAGCGGCCCAAATTAAAAGCAATTTGATTCTTTTTGATTCTGTTTGCAGCATTAAACGGGGCAAAGATTAAAAAGATGTGCAAATAAAAAATCATGACGCTCCACTTTTTCAGTTTTATTCTACTTTTTTAGTCATTCAGCTTTTCAGAGTTCTTTTTCAATTGGCTTCATTCAATTTTGAGGGAGGACTTTGAAAGTTTGAAGGGAAGTTTATTTAAAAGTTGATAAGGAGCATTAGACGGCGTCTCAATTCCTTTGGCAGTTTTGAACTTTCTGGCATTATTTGTTTTAGGGAAAGTAATAACACTCTATGTGAGGTTCTCGAGGATTTTATCGTGCGATCTTTTATCTAGTTATAATAATTTTTGTTTATGGGAATGTTTTGTAAAAGCTGAAAAATGTTTTATATATGCCCGATAAATATCTTCAAGTTTCTTCAATTTCTTCATGTTTCTATTCTTTAGCTGTCTTTGGAAAATAACTTGTAATATTGCAGTTCATAATCAACCCAATTAAATGATTGTCTGTAAATTGGACTGCAGATGTATTTTAGATAAGACTGGAACAATAATCTTTTTCAAAAAAAATTTGTTTCGTTCTTTGAAAGTTCAGCTAAACTACCATCGTCTTTTTTACACAAACATTATTTTTATGTGATAACCAAATGAGATCTTACGACGAATGAACCCACGATAAAATATCAGATATATCTCTTAGACCCCCTATCATATTTCTCTCATCTCAACTTCTTACCTCACATAAACATCTCAAATATTATGCAAATTCCACAACTGAAAGATCATGGCAAGACATAATGAATCTCCAAGTATCTGCCTTAATCCATAAAAGGCTCTAAAATTTCCAATAACATCCCATGAACGAAGTTATGTGCCTTCGAGAATCGGTTGTGTGGTAACATTCTGCATAAATCATGCTAATTAGACACGTAATATTTGTTACACATACGAGTAATTTACCTATGTGACAATTTGACAGTGCGGTGATATTTTTTGGGAACTTTTTTTTGGTGTTTTAATGATTCATGGAATGATTGAAGGGTACAAGGACGTAAAATTATGTTTCAATTAAATCAGCTTTGGGGCTGCTGTAACATATACGCAGGATCATTCAGTCATTTAATGTTTTCATTAAAAGTCATCATGAAATTGTTCAGGATGAAAAAAAAAGCACAACATTTAAATTATGGTTTATGATGAGAAAATTATAAATAATTATTATCCACGCAATTGAATGATGAGGTGTTTAACTTTCAGAAATTGAGAGTAATATGCATGATATGAATTCAGGAAGCGTATCAGATGCGGTCTGATTAACTTCTCCCTATTTCTTAATAACTTGAATTACCTTGTCAAATCATCGTCAGTCACAAATTTAAATAAAAAAGTTTATGCATAAAGTATTTTGGTAGCTCATAAATTAAGTTGAAGCATTTAAAAATTTCATCTTTGGAGCAATTCATCACAAACAGCTGTTATGTTTTAAAATTTTGATAAACATTACAAGGATCATATTCATAAAGCTCTGACAAAAGACTTTCTAATAACAATTTGTTAGTGAAAAAACAACGTTATGTTAACTACAAAATATTAAGTCTATAGGTAATTTAAAAGTACAAAATTTACGAAGGGCAGTAATTAAATATTAAATGTTGTAATTTTTCAGACAGATGATGTCAATTTGTTCTATGAAATTATTTATTATGGCTGATTTTCAAATTTTGGGCCAAACACAATACTCATAGAATTATCATATCAAATACTTATTTGAGTTACAAAGATTGTTGTTTTATATCAAAAATGATTTGAATCTTAATTATTAATACAAATAATTAACATATATATTTGTCAATCAACTGCTACTTAACTTATAATAAATGACAGTCTCATATTCACTGATAATAAAATATCATTCTCGATAATAGTGACATTTTTGATATTCTTTTTAAGTTTTCAATATAGTACCTGACAGAAAGTTGCCTATCTGTCATGACTGTGACTTAATACAATAAAACAGCTACATCTAAATTTGAAGGATTCAGTATGAAACACATTCAATTACAGGACCTAAACATAACATATGTTAATAGCAGATTCACTACAATATTGTAGGTTAGTTTGTTAACACGTTTTTGAATAAATAAAGCAATGAATAACCAATTTACCTTCATTTTTAAAATGTTTGCATTGAATTTGATTCCCGATGAAAAAACTAAATTCCGAACATTTGGCAATCTCAGAAAAGTTTTGTGTTTTTTCTACATCATCTTGTGCATATTTCTGCTGGTTCTGCAGTACGTAGTTCAAGAC
The DNA here is from genome assembly GCA_038502155.1 of Parochlus steinenii. Classification (NCBI taxonomy): domain Eukaryota; kingdom Metazoa; phylum Arthropoda; class Insecta; order Diptera; family Chironomidae; genus Parochlus; species Parochlus steinenii. The sequence goes on along the minus strand of JAXCIN010000048.1, from coordinate 2,363,164 downwards.
GAACTCTACTATGTAACAGAAATTTTGGGAATGCTGACAGATATGTTACAAACAATTCTACCACTAACTAGTCATATTGTTGTCTTAATAGAAGCTTTAACTAAAATGAAAATGCAACGAAAACTAAATAATAAGATTATGGCGATTTATGTGCAACTAGATAAAAAAAGTGTGTACCGAAACGAGCCACTTGCCGTTAAATCGTCAATAAAATGGTTTATAATATTCGTTGGAATTTGTTTTATCAATGAGCTGACAGCAATTTCTCTACCAAAGCATAAAATGTGGACATATAGCTTGCTCGTGAAGGCATTCTCAAATTTTGTTATAAGATTGAATGATTTTCAGTATATGTTTTATGTATTGCAACTCAATCAAGCTTTCAAAACAATAAACAGCGTTTTGGAGAAGTCTTCATTTTCAAAATACTTGAAGAAATCCCACGTTGATGACATGGTTGATTTAAAAAAAATTACAAACAATATTTGGGAAGCTGCTGATCTCATAAACTTGAGATTTGGCTTCAGTTTGGTTTGGACTGTAACAACTAATTTCATTGTGATTCTTAGTTCCGCCTTCTGGATCAGCTTTAAATATAATAAAAAATCATACACTACATTTTCATTAGCATTAACATCAATTATTTTGCTGATTACACCAATAATAAATTTGATTGCTTTATTTTTTGTTAGTTCGGATTGTTTGAAAAAGGTGAGCTGATTTATTTTAATCTATTTTACAACCATTTTAAACAGAATATCTTTATAAGTCTAAACAATTAGGACATTATATGCACAACATCAAACTATGGAAAGCAACTCTCAAGGATATTGAATTGGTGATTTTCAAATGCATTTAGAAAGCATGCTTACAGCAAAGCTTGATCAAAATATTGTTCTTTTAGATATCGGGAATTTCAACACAACTTCTTCTAACGCCGATAAGATTTGAGGCTTACGGATTCTTTAATCTTAATCTGCAAAGTTTATTAGGAGTGAGTGCAGTTTGTTTTATATTTAATTTTGAATAATATATTTTACCTTTTATTAGCTATTTTCATCTCGTTGTTCTTGAAGATCTTCGGTGAATTTCAATTTTTTAAGGAACATTTTGAATAATTATTCTTAAAATTCTTTCAGTTTTATATTTAATTAATCTCATTAGCTATTTTCATCTATTGTGACTTTTCTCGTAATAATGATTCAGTTCATGCCAAACGTCGGTGATGTTCTCTAAATTTATCTTCAAGATATAAAATGGTCTCCCAATTATAGGAGGTTTTGTTACAATAAGTACAATTTAAATGAAAATTATCCATCAAAAATTAATAATGATAAATTCATTACAGCTAATAAAGGTTATTTTTGACATTTTATAATTTGTCGTCGTTTTATTAGTATGTTATTATTATTTTATAAATATTATAACTATTACGAAGTCATCTTTATGTCATAGTGTATGTCACGATTATAAATGATTGCGTTTCAAAACCTAATTCATTATTATAATGAATATTAGATTAAAACGTTCAAACATAATTGTCAGTAAATATGATCAGTTCTTAATAAATCCAAAAGGATAGACCTAAATATCATTTTTGAAACATTGTTTCAAATCTTTGAATTGAATTTGAGATCAAATATAAAACAAAATCCAGGAAAAGGGATTGCAACTCTTGGCATCTCTAAGGGGCTATGCATAAAATAAGTAACGCTGAAATCGGACCTTTTGGAGGATGAAGCAGGATTTAAAATGTTCATGAGCTTTAAGCTCAATTTGAAGAACTAAATTAAGTGAATCTTAAGAAACAATATAAAATTTTGTCTTCATTGTTGATTCTAAGTTTCGCCCCTAAAAAAAGCAAATATATTTATTACTACAGGTGATATGTGCTTATGAAATTTAACATATTTTGTTGATATTAGGGTTTCTGAACCGGGAAATCGGACTTTTTTCGGTTAGTTGATGCTGATTGCTACAGCTGAAAAAACAGAGAGACCCTAGTTGATATTATTATTTTTTATTTAGGAAAGAAATAAACTCAAGACAAACAGTGCAAGAAATACTTGGTTTACTACAGACTCTTCTAGAGGGTTAAAGTTTGTTAAAGAACTAATACTTAATAAAAAGACAATATATTCAATTTTCTCAGATTTGAAATGTTTTTTCTTTGGTTTCCTCTGGCAACTACAGTTTTGTGAGCCCTTAATCACTTAATGAGAGAATGGGGTTCAAGGATGCACAATTGGAGTCCATGTTGGAGGATCATAAGCATTCCAATCGCCTTAGTAGAGTTGTAGTTAAGAATGACTAATCTGTTGAATTTTAGACACAATGTGCATCTTTGAGAATCACTAACTGAGCTCAATTGGCTCGTGAATAGCTCAGAAATGTTATTTTTAGGATGAGCAGCTCTCAATGTGGATTGGTGTATACACCACAATAGATAGTTGCTCTATCAAGACAAACCGTATCAAACTTTTGAATATATGGATTTCAAATCCATGACTTGACACAGTTTATTGGATAAATGACGATTTTAATACGGCACGAGAAGCTATCTACCTACCTAATTAGCATAAATTTGATTAAAAATAATAACAAAAAGTAACCATAAGTATTCATAGCAAGACATATACTAAATTCACAAAACTAAATCAACAATTCAGTCAGAAAAAACTCAGTTAACTCACAACTCTTCATACAAGCTACTATCAGTTTGCTGTTGAGTTTCTGATCATTGATTATCCTTAATTAATTTCGTTATTCAATGCCTTTACTATCCAAGAGAGCGATCCGAAAAAATAATCTAACAAAATAATTCATTTTTAACCGCTTTTATCCGTTGTTTTCCAAGTATTACGTTCTAAATGCTCATTGAAACCACTATTTTCACGTAAGTCGACACTATAACAACACTTTTTCCTTCAGGTGCAACCCTATCAAGAGCACCGGTGACGAACAATTCGCAAAAGTATCGCAAAAGTCATAAAAAAAGCAAAGGTTACACCGAAAAATAAAACTTCGGAAATTTTCCGAAAATTTTCCGGAAGAAAAAGTAGTAGTCCTTGGGGGTTTTCCGGATTATGAGTCAGAGAGAGATTTTGAAGATTTTGACAGTCGAGTTTGCAAAACGCTCCATATAAACCGCTGAAAAAAATACTTAGAACGCTCTCAAACACCAAAAAACTTGATTTTATCGTTATTAAGTTGCTTCTACTTGATAGTAAAGTGAAGGTTAGTAGTTTAAAGCGATATTAAAAAAAAATTGAAAAAATTGAAATTGAAAAATTTTGAAAGTAGTATAAAGTCTAAAATACTAGGGTTTTTGGAACAAAAAGTGTCGGAAAACCTTAGTTTGGGACTTTAACTCTGAAATAAGAAAAAAAATTGTGATTTTGGATAGATTTGGAAAAAAATTTCTAAAGTGTACTAGAAATTGTGAGTTTAGAAATTAATTGATTTTTTTTGTTTCTTTCTAGATGTCTACTGATTGGAATGACATAATGGAGGAGGAAGAAGAAGAAGATAAGATCAGAAATTTCCAATTGAATCCAATGGCATCCGAATTTGCTACAATAGGGAAGTATGATTTTGATTATAAGTATGAAAATGGATCTGAGAAGGAAAATATGAAAGTAGGGAAAAATTTTATGAATGAAAGTTGTTTAAATGTGAATGCTCCCGAATTTTGTCCTAAAAAAATTTTTTTGCTGAACATTGAAGCATCCGAATTCAAACCAAAAAAAATTTTCGGGTTGAATTTGGAAGCAAACGTATTTGTTCCAAAAAAATGTATTTGGTTGCACTCGGGAGCAAACGAATTTTATCCTAAAGGATTGTAGTTAAGTTGTTAGTTTCAAAATTTGAAGTTATAGACTGATTTTTGGCTTGATTTGATTAGATTTAAATTTTATTTAATTTTGATAAAAAAAATGATAAAAAACCTTTTAAAAAAAACGAAAAAAAATAGAATATGTTAGATTTAACTTAGATATAAATTTTGAGAAAAATCTGCGAATAATGAAACAACTTTTTGGGGAGATTGGCGGATCAAACCAAAATAGATGTTAAATTATTTTATGATTTTTGTTAAAATATATAGGGATTAGTTGATAGTGATACAATATTTATTAATATTTATTTTTCTTTTTCTTTTGAGTTCAAAATTTTAGGTTGAGGACTGATGGATGGAGAGTTGCGGCTAATAAAATTTGTTTGAAATGTAAATTATAAATGTAAAGAATTTTTATAATAGTATTTTTTCCTTCCAAATTCTAGGTTAATAAAAGAGATTTTTTAACGAGTTTTATTAAAACTGCTCGATTTTTTTTTTGAGGTGGGGGACTGATGGAGGTGGAGAATTGCGGCTAATAAAATTTGTTTGAATTGTAAATTATAAATGTAAAGAATTTTTATGAAAAATATTTTTCCTTCCAAATTCTAGGTCAATAAAAAAGATTTTTTAACGAGTTTTATTAAAACTGCCCGAGTTTTATTTTTGAAGTTAGAGTCCTTTATCTATTGTGATAAGTTATCTATTGTGATATCTGATGAATAATTGAGATTTCTAATGATTTGTCAGAAAAAACATGATAGACAAAAGTGTGTAAAATGTATTTATACACACATTTGTCTATTACATTTTTTCTGACAGATCAATAGAAATGTCAATTATCCATCAGTTATCACAATAGATAACTTATCACAATAGATAAAGGACTCTAAGTACTGATGGAGTTGGAGAGTTGCGGCTAATAAAATTTTTTTGAAATGTAAATTATAAATGTAAAAAATTTTTTTCCTTCCAAATTCTAGGGCAATAAAAATTTTTTTTAAGGTGTTTTATTTTAACTGCCCGAGTTTTTTTTTTGAGGTTGATGGAGTTGGAGAGTTGTTGCTAATAAAATTTTTTTGGAATGTAAAGCGTTGTACACACTATGAAAGTGATTTTTCAAAAAATCAAAGTTTTCCGTGAAAGTTTTTTTGACTTTTCAAAAATTATTTTTTTATTTTTCAAATTTTATCCCATTTATTGTCTAATGAATGGGTTTTAAACCATTTTCTACGAGTTCTAAGCATTGAAAGACCACATTGAGAATGAATTGGCATCAAAAAGTGGGAATTTGTCAAAATAAAATTTTCGGACTTCAACAATCGGAGTAAAATAATCAAACTTGCAGCGCAAAAATAGGAAATTTTCTATTCTTCGTGAAAGTTCGTCCTCGCAGTTTTTATTGGGGTTTATGATTTTGATCAGAATATTTGATCACCGCAATTGCACAAATCTGATGCATATTTATAGCAAGAATGATGTGGAAAAAAAAAATTCCAAAATTTATCATTTTTGAAGCAACTTTCATGGGCAAAACCAGTAAAATGACCAAAATTGACTGAAAGTTGTCTGAAAGTAGAGTTTTTTCTAAAGTTTTTCCAAATTTTCTTCACACATTAAATCCGTCTTTTTAATACGCAAATTTTGATTATTTTTTGAAAAAAATCCTTCAACAGGAAAATGTCAAGAAGTTGAAAAAATCGGAAAAAAGAAGAAACTTTCAGTGATTTACTTTCATAGTGTGTGGACCGCTTAAGAAAAATGTTTTAGTTACAGTTAATAAAATAAAATTTTTAAGTTGAAGTAACAAAAATGCCCGAGTTTTTTTTTTCATAAAATTTCTTAACGCATAATAAAACTTTTTGTACTCCTATTCTTATTCTACAAAGTGTATTACTTAAGAGTAAAAATAATTTATTAAACATATTATACTCACTATTTTGAGCTGTTTTCATCTGTTGTAACTTTTCTCGTGAAAATGATTCGCAGTTCAAGCCAAACGTCGATGCTCTTCAAATTTACCTTTTTCAAGATTAAAAATGGTATCCCAATAATATGAAATTCTGTTCTACTAAGCGCAAATTAAAGGAAAATCATTCATCAAAAACTAACATTAGAGATAATGCAGATACTAGTTTTCTACATTTTATATTTTCCCGTCATTAAATATATTATATAGACAATATTGTGTCACATTTTTATAATACAATTAATAAATGATTATTCGTTGAAAAATAAATAAGTCATTATTTTATGAAAATTAGATTAAAACGTTCAAACATTATTATTTATTATATGATCAGTTCTTAACAAATCCAAAAGGATTGTAGACCTATTATCATTTTGTCCAATAAAAATGAGTTTTTACTTTGAAACATTATTTCAAATCTTTGGATTGAATTTGGGATCAAGTATAAAACAAATTCCAGGAAAAGGCAGTTTTTTTCAAGTAATCAATATTTTGAACATTTTATGCAATTTTGGTTTGTTGATCGTAGAGCATAAATATCCAAAACAATTTCATCCAAGATTAAAAATCTTGGCATCTTTAACCGACAAAGTTCAAACTCTTTTCCCAATAATTGCCCATACTGCTGTTCTTCTAGACGCAAATTATAGAAAACACATACATCAAGAACTTGACCTAAAAATGAAGGAAATACAAACAGGTTTAGATGCATTTTCGAAGAGCTACCAGAATACAATTGTACGAACTTTAGTAAAGTATTTCGTATTTTCAAGTGGGTTTTGTTTTATGATTGAATGTATCATCTACGCAGTTCCTAAAGGAAGAGTTTGGTCTAACAGTTTGATCATAAGAAGTCTTGCAATGTTCGTTAATCGTTTGAACGAATTTTACTTCATGTATTACATTTTGAAACTTATTTTTGTGTTTAAAATAATGAACAAAAGGCTTTTGGAAGCTGGTAGTACAAGATATAAGATTGATTTACTGCAAAGCACCAGTAGAGTCTTGAATGACATCAGAGCAGCTTCTTATCTCCTGATACAAAGATTTGGGTTTACTTTAGTTTGGACTGTTTCAAGTAGTCTCTTTGGGTACATTATATCTATGTTCTGGATAATTAGCCACAGTTCCAATGGAGTTTATGCTACATACAGATTTATTGATATAGTTGCTTCAATTATAATTGCCCTCCCACCAATCATTAGTTTGACAGTGTTGTTTTATGTTTGCTGGTGTTATGAATATCAGGTGAAACTAGACTGAATTTCAATAGACTAATAAATGTGTTAACTTTGATTTATTGAAGATTATTCTTTTGAGGCATAATTTGCATCTATTGAGAACTCAACAGCCTAATAAGTTGGTGCTTCAACTGGTAAATTAAGAATATGTGGACAAAATACTTTTAATCATTTGATTTCTATGTCCAGAAAAATAATGTTTTACTCCAATTGATGCAATACCCAGTGAAATTTGTTGCTTTTGGACTTTTCGTGATACATTTGGATAATTTGACGGGGGTAGTGGAAGTTTTCTGAAATCATGCAAATAATTAATAAATTTGTTTTGTTTTTGTTTTAGATATTTCATGCAGCGATGACATATTTGTTCATTATCTTGCAGTTCCAGTTTCAAACATGAAATATTTGATGATTAAGGTGAATTTTATCAATCCGAAAGTGTTAAATTTTTGATTTATATTGATGATGCGAATATAAACGAGTACAGTTTAATAAAAAAAATATTTAAAAAAAAAGTATTTAATAAAATATATATCAGATGAAAACGAACTAAGCGACATAATAGACGTATCCTGAAACATTTCATATGAAAGACAGCAAAAAAAAGTTTTATGAAAATGTTCGCTCAACATCTGTTCCAAATGGCCGATCCTTGTCCCGTATAAGTATATACTAAGACATGTTGCTTCAACAATTACATCAAGAAAGATCACACAAAACTAAAAAAAAAATTAAATATTACTGAATTATTAACAGTAAATATGTTGACATCTCTTTACGTTTAATTTTCTTTTTAAATCCTTTTTTACTGTTTGTCAGTGAAATATTGAATGATCTAAGTATATTCGAAGTATATTATGTAATATTTCAAAAATAAAAGTCTATTTGTTTGGGTCATAAACTCAATTTTTAATTCAGCCAAAAAGTATAACGAGCCATACAAATATCAACACAAAATTAAATTTAGGGATCGAATTAAAAGTTAAAACACACTTACAAAATAAACATTCCGATTAGTTTCCAGTAGAAAATACGATCTCACTACTCGTCCTCATCAAGATCTGGATTACTTCATAAAGATGAGCATAGTTACTGGGATGTTTTGTAAGTTTTTATCATTTAATTTCTTGTTTGACGAAGAATTTTTTAAAGCACAACCAATCATAAAGATACTTAATGAAGAACTGATCAAAGTTTAATATTAGCTGAAACAAGAAAGTATTAACAAAGTATTCAGTTTCAAATAAATTTAGTTTCAAATAAGTTCTAAAAGTAAGATATCTTAGTTGCTTAATTGAATTATTAATTAAATTATTCATCATTGAATATAAATAGAAACATCATTCCATGCATGCTCTATCCTTTATGTTCTTTTGCTGTGTAAAAAACTAGCAAAATAAAAAATAGTTTTGCTATAATATTTAAAAATAACGAAAACTCACAAATATTTAAAATCTCTGGCAGCTTCCACCTATTCGCATCAAAACCTCTAATCAGTCAAAACCTCAATATTAATGTTTCTCAAGTTTACTGCCAAAGTAAAGTTTCCATTTAAATTTAATGATCTGAGCAGAGAACGTAGCCGAGACGTGTAAAGAAAGTAAACCACAATTAAAAGCATATAAAAAAAGCAGAGCAGACTTCTAAATTACTATTCATTACTTCATTAAACTCAGTACATTCATTACAACCATTAAACTCTCTAAAATTAAGAACAGAAAATTAGTGAAACAAATTGCTCAATGTTTTTCATGTTATCGAGTTTAATTTAAACTTTTTTGTTGGAAATTTCGCTGAGCAAATCCAGAAATTTGTAAAATTATTTTTGAGCATAAAGCAAACACATGTCAGCTAATTGCTCAAAGTATATATGGAAATTTGCTCTAATTTTAGTTGCTTGTACACAGTTAGATCGTAGTTTGATTTATAAATATTTAATCTTTGAAATTTGAACAAACATTCAAGACAGACTTTGAGACTTCAATGGATTTCTGGAGCATTAGTTTTTTGGATGAATATAAATTATAACTGACAAAATTAGAATCTGATGAAATTCAAATAGAGTTTGATTTATTTCGCTTTAAATTGAAATGAAAAATTGATTAAGATTTATTGGATATTCAATGAAACTCACCATAAGTTTGCCGCCCATAAGTAGATCAAGTTAGATTTATAATTCCCTTGATTTAAGATCTTTGAAGTCGTTAATAAGTTTTAGATTAATTAAGTGGGTGAAGATTGCAGCTTTGCGCAATAGTTGATTATTATTTACTTACACGAACGAAAAAGTTAAATTAAATAAAAAAGAGCAATATCAATAGAAGAACTAAATTAAAAACTCAAATACATACAAATTTACAGAGTAAATGAAGTAATTGACAACCGGACAAGCATACACCAAAAAATACAACAAGAAAACTTAAAAATAATCTTATATTTAAGTTTCCAATAAAAATGCAATTCAGAAATAATTTCTATATTTACTTTAATCCCATTAACTTTGATTCAGATTTTGCTTTCATCTCTTTTATGATATCGTTTTCCACTTGAAAGAAAAGTAAAACATGAAAAACTAACCCAAGAGGTATTGAGTGAAAACCAAATTGAAATTGAAGTATAAACGACTATAAATCGAATATAATCGCATAGAAACTATAAATGGTTCACCAACGAAGCAAACTGGGAACGTAGAAAATGTAGGCCAGTTCCAGCTGTGCATTTTCTATTTATTTGTATTTTGTATCTATTTTTCTTTTTTCTGACACAAAAATACAGAAAATGTGGAAAATATAGCAAATATAGAAAATATAGAATGTGGAAAAAATATGAAAAACCATAAAAATAGATTGGAAAAATGTAAAAATGGAATTTCAGGGAATAAATAGAGCATTTTTTGTGGTAAACGTCAATTCATCTGTGTAAGCTGCTGCACTGCAAAATGCAGATAGTTGACATGTACCTGTCTGCATATTTTGCATATTTTACAGATGTATTCTATAGTTTGCATGTCAAGTGTGTTAAAAATTTGTCATTTTCAGATTTCTATCTCGGTATTTTTAGAATTGACACAATTTTATCGAGAAAATCATTGAATCACATAAAAATAATATACAATCCACCTACGACATGTCGTAAATATAAAAAATTGATTTTGGAAAGGTTCTGAATAATTTATGCCAATAAATATGATATTCTATAAATTTCAAATAAAATCGAAGCTCTGCTGAATAAAAAATTGATTTGCTCGTATTTATAAAATATTCACTAGTTGCTCACTTGTAAACTTAATCAGCGCCAAGTTGGAATAACGTCATGATTTTTTCAACATTTTGCTATTTTTATAAAAACCTTCACTTAAATGAATCATGTCACTTGATTTTCATATAATGTTTATATTAAGATATTTAAATTATTTAGAATATTCGAATTATACATTTTTAAATTATTTAGAAAATTGGTCACGTTTTATTTTGTTTTCTAAAACAATTCTATTAAACTATCAAAGTATAAAACAATGCGCCGTTTGAGACAAATTTCTATATTCTAATAGTTTGAAACTATTTAGAAACAATGGAGTAAATCGTAATAAATGGTAATTTGAAAACATGTACTATTGAGTCTATCGAGCAATCGATTTATTTTTGAAAATATTGTCTCAGGTAATAACATTACATTTGATTTCTTTGATTTCATTTTTGATTTTTTTGATATTCTTTAAATTCTTTGAGCATAAAATATTTTTCTTCAAATAAAAATCACGAGAACGAATAAGAATTGGTAAATAAATCTTTTGAACAAAAATTTAATGGAGTGAAATAACAGGCCTCTAGTATCAAACAATTACCACAAATTCGTCACATACGGAAAGAGTCTTAGCAAGTGAAAATTAACACCTTTGCATAAAACATTCCAAATTATTCTTATGAACGCTCTTTTCGCGTTTGTTGTCTGTCAATTCATAATTTTCCCACTAACATACAAAACAGTCTTTTAGAAATTCACAAAAAATAATTATAATCGTCAAAAGAAATTACAAATACATTAATTTGTGTGGGAAGCTCTGTAGAAACTACTCACATTTCATCATGCTATTTGCAATCCACCATTTCTCATTATGCAAATGTTTTCAATCTGTCGTCTAGTGATGCTCTTTGATCCACCTTCGACTGCTTTGTACGTACAATTGCATGAATGAAATGTGAGGTTTTATGAGTTTTCATGAGTTTTGTCAGATTTTGTCGGATTTTGCTGGTAATGTTTATTATTTCACATTTGCAAATTTCTCATCTCTGATTTTCTGCTGACAAAATATTATGGGTAAAGTATGGTTTTGAAACGAAACTACACTTTAATATACATCACTACAGTGTTCATAGTTTTTGTTTGCATTTTCGTTTTTCAATTTTTAATGGTGACTTCATGTAGGACTTGTGTGGATTAAAAATTAATCTTTTAATGTGTTTCTGCGGAAGTTTTGGTCTCTTGTGATAGTGTGGTAAATTAGTTTGAAAACTATTTAATCATTTAATTCGTAAAACGGTGAGTTTATGTTTGTTCTTAGTGCACATACATAAATTAGGAGGTGTTTAAGTTAAACAAAAAACCCTCTTAGTGAACTCTTAATTTATGTATAATTTTTATATAAGTTCTTTCTTCACCAAGCAGTTATTAAAAACCATTAGAATTTATTTTAAAATATTGAGCTTCTCATAAGCTTCTCGATATATTTTAAAACTCTAGACGTACGACAAAAATATCTCATTTAACAAACCATTCTTAAACAGTATATGTTTTGGTTTCGACTCCATTCAAAAAAAGTTCTCTTAATCCACATTATTTACCCATAATCCTCTGCATAATATTTATACTCCATATTTATACTAAAAAAGCACTGACTGTAAATTAAAGCCTGACATGATATTTTCATCGCCGAGCGCAGAAATATATGAGAAAGCAAACACCATTAATTCTGATTGACGGAATATGAAATTGTAGGAATTTCACGTGAAGAAATGAGATTACGACGTTCACGTAAATTGTATGAAAATATTTTGACAGAAAACAGCAATGAACAAAAAGAAGAGCTATAAATACATGCGAGATAGTAGCTACTATTATAAGCATCAAAATAAAACTTCATTTTTGTGTCACCAAACAGCAAAACATAGTCTTTATATAAATAAAGTTGTCATTATGTTTTTTTGGGAGAATTTATGGAATTTAGCTATTATTTTGAAGTTTGAAAACAATTTTGTATTATATTTTTAATTAATAATGTTTCAGGCATTTATTGTGGTATCATTTTTGTTAGTCGTACGATTTAGTAGTACTTTTACAAACATAACCTGATATAACTAACAAAATATGCTAGCATAGAATTCTAGTACATAAAAGATAGATATTATCTATTCGAAGGGTTCAACAACAGTTTTTTACATATTTTAGATATATTTTAGTATGTGAACAGTTCTCTTTGAATTGATAAAAAATATTTCTAATATTTTTTCATTATGATCTTTCATAATGATTTTATAAAGTGTCAATCCATTTTAACCTTTGTGTCTTTTGTACGAAGAAAAGTATGTTGAGACAATGCAATAAATCTAAATGCAGAATCATTTCCAATGTAATTTCATTTACTTACACTCTCGAAAACCACTACATAAAATGGAAACAAAAGAAACCACTCTCTTAGAAACTTTCTTTGTGTTGCATGAAACCATCGCATGTCACAAAATCTTGAACAACTTCGAATATTCAAACATTTCTTGCATGTTGAAACGCCATATGTTTATTGTAAGAAACTATCAAGAACTGTACAGGTATTTACAAATTTCTATAGGTTCTAGCAAATATTCTAGTAGTATGGCAATATTCACAACATTTTGAGCAAAACAAATGAAATGTGCAACATATGTGTTCAATCTTCTTAATACAAATATTTGGATGGTTTCCTCAAAATATTTTGCAAAAATTTCGGTATTCAAACATCACGTATTGTTGTATTGAGAACTCCTTGAATATTTATTTAGCCTTTTCATGGGTTTTGAGAGAATTTTTGAATCCATATTTATAGTCTTAAATTTGTAAAAAGCGAGTAATTTGTAACAATGATAAAAAAAAAAATAATTTTAGATTTTTCTCTTTATTAGTAGCGTTTTAGCTTGCCTACATTTTGAGATAATTTAAAATCACTCATAAAAATATTTTAAACAGATTCAGTAAAAATTATTTTAATTTGTTATAATTTCAAATCAGATGTCTTTTCAAAATTAAAGCAATTTTTGAACACTCTTCATCGTATCATAAGTATTCCCACATTCAAATTGAATTAAAATCAGATTCTATCCTGTAACCATAAAAAATCTAAATTTAATGGGATTTTTAATTCCACATGCTACCCATTAAACAAAATTCTAAAATGATTTTTAAATTGATCCATTTATCATCTTTCCAACTCGTTCGCTTATTTTTAATGTTTCTGCTTTCTTTGCTTTTTTCATTAGAATCAGTTTAAAACTTACAAAAGCATAAAAAACATGAAATTCATTAAACTCAAAAACTCCCAAAACATGAATGAATTTTAAAATAAATTCAAGAGCGTGAAAACTTCTCAAGTCAAAACGTTGAAAATATTCTGCAAATATTTAAAATGCATTCAATGAATGTTTTAACGTCTCCTCATCTCCAAAAGAGAAATTTGGATGCTCCTAATCGAGAGTCTCTTGAGAAAAATGAGCGCCAACCTGACTTCCAGGAATTTTCCCGGAAAACTTTCCAATCAAGTTGAGTAACAATTTAATTGAATCGATATTGTTCCAGAGTTTCACGGTGATAGACAGACGGGAACGTGGACACCATAAATGAATGCATGAAAGTGAATTTATTTTACAAAATAATTATATTAAGTTGAAAGTTATGTTTTTGATATTTAAAATAATTGTTTGAATGGGAAATTCAAAAAACAATGATTTAATTAATTTTGAGGTTGGCTGCATATTTTTACGCAAAAATGTGAATTATTTGTTTTTGATCATAAATTGTTTTGATACAGACCAAATTTCTGGCGATTTTGAGAATAAAATTCAATATGAGTTCAAATAAAATGTACTGATGTATTTTTCTATTGAAATTTTTAATGATAGCAATTAGTTGAACAAATATTAAATATTAAACATTAAAGAAAATACTCGGAAAATACTGAATTATCTTATTTGAGAATTTCTGATGTTTCTGGCATTTTCAGTTATTAGTGTTTTTGGGTTGTATTTGATAAATTTAATATTGTAGTAGATTGTCCCCTCTTTGTTTATACACAATTTATACATTTTGTACAATTTAATTTTGTTCATTTTGCCATTAAACATCTAAGCACTGAAGTTGTGTAATAATAAATAATAAAGTCATGACGTTGCAGTTACTGGGAAATGAGGTTTCATTCCGTCTTTGATTAAAATATTAAAATATTTATATATGGAATTTGTACTTTTGATATTCTTTGATAAAGTTTTTGGAGTACAAAGTCAGTTTTTCATAAGTCTTATGCATCAAACATAGCCTATGATGAAAACACCTTTCACTATGAATAAAATTATGTAAAGAATACTGAACCAGTAGAACAAACACCAAGGTGACTTGGCGTTAAAATATTATTATCTGCATTTGACGCTCCCTTCCTGAAAATATTTTAAATAAACTGTTTCCAACAAGTTGCATACATTAAGGGGTTATGAACAAAACAATCTTTTCAAATATTTGCGATCACCAAAACCTACTAAACCCTATTTAAAGAAAAATCCATACTAAATAAATTATTAAAATAAATCTATTAAAGTCCCCCTTTCAGAGAACCCCACAAACTTCCCTTAACAAACGGGCAAACACTAATTTACCGAGAGATTTATATTTTGTACGACATATCGTGACAATGCCAGTGCGGTAATAATTTTGCCAGATGATGTTACAAAAATTGAGCCTTGAAAAAAGCATTAAGGGGGAAAGTTCTTCAGTGTCTCTAATAGTAATTGCATGAAATAAAACAATATTCAACTAAACACAACTAAATAGATTTCTGGGCGCAAAAAGTGAACTAAATGTCTAAATCTGATGGTTATCGCGAACTAATGAAGACTTGTGTTGTGGCAATTAAGCATAAACTATGCAACATCAGCTGTTGAGATAAATTGACACTCGCCTCAGCAGATTAGGATATTATGGTCATCAAGTGCACAACAAACGATTATTATTCGCAAGAGGGGACTGTTTCTGATATTTTTCACTGTCAAAAGTTTATTAAAATTTATTAGGCTTAACTACTTTATAATGCTTTGATTCTTGAATTAGAATAAAAGTGGAACATTTTTGTGTTTCAATAAAATCAAATCCTTGTTTAAAATCCTTATGTATGAATTATTAACGCATAAATTTGCTCAGTGTCGTAACAATTTGGTTGAACAAATGAATTGAATAAGTTCACAAAATCTGCCAAATCTGCAAAATCTGTATTGAATAATTTATCTATTGCTTGGTCCATAATGACCTTTCATCACGTGCTGCATCGTTGTAGTTAGTCGTAAATTATCATTTGTTAGGTGAGCTTATAGTGGATTATAAAATATTCAGATATCGAAAATACATAAGTTCAATAAATCAGGATTTATCTGTTGTTCTGTTATTTAAGAATCCACAACCCAAAAGTAAAACATAACAGCAAATTTGTATCTGAATTCTATGTGCAGTTTTATGTTTCCTGCCTTCCTGCTTTCCTGTCTATAAAATTCGTCGCACACGTGGCGCACTTAAGATTTATCCGATTTATCAAATATCAAAGTGATGGGTGAAATAATAAAAAATGTAATAAAATAAACACAAGAAGTGGTTTCGACACGAAAAGAGAGAATCTTTTACTTTCCATTGTGAGATTGTCACTGTTTCAAAAAATCGTGAAATTAAACGATTTTGTTGTTTATTTATATCATTTCATGTAACACTCGTGATATAACTTTAGACACACTGTCTCGATTCAACTTTAGACACTTCAATTATAGCGCTCCAGCGTTACATAACTGAAATTCTGGGTAAACAGAAGTTTGATTAGACTCTTAGGCTTTGATAATTCATCATGATAGATAATCTACTTGCAACTTTCTTTAACAAAATATTCATTTTGAAAAAATTCTATTTTTATGTCTTTTGTATCGAGAATTTTGAAGTACAAGTGTCTAAAGTTTAATATCACGAGTAAAATGCTTTGACCAAGATGATTTTATGTTGGAATCTTGTTTATAACACTTTTTCACGTAGGCTGATGTACAGAAAGTTGATAAAATATTTCCATAAAGTGTCGTATCAAGGTCGTCACAAAGATTGAATCAAACTGTCTAAAGTCATATCACTAGTGTTAATAGTAAGTTTTATAACAATTTTTAATGGTTTTTTTCCATTTTCTAGTTGTAAATTATGCATTGTCCTGAATTATGATTCAAATATGAAGCAATTGTAAAAAACTAAATTATGAGAAAGAGAACAATTTTTTTAGAAGGTGAATCCTCATGTATTCTGGCAAGTTGAGTAATTGACGGCTTGATTCAAAATTAGTTTGTTCAAAATGTTTCGTATAAATCTAGCCAGGGATAGAAACAAAATTTTGTGATGAAAACTCACAATGTTCAAGTGGTTTGATCGAGTACCTGTCGATCAAAAATATTCATAATCAATTAAAAATTTTAAAGACTTTCTCCCAATCCCTGCCTACAAACACTCAATTCAATACTTCATACTCCCCAGAAATTTTTGCTGCCACTTCAAACAGCGATATTGCATAAATTATGTTTTTCAATAAGCCCAGGAAAAGTGTTTTATACCTTACATAACATGACAGAGTAACATGATGTACATTCAGCAAAATGATTGAATAATGTTGCCATGCAAGGAACATAGAAAAAACAAGCAATTTATAAGCAATTGAAGCAACATTTTCAACATAAACGCCGCATATTCAAAATATCCTGAGAACTTGAAACGCATTTACTTAGGGTTCTTGAATAAAAAACCGATACATCAAAATATCAACAAAAAAATTCTGAAAGAAATAATTGCACTTATATTTTCGTTATGTTCTAAATTTCACGTTGAATTCTTTTTTTTTTGAATCAGGTCGAAAAAAAATGTAATATGCGGTCAAACTCATCAATTCGCGATCAATTCGTTATCTTAGGACCTCAAAAGATTTTTGCTTCAAATTAACAAATGACTTTTTTCTTTAACCAGCTACCAGCTTATCGTCCTTAAGCTTTATTTCTTCTTTTTGTTTAATTTTCTAAAATTCTATTGATTGTTTGAATGTTTTTAATGCTCGATATGAAGTCGAATGAAAACAAAGCGACATCCATAAAATTTAATTTGCAATAATTTTTCACACTTTGCCAGCATGTTCTCAATGTACGTGCGATTTGCGCAAAATCAAATTAAACCCGACGAAATGGAAATTCTTCAAACAGTTTAAAATTCACAATATTTACAACTATTTTTAAATTTTTTTTCCAGTAGTCTGAAGGCTGTTTCAATTATTTACGATTTACAGGTTTATGTTTGCTTTCAATTAAGTGAGCTAATTGAGATTTATTCGAAATTTTGGGTGAGGTTTAGAAGGTGCTTTGAAACACACCTTTTAAAATATTGTATGCTTTACATGCTTTGTATGTTTTGCATATTCACTGAATTTAAAATTTATATTTATGGGTTAATATTTTTAATTGACTCGGCAGAAATATTATTATTTAATCATTTTATGATTGGGATAGCTTTATAATTTGATTAATCGACTATCAAAATTTTAAACCTGTTATGTTGAGTTGAATTTGAATTCATTAGAAACTTTTAAATGTGTGCTGTCATTTTTTATAAGTTCAGAAAGAATCAGGTAAATGCTACAAATCGCTACAGAACTTCAAAACCACAAAAATATTTTTGTTTAAAATAAAAAGAGATCCACCATGAACGGTTATTAAATTTAATCATGCGGCTTTGCCTAATCTACTCGTAAAATATTTCATTTCGGCTCCTCGCAAATTGTTGGCGCAAATTCTGATTTTAATGGTTGAGGATTTCGGCTTGATGCATAAAATTTTATTTTTAACTCGATTTTTAATGACTCTAATGACTTTAATATTTTAATATGATTATAATTTCTGTTTTGCAGCTTTGCTGGAATTTGGAATAAAATAATACGATTATTATTTTAAATTGGGTGCATGGATGTTTTGTGTTTTAGGCAGTAGTTGTGATGAATTTTATAGATAAATTGTAACGGTCTATTAATCAAGCAATAACTGGTGAATTAGGATCATTTAAATTTCATTGGAAAATAAATATTATGCATAATAGTTTGGGAATGTTCCAACATTCCCAGAATTTTTCATGATTTTGGGAATTTGCACCAATAGTGATTTTTCATTGAATTGCAAGTGTGCAGAAATAACTGCCTCATATGTAAAATTAATTCATGTAATCAACTCGAAAAATTGTTAAATTGAATTCTGGTTATTTAAACATTTTAACTCGAAATTTTATACTGAAAAAGGATTTTATATAACAAGATGCTATGAAAAGTATAATGAACTGCATAAACGTTAGAAAGCGTTTTTGCTTGCCAAAAGATTTATAACATAATTTAACGTTTCTTATCGATTCGAGGGATTCAATTGTCTGTCTAGCTGTCTAGCTATCATAAATCAGCTCAAATCGTTATTCTTACAAAGCTTCTAATATGTGTTTCTGGAGAAATGGAGAAAATAAATGATATAAAATTATATAAAGGAATCGAGTATGTTAAGTATGAAGCAAACATAAACTTTAAGTATACAGTGTATACAATTGTATTATAGCTTCCATCCATGGTGAATGGTGAAAGAGATAATATTCATTAAAACTTTTATTGGCTCAACAACATGTTTGTCGAGAAATCATTAAAACTATTAAAGCGTACTTAACATTATTTCCGTATAATCTAAACAATTTTGAATGAAAACATGTTTTCCTGATAATAATTTGTTTAATTTCCTTAAACGTTAAACCCTATTAATTTGAAATACCCATCGAATGATTTGAAAAGCCTCAAAATGAGCTTTCCTTCAAAGCTCCTACAGCATATTTCGCAGGGAATTGGAAAATTAATCTGAAATAAATTAGAATTTTTGAACCAATGATCCGACCTTTTTAAATTGGATAACGTGAAATTTGTGAAATTTATAGAACTTGATGAATTTATAGAAATTTGTGAAAATGTAAAATAGATTTTGGCAAAATCGTGATACTTTGACTGATACAAATACGGGTAAATTATTTTTTTGCCATTTTGCTCTTTTTGATGGTTTGAATGTTTAGCTTATTTATCCGTTGTGAGCAGGAAGTTTACTGAATTAGAATGGTGAGATCTGAGCATTTGTTGATATTCCCACTGATAATAAATCATCAATCAATCATATGGGAGAAATGATTCTTAATTGCTATTTCAGATTTGACCGTCGTGTAGAATTCGAGGCTATTTTTGTTTGTTAAGATATTTATAGATTTTGTGAAACTTTCTCCAATAATTTTAGTTCCATTACTAAATTCATCAGAGACTGTTGAAAAATGAAGGTTTTTAACCGGATTTTATTTTATTTTCAGATTCTAGGAATTTGTGTAATTTCTATTGATAACAAGAATTTTTACATCAAACATGCTTTAAATGTTGTTAATATTTCACACGCCATTGTGGCAGTATTGGCAGGATTCTCAATTTACTACTTTGAAGAATACATGTTTTATGTAGGAGATATCATGTCAAAGGCTTCAGATATAGTTCAAGTTGCAGTTCCTGTTTTCGCTTACTTCATCATTGTGTTTCATGCAGGAAGTTTGAAAAAAAAAGATCAAGAGAAGATCTGGAGGAGTTTCGCAAAAGTAAATTTGATATTTGAACATTTCAACTTGGACTTTGAAAAATGTAAATGGAGTATGTTCAAGGATTACAGCGTAAAAATATTCTTTTGGATGACACTTTCAATAGGAATGTATGTACAAATCATGCGAGAAGTTTGGGCAGCTAATACTATAAGTAAGATATTTAATAAGATTGTAAATTAAAATCTTACAATGAATAACACTCATTTTAGTTTGGTTCAACTTCTGGTGTCTAGCTGTATTTCCATACATTGTTAGTCAATCCAGCATCTTCTACTACTGCTTATATGTTGATTTACTCAAAGGATATCTCATTCTACTAAACGAAGAAATTAGGCTCATTGCAATTGACTCCTATTCGAGTTACACTCAGATCTAAACTGTTCGTTAAATTAAAGTTATTGAAAGATGCTCATAACATTTTATGTGACGTCAACTCAAGAATCAATGATATTTTTGGATGGTCACATCTAGTAAACTTAACGGCATATTTTATTGTTCTCACTGCTGACTTTTACTGGATCTATTTTCACATAAAACTAACTGGAAAGGACCTCGAAGGTTTTTTGAAAAATCTATTTAATTGATTTTAAGTTTGTTTAAAAATCTTATTTCTCCTAGAACCAATATTATGTATTCTCCCACCAATTCTGACACTCATAAATTTTGCATATTCAAGTGAAAAAGCTATAAAAGAGTGTAATAAAATGCCATTTATGCTACACAAGATTCGGAGATCCAACAAAAATATTCCATTCAATCATTTGGTGAGCTATGATCATTGTTTAAAAAAGACCATTCTAACCATAAAGTAGATCCAACAATTTTCAATGCAGATTCTTCACAGCAAAATCAAGTTTGAAGCACTAAACTTTTTCACGATCGATTTTGATTTGTTGATTGGGGTAAGTTATACCATAACTTCATAACTTATGTATTCTGATTGATAGATTGATTTCTTTATTTTTAGATAACTGGAGCCATTGCTTCATATATGGTGATCATAGTGTCATTTTTGCCGGATAAAAAGAACGATTCTCTCATTTACTGATTTACTGATTCACATAAATATAAATAAAAACAATTGAACAAATTTTGTCTCATGACAATAACCTATTAATCAATTATCAGAAATCAATTAAGATTTTAAATGACTCAAACTATGAAATGACAGTTAAACCATTTATCATCATCAACAATATTTGAACTCTTTGTCTGATTTTACTTTAGTATCTCGTAAATTTTCAAACTATCGACAAGGCAAAATGAAGATCTTTAATAGGATACTATTTTTCTTTCAGCTTCTAGGGATTTGTGTGATTTCCATCGATAACAAGAACTTTTACATCAAATACGCCTTACACTTCATAAATATCTTCCATACATTTTTGGCTATTTTAGCTGGATTCCTTGTATACTATTTTGAAAGTTACTTGTTTTATTTAGGTGAAATAATTGTTACACTTATATTATATGATAGATAATGCAGGATTTAAAATTATTACAGGTGACATTGTATCAAGAGCATCAGATATTTTACAGATAGCAGTTCCTGTACTTGCATATTTTATCATTGTGTTTCATGCTGGTTTACTGAAACGAAAGGACCAAGAGGAAATTTGGAAAAGTTTCACAAAAGTGAATTCATTACTAAAGCATTTTAACTTAGACCTAGAAAAATGTAAATGACAAATGCTCAAAGAATACAGCTTAAAACTTTTGTTCTGGATCGTGCTTTCAATTGGAATTTATGTCAGAATAATGCAAAAGATTTGGGAAGCGGATCATAATACTGGTTGATTCAATTTTTTATTTAAAACAGATCACTTAACTTATCTTAATTTTAGTTCACATTTGGTTTAACTTCTGGTGCCTAGCTGTATTTCCATACATTATTTGTCAGTCGAGCATCTTCTACTACTGTTTATACGTTGACTTACTCAAGAGCTACCTAATTCTACTCAACGAAGAAATCAGGCTCATTGCAATTGACTCAAAATCTAGCTACACTCGTGAATCTAAATTATTCTGGAAATTGAAGTTTTTGAAGGATGCTCATAATATTTTATGTGAAATTAACTCAAGAATCAATGATATATTTGGATGGTCACATCTTGTAAACTTAACGGCTTATTTTATTGTTCTCACTGCTGACTTATATTGGATTTATTTTCATATAAAATTAACTGGAAGAGACCTTGAAGGTATTTTTGAACTAGTTTACTGTTTTGGGTTTGTTGAATTTGATTATTTTTAGAACCAATATTATGTATCCTACCACCAATCCTGACACTTGCTAATTTTGCAAACTCGAGTGATAAAGCTATTAATGAATGTAATCGAATGCCTTATTTGTTACATAAGATTCAAAGATCTAGCAAAAACATTTCTTTCAACCATTTGGTAAGCTAACAATTATAATTTTTAATTTTTGAACTAAAACTCTAATTGAAAATATAGATCCAACAGTTTTCAATGCAAATCCTGCACAGCAAAATTGCATTTGATGCTAAAAGTTTTTTCACAATTGATTTTGACTTGTTGATTGGGGTAAGATCATAAATACTTCGAACTGTTATATTATTTTTTTTTGTTATATATTTTAGATAACTGGGTCCATTGCTTCATATTTGGTGATCATTGTATCGTTTTTGCCGGATAAAAAGAACGACGCTTATATTTAGGTATCATACTATTTTGAGATGAACGTACGGTATGCTTAGAGTTATTTTTTTTGGACAATCCAGCTTATGACAAACGAAACTTTTAATAAATTTGATTAAATTTTTAGTATATTTTAGTATATTTTAATCTTTTTTAATCAATTTTAATCATTTTTAATCAAATTTAATCATTTTTAATCAATTTTAATCAAATTTAATCAGTTTGAATACTTTAATTATGCTGCAATTTAGTACATTTTAATAATTTTTGGGTGTAAGATATTTGTTTCTTTTGGAATCATCTAAGTAATATAAAACACAGTAATTAGGAAAATTAAAATAAAAGAGCGTTACACTTTTTGAGCTTTAATAACTTTCTTGCTATAAGAGTTAGGATCTTGAATTTTTTACACGATACTCAAAATTTATCTAAAATTGAAAATTAGTGATTTTGAGGATGATATATTGACCAGCTGGGGTCCAGGATTTTTTTTCACGAATTTCCATTTTACAAAAACTTTTTAAAAAAACGTTCACTGTGTGATGACACTTTTTATGGCTCTTAAAATTGAAAATTTTTTCTCTGAAACATATATAGCAGTACAAGACACAACTTTTGAGCTTAGTATGGGATTTTTATCATGCACCGCTGATCCACACACATCCAGAAACCACGCAAAATAGTGAATTTTTCATGTTCCCTGTGTAAAATTTGTTCTTTAATTGGAATATTTTGATTTTTTTTGCTCAACAATGTTTATCCTTATTTCTCACACAATATCTGAAGGAATTCGTGGATTTTTAGTTACGCGTCTGGGTCATATGAAAATATAGCTAGAATTTTGAATGATTTCTATTATCACTATTATGATTCAATATTATGTTTCTATTCTCAAGTGTGTCATCTACCCCTCATTTTTGAGGGGATTTATGCTACTAGTTTAAAAATAATTTAGGGTGTTTTAATCATTTTGAGTCTTTTTGAATCAAATTTAATCAATTTTAATCATTTTTAATCATTTTTAATCATTTTTAATCAAATTTAATCAATTTTAATCATTTTTAGTCATTTTTAATCATTTTTAATCAATTTTAATCAATTTTAATCAATTTTAGTCAATCTTAGTATCCTAAGTTTTTTTAATCATTGGTTTGTCATAAGCTCGCAATCCATACATTTTGGATATTAATGTAGTTGTAACTTTTTGAAATAAATGTTGTATGTAAAAATAAATTAAAAACAATAAATGGAAGTTGAAATGTAATAATCAATATATTGTGATCTGATGATCATGGTATATGATCGTCGACGTGTTTTGAAAAAAATGTTGAGACTACCGTATTATTAACTAATGAGTGGCAATGACAGATATATCTAGGTAAATTGATTTTAAATTAGAGCTTTCTGAAATCATGGAAAATCATTAAAACAAGTGAAGATTGAATTGCCATTTACCAAATATATCAACAAAAAGTGTTTTTCAAATGAAACATTTTGATACCAGATGTTATTGTCTGACTATCCGTTCGGGAGTTATATTGTGAACAATCAGGCGGACAGTTACACGAAGACAAAGTTAAAGCTCAAACGTGTTTTTTCAACAAAAAAATACAAGCAAAAAAACATGATTAATAGACCTATAACCTGTTTAATTAATCAATTATGGTATCCGTTATCTTTTTTCAAAAAATGTATCTAAACCCCTTCAAAAATCTTTCAGTTTATTTTTGAATCTCCGACAAGTCAAAATGAAGGTTTTCAATCGGGTTCTAATTTATTTTCAGGTTTTAGGAATTTGTGTCGTTTCAAGTGATAATCAGCAAAGCAAGATAACCAAAAGCATTCTTCGGATTTTGAACATTTTACATACTTTCTTAGCTATTTTAGCTGGTTTTTTGATCTACTATTTAGAAGAATACATGTTTTATGTTGGAGACATCGTGTCAAGATCATCAGATATAGTTCAGATTGCAGTTCCTGTTTTCGCTTATTTTATAATTGTTTTCCATTCTGGAAATTTGAAAAGAAAAGACCAAGAAGAAATTTGGAAAAATTTCACAAAAGTAAATCTGATACTTGAACATTTCAACTTGAACTTGTTAAAATGTAAATGGAATATGTTCAAAAATTACACTGTCAAACTGATCTTTTGGATTATCATTTCAATTGTGATTTATGCTCAAATTATGAAAAAGGTGCGAGAAGCAGATGAAAGAGGTTAAAACTTCTAATGATGTTTTTAACTCAGCAATACTATCTTCTTATTATTTATTCTAGCTCACATTTGGTTCCACTTTTGGTGCCTTGCTGTATTTCCTTACATTATCTGTCAATCTAGCATTTTCTACTACTGTTTATATGTTGACTTGCTGAAAGGATATCTTATAATTATGAACGAAGAAATTAGGATTATTGCTATGGATTCACATTCGAGCTTCACTCGAGAACCTAAACTTTTCTGGAAATTAAAATTTTTGAAGGATGCTCATAATATTTTATGTGAAATTAACTCAAGAATCAATGATATATTTGGATGGTCTCATCTAGTAAACTTGACATCTTATTTCATTGTGCTCACGGCTGACTTTTATTGGATTTATTTTCATATAAAGTTATCTGGGCGGGATCTTGAAGGTTCTAAAGAAATTATTGATATCAATTACTTAAATCTCTAAAACTCTTATTTCTTCTAGAACCAATTTTATGTATCCTCCCACCAATCTTGACACTCATAAATTTTACTCACTCAAGTGATAAAGCTATCAATGAATGTAACCAAATGCCTTTCTTGTTACATAAGATTCGAAGATCCAATAAAAATATTCCTTTCAACCATCTGGTGAGTTATCAATAATTTATTGATGAAGATGCTCCTAACATGCTTTATACAATCAAACAATAGATTCAACAGTTCTCTCTGCAGATCCTTCACAGCAAAATAAAATTTGATGCGCAAAATTTTGTAACAATTGACTTTGATTTGTTGATTGGGGTAAGATGTTAAATTCGAGCTAATTTAACTCATAATTGCTAATATCTGCTTTAACATTCAGATTATTGGAGCCATTGCATCATACTTGGTGATCATAGTTTCATTTTTGCCATCTAAAAAAGAATATGATCTACTTTATAAATAATATCGAAAATGGTAAATTTGACAGTCAGATTAATAGATTTTTGTGTGCGATAAATAAAATATAATAAAATGTCTTTTAATTGGAAAATAATATGTTAAATCATTATGTTGATTTTTAATTTCAAAATATAAGTCGAATCAAACTGTCCATTTTCATGATTAAACTTCACCTCTGAAAAACTAGATCAAGCCTCGATCGCAACTATGAAGATGTGGATTATTTTCACTAGATATATTTGAATTACATTTTCAATGAATTATCCACTCAAATAAACAAAATATTTCAATAAATAGCTATGGTTAGTTTTCTATTGAAATAATTAGTTTTCAATAAAATAGAAAATTTTACCACTCAACCAATTTTTTTAATTACTGCACAATATGTTTTACCACTCAATTTCTGTGGCTTTTATATATAATAATGAATATTTGATAAACATATTTCAATTCAAATGCATTTTGATACTATACTGTTTCTATAAAATGTATAAAATTTTGAAATACCATGAATGATGTTTTACAAACAAAACTATTTATCAATAACCAACCACAAATAATTGTTACCAAACAAACGAATAATGTACTGAAATTTGAATGAAATTATGATAGAAAATAATTACAGTTTATTTTGAACTTTCAATACTTCAACAATGGATACAAAAATATTACACATATTGCTCAGGTCCTTTCAAATATCTGGGTTCTATCCAATATCAATTCCAAGAATAAACAAAAGCTTAGATGGAATGCTGATCGAAGGTGGATTATCGACTGAAACATTACTAGGAAAGCTCAACCAGCATCCAAAAAGCTTAGCTACTTGGTCGTTTGTACATTTATCAATTGTTTTAAGCATAGGCTTTGGTGTCTTTGCCTATCAAGATGAGATGCTTTATGCTAAAAATGCAATTGGAAAAATAAATGACTTTTTGATCTTAATTTCATTGTATTCTGCACATTTTCTAATAATTGTTGAATCTTTCTATCGAAGAAACTTTTTTGTGCAAATTTGGGAAAATTATAGTAAACTTCAAAAACTCAACAGAAGTTTACACAACGATAATAAGTGGATCAAAGAATATTTCATAAAATTCATTCTCTATTGGATCTTCACGATTTCGGTTGAAGCTTTCGTAAGAAGTGATATAGAAGGGATGGATGAGCAGTGGGAGAGATTTTGGATGGCCACAATAACAAGCTTGATCATGACAAGAATGCGACATCTACAACAACTTTTCTTTGTGGACTTGGTGCTTGATATGTTAAGGAGTATCAACATCCACCTCAGAAATTGCACGGAATGGTCCAAGCCCCTTCAACCAGAAATGAAAATGTCTTATAACTTCATGTATCGAAGTGTAAAATGCAAAAAAGATCAATTTAAGCTTTTGGTAGAAGTAATAATTTGCATTAATCGAATATTTTGCTGGTCACAGCTGGCAAATTTTGGACAGAATTTTTTAGAAATCACCTCTGAATTTTATTGGGTGTACGCATTTATGACTAGGGAACCGGTATTTTTATTTGGTGAGCTTAATGGAGCTATTTGTTTTGAAAATTAATTATTTTTATTCCAGCTACAGTCGTTGTGTATCTACCAACCGTCTGTGCCATGCTTTTGTTAATGAACTCAGCCACTAATTGTTTTAAAGAGGTTCGAGCATTTTTTAACAGTGTTTTTAATTTTAAAGTTTTATTGCAATGTTAAAATTTTTACAATTTAGTTGCAGAAAATGGCGTATCTCATTCACAACATACACATTTACATTGAAGATAAGAACATGAGAGTTTTGGTTGAAAAATTATATAACAATTTATTTCAAAAACTAATAAATAACTAATTTACAGATAATGGATTTTTCACTGTTGGTCAAGCAAGCTCCAAAATACTTCACTGCGAACAATTTCTTCAGGATTGAATTAAATCTGATACATAAAATGTCGGGTGCAATAACAACTTACATGGTGATTTTTATATCTTTTTTAAATGCAACTGCAGACAGGAGATAAATTCTTTTATATGATCCATATCAACATGTCACCATTACCGGATCCAATAACTTTGTTATATACTTTATTTATGCAAGTCTCTGTGGCAACTAAAAATGAATGTGTTGTCGAGTAAGAAATTCTTATCATGTATTTGATTATAAAACCACAACAATTCGTCACTGGACTTCTTTAATAGAATATGTGTCAGAAATAAATTTTCATATTTGATAAAAGTGTTGAGTTTTCTTAGAATTCTTTTGAGATTAAAGTATTTTAGAGTTAATTGATTTTTAGAATTTGAGTGACTATTTCATAAATGATATTTATTGAAAAATTTTTACAAAAAAAATAAAAAATTTAAATCATGTTAGATATCTTTCAATTTGGCAAAATTTTCCAATATATAGACTAAATATGATAGCATAAAAGGATAACTTTAACAATAAAACAACACTAACAAAATCATAGTATAAAATTTATGAGACAGTTTTATTTTTTACGATAAATATGTATGTGCTTTCACAACGCAATAATATTAATATCTAGCAGTCCAAAATCCAAAGTTAATATTTAATTTTCAAACTCAATTTACAATGAATCAATACTCCTAATAAATCAAACCCAAATTCTTTTAAATCATCTAACAAATCATTAACAATTATTATCATTCTGTCATAATCTATAGTCACATTTAGTTGATTGCCTTCCCCCAAAATCACAGACCGACAATCAACGTCAATTAATAAAATTAATTGCGTCAACATTAATTAATTATCTGTTGATTTTCCATCAATTATGAAAGCATGTCACAACAAATTAACAGAAAATATCCAGGAAAATACCAACAACTCAATCCAAGACCGATTCGACTTTCATTCGAGTTTCAGTTGAGTTCAAATAAAGTCAAATCAAAATGTTGAGTAAATGGAGTTTGAATTGGTTTTTCATCCATTCTTGCTTGTTGAGCCTTTTCAGGATTTGTGGAATGTGTCCCGTGAAGCTAAAAGTATCGCCCAAGGAAAAAGAATCTCAAATTGTGCAATTATTACTTTACCTTTGGTCTCTCATGCATCTTAGCTTTGTCTTTTTTTTGACTTACTATACATTTTATCATTTTTTTAATACACCTGATGATCCAGAGTTTGGAAGTTTCAACATCAGTTTAAAGTTTTCGATCATGGTTTGCACCCAATTTATAATTTTGGTGGAATCTTTGATGACTAGAGGAAATCATGTAAATATTTGGCTGAGAATGGATATCGCTGATGAATTGATAGAAAATTTAATCCCAAATTACGTGGAGACTAAGAAAATATTCTTCAAGAAAGCTGTCAAGAAAATTGTCTTTTGCCTTTTATTCTCGGTCATCTTGGAGATTATAATCATTGCAAACATTCAGAACAACGCCAGTTGGACATTTTCCTGGTACGTCTCAATTGTACCTTTGATGATGAGCAGAGTGCGGCACCTGCAACACAGTCTCTACATTAATTTATTGGCCAATCGTTTCAAAGTTATTAAAAAAGAGCTGAAAGCTATCGTGAAGTTAACCAAGCTGGGTGACAATATTTTAATTGAAAAAAATGCTAATTATCATGATAAATTGTTCCATAAAATAAATGACATCAAAACCATTTACAACACTTTATGGGAAAGTTCTCTTTTAATAAATAGAAGCTTTGGATTGTCTCAGCTATCAAATTTGTTGGAAAATTTTATTCAGCTCACCTGTGATCTGTACTTGATTTACTCCATTCTTTACAAGAATGATTTGGACTATATATTGGGTGAGTTTAATTTCTTTTTTAAATATTCGCAAAAAAATATTTAATTTAACCCACACTGAAAATAAGAAATGCTGTACCAGCTTCTTCCTACCATACTCATCTTGATAGTGGTATTGAATGCTTGTGAAGAATGTCTGCAACAAGTGAGATACATCGGATTCTTGTTGCATAATATTGAGAAGGATGTAGATGACCACAGGATTAATACTTTAGTAAAATTAACAAGATATATTAAAAACATACGAGTTTTGTTTTTTTTTTATTTCAAATTCTAGACAGAGAACTTCAGCTTGCAGATTCTTCATGAAAAAGTGGAGTTTTCCGTGTCTGGATTCTTTCAAATGGATTTTATGTTGCTTAAGTCGGTATGTGAATAAATATATTCTATTCTAGTTCAATCAATATGATACTATCTACAATTATTCTTCAAATTAAAATTCCACATGCAATCTATAATTATTTATTTATCAGATGGTTGCATCGATCACGACCTACATGGTTATTTTCATTCAGGTATAGAATAGTTGACAAATTAATGTATAAAAGATTCATATAATTCCATTATTTTTCTGGCTATTTCAGTTCATGCCTAAAGAGAAGACCGAAGAGAAAAACTCAACATTAATTACAACTACGACAACAGTAGCTACAAAATTAGCTTGAACACATAATTGTCATGCAATTTTCATGTTGATTGTTCTATTGTTGAATGTAGATTGTCACCACTAAATATAAATCTATATTATAAAATATGTAACCATTTTAGTTGTATGGATTTTTTTTTTCACATTTTAATAAGTTGTAATTAAAATTAGATTATGTTAATAAAAAAATATAAAAATAACAAAATTTGCATTAAAACATAAAACTGGCAAATGTCCTTGATTGTAAGTAAGGACAATAAATTGCATTTAATATTTTATCGTTTCCTCTCAATCTCAACTTTTTGCGCTTTTCCTAGCATTGCCTTAACATTTTCAAAATAAATTGTCAAGAATAACTTACAAGCGTCAAATGAATTCATTTGTATTAAAATTGAATGAAACTTTTAAATTTGATTCTATAGCAGAGATAAGAAAAGTAATTTCATAATTTAATTAAAATGCATCTAGCAGTTTTCAGTTTGGAAACGTGAAATACGATAAATTAGTCATTGAAAGCGATAAAAGTTGTCAGTCGACAGTTACCAGCAACCACAGACAAAAACAAGAGCAGGAAATGAAACCCAAAATTTATCGCAAATTTTTGTGGGCTTTCAAAAGGTCATTTCAAGTTTTCGGCTTGTTCCCGGTTCCACTTGGTTACTACAAAAGTTCCAGAAACTTATATGATGTTCATCTAAAAGACTCTCTAAAGTATGTTTACTGGTCTTTTTTATTAATCTCAATTTGCGCTTCAAATTGGATTGTGGTTGGACTTTTTGAGGAATATATTTTTTATGACAGAAGTTCGGTGGGGAAAATCAATGATGTCCTGAAGTACTCTTCAGTGACAATTGCATATTTGGTGGCCATTATTGAAATGATGTTTAATCGTGATAAACTTAAAAATATTCACGCCAAGCTCATACGCTTTGAAAAAAATTGCTCGGTTTTGAAGATTGATTGGAAAAAATATAAAGATGCAAGCAATAGCTCACATGCAAAGCTGGTTATCTTTACATTAGCTCTTTATCTTGCCATTGAAGTTAAGATTCATATTGCAATTGGACCGTTGAAGCAATGGAGTAATTATTGGACAGTTGCAATTTTTCCAATAACAATGTGTCGCTTAATTTACCTGCAATTTTTGGATTACATTAGGATGGTGAAGATGAGATTAGTAATTCTTAAAGATCAGTTAACAGCAATTGTTGAGCAATCAAAGATCGCGCCATTATCTAGCAGCAAAGAAAGGTATCTCGCATATTTGGAACAAATAGAAGCTATCAAAGATGGATATGGAGAGTTATGGGATATTGCAAATAATATCAACGATTGTTTTGCTTGGTCAATTGCTGCAAATTTTACTCAGAACTTTGTGCAGATTGCTTGTGATTTGTATTGGACCTATGTTCAGTTTTTTTTGGATCAAGATAATGTTCTTGGTATGTTTTAAATAATAAACGATTGTAGAATTATATTTATGTAAATGTTTTCAGAATTACTGCTTAGCGTGATCGGACCTATTTGGATAATTATGTGTGTTCTAAAGTCTGCAGATTTATGTACAATTGAGGTTATTTGATAAAATAAGGTCTTATTGAAATAATTTTAATTCCTTGAAAAACAAAACACAGGCTGAAAA
Organism: Parochlus steinenii; assembly: GCA_038502155.1. Taxonomy (NCBI): domain Eukaryota; kingdom Metazoa; phylum Arthropoda; class Insecta; order Diptera; family Chironomidae; genus Parochlus; species Parochlus steinenii. The sequence continues at coordinate 2,331,309 of JAXCIN010000048.1, read as the reverse complement.
GTTCTCGCCATTAATCCACAAGATCAAAAAGAATATCAAAGAAATTCATCTTTATAAAATGGTGATTCATTTTTCTTTGCAAATCATTCACGAGAAAATATACTTCTGCGCTAAAACCTTTTTCAAGATTGATTGCAAGCTTTTGAGATCGATGTCTGCTGGAATTACAACTTATATGATAATATTTATACAAGTAAGTTTTAGTTCCGTATTGAAATACTCAAATGATTTTAAACAAATTTTTGTTACAGTTCTCGACATTGTCAACCAAAAATAAAAAAGAAGGAAAGGCTGGATTGAAGATTACATAATATTTTTCCATATTTCACCAGTTTTTGTGCTTGTTTGCAAATAGCAGTGCTTTATAAATCAACAGTTGATCTTTTAATTATACAGCATTTATGTTGAATCAATTCATTGCTAATATTCTATGCTATTATGCTAATAAATCTGCACAAAATTATTTGCATTTTATGTAAAGCTTAATGTGAGGACAAAATCAAGCTACGGTAAATGAAATTGTTTATCTGAATTATTTATTGAAACTACATTGTTCCTTATCACACACTACATGTTTGTCAATAAAGCCACAAGTCTGCGACCAAAAAAGCAAAAATTTCCAAATTGTTTTTGATATGCGGTGAGAAAAATTTAAAACCAAAATAGCAAGTGTGTAAAATACTCAATACGGTATAAATGTATCGAACGTTTTCGCTATAAAAAGCAAGTGAACGTGCAATTTTATTCAGTTTATTTTATGGAGTCTCTCTAGAAACTTCAAATATTCTTGATTCAAACATAAAGTAATTACAATAATAGAAAAAAGATGTCTACTGCCAACGATTTGTTGCTGCTGACCCAGCGTGCTTTGGAGCCTTCCTTCTTCCCTAAAGATGGTGGCAAAACCAATATCAACCTACCACCCAACTTTTATACGGATCGTTACAAGACCATTGGACAAGACCTCCAAACTCGATTTGGAGAAGAAGCCACCAACACAATCAACGTTTCTCCGACCAAAATTCCAAACATCAAGTTTGCTGAAGTCATCAAAAAGGATGGATCTTTCTCTTTAAACGTCAGCTTACATCAGAAAATTGCTGGTCAACTTGTGGCACTTTTTTTGGCCCAGCCAGATATTAAATCTCTTTTTGCTGTGTCTGCTTACGCTAGAGATCGCCTCAACCCGTATTTATTCCAATATGCATACTCTGTTGCTCTTCAGCATCGTCCTGATACAAAAGACGTAAATCTCCCAAATGTAGCTCAAATTTTCCCTGATCAATTTGTTGACCCTAAAACATTCCCCCGTCTTGGTGAGGAAGGAAGGTTGCCTCAAGCCAGTCGTGTAAGCATATATTGCATCTTAATAGTCGAGGATTTTAATAAAGTTGTTCCTTTATCTAGCAAACAATTGATATTCCACCAAACTACACTGCTTCGGACCGAGAATTGGAGCAACGAATGGCATATTTCCGTGAGGACATTGGTATTAATATGCATCATTGGTAAGTAGCGATCTAAAAGATTGTAATGTGATATAATTTTCGAATCTTCCTGATCATAGGCATTGGCATTTAGTGTATCCCGGTGAAGGTCCTGACATTGTGGTCAACAAAGATCGTCGTGGAGAACTTTTCTATTATATGCACAGTCAGATTATTGCTCGGTACAATGTGGATAGATTTGCCAACAAACTGTCTCGGTAATATATTATTTATTACGTTTTTACTGTTTTGAAAATAACATCAATTCAATTTAAAGGGTCGTTGATTTATCGAATTTACGTTTGCCTCTTCCTGAAGCATATTTCCCAAAGATGATTCGAAGCTCCAATAACAGAGCTTATCCTGGCAGAGCTGAAAATTCTGTTCTCAAAGATTTAAACCGAACTGAGGCTGTTGTGTCTCTTGGGGATATGGAGAGGTTTGTTATTAATTTTTATCCCTTGGATTATTTGTTAAAATATATATATTCTTGTGTTTAGATGGCGGGATCGTATATTGGAAGCTATTGATAGTGGTTTCGTGATGAATGTAAGTTGAATTATCTATGAAAATTTTCATTATCATTTTTTTTTTTTTAATCACATAGACTCAAGGACAACGAATTCAATTAACTGAGGAAACTGGAATTGATGTTTTGGGTAATATCGTGGAAGCTTCAAAGCTTTCAATAAACCCTCAACTATATGGAAACTTCCACAACCAAGGCCATAATATGATAGCGTAAGTAGAGTTTTAAGTGATGTAGTTTCTAAATAATGATCATTTTCTCCTTTTCTCTCAGATTTATACATGATCCTGACGGTAAATATATTTTTGGAGTTTTTATTCACAGTCTGTAAATTATTCCTACGATTACTCAATATAGGTCGTCATCTGGAAGATTATGGTGTTATGAGTGAGGTAAAAATTTTATTTTTTAAATTAGAAATTCATACATGATCGAGTAAAGATAATAAAGATGTTTGTTTAATATAAATTAGGTAACCACAGCCATGCGTGATCCCATGTTCTACAGACTTCACGGGTTTATTGATACCATTTGGAGAAAATGGCTCTCATCTTTACCTCAATATCCAGCAAACAAACTTAATTATGATGGAGTTACTGTAAATTCAGTCAATGTGACTATCAACAGAGCAAATGCACAGCCTGATACTTTATTGACCTTCTGGCAAAAGTCTGAGGTTGATTTGAACACTGGCTTGGATTTTGGACCAGGTAATTAATTACATTACAAAAATAAGTGATAACATAGTCTTAATCAAATATTCCATATATTTAGGAAATGTTTACGCTTCCTTCCAGCATTTACAGGTAAAAAAAGAAAATATTGGAATATCAGACTATATTATTGAATGATTCATTATTTTTCAGTATGCACCATTCTCTTGGAGAATTACCGTGAATAATTCAGGGGCTAGGAAGCAAGGAACTTGCAGAATCTTCATCGTTCCCAAAACTGATGAACGAGGAACTACTTTAACTTTCAGAGATCAGCGCTTGTTCATGATTGAATTGGATCGTTTTGTTGTAACTTTGAATCAAGGAGATAATGTCATTGTTCGTCGTTCTGATCAGTCTGCCATCACTATTCCTTATGATAGAACTTTCCGTCGTGTGGGAGTTAGTGATGAACCAACTGGAACTGCAGCTAAAGCTGCATTCCGATTCTGTGGGTGTGGTTGGCCATCTCATATGTTGCTTCCCAAGGGATCACCGGAAGGAATGAACTTCGATACATTTGCAATGATTTCCAATTATGCAGATGATATTGTTGATCAGGCCTATGATGAGTATGTTTAAATATCTATAAAGGTATTCGATATGAATTTGAATATTTTTTTTTCCTGCAGAACTGTTAATTGCAATGATGCCGTACCATATTGTGGTCTGAGAGACAGGAAGTTCCCTGATAAAAGAAAGATGGGTTATCCGTTTGACCGAACTAACTCAGCTGCCACTTTAGCTGCATTTGTTGCAAACTACCGCAACATGAAGCTTGGAAGCATGAAGATCAAGTTCACTGATACCGTTATTGATAAATTCTAATATCCAAAATTACTTATGACAACAATGGCTACAATTCTGACACTGGACATTCTCTTGGAAACTTAAAATTATTATTTAAAATAAAAATTCATTTTCTGCAAGCATTTTTGGTTTTTCAATCAATTTAATCAATTTTTGTCAACACAGCAAAATATATTATAGTTTACTATGGTATATTATTTTCTTGAATATTAGTTGTACTCAGAAAATTCTGATTGCATTAATGTTTTAAACAAATATTTGTTCGACTAATTAGTCAAGCATGGTTCTATAGAACGCCAAGAAATTATAAATGAGCTTCATAATATGACGATAACTGTTTAAATCCATGTATCCCAATTTTCCAGCTGTGATGCCAACTTCCTGTTGAGATCGTGCCATCATCAACACTATGTGTTTTTGCAATATTGTTGATTTAATTTTATAGCAAGGCAGTCTGGCCAACTCATTAGATACACTTGAACTCTGAAATTAAATTTTTAACTTCATGATATATGAACAGTTTATTTACCTCCTGCATTAACTTTGTCCCGTTAATCGCACAAGTAAACAAAATAAGGTTGAATCCCATCAATAGCCCGAACAAATTTGAGACAACTTTGATATCATCTGATATCTTTAAGAAATCGATAATTGAAGTGATACACACATTATAAAATTTCAATTTACCACAGAAAATTTTAAGATTATGAAACATATATCCAAGGATATTATCGTCACGATTGAAAACAGGTAACTGCTAATAATCTCGTTTAAGAGGATAGATAATCTTGAATTACAAATGACTATTTATACTAAAAATCCAATTTACACACAGCAATACTTTACTTGTTAGCTTTCTGATGAATAATTGCAATCTTTCTCAAACTTTCCGAAACATCAGTTACAAATCCACTTTGAAGTTTCATTTCAAGGAAATTAATCTAAATCAAATCACGAAAAAAATTTATAATGTGAAGAAAAAATACACAACTCTTTCAAATAAAAGTTACCTCAGTTTTAACATAAGTAAAATACGCAGCACTATATTTTATAGAGTTTATATAAAATACCATATAAGAGCTCGGCAATGCGAAATAGTTAAAATAAACGATCAAATATATTCCCTGAATTCCGTAATAAATCTTTCCAATCTTGAAATCAAACCCCAAGCTAGAAATTAAAATATTGTTGTGAGGAAATAAAATCATTTCAACTAGCTTTTAACTCTATAGGCGTTCCAAATGGTCGATCTTGTTCATCTACGTGAATGCCAAGCAAGTGATGTTTCACTAAATATATCAGGAACGGCAACAAAAAATTGTTGAAATACAAAAAGTAGGACGGAAATGAGAACCAAATGTTGAATCTGTTGATTTCTTTTTGAGTCGCGTTTTTGATTGTTTGCCAAGCAGGATTATCAGTGGAGTTTGCTGAGGAGAAAACTTCTGGTCAAAGTGTATAAAAATAAATATTTTTCAAATAAACTCACTCAAATCCCACTCAATTTGCAAGTAAATAACAAATTCTTTAAGTTCCTTTCTGGTGAGCAAAAAATTGGATGTTGCATAAATATATCCCAACGCAATCATAAATTCCGGAAAAACTCTGGTAAATGATTTTAAATCAGATGCTTCTCTACTAATCAAATTTATCTTCGGGATAACTATCAAACATATAATTGCTACAAAAGTACCCAAAACTTTCCAATTAAAAAGATTATTTTCGGGCCAATATCCAAATTTTATCATCATCATTTTGTTGACACCATACAGTTTCTTAAAATTAGTTGCTTCTTGTATGGTTGCCCATATTTTAACTATTTTTTCAGTGAAACACATTTTCAAGGTATTGTTATTTTGAAGTACAATCAACTACTGCCAGTAAAAATTTCTTTTCTCAGAATTTTGTAGTTCATCAAGTTTGTCTATTTGTTTCCAAACTTTTATATTATTATTCAACTTATAAGTTTCTTCTAAAAAAAACTTAATTCGAGACTGCTCTTCATAAAGCGTTTTCAGAACACCAAATAGTGTAAAAGTGTTTTTTTCAATTCTGTTAAATTATATAATATGAAGCATACATTTAAAATTGTCCTGTATGGATTATTATTATTGATATATTGATGAAGTATTCATCACAGGCCGATTATATTGGATAATTCAAAAATGCAATTATGTTATAATTTTAAAACTTTGATGTTTTTGGAGAAAGTTTAGCTATTTTTAAACATTTCTAGTTACCATATTTATTCACTGAAAAAATGTCTTGGATAGATCATTAGAAATTTCAATTATCCATCAGTTATCACGATAAATAACTTATCACAATAGATAAGGGGCTCTATTCTAACAAATTTATGTTTAAAACCACAATATTTGGCAGTACACAGACTTCCTTCTACAATAAATTGTACAAAAACCGCAATCGCTCAAATTCTCACGATTTTTCCGAGAACATTAAATCTAAATGTGATTTAAAACACTTATGTATGATAAGAAATAACCAAAACTTTCTAGTAACACCATGTTGCTTCAATGTATGCTGATGTATGTAAGTGCAGATGAATGTGTTAAAACCTGCGGTCACTCAAAAATTACATAAAAGCAAAACATTTGAAGCAGAATGTATCAGTGATTCTTTAGTGCTTCAACCAAGAAAGTCAGAGTAACGCAAAAAATGTCTGCCGACGCTTCAAACTTGTTAGTGCTTTTCCAGCGTCCTTTACAACCTTCTTTCTTCCCCAAAGATGGTGGCAAAACTCTTGTCAACTTGCCTGAAGGCTCTTACAGTGATCGTTACAAGCCAATCGCTCAAGCTGTTATAAGCCGTTTCGGTGAAGAAACCACAAAAACGATCGATGTTGCTTCCGTTCCACCACCAAACATTAGGTTTGCTGAGGCTTTGAACAAAACTGGACCCTTTTCTCTCTTCATCCCGTTGCATCAAAAAATAGCCGGGGAACTCACGACTCTTTTCTTGAACCAACCCGATGCCAAGACGCTTTTTGCAGTTGCTGCATACTGCCGCGATCGATTGAACCCCTACTTGTTCCAATACTCGTTCTCTGTTGCAGTGGCCCATCGTGAAGATACTAAACATCTGGAGCTGCCTGCAGTGATCAATAAGTTTCCAGATCAATTCGTTGACCCTGGCATTTTTCCAAGACTTGGTGAAGAAGGCAAATTAGATGCTACTGAAAGGCAAGAGGTTGAGATTCCTAGGAATTACACTGCAACTGATCGGGAAGAAGAGCAGCGCATGGCATATTTCAGGGAGGATATCGGTGTTAACATGCATCATTGGTAATTAGAAATCAGAATTATTATATTCTATAATATTTATCACTTCTAAATTTCCTTAAGGCATTGGCATCTTGTTTACCCTGGTGAAGGACCTGACAAGATTGTTAAGAAGGATCGTCGTGGAGAGCTTTTCTATTATATGCACAATCAAATTATTGCTCGATATAATACTGATAGATTTGCTAATAAATTGGCAAAGGTAAAGTTCCTGAACAACTTCCGCGAGCCCATACCTGAAGCATATTTCCCAAAAATGATTCGAAGCTCTAATCAGAGAGCTTATCCTCCAAGACCAACTAATGCAATGTTGCGAGACATGAGCCGTGAAGAAGGAATATATGAAGTATTTTAATGATTCAAAATTATTCTAAGTTCTTTTTAACACAGTCGTTTTATCTTTAGGTGGCCGATTTAGAGAGATGGCGTGATCGAGTACTTGAAGCTATTGACGCAGGCTTCGTCACAGATGTGAGTTTTGTTTTTGAATCGACTAAATCAGAAATTTTTTAATATCTCACTTATTTTTCCATAGAAAAACTTGAATCGGATCCTCTTAACTGAAGAAACTGGAATTGACATTCTAGGAGATATTTTGGAGGCTTCAACTCAATCAGTGAATCCCAAATATTACGGAAATCTACACAATATTGGACATAATCTGATATCGTTCATTCACGATCCTGATGGTAAGTTATCTTTCCTATTACAGAAAAGCTTTGTAAAAGCTTTTTTCTATTAATCTTTCCTTTTTAAAATTTTTCAACATAGGTCGCCACAAAGAAGATTACTGTGTTATGGGAGATGGTAATTTATCATAAAACTATTACAATCACAATGGATATTGACAGAATTTTTTATCACCAACAGTCACGACAGCAATGCGAGATCCCATATTCTACAGATGGCACGGGTAAATTGAAAATTCATAAAACTATTAGCTTCGAATTAATAAGAAACATGTCATTAATAGGTACATTGACTCAATCTGGGCTAAATACAAGGCAACTTTGCCAGAATATAATACTCAGCAACTTGGATATGATGGGGTCACCGTAAATTCCATTGATATGACAATCGCTCGTCCAAATACAAAGGCAAACAATTTACTGACCTTCTGGCAAAAATCTCAGGTGGACTTGAATACTGGTTTGGACTTTGGTGAAGGAAATGTGTTTGCTTCTTTCACTCATCTTCAGCATGCTCCTTTCAACTACAACATCAGCGTGAACAACGCTGGAGCTAAAAAGCAGGGAACTTGCAGAATTTTCCTTGCTCCCAAGAAAGACGAGCGTGGCGTGGACTTGAGCTTCAAGGATCAACGTCTGTATGTCATTGAAATGGACAAATTCGTTGTGACTTTGAACCAAGGAGAAAACAAAATCGTTCGTCGTTCGGATCAGTCTTCTGTCACTATTCCTTACAGCAGGACTTTCCGTCAAGTTGGGGAATCTAATATCCCAACAAGTGAAGCTGGCAAGGCTGAGTTCAGATTCTGTGGTTGCGGATGGCCTCAACATATGTTGCTGCCCAAGGGCTCACCAGAAGGAATGCAATTTGATGTTTTCGTTATGATTTCCAACTACGCTGATGATGTTGTTGACGGACCCTATGATGAGTAAGTTAAACTTTATTAAAACTTAAGATTTTCATTTAATATAAAGATTAAAAATATGTATTGATTATTATTATTGCATCTTTAGGACAATCAACTGCAGCGATGCCGTCTCCTTCTGTGGATTAAGGGACAAAAAATACCCTGACAAAAGGAAGATGGGCTTCCCTTTCGACCGCGTTTACAATGCTGCAACATTGGCTGATTTTACAAGCAAGAACAAGAACATGAAGAGCGGACTGGTCACTGTTAAGTTCGTGGACACCGTTATCGACAAATTCTAAATGACCTCAATACTTTTTTAACAATTATTCATAATATTTTTAAGTGCATACAGAAATTACTTGAATAAACAATTTATTAAAAGTACATTATTGGGTATTATTGGATCTTATTGAAACTTTCTTATAATTCATAACTTCTTCAACTATTTTAGCTTAGCACAATTTATTGAAGAAAACATTTTTTTCAAATCGTAATATAAAAAGGAAATTAATGAGTGGGAGAAAATAAATTAAATATGTGGTCAATTCTCAAACTTCTCTTACATTGAAGTCTAGAATCAGAAAGAGAAAATTGTAATTTTCCTTTGAATTATGCACATTCAGATGAATTTTTTTTTCTTTTCGATATTTCAACGAATATCGCTTATAAAATTTAATTTAATTTAATTTAATTTTATAAAATTCACTAATTTCTGATCATTTTCAATTTTTCTATGTTCAAACACTCAATTTCACACTCAATTTATGTTAATATAAATTCACAAAAAACTTATCAAATGTCAATAAAACTAAAATTCCAGAGGCTCCAATGATAAAAAATTTGAAATCTTTACACTGAGAAAATTTTTGATAACGTTATTTTAACGTCCATTACCGTAAATTCTAAGAGATTCAAGGGTAAATCTAACATAAAAACGTTCCTTTCAAAAACATACAAGATAGAGGGACGCAAGTTCACCGAAAACCTTGTCTTATAGAACTTTGAAGTACTGTTGTATCATTATTATGTATGCAAGTCAATCGAATATTAGTTGCAAAAAACTTCGGACTTATCTTATTTCACTGTTCGATTAAGTATTTCAAAGTATTTTATTGAACATAAATTAAGATTCTTTGTATTTTTAAGATAAAAAACGCCTGGAAACTATTTTCATAACAATATCTTTTGTTGATTGAGTTAATTTTATCAGTACTCTAAATTCTGCAAAACATGAATCAAGCCATTATAATATATTAGATTAAAGTCGTTTAAGACTGGCGCTAGATATAAGACCATTATTGTACACAAAAAATGTATTTACACAAAACTCAAATAAAATTTATATTTTGACTCTATCAGTACTTTGTGGTCACATATTTGAGGTTATACTCCATAATAATCTTAGAATTTTTGCTGATAACAAAAACCATTTTTTCATTAATTTAAAGAAATAAACCCACATTATCACGCTATTGCTTAAATTTAAATGCGGTTCCCTTTCTCACGATTGAAACAAAAATTGTGGTTTTGAAAAATTGGGCAACCAAAAGCGCAAAAACGATAATGCTAGAAAAACAAATTGATACGTAACTAGAGGTGTTTCTAATTGAATAATGCGTATACTACACAATACATTGTAAATTTCTATGATTATAAGCTTAGCTTATTACTTTTGAATAATTAGAATATTGCGGTTAATAAATTTATAATAAAAGCAAAACTATTCGCTATTAATTCCATAAGTCAAATTTCAAACGTTCTCAGGTGAAGTTCTAACCTTAAAAATGTCTGCTGACGCTCAAAACCTTTTGCTGTTGTTTCAACGCCCCTTGGAGCCTTCTTTCTTCCCTAAAGATAATGGAAAGACCTCCGTAAATCTTCCTGCCAATTTCTACAGCGATCGTTACAAGCCCATCAGTCAGGGACTTCAAAGTCGTTTTGGAGAGGATGCTACAAAAACTGTGGACGCCATACCTGTTCAATTACCCGATCTGAGGTTTGCCGATGGGCTCAAGAAAACTGCTGGTTTCTCTTTATTCAGCCCACTTCATCAAAAAATCTCTGGTCAACTCATTTCTCTGTTCTTGGCGCAACCAAATCCAAAAACTCTTTTCTCAGTTGCCGCTTACGCTAGAGATCGTCTGAATCCATATTTGTTCCAATATGCATTTTCTGTCGCAATACAACATCGAGAAGATACCAAGCATTTGCAAATGCCTTCGGCGGTTGAAAAATTCCCAGATTTGTTTATAGATCCGGGTGTTTTTCCAAGACTTGGTGAAGAAGGCAAATTACCTGAAGTAACTCGGGTTAGTAAATAATTTTTAGTTTTATCTTACTATTTACAATTTCTTTTTTAGCAAACAATTGAGATTCCAAAAAATTATACCGCAACCGATCGGGAAGACGAACAGCGATTAGCCTACTTTAGAGAGGATATCGGAGTTAATTTACATCATTGGTAAGACAATTGATTTCAAATGTCACAAATAAAAGATTTAATAATTTGGGGTATTTGTAGGCATTGGCATTTGGTTTACCCAGCTGAAGGTCCTGACATAATTGTTAAGAAGGATCGACGCGGAGAGCTTTTTTACTACATGCACGGCCAGGTGAGTTTAGAAAAAATTCTTATCTAACGTATTCTAATAAAATATATATCCATAGTGCATGGCTCGTTACAATGTGGAAAGATTCTGCAACAAACTTTCAACTGTCAAGAGTATGATCAATTTTCGCGATCAAATCCCAGAGGCATACTTCCCTAAGCTGATACGCAGTTCAAGTCAAAGAGCTTATCCTCCCCGATTTGCTAACGCAATTTTACGTGATATGAATCGAGCTGAAGCTGTTGTATCAGTTGGAGACTTGGAGCGCTGGAGAGATCGCATCTTAGAAGCTATTGATTCAGGCTTTGTCACAGATGTATGAAAACATTTAATAGAAATCAAATACAGATAGTTATCAATATTTCAATCCTAGACTAAAGGAGCTAGAGTGCCATTAACAGCAGAGACGGGTATTGATATTATTGGAAACTTGTTGGAGGCTTCAACAGCCTCTATTAATCCAAAATTCTATGGAAATATGCATAACTTAGGACATTTTGTTGCGTCGTAAATTAAATTTAAATTTGTTGTATTTCAAAATGAAACTAAACGTACCTTTTTTCAGTTTTGTACATGATCCTGATGGTAATATTTTTCTTGAGATTGTTTAAAAGTGATTATTTACTTATTATTTTTATAATCATCCGTAACAGGCAGGTACTTGGAAGACTTTGGAGTTATGGGAGATGTAGCAACAGGTTATTTTCATGTGATCTCCTCTTTCAAAGACTGATATTAAGATTCATTTTTCATTTTTTCATAGCTATGAGGGATCCCTATTTTTACAAGTGGCATGGAATGGTAAGATAATAGGAATGCATGCATAGATAAATAATTCAAACAATTAAATGTATGTGGCAGGTCGATTGGATCCATCGGAAATTCCAAGATACTCTTCCGGAGTACACTCCTCAAGAAGTTGGATATGACGGAGTTAACGTAAATTCTATCAACGTTGCCATAAGCCGTGGTAAAGCTCAAGCCAACAAGCTTTTGACTTTCTGGCAGAAATCAGCTGTAGATTTGAACTCTGGTTTGGACTTTGGTACTGGCAATGTTTTGGCATCGTTCGAGCATTTACAGGTAACTAAAATCTTCAATCTTGTAATCAACACATATTGATTCATACTTCTAAATACTTCAGCATGCTCCGTTCAACTACGATATTAATGTTACAAATTCTGGAGGAACTAGACAAGGAACGTGCAGAATTTTCATTGCTCCAAAGGGTGATGAACGTGGTGTACCACTTACATATAATCAACAGAGGATCTATGTTATTGAAATGGATAAGTTTACTGTCACTTGTAAGTTATTATACTCAGCAATATGTTCGACATTAACTTATTATTTCCATAATAGTGAATCCAGGAGAGAACAGAATTGTTCGTCGTTCGGATCAATCTTCTGTAACTATCGCTTACGATAAAACTTTCCGTCGTGTTGGAGCCTCTGACACTCCTACTGAGAAAGTAGCACGGGAAAATTTCCAGTTTTGTGGTTGTGGATGGCCTCAACACATGCTTTTACCTAAAGGAACCCCTGAAGGCATGGCGTTCGATGTTTTTGTCATGATTTCCAACTATTCCAATGATTTGGTTGATCAACCTTATGATGAGACCATTAACTGCAATGATGCAGTTTCATTCTGTGGATTGAGAGGCAGAAAGTATCCTGATAGGCGCACCATGGGTTACCCGTTCGACCGAAAAAGTACATCTGCTACTTTAGCTGACTTTGTGAACAAAAACAGAAACATGCAAATGAACCAGATCACTGTCAAATTCACGGACACCATTATTGACAAGTTCTAATAAAACTTGCAATCTCAAGGTTCATAAATTGTATCCGTTATTTTGTTGAATCGATCATATGATACAATTTTTCAAATAATAAATTCAAACAAAAAATAATAAATATTTATTTTTGACATCGTATCAATTGCATATCATTCTGTTTGCAGAAACATTACAGCTATATTTTGTGTGGTTTGTATTTCCAAAATGGTGAAATATAATTTGGCCAGATTTTTAGTCGCATATTAAAAACAAACAATCTTGAAATATTTGAAATATTTGAATATATTCTTATCAAAATGTCTACCACATTAATATCTCAACGAAATTTTAAAATAAAACTTTAGCTAACAATTTCTCACGACTTGACAAATTGTCAGAATTTTAGTGCGATAAGAGCATATAATTTCTCTTTAAAACCATTTAAATATTAAACATATGATCAAATGTGTGGTTCTCAAAACTGTTATAAAAAGAAAAAATATCATGGTATTTTTATGAGTTCTCTCTCGGTCTTGAAACAGTGAATAACTAAGTAACAATCATGTCGAGCGATTCTAAAAATCTCCTGCTGTTGTTCCAACGACCATTGCAACCTTCTTTTTTCCCTAAAGATAATGGCAAGACGTCCATAAATCTACCAGCTAGCCATTACAGTGATCGTTACAAGCCTATTAGCCAGCGACTTCAAACTCGCTTTGGAGAGGAAGCCACTAACACAGTTGATGCCATTGATGTGAGCTTGCCTGACTTAAGGTTCGCTGATGGCCTACCAAAAAATGGGGTTTTCTCTCTATTTCTTCCGAGTCATCAACAAATTTCTGGAAAACTTATTAAGCTGTTTATGTCTCAACCCGATTTGAAGACACTTTTCTCGGTAGCTGCCTATTGCAGAGATCGTCTCAATCCGTATTTGTTTCAATATGCCTACGGAGTAGCAGTTCAGCATCGTCCAGATTCAAAAAACTTGGCTATCCCAACTGTTATTCATCAATTTCCAGACTTATTCGTTGATCCAAGCATCTTTCCAAGATTAGGCGAAGAAAGCAAATTGGATGAAAAAGTTCGTAATCCTGTTGAGATTCCGAGAAATTATACTGCAACTGATCAGGACCCTGAACAGCGTTTAGCATATTTCAGGTAATAGTTTGTTTTGATCTCTATTTTGAATTGTAAACAATTTTATTTTGAAGGGAGGATATCGGTGTTAACATGCATCATTGGTAAGTAACAAAAATTTGAACGTGTATGCCTTTATTTTACAAATTATTATAGGCACTGGCATTTAGTGTATCCAGTTGAGGGAGATGATGTAATTGTCAAAAAAGATCGTCGCGGAGAGCTTTTCTATTATATGCATGGACAGGTACATTTTGTACAATTAATTTGCTACGCATTATCTACATAATCGAAATTTTATTTTTAAAGTGTGTAGCCCGTTATAATGTTGAAAGGTTTTGCAATAAACTTGCAAAGGTTAAAATCATGAATAATTTCCGTGAACCGATACCAGAAGCATACTTCCCAAAGTTGATCAAAACATCTATAAACCGGTCTTATCCACCACGTCTTGTCAACACTGTGTTGAAAGATTTTAATCGTGATGATTTTGGAGGTGCTAAATTTGACATTTCAGATTTAGAACGCTGGAGGGATCGTATTTTGGAGGCAATTGATTCTGGATACGTTTTGGATGTAAGAGTATTTTTATTCCATTTTATCAGTAGATTTTTACGATTTCGTAATTTTATAGGCAAATAATAAGCGTGTACCTTTAACGGAGTCTGGTGGAGTAGATATTTTGGGTAACATTGTTGAGGCATCCAAGTTGTCGCTGAACAAGAAACTATATGGAGACTTGCATAACATGGGTCACGTGGCAGTGGCGATATCGCATGATCCTGATGGTAAATTGGTCGTTTTAAGCTTTTCTGTGCTACTCGTGACACTTCTTAGATATATCTTTATAGTTACAAATATAAAAAAACCTTTACTCCATTTTGTGATTAAAATTTTATTTACTTATTCTTTAAAATTCTAGGTCGATTCCTTGAGGGCCATTGTGTCATGGGAGATGTAGCTACAGGTGAGTTCTGAAAGAACATCTTTTAAAAGCTGTTTAGAATAATATTATAAACTATAAAATTTTCATTTTAAATTGACCAACAGCTATGAGAGATCCCTATTTCTATCGTTGGCATGGAATGGTAATTAGACTTCAATAACCTTGATATTCAATTATACAGATATTTACAATCACAGGTAGACTGGATCTTCCGCAAGTATCAAGACACTCATGTTGAATATACTCCAAGAGAACTAGCTTTTGATGGTGTTGTTGTCAATAATATTAGTGTTGCGATCAGCAAAGGTTCAAGACCTCAACCCAACAAGCTTTTGACTTTCTGGCAAAGATCTGAAGTGAATTTGAGCAAAGGTCTTGATTTTGGAGAAGGTGACATGTGGGCTGTATATCAGCATTTAAATCATGCGTAAGAATACTTTTTACATTTTTATTATTTTGCAATAGCATTTAAAAATCATTTTAATGACTCTGCGAATAGAATTAATAAATTTTTGAAAATATACCTGCTTTAGACCATTCAACTACGAGATTAACGTAACAAATTCTGGTGCTGCAAGACAAGGGACTTGCAGAATTTTCATTGCTCCAAAGACCGATGAACGCAGCATTCCTTTGAATTATAATCAGCAAAGGATCTACACCATAGAAATGGACAAATTTACTGTTAATTGTATGTAGATCTAAAATGATAAGTTTGCATGGTTATTTTACTCAATTTTTAACTTAAATAGTGACTGCTGGTAGTAACAAGATTGTGCGCAGATCGGATCAGTCATCTATCACAATTCCGTATAATCGAGCATTCTTGGAAATAAGTGGTATGGCTACCCCATCATTGGCGGACAAAGAAAAAAGAGCAGAGTTTTCCATTTGCGGATGTGGATGGCCGCAACATATGTTACTACCGAAAGGAACAGTAGAAGGCATGCAATTTGATTTGTTTGTTATGATTTCAAACTTTGCAGATGACAAGGTTGAAGAGGCTTTCGATGAGTAAGATTGATATTAATTTAAAGGCTTCAATTTTCATTTATGAAAATCATCTATTATAGTTCTATCGCTTGCCAAGATGCTGTTTCTTTCTGCGGATTGAGAGGCAAGAAATTCCCAGATAAACGTACCATGGGATTCCCATTCGACCGGAAGAGTACATCGGCTACTTTAGCTGATTTTGTGAGCAAGAACAGGAACATGAAGACAAACCCGATCACGATTAAGTTTACGGACACCGTTATTGATATGTTTTGAACAATTTTTAACATTATGACATATTTTTATTACAAGAAAACTCACATAAATTTTAAAATTTATATTGAATAAAATTATTGCACAATATTCAACAATACATACATTTTTTTATATAAAATAATGAGTGTTTTCTTGACCCTAATTAGAACCATATCTCTTCAAAACCACCATCAGTATAACAATGCACTAATGCAGTTTTATATAAATTAAATTAATTATGATGATTGCAAATGCAATAAAAACTCAACTATAGAAAAATTCATAAAATTGAGAATACCGCTTTGTCATGCTTTCATGAAAAATTAGCGTTTCTCTGACATTTTTCATTGTTTGTGATGACTTGTAGAAAAACTTGTAGGAAAACTTGTAGATTCATGATTGCTCGATGAATGTTTTGAAGCATAAAGTTACAGAGCTTGCTAGTAGTCTATGCTTGTAGTGAAGTGGAATAATGAACATAAAAGCTTTGTGCAAAATGAAGACACTCTTCAGATTTTTGTGTTTTGAACCAATAGATCTTTCTGATACTTCTCAGAGCAAAGTGAACATTCGGAAATCTAAATTTATATTTTATTGTTGGTATATTTTGCATCTTTTTTGCATGGTTCTTCAATTCTCGATCATCTATAAATACAGACATTTAATTTTCTTCAATTACGACCTTATTGGATATCTCTCGGATCTAGACTATTTTTTTATGGCCTACATTACATATGCCGTTTTTCAGTTGGAAGCAATTTGTTGGAGAAACAAATATTTGGAGATTTTTGACGAATTTCACAAATTAGAAGATTTAATTAAAAAAAACCAATTCGAGCTAGAACTGGTCTACGCAAAATTTTACAAAAAATATGTGTTAAAGTTCAACACATATTTAATTTTCCTTATTTTGACACTAACTGTGATTTTCATTGCCAAATTTAAAGAAACTCAATCTAGGAACTTTTACTTAGCATTTACTTTTCAAACATGTCTCCAAAACTTAAAGCAACTACACTTCATATTTTACATGGATCTGGTGAACTTTTATCTGAGGCTTTTGAATGAGCAGCTCGCTGAGCTATCTGAGTCCTCTGGACATAACGAAAAAAACTTAAAGAACAACAAGTATAACAAGTTTCTTTTCAAGAAACTGAAGATGTGCAAAAATCAATACAATATACTTTACAAGATCACTGAATTGGTAAAAACGGTTATGGGGAGTTCCATGTTTTTCAGTACTTTCATGTCTTATATGAGAATCTTGTTAGATGTTTATTGGTTCATATTCAGAAGCTTGAACGCTGAGTTTGATTTGTTTTTGAGTAAGACTTATAAGTTAAGATACAGATAGATCATAATTTTTGTAGCATTTTCAAGCATTCTGTATGCAGTGATGAAACTTGTAATCATAGCCCTCAATTGTCAGGCTAGTGAAAACTGCTGGAAATCTGTAATTAACTGATCGACCATTCATACTGATCTTATTTTTTAATATCGTTTTTTTGTGTTTCAGGCTAAAGTTGTTCCATACAGTTTACACCGAATAAAATATTCAATTCATTTTGTGGAGCACAACATGAATGTTCTGGTAAATATTTCAATTAATTTTTATTCATTATTTGAATAAAAATTTTGTATAAATTTATAATTCAATTCAGGTGGAGAACTTTTCGTTGGAGCTTTTGGCAAAAGAAATTCAATTATCCGCTCTGGGATTCTTTAAAATTGATTTTCTGCTGTTTGGAAATGTAATCTTATAATTTATTGTGTTTTATTCAACTAGAAAAAATAATATGATATGTATATTTTCTAGATAATTAAGGCCACTGTTGCTGCAATTTCGATTTTTGTACAGTTTGCTCCAAATTATCAAGAAATTGTGGAATTTGATATATTATATTAATTCATTCCTTTACTAGAATCTAGAAAGCTTTTAATCAAATTGATGATGATTATGAGATTATGATTTTAATTAGGTTAATTCTATATTATGTACTTTTGTCGAGACTTTTGTTGTATTTTTTCTGCAGTATAAATGAAAAATTATGATTATGAGTGCAAAGAAAAAATCCATGCTCATTTAATTTAATTGGATAACTACAACGATGCAAAGTTGCAATTCTATTTAATCAAAAGCTTGAATAGTTCTATAAAAATTTAACAAAAGAAGTAACAAAGTGAAGTGAACATGTATTCAAAAACATTCTACAACTTGAAGCTGCTTTTCAGATTTTTCTGCTTTGAGCCAACTCCGGATACTTCTGGAAAACAATCTCGCAAGTTTCATTTCTTTTTTTACTATTCAGCTAATTTAATGTTCATGCTCCTTCAATTCATCCTGATCTACAATCACCAAGATGTTATATTCTTCACAAGTGATTTGATTGGAAAAAATGTTGAACTAGCTTTGTTTTTCCTTTCATACGCATCCTACTTTGTATTTCAATTGGAAGCAGTTCGATACAGAGAAAAGTATTTTCAAATTTTCAAAGAGTTTGAAAAGCTGGAAGACGTTTTGAGAAAGTATCGTCTGAGTGTTGATCAAGTATACAAAGAATTTTACAAAGCATACCTTTTAAAGATGACTGTGTTTGGTACATTTACAGTTATTACCGTCCTTTCAATATTCTTAGTAAAATTTCATGAAACTTTATCCAGAAACTTTTGGTTAGCTTTTGCCTTTCAAAATTGTATTCAACATTTGAAACAGTTTCATATTGTATTTTATATTGACCTTGTTGAGTTTTATTTTGGCATACTCAACAAGCAACTTGAGGAATTGATTGAGTTTACTCGATATAATGAGAAAAGCTTGAAAAATCATAAATACAATAAATTTCTTGGCAAGAAATTGTTGTTGTACAAGAAAAATTATAATTCTCTCAATGAAATCACGGAGCACTTGAATGAGGTGATATTTTCATACATGATTGCTGAAAAATTACTTAACAGTTCTATTACAGGTTATGGGAAACTCAATGTTCTTCAGTATTTTTGTGTACTACCAAAAACTGTTGTCTGATGTTTATTGGATCACTTTTCGTGTTTTAAATGCAAATCTACAAACAGTACTTAGTAAGTTAACAAAGTGTTTTATTTTAGAAAAATTTAATAAGATACATTTCTAGTCGTTACAATCCTATGCAATACAATTTTAAAGTTATTGGGGATCATAGTTATTTGCCAATCATGCGAAAAATGTTCAAAAACGGTATGAAATATATTTTTCTTTATAAGACAAAAGAATTTAATTAATTTATTTGCAGTCTCAGAAAAATGCATTTTACTTACATAAAGTAAAGTTTTCATTATATTTTGAAGAGAACAACATGAATGCACTGGTAGGTAACAATAATACTCTTTCCTCTCAATAGTAACTCAAATAAGTTTTTCTAGATGGAAAGTTTTTCAATGGAGCTGATGACAAAACCGGTGAAAATTTCAGCTTTAGGATTTTTCAACGTTGACTACAACCATGTTCGAAATGTAAGAATTTGTATTATACAGTAACTGCGACTGAATTATTTGATTACAGATAATCCAAACCGTTGCGACAGCAATATCAATATTTTTGCAATTTGCTCCGGAATACAAGAAGAAGGTTAATTTTGATGTTCCAAATTAAAATAGTATTAATATTAATGAATGTTTAACCTCGTATATTCAAACTAATAAATTTATCATATTTTTCAAAAAAGTTTTAACATATTAAAAATTGTTATATTTTTCAATCTTCATCCAGAGAGTTGGCAAAATATGGCATTAGTGCCAATAAAATTGCTATAGATGCTGAAAGTTGGCTGGTAGTCTGAGAATATACGTTCAAATTAAATAAAGTACAAGACGTCATAATTTTTTTACTCACTTTTGAAAATACCTTCAGGTTCAAATCATAATATCCAAGAGCAGATAACCTCAAAGGGTTGCTCAAAATTTCCAGAGAAAAATTTTCGATCTAAAAATAATCAATGAAAAATATTTAATGTAGATACTTTAAACGATTATTACCAATTCAGTCAAAGCATTACTTCCTTGACGAATTTCGAAACACTTGAAATTATGCAGCTGTCCTCCAACACTTCTAGCCTATATTTTTGTTTTGGTATTTAGTGTGTCAATTTTAATAGAGTAACTTACAGAGATGATAAAGCTTTCACAAACAACACAATGCAGAACTAAAGAATAAATCTTTAAACCGATAGCAAAGATCAGCGAAAATACGCCATCTGTAATTTTAAGGATAATTAAATAGCAACGTCCGAGATCTGTAAATGATTTGCGTTCTTTATTTTACATGGAGTTTCCATAATCATCCTGTAGATGTCCATTAAAATCCAAAGGTTAACCTTAAAAACGTAAGTTAATTGAGTGCAGCCAAAGATTTTGTTCACTAATGTTGTGATCTTTTGAATATTTGAATAAATTTTTTTCATTGCCACAACTTTCTTTTGAATTAGTTCATTGTACTTTGAAGATCTAAGCTGCTGATTATATTTTGAGTACTTTACATTTTCTTTCAACACCTTATCCAATTGCATCAGATAAATTGTAAGTATTTTCACATAGATCCAATACTGTAATTGCTTCACAAAAATCATAAATTGTGGCAAAAAGAAGATTAGGATAATTTTCCAGCATTTATCACATTTCATTGCAAAGTTGAATTCCATTGGAAAGTAGTAAACAAAGAAACATAAACTTAAGTTCCTCAATTGTTTGTAAAATTTATTATATTCATGCTCAATGTTTACTAAATACTTGAAATTTAATTTGAAGACATTTTCGATTTCTCTCCAATACTTGAAGATTTTAACGAAGTCATCGTGATACCACATAACCTCAAATACTACAATATAATGCGTTCCGAATATAACTAATGCACGAAAGAAATCTGCGAACTCAGCCAAATCATTACTTGAAATAAACACGATACTTTTTTTACGATACATCTCTTTCATCAAAATACTCATTAAAACTAAGTGCAAGGTACTCCAAACCAGGTATTTTATCTTTAATGTATGGATCTTTTTATCAGATAGATTAAATGTTTGAACTGCCAAGAATTGTAAGACTTTGAAGAAAATTTTGAAAGTTTTGACGACTTGAATTTGTTCCATTTTCAATCAATGTCTGTTGAAGCTCAATAGTATTTTGTCTCGAGAACGTTTAATCACAAACATGTATAATAAATATATTAATTGAATGTCAAGTTGATTGTTTCTTGATGAGAAGATGGCATGGTATGACAATCTACTGATCCACAAACTATAAAGCATCATAAATTTTAAATTTCATTAGGTATATTTAGAAAATGTGTTCATTATATGTTTTTGAAAAGACAATCACTAATATCAAGATAAATATTTAATATTATTTAAATAAGAATAATGTGACCTATTTCTGTCCACTTTTCGTTATGTTTTTATAAACCAAACCACGGATGTATGAGCTTGTATAATATAATAAAATGTATGCAGATGATTTTGAAAATATTTAACGAGTAAAGGTAGTAATGGGATATGATTGATAAAAATAAAAGCTAATAAGAAGAGCTTTGAATGTAAATAGCACTTTAATGATGATATAAATAATTTATTAACAATTTATTTTTTCAAATTTCAGTACTTAAATTACATTTTATATATTTCAAATACGTCCCACATTACAATATTGTTGCAAAACTTTTGTAAAATTATCAGTCTTTGATTATATTAGTACCACGAATTCAGAGTTATTAATTTAATGCCAATTATTATCATCATTTTTCATTATGCTGTGGATATAGATCAAGATTACTTAGCATGCTACAAACAACTGAAACAGATTTGCTGGTGTCAACAACTTGCGATGGATGTCTCAATTTTTTTTGATATTTGTGTGACCCCAATGTATGGTATTTGTGAAGCATCTTTGATGTGATCACCATTTAATTTCATTTAGATCGAAAACTTCTCACTCCAAATGCTTTAGGATGGTTCGACTTGAATATAGGACTGCTTATCCAAGTGAGAATTAATTTTGATTTAATTTTTTTAATTTAATAATATTTATATTTGTAGTCTCTGGACCGTATAGCAACTATACTTGTTGTTTTGATATTAAAGATTCCTATTTTTGTAATACCAGGATATACTTTTGATCTCTGAATCCAGAAATATATAAATGTCACATAGATACAAATATATATCTTTCAATCAAAATCGATTTATCTGTTTGAACATTTTTCTAAAAAATATTGATTCCACGACAGCGTATCATTAGTTGGAAAATATAAATATGGATTTTTTTATTTGGACTAAAATTTTATTTTGGATTATTTTTTTTATTGGATGCTGGATTTATTTTTTTTGGTTGGATGTATTTTAGTTGGACTTTTAAAAAATTTTGGATTTTATTATTTGGATTTTTTAAATTTGGATTGACTTTATATGGATAATATCTTTGATTGGAAAACATTTATGCTATTTGGAAAGACTTTTGTGGACGATGAGCTATAAAGGGTTTTAAATCCTTCCATTTACACATTAGTGCAATGTGTTTAAATAAAGAAGTCTTTTTTAAAAAGATAAATTCCAAACGGATAGAGTGATACTAATACTTAGATTAAACATAAGTGTGGTGTATCCTCCAGCTGGGGAGATATACAACTTCTCTGACACAAGGTCGGTTTTCTCATACAAAATCAACTTTTAAATGGTGAAGCTCTAGCGATTGAGTTTCTTCAAAAAAATTGTTTTGTAAGATGAAACGAAAAAAAAATTATTTGAATTTAACTACAAGCTGAAAAATCTATACGTCTCAACATTGTTACTTGTATTTCAACATGAAAGTGGTTTTTAAGTTTCAAATATTTTGATAATTAAATAATTTTCGCAGAACTCAATCGCTAACTTGTACCATAGAACCATTCAAAAGTTGATTTTGTTTGAGAAAACCGACCTTGTGTCAGAGAAGTTGTATATCTCTCCAGCTGGAGGATACACCACACTTATGTTTAATCTAAGTATTAGTATCACTCTATCCGTTTGGAATTTATCTTGTAAAAAAAGACTCATCTTTATTTAAACACATTGCACTAATGTGTAAATGGAAGGATTTAAAACCCTTTATAGCTCATTGTCCACAAAAATCGTACCAAATAAATGTTTTTTTTACAATTAAAAATATTATCCATATAAAGTCTATCCAAATTTAAAAAATCCAAATAATAAAATCCAAAATTTTTTATCAGTCCAACTAAAATACATCCAACTAAAAAAAACCCAAAAAATTAAATCCATAAAAAAATATTTGTCCAACTAAAAATTTCCAAAAAATAAAATACAAATAAAAATTTCCAACTTTTTTTTTTGTCCAACTAAAGAAACACTACCGATTCCACTTGCATTATTTAATGTGTACAATTTATTTTTAGGTCAAAAACTCCCTTTAAGAAATCAATGATGAAACCAATGCTTTTTTGCAACGCAAAAATTATAAATAGGAATTCCATCCTCCATGAATGTAAGCCATATTTCGTCAAACTTTTGATTGATGCCGTATATGACTAAATACTCTCCAAGGATTCATTTAATCAGTAGAAAAACATTAAGCAACAATATATTAACATTGTATTCTATACTTGATAAAGCAGTTGCTATCCGATATGGTCGACCAAAAGATCGTATATCTTTTACAAGCTCTTGGAGTTTGGAACCAAAGCGAAACTGCTTTTTCTGCTAAGTTTATAAAAGTTTTCACCGTTTTTAATATGTTGATACTTGTTTCAATCGTGTCGGTACAGATATTTACTTGCGGAAATGCAATAGAACAAACTCATGGAGCTTTAGACGCTATAGCAGATTCAATATTATTTTTGAATCCAATCTTAACACATTTTGTTATCCTAGTGGAAGGGTTGAGAAATAAAATGAGTTTGGAAAAGTGTTGGACAAATTTGCGAAACGTTGACATTTTGATCAACAAAGATAAACTCAAAAATGTTAAGAAGATTCATCAAAGATTCATGAAAAAACAATATTGGAACTTTTTCTTCGCAGTTATTTTGAGCACATATTTTGAGTTGAAAATAATGTTTACAATTAATCCTAGTGAGAATTGGTTTCGGCATTGGATGTCCACTGAATTTTCCCACACTATGGTACGAGTTGGCAACTTGGTCTACATATTTTACATCGACTTGATCACATTTTACTTAGAGCTTTTGAACTCTAAACTAAATCAGATTGGGGATCTATCAAAACTCTTTGAGAATGGAAGGAGCAACAAATTTTTGGAGAAAGTGGTGAAACGGCAGATAAAATGTGCTATGAAAGCGCATTACCTAATAAAAGATACATCGGATATGATCAATGAATCTTTGGGATGGTCACAACTGTTCAATGTTTGCCAGAATTTAATTGGGACAATAATGGACTTTTACTTTCTAACGAATGCTTGGCTTTTCTGGAGCAGCCATCGATATGGTAAGGAATCACTTTAGAATTGATTGGAACGGAAACCTTGTTTATTTCAAACTTTTTGATACTCATGCATTTCATTCATTCTCAAACAGAATCAACTTTCACCGTTTTCCCTCTCTTGATTATAACGATGCTTTTAAATTATTCGTGTGAAAAATTACTCAGTGAAGCAAAGGTGATTGGAAGCAACGTGCATGCAATTCAACGACTATTTGATGACTATCTCTCAAGTGTGCTGGTATTGATTACACCTGATTTTCTTGAAAATATCTCTGATTTGTGCATTTTATCATTCCAGATCAGAGACTTTTCATTGCAGATTATTCAAGCGGAATTTTCTATTTCTGTTAAACAATTTGTGTTTTTAGGATTTGGAGGAATGGCAAAGGTTTGTAGATTATAGATTGTGCATTCGTTTATTTACACTGATTGATTTTAGTTTTTGGGGACAGTCATAACATTTATGCTCTATATGAACCATATTCATTGGATTGAGTTACAAAAGCAAGGAGTTATGAAGTACAACACATAATTCTAGATTTAATAATTATGTAACGTCATGTCTACAATATTTGTTTAAAGTTTTTCAGCTTAATTATAATAAAGCTCCCTTTTTTGTTTATTATGCATCATTAATTTTATATGTATACCTATAATAAAGCCCAAACCCATATAACATATTACTTGAAATTAATTGACGTCGCGTGTGGAAGTTGTCACATAAATCTGTTTGTCATTTTAATTGAATTGTTTTATTTTTACGGCCTCAATATGAATTGTTGGTATGAACGATGTATGATTGTACTATAGTATCATTTATTATTCATATCACTTATATAAGTTTTAACTTTACTCTTGTCAAATTATGTGAATTTTATTTCGAGTATTTACATTTTTGATTGACTTTTTGAAGAATATGCTTTACTACAAATTTAAACAGCCAGATAGCATATTTTGTAATAAATAATTTTCCTTTAATTTGCACTTAGTACCCAGAACAGAATGGCTTATTACTGGGAAACAATTTTGAATTTTAAAAAAGGTTATTTTGAAGAGCATCAGCTTGAACTGCGAATCATTATCACGAGAAAAGTTACAACAGATGAAAACAGCTGAAAAATTAATTATAATATGTTTAATAAATTATACTTACACCTATAATAAACTTTGTAGACTAAGAAAAGCTGTAAGAATAATCTTAATAAACTTTAAAGATTTTATGAAAAAAA
The DNA here is from genome assembly GCA_038502155.1 of Parochlus steinenii. NCBI lineage: Eukaryota > Metazoa > Arthropoda > Insecta > Diptera > Chironomidae > Parochlus > Parochlus steinenii. The sequence continues at coordinate 2,305,459 of JAXCIN010000048.1, read as the reverse complement.
AACTCGGGCATTTTTGTTAAGATACTTCAACTTAAAAATTTTATTTTATTTATTCAAACATATTTTTTCTTACATTTTTCTTTACATTCCACAAAAATTTTACTAGCGACAACTCTCCAACTCCATCAAACTCAAAAAAAAGACTCGGGCAGTTATAATAAAACACTTTAAAAAATCATTTTTATTGACCTACAATTTGGAAGGAAAAATCGTTTTTCATAAATTCTTTACATTTTCAATTTACATTACAAACAAATTGTATTGACCGCAACTCTCCATCCATCAGTCCTTAACTTCAAAAATAAAACTCGGGCAGTTTTAATAAAACACGATAAAAAATCTATTTTATTGACCTTGAATTTGGAAAGAAAAATTTTTAACATTTATAATTTACATCATCAAGGATCATCCATTTTTTGATCGAAGAAATTTTCAAGAAAATAACGGGGCATCCTTTAATCGACCACGATTTGTTATATAGGATCACAAATAAATAAATAAATAAATAATTTACATTCAAAAAAAAAATTAGCCAACTCTTCAACTCCATCGGTCATAACACATCCCAAAAAAAACACTCGGGCAGTTTTAATAAAACAAGTTAAAAAATCTTTTTTATTGACCTAGAATTTGGAAGGAAAAAATATTTTTTATAAAAATTCTTTACATTTATAATTTACATTTCAAACAAATTTTATTAGCCGCAATTCTTCAACTCCATCAGACCTCCATCTGAAAAATAAAACTCGGGCAGTTTTAATAAAACTAGTTAAAAAATCTCTTTTATTGACCTAGAATTTGGAAGGAAAAAATATTTTTCATAAAAATTCTTTACATTTATAATTTACATTTCAAACAAATTTTATTAGCCGCAATTCTCCAACTCCATCTGTCCTCAACCTAAAATTTTGAACTCAAAAGAAAAAGAAAAATAAATATTAATAAATATTGTATCACTATCAACTAATCCCTATATATTTTAACAAAAATCATAGAATAATTCAACATCTATCTTGGTTTGATCCGCCAATCTCCCCAAAAAAATGTTTCATTATTCACCGATTTTTATTTTAAATACATCTAACTTAATTCTAATTAATTCTATTTTTCGTTTTTTTTTAAAAGGTTTTTTATCATTTTTTTTAATAAAAATTAAATAAAATTCAAATCTAATCAAATCAAGCCAAAAATCAGTCTATAACTTCAAATTTTGAAACTAACAACTTAACTACAATCCTTTAGGATAAAATTCGTTTGCTCCCGAATGCAACCAAATACATTTTTTTGGAACAAATACGTTTGCTTCCAAATTCAACCCGAAAGTTTTTTTCGGTTTGAATTCGGGTGCTTCCAAATTCAATCCGAAAATTTTTTTTGGTTTGAATTCGGATGCTTCAATGTTCAGCAAAAAAATGTTTTTAGGACAAAAGTCGGGAGCATTCACATTCAAACAACTTTCATTCATAAAATTTTTCCCTACTTTCATATTTCCCTTCTCAGATCCATTTTCATACTTATAATCAAAATCATACTTCCCTATTGTAGCAAATTCGGATGCCATTGGATTCAATTGGAAATTTCTGATCTTATCTTCTTCTTCTTCCTCCTCCATCATGTCATTCCAATCAGTAGACATCTAGAAAGAAACAAAAAAAAATCAATTAATTTCTAAACTCACAATTTCTAGTACACTTTAGAAATTTTTTTCCAAATCTATCCAAAATCACAATTTTTTTTCTTATTTCAGAGTTAAAGTCCCAAAGTAAGGTTTTCCGACACTTTTTGTTCCAAAAACCCTAGTATTTTAGACTTTATCCTACTTTCAAAATTTTTCAATTTCAATTTTTTCAATTTTTTTTTAATATCGCTTTAAACTACTAACCTTCACTTTACTATCAAGTAGAAGCACCTTAATAACGATAAAATCAAGTTTTTTGGTGTTTGAGAGCGTTCTAAGTATTTTTTTTAGCAGTTTATATGGAGCGTTTTGCAAACTCGACTGTCAAAATCTTCAAAATTTCTCTCTGACTCATAATCCGGAAAACCCCCAAGGACTACTACTTTTTCTTCCGGAAAATTTTCGGAAAATTTCCGAAGTTTTATTTTTCGGTGTAACCTTTGCTTTTTTTATGACTTTTGCGATACTTTTGCGAATTGATCGTCACCGGTGCTCTTGATAGGGTTGCACCTGAAGGAAGAAGTGTTGTTATAGTGTCGACTTACGTGAAAATAGTGGTTTCAATGAGCATTTAGAACGTAGTACTTGGAAAACAACAGATAAAAGCGGTTAAAAATGAATTACTTTGTTAGATTATTCTTTCGTATCGCTCTTTTGGATAGTAAAGACATTTCATAACGAAATTGATTAAGAATAATCAATGATCGGAAACTCAACAGCAAGCTGAAGGTAGCTTGTATGCAGAGTTGTGAGTTAACTGAGTTATTTCTGACTGAATTGTTGATTCAGTTTTGTGAATTTAGTATAAACTTACTATGAATATGCTACTTATGGTTACTTTTTGTTATTATTTTTAATCAAATTTATGCTAAATAGGTAGGTAGATAGTTTTTCGTGCCGTATTAAAATCGCCATTTATCCAATGAACTGTGTCAAGTCATGGATTTGGATGCAAAAGTTCGATACAGTTTGTCTTGATAGAGCGACTATCTATGGTGGTGTATACACCAATCCACATTGAGCGCTCATCCTAAGAATAACATTTCTGAGCTATTCACGAACCAATTGAGCTCAGTTAGTGATTCTCAAAGATGCGCGTTGTGTCTAAAATACAGAAGATTAAAACAATTGCAGTATAGCTGATTCTACAACATTGACTTGCTGGTCTCGTGTACGTACCTAACTTTAAATTCTATTAAATAGAAATCAAAATTTTATCTCAAAATGAGGTTATTCTAAAGTGGACAGGTTTCCTTGGAGCTTCTAACTCATATGCTCCATTCAAAGCTTCCATTAAACCAATCGTATAAATTTATTTGCCTGATATTTCGAAAACACAAATTTGGACAATTTATGATTATTTGTATTGAAGACATGACACACTTTCATAAAATTTTCCAACCGCTTTGCCAATGATTCCAATTTCCAATTCGTATTCATGTAATGCAGAAATAAACATTTATATTTATTTGATAAGAATCCAAAACCAGTAAAATAAATAGTAAAAAAAAGTCTCTTGCTACCTATTTTGGAATTACTGCAACATATTTATTGGCTCAATCTTATCGGCCTTTCAATGGTACCATTTTATTACAATTTTACAATGTATAATTTAAGAAAAACAGGAAAAAGCTGGAAAAACTCGGGAATACAGGAAACAATAACTTTGCAATTTTAAGTCTGAACTTTCAATTTATTAAATTATAAAGGGAAAGGTCAAAAATGTAAATTGAAAAACAACAACAGCTTAACTCCACAATAATATACGACGAACGGACCTTCGAATTACTTTTATCTTTTCATCCTACATAGACTTCTAGAATTGGAAATTAAAAAAAATCAAATACATTCGTCGAAGCCTATTATTGAAGACAACATGTTATTCCAGCTCTTTATTATCAAAACTTCCAAAGATATATAAACAATTTATATTTTATTTTAGAAGGTTTTGTAAGAATCCAAAACCAGTAAAAAATAAATAGGGACAAAAAAGATACTCTTTATTCTTCCTATTTTGGAATTTCAAATTTGGGATCTGCAACATTTTATTTATTTTGGATAGGTTTAATCTTTAGTATCGGCCTTTCAAGTTTCAAGGGATATAAACCATTTTTCAATTTTCATTAAAAAAAATTTTCCGATGTATAATTTATTCAAAAAAACAATTGAATTATTAACGAAAACCTTGAATACGAGGAAAAATTTTCAAACTATTCAATAAACTTTTATTCAATTTTAAATCAATGAAACAAGAATTCCAATTTATTAAATTATAAAGGACTTCTCCGCTAGTATGGAAAGTCAAAAATGTAAATTGAAAAAATCAACAACAGCTTAAATTTCAAACATTTTTTCTCAATAATAAGTACGACGAACGGACCTTCCAAAACTCGATTTTTTAATTTTTTCATCCTTCTAGGACTTTCAAAAAAATTGACTTTACCACCAGATGAGATGATTGGAAAAACATAAAAAACTCAAATCTCAAATTCTAAAAGACCGAAGTGCTATCTCTAATCGTTCTCGAGTTTTGAAGCTGAGAGTAAGCGGTATAATTGAAGACAATCATGTTAAGACTTTTCAAAAAGCTCTCTATTATCAAAACTTCCAAACATCGATATATGCTTGACCGAATATTAATTAGTAGAATTCTGAGTGATCCTATGTTTTTATAATTTTCTGAAACCATGGTTTTTTTTCAAAAAAGTAGATGAAATTATCATAAAGGTAGTGGACCAAACATCAGGTGCATTTCTTGAAATATTTGGGACATTTTTTCTAAAGGCCGAAAGATAATCGTTCTCGAGTTCTTTATTACCAGACTGATCCTCCAAAAACTATATTGTTTGCAATAAATTCAAATTTGGGATCTGAAAGTGGATTTTAATAAATTTGCATTAAACAAGGAAGCTTTTTGGATAGGTTTATCTATTGAAATTTAGTACAATCGGTAAGAAGTTTCAAGATATAAACTCTCAAATACCTTTCATTCAATTTTCAATAAAAAATATTCTTGTTTCGCATCATCGAACTTTGATTCAAACAAAACAATTGATTATTAACGAAGTTGAATTTTCTTGATAAACGAGGACTTTTTCAAAATTTTCAAACTATTCAATAAACATAATTATTCAATAAATTTTCTGAAAATCAATAAAACAAGAATTCCATATTAAATATATAAATATAAATATAAGATATTATTCAATATATATATTCTATGCAATTAAATCTACTAGCCAAATGGAGCTGTTCAAACCAGACACCAAATTGATCCATAAACATTGTATAATCGTAATCTTTTCATAATCCGTAATTTATTGCATCAACAATGTCTGGTGCTAATTTCAAACATATATTGATGCATCTATAAAAATCACCGAAATTCAGCAGAAAACAGCAAAACATCCCCTTTCTACAAACGAAATTGCACAGTCTATATATAGACAAAATTATGATATATCCCAAAAATTACGTTTAAGCAATTAAACGTCCCCTTTTGCTATTTCTTCTCTTCCAGCCAATTTCAACAATCCCAACATTTTTATTTATGTTGTCACGATATGTCGCACAAAGCATAATTTCTATAATTCCTCATGGCAGAGCGTATAGAAGCAACACAAAAATCATTTCCATTTTAATAACGTAAATGTTTTTCCATAAATATTTTAATCAGTCAGGGAAAAAATGTGAACAAATGTGAGTCAAATATAGCGTCATTACTTCATTATTTATCATAACTTTATGACTTTCAGCGAAGGAAAGAACAACGAGGGGTGCAAGGAATTAAGCTATTTAAGGTTTATTGTGTTAGTGGAACTACGTTGAAAGTTACAAATCAATAAAATTGATAGGATGGACTTGATTTAAAGATTCATATCTAATTTATAGAACATAAAAAGAACTGAGTATATGAAATTAAGTAAAGACCACTGTAATTTGGTTCCTCCTTTATATATTTTCGCAATCCAAACATAAATCTGCATCTAAATAAACTTGTCCGGACTGCAAAACTTCTTCTTCTCCTCCAGATTCCAGTTCCAATTTAGTATCTGCATACGTCACAAACATCACTTCATTGGTCAACCTTGTGAAAACATCATTCAAACAATAAAACTTCTTGGACTTCTGGATTTTTGGAAATTTGAAAGATGTTGTGAAGGCTGTTGAATTATTTTCTGGGTGCTCAATATTCACTACGGACTTCCTGATGAAATGATCTTCTTCAAACTGCCATTTGTATTTCACATCAATGTTTTGTAAATCTTCTACAAAATTGTGCACTGAATTTTTAATTAACGAACAAATCTCCTTGACCGAACTAAACTTTTTTTCTAGTTTAGGGATAATTGCTTCGTGAACCACCAATTCAACTTTCTCGACATCCATTAGCTCTTCTTTCTTGACAGTATCAATTTTTTGATCGCCCCAGCCTCCATTTATATTATGAATTGTTGTTTGAGATTGCATTGGAGTGGTCATCTTTTTGAACTCTTGAGATTCACACAAGCTTTCTAAAGATTTAAAGCTTGTGACTTCAGGAATAGTATCTTCATTGTCCAGGAGATTTTTTAAATCATTGAATAGGGTGGAATCGATTGCTCCTATAATGAACAAAAAATTAAACTGGTCTTTTATCTTGAAATCTAAACAAAACTCACCTCGAACTTCATACTTATCCTCGCTAAAGTGTTCTTTAAAGGCCTCAATTTCTTCACCAATACAACAGTACTTTCTACAAAGCCAGCTTGGAGTCTCACGGCTTTGTTCATTCAAACTCACTATTATATGGTCCACAGTGAGTTTTTGGTTTTGCAGTGAGGCGTAACTTTCCAAGAAACCACTGTTTTGAACCATAAAGGAATCAAAAGATGAAGGTTTGATAGGTGCAGTTTTGCGAAAGTTATAAATGCTGCAGAAAGTGCCTGATAAGATTTCAGGAGGTTTAGGAACAAAAGAAGTTCCATTAAGCTTAGAGTAATAGTTTCCAAGGTCAATAGCTTTCTTGAGGCGCTCCTTGATTGTGGTTTTTTTGAAGTCGTCAGTTTTTGCTGCAACAACGGTGAGTAATGATTTTTGGGCATTTTGCTTGGAGTAAAAATTTCCTAGTTTCACTGCAAATTCCCATTTTGAAATCTTACTCATGGAATTATTCTCGATTGGCTTGCAAACCGATTTCTTAGGTGAATCAATCCTAAATGTGTAGTTATTTTCGATTTTTCTTAGCAAAAATATTTTAGCGTGGACTGGAATGGCTTCAGTTTTCCTACTCTGCAACACTTCATACTGTTTCTTGAGAATGCTGAGGAAAGCTGCACTTTTTCCAACCAGCATGCAATTTTTGTTGTAGGCTCGTTGATTTTCATACTCAAAATTTGAATTCAAGTTCCAAAACATATTTTAAAAAAAACTCTGGAAGCTCACTTCAAGATAACATATTAAACTCTAGACTACTTTGTTCAAAAATGTTGGCTGTTTTGCATCAAAATTGAATACATAATTTAAAAGTTTAAAAGTGTATTTAACATTCTAAAATGTATGGTTGCCACAACTAGATCTATTGGTACATCAATTGGTACATCAATTAAAAATTAGCTAAAGACCAAATTAATCTAAAAATTTGTGATTCTGATTTATTTTTCAGCCATTATGTTAGTTTAGTTAATAAATGTGCAGTTTTAAAGTAAAATAAGAGACCCTACTTGAATGAGACTTCATTATTTATGAATTACTAACGAATAATTGGACAATTGGACATATAAATGCCAATAAACAAAATTTTTAAATTGTACTGTAAGCTAACTTGCATGATTGATGAGAAAAATAACTTTAAGTAAAATGTTTCAAAAAACTAGAATGCCAAGTCGATTTAGAGTCATTCAGAGATGCGATCTTTAAAAGCAACCAACATGAAAATTTTCGTCAAGAAAGCTATAAAAGATTACTTAAACTCTGATGAAATCTTCAAAGTTGATAAAACAATCATGCTGAAGACTGGTTGTTGGCCTAGTCAAAGCTCATTAAATTGGAAGCTGCTTACTGGATTCTTTTGCCACCTATTTTTGAACTTAGGACCAAAGTGCCACAAAATAGTAAAAGCTCTCGTTGTCTCTGATTTCAAGATGGTTGCCAAGTGTATACCTGAAAGCATAACCGTTATTTGGTATCTCACCAGCCTCACAATATTTATGTACAATAAAAATGTCTTTAAAGCTTTCTGTGACCAATTAAACATTGACTGGAATGATGGTAAAATTACAAAGATTATTCTACTTTGACCATGAAAGAGTAAATACTCAAAATTACAGCTGCTGCAAACGTTAATCCACTGTGGCTTGAAATTAAACAAAAAACAGAAAAAGATGCCAACAAAATGACAATTGTTTCAGTTTTTTCAATGGCGTGTGCCCATTTTATATTCTTTGTGCTACCATTTCTAAGTTATTTAGTAAAAGTTTTCATTTTGAGAATGGAGATACCAGACAGTGCTCGACCAGTTGAATCTTTAGCAGAGTATTGTCATTTGATGATTTAATATGTTGACAAAAATAAATTTAATTTCAGCTGGGGATTTGACATCAAAAAAGGACCAATTTTCTATGTGTTTGCAATTTTCTACCTCTTCATATATTTCAATTACTATATAATAGGGGTGAGCAACTTGGTTTTTTTCCATAATTGCTTGAGATATTGTACTGCGATTTTCACGTACATAAGAACTGAAATTCAACAATTGGAAAAAACTCTTGCGGAAAATGAGATTTGTGATAAGTTAGTGTCCAAGAAACTTAAGGAAATTGTTGTATGGCATAACAAAGCTATCGAGTAGGTAGGAATAGTTTCCATTCCATTTTATATTTTGAAAAATGTACCGTTTAGATTATGCAAACTACTCAATGAAGCTTTAAGATGGATTGCATTCATCATAGTGACACTGGCATCATTTGTGATCTGTTTCGCTGTCCTGAAATCATCTTTAGTAAAAGAAACCCTTTTATTAAAAAAATATTATTGCTTTTAATTTTCACTGTAGATTCTTAACGACTTCCGAGCAATTGTGAAAATTTCTTTTTTGCTATCAGTCTTCAAAGGTGGATTCTTTGTTTTTACTGTTTTTGGACAGAGGCTGATGGATGAGGTATAGATAGTGTACAGTCTTGAAATCACACAAAAATCCAACTAAATTTGTAAATTATTCTCAGAGCTCATCAATTGCTTATGAAGTTGGGAATTTGCCTTGGTACAAGATGAAATCAACAAACTCAAAAATGCATGTTTTACTTATCATCTTACGATCTCAACGAAAGATGGGAGTTCAAGCAGGACCTTTTGCTTTGATGACATTTAGGAGTTATACTGAGTCCATGCAACTAGTATACAATTTTTTTAAGGCTTTTCATACATTGTTAAATGAATCAAACTAAATGTTAATCGAACCGTTAATTACAAATAAATCTGGAACTATATATAAACGTGCTTTAAGTGTCCATTTAAGAATGATGCGGGTAAAGTATTTTTAAGAACTAGGTATTTTAATCATGCTGTTCAAAAATTGGTTTGATTGAAAATACTGAGAATATAGAATCTATTTCTGCTTTGTTTTTCAACTAGAATTATTCTATTAATTTTTCTAAATAATTATAAAATACAAAAGTTTGAAAATCGTTCAAACTCTTTTGTGAATCAATAATTAAAGTCGAGTAAAATCAAAATTTATTGTGCTTAAAAAGGAAAACAAAAGTTTATAAATACTTACTTACTGAATGCATCGAGATACAGCATGAACTCTTTAAAGAAAAACCTTACCAAAAATTACATAAACCCTGCAGAAATCTTCAAAATCGAGAAAAGGATTATGTTTAAAACTGGATTTTGGCTAGATCAAAGCATATGGAACTGGAAACCTTTAACAGGAATTTTTTGTCACTTGTTTTTGAACATAGGACCAAAAATCAACTACGTAATAAATGCTTTGGCTGTGTCAGATGGTAAAAAATTTGCTAAGTGCGTACCAGAGAGTTTCATCGTTATTTGGTTCTTCATCAACTCAAGTATTTTGATTTGTAACAAGAAGGTTTTCAAGGAACTTTATGAGTTATTGCTACATGACTGGAAAGATGGTATAATTCCTTTAACAAACTAGTTGTTTTATTTTGCGTTTTTATTGCAGCTGCTGAAACATTAAATCCATTTTGGCTCAAAATAAAGCAGCAAACTGAAAAAGAAGCCATGAGAATGACTATATTTTCATTTAGCTCTGCCATGTCTGCCTATTTCACCTTCTACGTCCTACCATTTTTGATATATTTGGTGAAGAAGTTTGTTCTCAGACAAGAAATTTCAGACAGCTTGCGTCCAGTCGAAACTTTAGTCGAGTAAAACAGTGTAAAGTTTAATATAGGATATTTCTTATAAATTTTTTTTTCCAGCTGGGGCTTTGATATAAGACAAGGACAAACTTACTACTTGTTTGCCATTTTCTACTTGGTGATTTGTTTCTATCTTTACATTTCAATGGTCATATGCTTTGCTTTTTACCACAATTGTTTTAGGTTTTGCACAGCTTATTTTGTTTATTGTAAGACAGAAATTCAACAGTTAGGTGAAGATCTTTTGATAAGTGATTTCAGTAACAAATCTGAATTGGTGGCTGAGAAATTGAAGAAAATTGTGGTTTGCCATATTAAAGCTATCAAGTGAATTTAAATTTGAGTTTTTTCAGAAAACTTCAAATAATTTATTTTCTTTAGGTTATGCAAACTGCTTAATCAAGCATTAAGATGGATTGCTTTCACTTTAGTAACTCTTGTGACCTTCATCATATGTTTTTTGGTACTAAAATCATCGCTGGTATGTTATTTCTTAATATTCTATTTTTTTGACAAATTACAAGTATTTTTTTCAGATCTTGGACGATCTTCGTGTTTTCATAAAAATGGCATTTATTTTAAGTGTTTTGAATGGAGGATTCTTTATTTTCTCGTATTTTGGACAAAATCTGCTACATGAGGTATATTTCATATAATTGTGCGTAATAAACTTTAAATCTTAACATTCAATATTTTATTCCTTGTTATTCAAGAGCTTATCAATCGCTAGTGAAATGGAAAAGTTACCTTGGTACAAGATAAAGTCAACAAGCTTGCAAAAATATATTTGCTTGATCATTTTAAGATCTCAAAGAGAAATGGGTGTGCAAGCAGGACCTCTTGCATTCATGACTTATGATAGCTATAGTGAGGCCATGAAATTAGTTTTCAATTATTTTACTGCTTTTCATACATTGTTAAATGATTAAAACAATTTAAAATAGTTATGCTTCATAGAAATTTTTTGTACGCAGCATAATTTTTGTGAAATAAATTAGAAATTAAATTATTTAACTGAAACAAATTTAAAAGGCTATAGCTTAATACAATATGATGTCGTAGTTATTTTAAGCGGTATCATCAAAAATGATGTTACTGAAATAGTTTTGATTGGCTTGATATTTGAATGTTGATGACAAAACTTCTAATACACGAGTTTCAAAGTTCAATCCAATATTAAGTATAATTGAGATGATTGACCAAACTTCTACAACTACTATGTCATTGGTTGATGGAACACTCAGCAATCAAGAACAATATGAAGACCCTCAAAAAAGAGAACATCAAAAATATCATTAACTCTGATGAAATCTGTGAAATAAACCGAGCAATATTGCTGAAATGTGGATGCTGGATAAATCAAAGTTTTTTAAACTGGAAGTTTTTGACTGGATTTTTTTGTCATTTATTTTTAAATTTGGTTCCAAAGCTAAACTATATGCGAAAAGCTTTGGCTGCCTCTGAACTTAAAAACTTTGCAAAAAGCTTTCCTGAAAGCATTATTGTTGTTTGGTATCTCGTCGCCACATTGATCTTGTATTTTGTGAAAAGTTATTTAAGGGAGTTATTTGATCAATTGGAAGTAGACTGGAAAGATGGTATGATTTTTTTTTGACATTTATTAACATTTATTATTTATTGTAACTTTATATTTATATAGCTTCAATTAGCACAAATCCTGTTTGGTTGGAGATTAGGAAAAAAACAATGAAAGCATCAAACAAACTAACTCTTGGATCTCTTGCTTTTTTAATCATTGCTCATTTCAATTTCTTTTTATTGCCATTCTTAATTTATTTGATAAAGCAGTTTCTACTAGGAGTGGAAATACCAGAGCATTTACGACCATTAGGGACTCTTGTCGAGTAAGTTAACTGCGATGTATAAAAATTAGGATTTTATGAGTTTTAAAGATGTTTTCAGTTCTCTATCTTGATAATGATATAAATTTTGTAGCTGGGGCTTTGACATCAAACATGGACATTTTTACTATGGATTTGCGCTATTTTACATCACCATCTACTTATACCTTTACATCTCTGGAATTATCTGTTTCACATTCTATTTAAATTGCTTCAGATTGTGTGCTACATTTTTTACATACGTCAAAACAGAAATTCAACAGTTAGGTGAAGATCTTCAACAGAGTGATAGTGAATTTTGCAGGAATCCCGGTTTAGTATCTGAGAGGTTGAAAAAAATTGTAATATTGCATCTCAAAGCAATCAAGTAAACATATCTTGGTAATTTATCAAGATTTTTAATATTTTAAGTTTTAGACTTTGTATGCTACTTAATAAAGCTTTGTGTTGGATCGGTTTTAAATTGGTTACTCTGGTCACCATTATCATCTGTTTATTGGTCTTAAAATCTTCGTTGGTAATTATTATTCAATCGTTACTATTTAAACGTTGTATTGAATTAAAGCCATACTTAAACCCAATGCTCTGATTTTTAGATTTTAGACGACCTGGCAGTTTTCATAAAGATAATTTTTCTTTTGACCGTTTTTAACAGTGGTTTTTTTGCTTTTACATATTTTGGGCAAAATTTGATGAATGAGGTAATTTGTTAAATTTAAATTTATGAAATATTCTTTTATTAAATATTTTTAGAGTTCATCAATTGCTATTGAAATCGCAAACTTACCGTGGTACATGATAAAATCAACGAAGACACAAAAATACGTTTGCTTGATCATTTTACGATCTCAACGAAATATGGGAGTGCGTGTAGGACCTCTATCTTTTATGAACTTTGATTGTTATAGCGAAGCCATGAAAATAGTTTTCAACTATTTCACTGTATTCAAGACATTGCTGAACGAATAAAATGGCATTTTAGATAAAAAATCAAGAATAAATCAATCGTCATTTCTATTTATATTAATCAGTTACTTTAAAAGTCTTATCAATGTATAATTGGAAAATGATGACGCCAGCACTAGAAATTAATCACCGTCTTGACGACGTTATTAGCTGGATTGAACAATTCACCATAAAAATATAACAATCTTATCATCAAGCCATACAAACGAACGCATGTGGCATTCATGTAGTATTTTATTTCACGTGTATGAATGTTTCAAGTCTTTTTAAGTGCAAATTTACTACAAACTAAAACACGGAAGCAAATTATTAAATCTAATTTCAAGGTAAGTTCATCTCCTATGACACTTAATCTTCGACAGCCGATAAGATACCACATAATTCCCGGTTCGGATGATACGCCACTGAGCAAACAAAAAGCGAGCACCAAAAGTAATTTTATAGGAAACATCGATAAATGCTGCATGATAAGCCAAAAAGGTATTATTTACCAACGAATTTTTATCACTTATAAATTCTTTATCATTGATAACATATCAATATTTTTATTATTTTTCAGCACAATTTAAAAATAAATAATTTCGCGCTTCAGTTTGAGGTTTTCACTGCAATTTGTCAAGTTCGTGGCTGGAGAGACGGCTCCAGGTTTCAATAATCGTGGGAATTGTGATTACTTTTGGAAGTTGAATATATTTTTTATTGATATGTAGAGTCATGTGGCATTTAATTTAAAGATAGTGAAATACCTAGAAGTACTAAGAAAAGATATTTAAACGACGTTTGAAGAACAGCAATTGCTGGATAAAAATGTGAAATTCTCCTTGTTCAAATATTGAGATTATTTACAATTGTATTGTTTTATTAAAGACGTTAGGTGGATAATCAGTGATATATTTGATTATACGTTAAGCTTGTCGAGCTCATTTCAAGAAAATGGTGAGTTGGAAGAAATATTTCTCCAGTAAAACTTTTCTCCGTTTCTCTTTACATGCATTGAATTTAACTAGCACCTAATCTATTTTGAACTTATTCAAGTGATGAATTTAATCAAAACAGAATCCTGTTAAAGTCTCGACAGTATTTTTCAAACACTGAAACTAGTGATCGCTCAACAAACTTTCAAAAAACTATTAAAATTAATGGAAAACTCATCAAAAAGTAAAGTACAATACTATTCTCATTGATAAAGTGCGAACCCATAAATAAATAGACGGAAAAGCTTAGTTTACTTATATTATCTTTTATTTTATCAAAATATTGTTATCTTACATCACCAACACTTCACAATAAATCGACAATAAATTTGAAAATCCCTGGAAAGTCTGGAAAATATTAGTTGTACTGGAAAATAATGTAAAAAACTCCAATAAAAATGCTTTGCTACGATAAGGTTGCGCCTTTAAATAGGCAATAATTTATTGTCTTGGTATGATGTCTTGGCATTAAAACGTTCTCAATTTATTTAAGTGCGATTGAACGAGCATCCAAAAATTCTCCAATTCAGCGAGATTTATTTATTTTATGTAGTTTTGATTCAACACGTTCAATTGGATGTCTTGGAGAATATCGATGATCATTTAAAAATTTAATAGACATTCTGTCAAGTCGGCAATGTTTAGTCTGGCTATTCAGTCTATTTTGTTGAACATTCCACCACTTGTGTTTAATTGATCAAAAATTTGCCACTAAGCATTACATAGATGAATTAAATAATATTTAAATATGCATAAAAGCTTTCATTAACTTTATATGTTTTACAATAGTTCAAACTTCTTATTGACAAATATCGTTAACACTTAAAGATGTACGCATAGCTTCATAGGTTTGTAATATTACTACAGATCACCAATTTTAATTTTATGGGCTCGTTAAATTCATTTCAATTGAAATCCAACCTCTAAATAATTTGGAGGAGAAAATATTGGTTATCAAAAAAATTATATCAAGTAAATAACTCTGCACGATCAACTTCTGTACCAAAAATTATAGATAATTTCATTCAGAAACACCAAAAAAAATATAAACAACTTGTTATTTTATCGATTTACTGACAATTAATTAGACAAATAATAACAATTATCGCAGTGAACCGCTTAATTGACGTTTACGTCTCACAAAAATAACACAAAATGCTCCAAATTTCGTTAAAACTAAAAGATTTAGATAATTTTCCAAAGCTTTAAAGCTTCTGATTCCAGAAGCCCCAAATAAAACCAAACCAAATAATTTACCATTGATGCATTAATATTCCTTATCACCTCTATAATATTCACAAAATAAAATATTCACACTCTAACAAATGAGCACCGCGGAAAATCCGAGATAGCAATTTAATTATTGTTATCTTGTTGGATAGCAAGCATGTGTAGGTGCGATATGGAAGATAAATACTCCAAAAACGCTTACCAATGCGCGATCTTATTGCCAGTTTGTCAATTTGTCAGTTTAATTTGGTGGTTTGCGCGAACCTGAGTGATTTTCACATAGAGTTCATTTAATTCCGAGTTTTTAACAAAGAATTATGTTGCAAAATCTTACTAAAATCACCTAACAATTAAGTTTTATAGTATTTTTCAAGAAAATTATAAGCAAACAGCTTTATCAGCGAAATTACGTTCGATAAACTTTTTTTGGAATTCGCGTTTTATTCACTTTCAGGTATCGGTGGTATCAGTGAATGAGTAATTTCCTTAAATTCTGAATTCGGTTAGTGCGGCGCTTAAGTGTAATATAAGAAGTTGAACTTTAATGTGCTCCAAATAATTTGAAAGATCCAAAATATCAAGCAAAAAATCAAACAATCAATAACAAAGCAAATAGTAACAACTTATTTATAGCGTTGTAGTTGATAAGTTGATTTGCATTACAAATTAGGACGGATTGCCTGATGTGAAGTGAATTTGTGTAGTGATAATAGCAAAAATCATAATAAAAATAGAAAACTTAAAAACGTTTCAAAAGCTTAAAAAAGTTAGAAACCACAGTTTAAGCCCTTGTCAAGCCCTTTAGTGAAATGCCAGATACCCTAGATTTGCTCAGAAAATGAATGAGCTCAACGAAAATGAAACCGTTTACAGAAAGCCCAAATTCTGGCGAAAGGTATACTTAAAATGGTATATTACCGAGCCATAAAAATATTAAATTTCTACCGTACAAATATCAAATTTTCAACGCAAAGATCATCAAAAACCTCGTAAAAATGTATTTTTATCGCCCTTATCATCATTAGCACTGACTGAGTTCCATTCCAGTTATCTTCCTATCTGCAACACGCTATCAATTATCAGAAATGTTAAAAATATTTAAAAAATGATAATAACTAATCGATTTCTTTCTGAAAATTTGAAGCGAAGCTCTCTCGATCATAATTGTCTAGTTATTCTGGTTAATTTGATGATAAAATTATTCATTGCAGGGCAACAGCGTGTCGGTTTTTGATGACACATTGAACATAAAGATTGGTGGGGATGAGAATGCAGGCAGCAAGAAACAAAAGAAGAGCAATCGGATTGTTAGCACGAAGGTAAATTTCTTTAACCTATGTTTAAATATTAAAAGCACATTTTATTATTTTTTAGTACACTTTGCTCACCTTTATACCTCAAAATTTGTTTGAGCAATTCAGGAGAATCGCTAACTTTTATTTCTTGGTTATGGCAATAATTGCTATATCGATTGGTGAGAAATTTACGTTTATCTTTTTTTAAGTTTGTTTGCATAACTTTAATAATTAAAAACGCTTTTTATTGAACTCTGTTGCCAGATTTTGTTTAGCTTGTTAGAAAATTGTTTGTCTACCCCTGCATGCAAACCAGCCTCCAACCTACCGCCAAAACACACCAATCAAAATAAATTCTTTAAGCCAATTATTCCTTGATTAATTTATGATCTACTTTCATTTCGAAAAATCAATGCCCATCTATTTTTATAGTTTTTCTCCAGCTTGATTGCTTTGAAGTTGTCACTTTATAGAGTTCAATGTCAAAGTTATTAGAGTCACGCCAAAACAACTATGCTATGTAGTGATGACGCTTTCAATGTTTAACCAAAAAGATTACTTATAGAGTGTTTCTCGGATATAGACAGTCCAGTATCACCTTTAACGAGTGTGATTCCACTCGTTTTTGTAATATCTGTGACGGCAGCCAAACAAGCATATGAAGACTTTTTGAGACACAGAGCGGACAATATGGTCAATCGATCATATGTGACGTTGATACGTAATGGAGTCGAGCTAGATATTCAATGCGAAGATATTCATTTGGGGGACCTTGTGAAAATACCAAGAAACTGTGATGTACCCTGTGATTTAATTTTATTGAAGAGCTCAGATGTGAACGGAAAATGTAACATCACTACAGCAAATTTAGATGGAGAAACTAACTTAAAATCGTAAGTTATTTTATGGATGTGAATTGCAAATTTTCATATTTTTACTACAACTTTTATAGGTTACTGATTCCTAAAGGCCTCCCACCTATAGAGCTAAGTAAGTAGAATTCTGGTACATTTCAGTTATTTTTCTGACATTTTCCGATTTTCAGACAAATTACATACATTAGGTCACATTGAGTGTGAGCCTCCTACAACCGACCTTTACTCTTTCAATGGACGCGTTGAACTTTCGTCATCTTTTAAGAGAATGAGTGAGATAGCCACAGACTTGGAGCAACAGACTTACCGGCATTTGCCACTGATGGCAGAAAATTTGATGTTGAGAGGATCAAGAGTTAAGAATACTGATTGGGCGGTTGGATGTGCTGTTTATACTGGACAATTTACAAAATTGGCTTTGAACAGTAAGATAACGAGCAGTAAGATGAGCTCTAGTGAACAGTTCATCAATAAATATCTGATCTTTTTTCTGGTATTATTGACCTCAATCGTCACAGTTTGTTACTTTATGAAAAGGTTTGTCATATTAATATATCAAAGACATTATAATTGTATTTCTGTATTTAAGATACTTTGATGAGTTTCATCGTGAGCATGAATTCTATATGGGTGAGCCAGTAGCATCATATCAAGTCACAGCTTTCCTACAAGATTATTTCTCGTTCTTGATCATTTTCAACTATCTGATCCCAATATCTTTGTATGTTACAATTGAGATGCACAAGTTTTTAGGTTCATTCTTCATGGAATGGGATCCTGAATTGTAAATTGCAAATTGTACAGTACTTAATGCATCTGAAATCTGACTATTCATTTTATTTTAAGGTATGACGAAGAAACAAACCAGACGTGCATTGTAAATACATCGGATATCAATGAGGAGTTGGGTCAAGTATGTTCAATCAATATAAAAATATATAAAAAGCTTTTAACTGATGAAATATATTCCTGCTATAGGTAAACTTTTTGTTCTCCGATAAAACCGGTACTTTAACAAAAAATATAATGATCTTTAAAAGTTGCTCCATAAATGGGAAAATGTACTCACAACAAGGAAGAGGATTAAAGGAAAATGGAAGGAACTACTCGCTGAAAGTTGGAGAGTGTTCAGTATGGTTTTAAAATTGCTTCTCATAAGATCTATCTAAACATGTATTTTATTTTTAGAAAGCAGTCTACACGTTCTTTGAAGCTCTTGCCGTTTGCCACACAGTTCAAGTTGGAGGAAAATACAACGAAGATGAAGATAAAGCTGATGAAGAAAGCAATATTCCAAATATCTATACTGATCTTCCTGATGTCTTCCAAAATATCCTAGAAGAAACTTCGGTAACTGAAGAAGAAACGGAACCTGAATTAGTCATTGAAAATAGACACCTACGTAATGTGGAATCCGAAGCATTAAATAGTGAGAGACCATTCAGTGATTTGGTTATGAAAAGGATAAATAGGCACATTAGCAGACCTCTGAGTTTGACTGAAAATGTCCCTAATCATATCCACAATAACAACCATCGTGTTCACTTTGACATTGACGATTTAAAAGATTTATCCTTGCCCCCAAGAATACAAGCCATGGACTTTAAAAGAGGAGTATCCCATAATGTACCCGAAGGACTCAACAAAAATGGACACCTAACACATCGGCGAACACAATCAAGCGTTCCTTTCGGGAATTCTTGTAAGAAATTTATTTTGGCAAAATTAATTCAATTTAATTTGCCATTCTTTTAAGCTCCTGCAATCACAACCACACACCAGTTTCAACGAAATGGAACACTTCGATCATCCACTCGTGAATACTATGCTGCACCTAGCTACAATCAAGCATCACTTGTAGAAAGAAATGAATCAATGATGGGAAATCGTGAGCTTGAAACGTTCATTGAGTTAGTATTTTGAATATTGTATACATTTTGTTCGTGCTAATTTTTTCTTTCAGCAAACTTGATTACCAAGCATCTTCGCCTGATGAAAAGGCTCTAGTCGAAATATGTGCCAAATTAGGATTAATTTATTTGAACGACTACAATGATATTTTAACAATTAAGCTAAGGATCAAAAAACAAACCCAACCTATTACCACTGACACAGTTGATGCTAATGAAGATATCATCCATTTCAAACGTCTTCAAGTACTAGAATTCACATCAGATCGAAAAAGAATGAGCGTGATTGCAATGGACAGAACTGGCCAGATATGGGTGTACACTAAAGGAGCTGAGAGTCATGTGTTACCACTCTGTAATGGTAGAAATTCCATTGTAGCAATATCAACGTTAAAGCATATAAATGAATTTGCTAAAGAAGGCTTGAGGACCTTGGCAATCGCACGTAAAAAGCTCTCCAAAGTTGAATTTATTAATTTTAATAATGGTATTATTTTATTTATTTCATACTTGAGTAGTTGAAGCTATTGATATATTTTAGAACTGATGGAAGCAAACAGTTCACTAACAAACAGGGCTGAGCTAGTCGAACTTTGTCAAAGAAAAATTGAAACTGGTTTAGATCTCCTTGGAGCCACCGCCGTTGAAGACGCACTTCAAGACAACGTTCGTGATACTCTAGAATCGTTACGAGCAGCAGGCATCAGGATTTGGGTTTTAACTGGAGATAAGGTTGAAACTGCATTGAATATAGCTCTCTCTTGTGGCCACATTCCAGATGATGCTGGAAAATATTTTATTACTGAGTGTACGACTGAGATTCAAATCAATGGACATTTAGACACTTTTCAGAATGAGTTGGAGTCAAATTCTGAGGTTCAGTTTGCACTTTTGATTGATGGGCCAAGCTTGGCCATCGCCCTGAAGCATTCAGGAATCCGGTTTAGGTTTGCAACAACAAAAAAAAATTGTTTAGAATAATTCAATCTCATAATTCTGAATATTTTTAGGGACTTAGCTGTCAAATGCCATGCTGTTCTTTGTTGTAGACTCAGTCCTCTGCAAAAATGTGAAGTGGTAGCATTAGTTAAAACTATGTCTCCACCACCAATTACTGCTGCAATCGGAGATGGAGCGAATGACGTCGCAATGATTTTAGAGGCTCACGTGGGTCTTGGTCTTGTTGGCAAAGAAGGTCGACAAGCTGCTAGATGCGCCGACTATGCCTTCACCAATTTTTCTATGGTCAAGAGAATTTTGCTGGTGCACGGATATTATTTCTCGCATAGACTGTCCTTGCTTGTACTCTACTTCTTCTACAAAAATTTGGTGTTTATGGGTTGCCAAGTAGGTTTTAATAAAATATTCAACCTGGGGTTTTGCTAATTTTTCTGAATTTCAACAGCTCTACTTCCAAATTAACAGCATGTTTTCGTCTAATTCCGTCTATGACTCGCTGTTCCTGACACTATACAATCTGACCTACACTTCCCTTCCCGTGCTTTTCATTAGTTTGACAGAAAAACGCTATACCGAAGAAAAACTACTGAAGTAATTTTAAATAATTTTAGAGAACCATATTTCAGATCTAATAATTTTTTTAGTGAGCCATTTCTGTATCATGGCATAACCCACAACAAACTATTTAGTTGGAAGTACTTTGTAGGATGGATGATAATAGCTGTATACCATTCACTCATAATCTACAGCTTTTCCTACATCATTTGGGCGTCAAATTCTGCGATATTCAGCTCAATGATGGTTGTGGGCTTTAGTTGTTTTGGAACATTCCTAATCCATAACGTTGTTGTGCTAGTCAATTTGAAACTGTTGATCGAGACAGTTTACAAAAGCTATATATTCATTGGAACTATCTGGCTGTCTATTTTTGGATTCATTGGAACCACTTTTGTCTATAATTTGTTTGACATGTAAGCAATTTATTCTTATTTATTATAATATCAAGTTTTTAATAATGACATATATTTTAGAGGATATGATGGAAACCTATTTATGGTCTACAGCAACTTATTGTCGTCAGCAACTTTTTGGGCTGGATCCACTCTGATTATGATTGCCTGCCTCATACCCGATTTAACAATTAGAGCTTTGGAAGCTTTCAATGTAAAGTTCAAGTCCATCTTTCCAGGAAATGCGCCAATGCACACTATCAATCCAGCAAGGGTGCGATCAACAGAAACAACACATTTATAACAAATAGTTCATTGGCACACTAACAAGATTGAAACAATCATGACACAGTTTTATACAGTTAATTTAGGAATAATAAAATTATGAAATTGAAAATAGATGAATTTTCTTTTTAGGTCCTGTAATCCCTACTGAAAACTTGACACCACTTTTATTTTATATATTTAAAGGTTAATGATGATTGCGCATTGAATTTTTAAACAGTTAATATAATGTGTAAAACAAAATGTATATAATATTAATGATTTACTCATGATTAATTGACATAATTCAATTGGTTCCAACACGTTTTATCCAAATACAACCTTGAAGGAACTATAGTTTGAAAACGGAGTCATGGCCGAACGTTCATCAAAAATCTTGTTGGTTCTCAAGTGTTTCGCTCTTTTATCTCCAAAATTTCAATTCAATCCTTGTTACATGCCAACCGGGATGATATATCTAATTGTTATATTAACGAACATTTCCATAGTTTTAATCTTTGGAGCTCACCACATAATTTATAACAAAGTTTTTTTCTCAGTTGATCCTATCGGGAAATTCTCAGATTTTTTGGAAACATTTTTACCGCTGATTGTTCACGTATTCATGCTGTTGGAAGTTAGTTTGAACTTAAATCTCTCCGATAAGATAAAATGTATAATTTGTGAAATAGATTTGTGTTTTGAAGATTTGAGTTCAATTTTATTTTGGAAGACACGAAAAACTTTCCATAATATTTTTATTTTGAAATTCTTGAGCTATAATTTAATTTGTATTTCAACAGAAGTATTTATCATGGCAACACAGACTTATAACATCAATTGGTTCTCGTCTTGGTGTGCAAGATTATTTTCATTAATTGCTTTGAGATTTGGTGATACAACATATATTTACTATGTTGACCACTTGACAACTTATTCGAGAATTATAAACATTAAGCTACAAATGATGCAAAATCTCAAAACAGACACGCGCGGAATTAATATTGAAATGGAGAAGAAACTTGCTAAACTAAAGGAAATGGACTGGAAAGTCTGGAAGCTTTCAAATTATATCAACTTAAGGTTTCGGTGCTTCCTCACAATGAATATATGCAATCATACTGTTAACATGATCATCAACTTGTACTGGATTTTTTGTACGATTTATTTCAAAACTAATCCAGCTGCTATACGTGAGAATAAATACATTTTGCAAGGAGTCCTTACAATTTTTATTTTTATTAGAGACATACCTTTGCGTTATACCACCTTTTATGACGATTGCGATGATTTTCAGCACCACAAATCACTTCAAAACAGAAGTATACATGATTCCTTTGTTTAAATTACACTAAATAATGATTATTCTAGAATGGAAAAATTCCCATCAATATACACAAGCTGATGAAAATTAGCCTATCCAATTATGTTTCAGTGAGAATATATGTAACAAAAAGTTCAGTATGGTATTAATTATACTTTATTTTCATTCTAGTCGAAAAACTTTTCAATCCAGAAACTTACAACAACCTTCACATTAAATGCTTGGCAAATGTTTGATTTACACTATTCATCGATTACCAGTGTAAGTACATTTAACATCAAAATATGTATCTCTTAATACTTTCCTTGCAGCTCGTTTCAACGATTACAGTTTATCTGACAATTTTTATTCAATTTATGACAGGAAAAGATGTATTTGAGTTTCACAATGAGCAAACACATGCATTTTAAATATTTTTAATACATGCAAATACAATCGAAACCTAAAACTAATGAGATCCACTTGGAATAAACTGTATCATTATTAAAAGGTTACTCGCAACTGCTGAAAGAACCTAAAAGAAATGGGATATTGAAATATTTTAAATAATTTAGTAAACATATTTACATCAACTAAGCTTTCAAGATTTAAATTGAAAAATCCATAAGCTGAAAACTCCATGGGACTTGTGAGGATTTGAATGGAGAGATTAATGATCTATGAAAAAATAAACACAAATTAATATTTAATGAATTATTAAAGCAAAAACTAATAAATTACCGATTGATGTTCTGAGTTTTTTAGTCGCAGGGCTTCAATATTGTGTAAGTTATGTCCCATCAGCTTATACTAAAATAGATAAAATAGAGTTTTTGTTGAAAAAAGATAATAGTCTATAGTCATATAGTCTATATTGAACTAATAAATAAATAAATAAATAAATAAATAATAACCTTAAAATTTATAGAATTTTATACTCACCTCCTCGATACATTTCCAGCAAACATAAAAAATAATGGTCATATTGATAAGAGGAGGTAAAATAAAAGAAGCTGATGGTACAAAATTAGAGAACCCGGTATAACTCCCTGCGTTAAGATGAAAATATATAAAAAAGCATGCTACTATGAGAGCGGTAAAATTGTTTGTTATAGTCCAGAGCACACAGAATCCAAATCTCAAGTTGATGTAATTACTAGCTTGCCAAGATTCACTCAAAATTCTTTTCAGGATCGATAAGTTGTTCTTTCTAGTTTCTTGGTCAATTCCAATGAATCTGAATTTATTGCTGAAGCTACTTTTGACCAGATTTCTGTTGATTGATTTTAAAGCGTAATCGATTTGAAGCACGTAACAAATAAATTGAAAATCATTGAAACGATTACAAATATTTGCAGATGATCTCATTAATATTGCTAACCTAAACGGTCTTGGTAAAGGAAAGCACAATATCATGATTTCTATAAATGTGCAGGTCCCATTAAGTATCAAAAAATACTTAAACAAAATTTTTTTAGAGATCGTCGAGTTAAACTCGTAGAGAAACAGTTTATTGATCTTCTCACTAATTATGTTGAGTGTCTGACCTAATTTCTGCTGCAATTCTTTTTTTCTATACGCTTCCATCAAAAGTACAACATTGCAGCAAATTGGTAAAAGAGTCTCCAGCTCATCTGCTAAAAAACCAATCCAAGTGTTCTCAATATGCAGTTGATCATGGATCACAAATTGAAATGTGATTAGAAATGAACACCACAAAAAATGTGAAAAAAATATTATTTTACAAATTATCTCCCAACATTGTTTGCTTTTTAAGTTGCTCGTTGAACGATTTAGGTTCAAACTAAGAGCATTAAATAGAGTTTGAAATGGAGAGTCCATTGCAATTGAGGTGTGAACTTGAAATCAACTATAGCTTTTTACTTTTCCCTGAAAATTTTCTGTAAGGTTTCCATTGTCTTTGAAATAATAGATTTATGGAGTAAATGATGAGTCTCTAAATCAATCAAACTTTCACAACATATTATTTGCAAACAACTGTGTTGATGATTAACAACGGCAATACGTCAAAGTAAAAGTGCATATTTACATGATTAGAATCCTGAATTACAGATGATAACTTCGCTCGACCCCAAAATGTGTATCATCATAATATTTTTTTTAATGAAAAAATGATTCAAGTTTTATTTTTAAAATATGTGTTTATTTTAATCAATAATCTCTTTAGTTATTATTTGTGCATTCTAGCTAGGAGGCATATAACTATACATGATCGTTAAATTTGTCGTGATAGAATAGAAAATCTGTAAAAAAATCATTGTCTTAGTGTTTCATGACAGATTTTGCAATAAACAAAAACTTACTGCTATTAATTCAACAAATTGTAAATAAAACATTCCATAAGCTCCGAATTTTATTGTCAATTGCAAAAGCTGTAGGGAGCAGTAAATAACCTAAAAATATTATTCAAAAGTTTCAATTTTTCATTTCATTTAAAAATAATTAATAAAATCTAAAGTCATGAAAAGTACTTGTTGATACTCTTCACAGCTCTTCAATGAAGTCAACTCAGCTCCATGCAATGAACTTCCTAATGATTGAAACTTTAAAAGTATTTATATTAATTTAAAAAAAGTGGAACTATTTTAAGTTGAGCTTGTTTTACCTTCTTAGCACAGATTGAACAAGCACGAAACAATATTATCAAATTCACAATAGGTGACACAACAAATGAACATGATGAAATAGTGTAGGTCCATTTATTAAAGCGATCATAATATATGTTGTACATAATCCAGTACGAAGACATCAAACATACAATGAAATTTGTGAGCACAGTACACAACAACGAGAATCCAAATCTTTCTTTTAAATACTCTGAAGTCATCCAAACATCATTCAAAATGTGTCTGATCGCTAGCAAGTTCCTCTTATCCTTAAAAAGCTCTAAGTCTATTTTTTCCAAAGCTGCGTAGATTTGTAAAATATATATCATGAACTGAAAGTCATTCAAACGGTTTACAATTAAAGCAAGGGTCTTGAGGCGGATTGTAATGATCCAAGTAGGAGAAACTACTAAATAAAGGGGAATAACCTCACTAGCCAAACAGACCATATTCATCGCAACGAAATAATTTAACAATCGATTTCCAACTATGTCAGAGTTCACTTCAGACTTTAAATCAACCAAATCTTTGAAAATCTTAACAATGCCTAGGTTAAGTTTTCTATGGTTTTTTCTTTGCATGAAAGTTTGGATTAAAACAAATAGATGGCACAATGTAGGAATAAGTGTTTGAAGCATATCAGCTACAACTGTAATCACTGACTTTTGGGTGTACAAAAGGTTCTGATTGATACCTTGATAGCAGAGAATGAACCCGCTGGCAAGAAGATTCAATAAAAACCACGTTATTTGTATGAATTTCCATCTGGAATTTGTTTGAGACAAATTTAATCCAAAAAATATAAACACTTTGGAAAAATATCTATCCATTTTGATTGAGTTTATGAAAAATACTCAATTATTATAACATATTGCAGTTTACTTTAGTTTTGGAAACAATAATTTGATATTACCTAATTACTTAAAGAAGTTTCGACATATTATTGTATGTTGATCGTGAATATCAACCAACCCAATCACTGAATTAAAACGAGTGTGCTTCCAAAATTCAATAATTAGTCATGATTGGTGATCAATCAAATATAGAAAAGTACTTTGAACTTGCAAAATATCCAATTCAAAAGGCATGTGTAAAAACATCCTTCGAGGTTTGTTTTGGAACTACAGGTATTTAATTAAATATATAAAAAATAATTTAGTGCTGATTTAAAATCAATTTTAAATCAATCCACTAAAAATCTTTCTTAATACTAATTGCAATTTTAGTTAAGTCTTTCTTTGTGAAAATATTTGTGTAAGAATGAAAATATGGGACAAACTTGGCAACAACGTTTGGAACATGTCAGGACCTTGAGCAAACGAAAAAGAAAATGATTAATTATTATTTGCATTATTTAACCAATTTAATACCGGTTCTTACAAATGCACATAATATTTTTTATCTTTAGTGTAATCAAATTTTTGAAAGGTATCACTCAAATAAAACTGTTTGATGTTTTTATTAATTATCCTGAGAAGAAATCGTATTTTTTTTTGAGACTTCTTTATTTACATCAAAGTAAATTAAATCATTCAAAACATATTTTAAAACTTCAATACGGTAATTTATAAAAAAAGACATTCCCAAATTTATTCGTCATTTAATCTGCAACTGCTGCTTTAACTTGTGCACTTGAGTCTTCATCGATTTTGGGCATGAACTGAAACATCATTGTAAGGTTGGAGCTTGTAGCAGCAAAAATATCAACTAAACTTTCTAAGTTTATGTTAAACATGCTCAACGCTGTAAAAACCATCGGAGATTGAAGATTTTGAATGGAAACTTCCATTGTCTAGGTATGTAAAACATTGTATGGAATAATAAGATAAAATTACACCACAAATTTTGTTCTCACAAGAGTATGTCCGGACTTTTTCATGCTTCCACGCTTCATATTATGTAGTCTAGACCCCACTTGATCATACTGAGAAGAATTTGGAATGTGAAATACAGATCTGAAATTTTATATTAAAACAAAAAACTCACCTCTTCTACGCATTTTGAGCAAACAAAACAAATCGACATTAAATTGACCACCGGAGAGATAATGAACGAAATTGACACAACTGCAAATCCTAAATTTTTATAACGTTCATTGTAAACATTAAACATAGTCCAGTATCCTGAAAAATTTTTACATTGGTGTTTATCATATTTTAATCATATTTTTCTATTCTTACCTGCCATAACTAAAAGTATAAAATTTGTAGATACAGTTGATAAAATTGACCATGCAAAACGATGATTCATTAGATCAGAAGCTTTCCAAATTTTACTGGACATATTTTGGATGATTTTTAGATGTTTATCGGAAATATAGTTTCTCCGGAAAGAAGCGAGATTTTCGTTGATCATATATAATGAGTTTTTCAATTGTAATACATAAAATATATACTGAAAGTCGTTGAGCCGCATTACAATTAATGCAAACGTTTTTACTTTGATGCTCAAACTAAATGGACCAGGAGTCACAAGGGTAAGAATTATTAATTCACTTGCTAAGCAAACTCCGTTCATGCACACAAAATACACGATAAAAGATTTTTGCAAGTTGTTTGTGGTTTTAATCGCAATAGTTGACAGTTTTGAATGAATTTGATTTATTGTTCTGTTAAGTTCTTCATGATATGTCTTTCTGATAAAAGTCTCAGAAAGAATGATCACGTGGCAGAAAGTCGGCAACAAGGTCTGAGATATATCAGCGATCGTTCCTAAGGGGTCTGGCTCATTACTCATTTTATTATGATAAACGTACTGTAGAAATATTATTAGGATCGACCAAAATAATGAAAGGCCGTATAATAAATTAATAAAATGACTCCATTTCAGGTCCTTATAATTATTATCTGAGACCAAGTTTATACCAAAGGTAGCGAAAATTTTTCTAATTTTTTTGTCCATGGTTGTTGAAGCTTTCCAAAATAACTGGTAAGTCTTTTGTATTTTCAGTCTTTATACTGTGATCTGAAGTAACATTAAATTGAGTTATTATTATCGCTGAGCAAATTTTTAATTTACAAAAGATGATCAAATACGGTATTTACTTTGCACCAAGATTAGTTATGGTAATAATCAATCACATGAATATTATTTATTTGATTACTATATTATTACAGCGATACATAAAAGAATGAATCTCCATTAAAATAATCTTTGTGAAGAATACAATTTATGACAAGCAATCATCTTTTCAATCCTTGAATTTGGGCATGAACTGAAACATCATGGTTAAATTCGAACTTGCTGCAGCTAGAATATCAACTAAACTTTCCAAGTTTATGTTAAACATGTTCAATGCGGTAAAGCTCATCGGAGATTGAAGATATTGAATTGAAACTTCCATTGTCTATATTAAAATTGTTATAAACAGTAAAGTCATTTTTATGTATTTTTGTATATGAGGTATAATTTTACCATAGGATGACCAGATTTTTCCCTTTTTCCACGTTTGATGTTATGTAATTTTGCTCCTACTTGATTGTACTATTGGATTTAAGCAAAAATTCATTTTTAGCATACTCTGAGATTAAATATGGAATAAATTTACCTCATCGACGCATTTTGAGCAAACAAAGCAAATCCACATCAAATTTACAGATGGAGAGATAAGAAACGAAATTGAAACAATCGAAAAAGGCAGTGGTCGTTTGAAACGTTCATTATAAACATTAAACATCGTCCAGTATCCTGCAATAAAATATGTTCATAACTATATAAAAATTAAAAACACTTTAATAAAAACATCACCTGCCATCACAAAAAGTAAAAAGTTAGTAAAAATAGTTGACAAAAGTGACCACGCGAAACGATGATTTATCAGGTCAGAAGCTTTCCAGATATGACTTGACATTTTTTTGATGATTTTTAGATGTCTCCTTGAAATATCAAGATTTCTTCGAAAAGATGCAAGATTTTGGTTGATAGTGGTTAAAGAGTTTTTCAATTGTAGGACATAAAATATAAACTGAAAGTCACTGAGTCGCATCGCAATCAACGCAATAGTTTTCACTTTAACGCTCAAACCAAATGGACCAGGAGTCACTAGTGTAAATATAACTATTTCACTTGCTAAGCAGACTCCATTCATCCACACAAAATACTTGATAAAGGACATTTGCAACCTGTTTGTGATTGTTATCGCAAGAACCGGCAACTTTTTATGGATCTTTTCCATTGTTTTGTTGAGTTCTTCATGACTTTTCTTTCTAACCAATGCTTCAAGAAGGATTATCACGTGGCAGAAAGTCGGCAACAAGGTTTGAGATACATCAGCAATCATTCCTAGGGTATCTGGCTCTGAAGACAGTTTATTATGATAAATATATTGTAGAAAAACAATGAGAATTGACCAGAACAATGAAATGCAATATAGAAAATTTATAAACTTTTTCCATTTTGAGTATTTATCATTATATGAGACAAGGTTTATGCCAAAGATCGCAAATAATCTTGTAAATACTTTATCAATCAATACCATAATGAATTTTAATATTAAAAGCAGACCGTAAAACCTATAAAGAATAACTAAAGCTGATTCTTCAAGATTGACATTGGTTTGCAAATAGTAGTCGTAGATGCCTTCAAATTGAGTGATTATCATTATTAAACAAATATCATATAGTTTATTGTGCCATCAATATGATGAATTGGAAATTCCAATTTGGAATGCATACTTTTTTTGTATAATAATAAAAAGTTTTTTTTTCAATCAGTATATTTTATTTTGAGACTTTATTTAAGACAGTATAATTTCTACAAATTTTGACATTTTGATTTTATAAAGCACACGTAGCGTACAAAAAAAGCTTTTTAAATCAATTCAATCTTTTAATTTTTAACCTTTCCAGGCATAAACTGCAACATAATTATTAAATTGGAGCTTGTGGCTGCGAGAATCTACAATTTATAAATGTAACAATTTATTCCTTTAAGTTAATTTACTCTTTTAAACTTACTCCTAGAAGACTCGATGCCTCCAAATGAAATATGCCATTTGCCATAAAATATATTGGAGATTGAAGTACCTGATAAGAAAAGTTTGCTGTCTGCAAAAAGAATTAACAAGCAATTTAGTTGAGAATAAACTTCAAAGTGTTCAACAACAGTTTTAAGGAAAATGTCTTACAGATTGATAATCATTAGCATTCAAATGATCTTTAAGTCGGTTATGCAAACTCAGTCCAAGTTTTTTGAACTTTAAATTGAAAAGTTTGATATATTAGTTCAAAAAAACAATAATAATATACCTCATCAATGCAACCAGAGCAACAATTAAACATGACAATCAAGTTGACGACTGGAGAAACTATAAAAGTTATTGAGGCAATCGCGTAGTCCAAAGTGTCATATCCATGCCTTATTATTTTGAAAGCAATCCAGTAAGAAGAAGTTAAAAATAACAAGAAATTTGTGGTGATAGTTAAAAGCAAAGATAGCCCAAATCTTTTGTTCAATAAGTCACATGCTTCCCAAATTTCATTCACAACGTAAGCTGAATTTTTCAGTTTTTTGTGATTCAATTCAAATCGAGGATTTCTGGATATATTTTGGTTTATGTATTTTAAATAATGATTCAGTTGTATGACATAAAACATGAATTGAAAGTCATTCAAACGATTCATAATCAAAGAAAATGTTTTGTAATAAATATTGTTGGTCCATTTATCGCCACTAGCCAGCGTTATAATTAAAATTTCACTCATGAAACAAACACCGTTCATCATTATAAAATATTTCAACAAAATTTTCACCAAGACCTTTTGATCAAGATCTAGCATTTTCTGAATGTGTTTCATTTTATCATTAAGCTTTTCCTGGACTTTTTTTCTTGCGTGAGCTTCACAAACAATCACTAAGTAGGAGACAAGTGGTAGTAAAAGTTGCATTACATCTGTTGTCTCTCCAATGATATTTTTGTTGTAGTAAAGATAGTCTCTTATGAAATATTGTAGGACTATCTTGAAACATCCAAAAATGATGAAAAAACTGTTTAGAATTTCAAGGAATCTTTCGTTATTTAATTTATTATTATAATCTCGGTTAACTGCTAAGCTCAATCCAAATGATTTGAATATGACGGTGAAGTAACTATCCATTGTAAGACTTCTTATAGAACTAATTGAATGGATTCAAACTCAAGAATAGAAAAATAATGATTGTTAAATGTATTTTTGGATATTTTTGTACAACTTGGACTATTAAATATTAATCATAATAGACAGACAGCAGATAGACAGCAACAATTGATAAATAACATTGATGATTAAAAATGGGTGAATTTTGTTTTTTATCATATCATTATCTTTAAATACTAAATACAATCAATAATGTGTTAATTAGTCTACAGTTACACTAGCTCCAATCAAAAAATTGTTTAATGTTATTTTGCGGTTTTTGAAAAAAGTTTTTAAACTAAACCTTCAAACCAAGAAATCACTTCTTTGGCTTAAATTTTGGCATAAACTGCAGCATGATCGTCAAATTGGAAACAAAGGCAGATACTACCTATTGAAATATCAGAAAAAATCATTTATGATATTCGAAGTATATGCACTCAAAAACTCACCCCCACTAGACTAGCAGAACTCAAATTAAAAACTCCATTGGCCATAAACTCAATTGGTGATTGCAGAAGTTGTGTTGAAAGATTGAAAGTCTCTGTGTAGTCGAATTTGTTTAAAGGATTTTGTCTGAGATTGTGTAGATTACAACCAATTATTTTGAACTGCAAATAACTTTATCAGAAATATAAAAAAAAATGGTGACCTATATGCGTTTCATACCTCTTTGATGCAGCTACAGCATGTAAAGAACATTACACTTAAATTCACGACAGGAGAAACGATGAAGAGCAGCGATGCCACCTCGTAAGAAACGCTAGAATATCCTCCACTGTAAAATTTGTAACTAATCCAGTAACAAGAAGTCAGAAGCACCAGAAAGTTTGTGGTTACAGTCCACAATAGTGAAAACCCAAACCTCAAGTTCAAAAGATCGGAAGTCTTCCAAATCTTGTTCAACACTTTTTTCATCATTTTCAGTTTTTTATGACGTGACAATCCTCTCTTGTCAACTAGTTTTCGGTTGATCATTATTATGGCAAACTTTATTTGTAAAACATAAAACAAAAATTGGAAGTCGTTCAAACGGTTCACAATCAATGGAAAAGTCTTCACAATTATATTGTAGGTCCATTTTTTTTCTTTAGGTATACAAATAATAATAATTTCACTCAAAAAGCAAGTGCCATTCATGGCTAGAAAATAAAATATCAAGGTTTTACGTACGGATCGTGCATTTCTTGAGCCAACTTTCATAATTGCCGATAACAGAACATAAATTTCACCAACACTTTTGTTTAACTGAGAATGAACTTGCATTCTAGAGACACTCTGCATCAAAATAAATAAATGTGTTAAAGTCGGAAGCATTCCAGGTACTATGTCGCAAATCTGTCCAACTATTTCAAAATTGTAGTAAATGGCATTGCGTTCAATAAATTGAAAAACAATCATACAAATAGTGAAAACAATATAAATTCCACATAAAACATGCAGAAATTTTTCATTTTTAGAATTTTTCGATCCATCAATCAAACATAAACCAAATATTTTGAATATTTTCGGAAAGTTTCTTTCCATTTTGAAAGTTTCTAACAAACTAATAATTTTGTGTTGAAGTTGCCTTATTTATAAGAATGATTCGCAGGAATCAGGTGAAACTATTTATGAGATGTAAAATATTATTTATTGATATGTTCTATAGAATAGGAAGACAGTAATAGAAATACTCCAGGTAATTGTTCAATACTTTTGCAAGTAAGAATTGAGTGTAGCAAAATAAAAGAATTCTCATCATTTTCAATATATTTATTTTATTACAAGATTAATCAATATATTTATGACAACTAAACAGATAGGCTCCTGATTAAACTTAGTTGTCTAAATAGTTTTCCCAGGTTTCCAAAAATGTTTACATTCAATTCGATTGAATCCTTGTATTTATTTTAACTACTTTTCATGTAATTATTATAATATATTTAGTATATGTAATATATTGAGGCTTAACACATATACTTTACTGTATTATTGGCAACAATCATTATAATTATAATTATATATATAACTTTATGTATATTTATTTGTGTTTTTTTGGCTATTTCATTCACTGGCTTTTCAATAATAAGGTAATTTACTAAAAATTTTAAATAATCTATTTTAAAATTAAAATATCTTAAAATTTACTCCACCAATTTAAAAACATGTTTTAAAATTGTATATTCTTAAAGCATTGAAAAATATTAACTAATTGCGATTAATTAAAAAAAGCTACACGAAAATTCAACCGAAAAGTTCACAACATGAATCATCACATTTTAATTTAATTTTACATTAATCGGTCACTGTTAGAATTTTATGATGATTTTGCTCGAATTTATAAAGCGTAAGGTATTTTCACTTTATAATGCACAATATGCACACAAAAAAGATTCCAAATGCTAAATATCTAGAAAAATCAATATATGTAAATGTGTGATCCTTGAGAGTTTGCCTAATTGAAGATGACATTTCTAGGGAGGATAAAGTTGAAAATGCATCCTTTTGACAGATTTTTCAAATAGCAAAATTATAGAAACATATCTCAAAATAATCTGCAGAACCTCAAGGACCAAGATTTATCCAACCATAGATTACTTTTAAATGTTTACACTGTGTAGAATTTGGAACTAATATTTCGTCTTTCAATAACCATCCCACAAACTGAAAGATCTACACATACTACATTATTGAGTTCATTTCGTCTTCGTTGTAATTTGTCCATTAACAACAAAAAAGCCTACAAAAACTTCTCAAAAACAACAAATTTCTCTTAAATGTAAACATACTTTTTAGCAAATGTATTGTGAGATTTTAGTTGACATTTTTTCTTAACATAAACATCATTATATTTACTTTAGAAATTCTAGGCGTTTTGCATAGAAAATTAGAAAACATATGGCATAGTCGCTCGTTCGGTGTAGTTGATTTATTAGGGGTTGCTTCAAATATGGTTTTAAATGCTAGAAACTGATTTAATTTTCTTCGAGGTTCAATATATATCAGACTAGTGGTTAAAAATGTATTTAAGAAATCAGAAATTTAAGAAATGTATAATTTTGGTATAAATGAATTCATAAATAATTTTTCTCAGGAGTTAACCGAGCGACTACCTAGTTTTACAATGATAACATCATTTTTTTTAGATGCTTTAGACAGTATCAATCAACTACATTCATATTTTATATGTAAACTTTTATATATAACATCTGGTAACCCTATTTATAAAATATATATATTTTGTTATTTTGCAGCACATTAACTTTAATTATTTAATTAATCTTAATATTTTATATTTTGTGTTCGACTGCAGTCGAATTCAAAATTCGTTTGGTATTTTTATTTGGTAGCTTTTAAAAATTTGGTATATAACTGGTAATTCATATTTCTTTGTATCAATATTTATGCGTTTTGGAAACTATTTTTGATTAAATTTATTATAAAATAACTAACTGGAGTTTAAAACCATTTTGGAAGATATTTTTTGTGTCAATCTTTGAAGTTTAATTTAAAATAAAATTTTGTAGAAAATTTCACTATAGTGATAGAAAAGTAGGCAGAAAATACTATAAATACAATTTATAAAAATACTGAGAACCTTTCTTCTTAAAAGTAAGTAGATGAAAGTAAAAAGTTTGATCATATTTCAAGTGATAGCTGCTTTAAATACCTTACAAAGAATGTGATTTTTTTACAGCTTTCAAGTTAAAAACTAGTCAAGAGTCCGATTTCGAGTTTATTATTTGTTATAAAGAATATATTTTTTGACTTACCTATTTCAAAAATCGGACTCTACCCTTGATTTGATTTAATCACTCACTGACTGTTGGCTCACTGGTACACTTGAATTGTGTCTTGTCTTTCTTGATCCTTCATTATCAGCAGGTAAATTACAGGAGAGCGCCACTGTCTTATTGAAATCAATCATAGCATACCCCAAGGCTGTTTTTTGAGGACTTTCTGGTGGCAATAAGCTCTGTCCAAACCCATTTGTCATGGATACAGATGTAACAATACTTGCTGTGTTGCTTGTGACGCTAGACTCCATATTACTTATAGCATAATCACTTCCTTGGCTGTGTAAACTATTGGCAGCATAAGGAGATGAATTTGGTGATGCATCAAAATTGTTGTTGATTAAATTGCTCGTTATTGAGTTTGTTGTGTTATCTAGATCCAATACTATATAGTTTACGGTGCGATTAGGCGTACTTGGTTCAGAATTATCCATGTAAGGGAGGTCCACATTACTGAAATTATCAATAGATTAAAACATTTTCAAAGGTGCTTTCAATTTTCAACTCACGAGAATATTTCCGGCCTAGAATATCTAGGATATTTTTGCGCCAGTGGTGTTTCCGATCCCATTTCCAGATTTTCATAGCAACGATTCGGATCAACTGAAAAGGCTCTATTTAACCCGAAAACGCCATTAGGCTTATTGTGCTCCTTTTTCACATTATTATTAAAATTGTTTAAATTGTTGTTATAGCTGTGACTTGTTGGAAAGAAGTTGGTGGCATTTGCTGAAACAAGAGGAGTTCCAGAATGATTACTCTGGCCGTCTAATATACGAGGTGATGACAAGTCGTTGTTGGGGTTTGGTGCACTTTGGGCTATTTGAACGTTCATGTAAAGGTTGTTTGCTTTTGTGGAATCAGTTGGAGAAACTGGAGTAGATGGCGCTGTTTTTCTAAAATATCAAATAAAGGTCTTGTAAATTTAGCAAAATTAAAATCATACAATCTACAAACCTATTGTCATTTTCATCTTTTAAGCTTTCAAACGTTGCAGCAATGTCACAGTTTTCATACAAAGTCATACTTTCGTCTTTTGGAAGTAGTTTTTTGGTATTGGGAGCTGGTTCAGCTGGAGTGATGTCTAGAGATAGCTTTGGAGGAGCATGTGGGGCTACTGATGGATAATCATGATAGATATTTTCTCTAACTGTTGGTGCTGGCAAAGTATTAAATTGAGTAAGCTCTAGAATGTTTGTATAGCTGCTTGGTGAGGTGGGTCCACTACCAATTGATGAGTGACGAACTCGAGCAGATAAGCGGGCAAAGCTGATTAAAATAGAAAACATGTTAATTGGTTGTATTTTCAAATCGTCAATTTATCAATTAAAAGTCAAAATTTGTTTACAATTTTAAACTTACTCAGCATTGATAAGAGGTTGTCGATTTCCTATCGGTTCCAGATAATTTCCTTCGGGTGTCAATGTGTCAGTGCTTCTACTATGATTACTTTGGCCACTTACGCTGCTACTTCTTAAAAGAGAATTTACAAAAAAGCTGAAACAAATATATTATATTTGATTAAAATAATTAAGAGGATTACAAATAAAATGAGCTCACGTCTGCCCTCCTGCATTTTGACAATTTAACTGCGCTATACTTCTGCCATTTACATTTGGTGTAACGAATATTTCATTTGGATGGTTAGGCTCAATTCCATTTCTTCCTTGGATAACACTTTCTAGCCTTTGAAAAACTACTTCTGGATGAGAACATTGGAAGCTAAAAATTCCCTGGCCTGTAAAACATCTTCGACCAGATTCAAACGAAAAATAAACATCGTCATGTCCATATCTTCTTAAGGAATCAAAACTCCATACTGTTGGTTCAAGAGAATTGCGATGAAGTATTACGTGAGATCCTAAAATTGTATTGAAATTTGAATATTGTTGTGGACTGCTGGTTGTTAATTAAATGAAACTAGTTTGCTTTCTCAGTCCAAATTTGTATTAAAAGTTGTATTGAAAGTTAATTAAACATTTCACTTCAATTAATCGAAGGAGAACTTGCCTGTGATTTCAAGTTTTCCATTGAAAAATTGATTGACACTCGTGTCTGCATAAACTACATCGAAAACATACAGATTTGGTTCAGGAAGCCTCTTGTTTTTACTTTTTACGCAGCCCATCCTTCCTCTTCCTGGAACTTCCCAGTAGAGTATCGATTCTTCATTTAAAAAACATTATTACTATCTAAAAATGAAAGATTAAGCTGATTGTTCAATTGAGCTACTGAGTGAAGCAAAGTTTACCTTTAATTAGTAACTGATAAACAAATTGTATTTTCTGTAATTTTTGCGAGAAATTAAAAATTGAAAATTATACAAATAAGGGAAACTGTAATAATTTCAAAATAACTATGAGGAATTGGGGAGATTTAAGAACGTCTCCATCTTCTTTTAGTGACCAAATTCGGGCTAGAAAATTACTAATTGGGATAAAAATTAATTTCCGACAGAAGACAAACTCGAGGGGTTAATATTTAAAAACTTTTTCGGCTGCAATTGTGAAGTCAGTCCGAACATTTGTTTTTGTTGTGAATTTTTCAATTTGCTAATTTATTTCGTTTAATTCACGTAAACTTTATCTAATTTCATTGAAAATTGTATATTTGTTGAAAGCAGCTAGTTCTGCATAAAATGTATTATAATGGAAGACGAAATAAGTATCAAGAACTGCATCAAGCTTGAAAATAGCGAAAATGATGAAAATAAACAATTAATGAATCATCCAAACAACCACTCAATGGACAATAAGGAAAATGTTGATTCTAATAACCATATTGACATCATAGAAGTCCCTAAACCTCAAAGACGGAGTGATGAGCCAAGTGAATTAAAATTCGAGAAATGTAAGATAGTTTACCCCCTGGATCTTTATTTACTTACTCATACAATAAATTCTTACAGTTCCTGAGAATGCAGAAGAAAAAGCTAAACGCAAGTTAATCGAGGAAGCTTTGAATAATCCAGATACAACAAAAGAGCAGTGGAAAAGTTTTGCTAAAAGTGAATATGGCCTTGTAGCAGACGATTTAAGAAAATCTGTGTGGCCACTACTATTAAATTTGGATCCCAAAAAATGTGCAGTGGCTCCCAAACTATCCGAGTTGAGCCATAAAGAGTATGATCAAGTTGTTCTTGATGTTAATAGAAGTTTGAAAAGGTTTCCTCCTGGAATACCTTACGAGCAAAGAGTTGCTTTGCAAGATCAGCTTACAGTTCTAATATTAAGAGTCATAACAAAGTATCCACACTTAAATTACTACCAAGTAAGTTTTATTTATTTATTTTAACAAGGATTATTTAATTATTGGTGCATTAAATTCATTTTAGGGCTATCACGACGTGGCCATTACATTTTTGCTTGTGGCTGGTGAAGATGTTGCTTTTCACATAATGGAAATTTTATCCACTGATCATCTTGTAGAGTGCATGGAAAAGACCTTTGAAACAGTTCAAAAAAGGCTACTTCTCATTTTCGCGACAGTTTGGAGAGAAAATCTAAAGCTTTATGAATTTCTGGAGAGGTAAGATTATCTTTAATTGATTTGAACATTTAGAACCAATAACTGCGGTCAGTTTATTTAATACAATTTTAATTTCTACATAACGATGTTGAATTTTAGTAATTGAATATATAAGAAGAAAT
The DNA here is from genome assembly GCA_038502155.1 of Parochlus steinenii. Taxonomy (NCBI): domain Eukaryota; kingdom Metazoa; phylum Arthropoda; class Insecta; order Diptera; family Chironomidae; genus Parochlus; species Parochlus steinenii. Next base: position 2,266,654 of record JAXCIN010000048.1, on the reverse strand, counting down.
TTGGTCACGGTAGTTAGGCATTTCGTTTTTTGGCTTCTTCTGCTTCATTCCGACTTCTGAAACTGCAAATTTACAAGAAAATAAAGAGAAATACTTTAGCTATACATTCAATTCAAATTAAGAGCACATAAAGATGTTGATTTTCACCCAATATTAATGAACTATAATCAAATTTAATGAGTCTGTTAAAAAATATTAATTATGAAGGATGAAAATTGATTTTTTTCAATTTAATTGTCTTATCAAATTTTCTTATCTTGATAATAAAACATTTTTCAATTATGCTATAAATTTTTCAATTTCACAGATCTGAGGTTGGCCTAATGTTCGCGCTCCCATGGTTCTTGACATGGTTTGGTCACAGCTTGAACCAATATAGATCCGTGGTTAGGCTCTACGATTTTTTTTTAGCTTCTGAGCCACTTTTGCCGCTTTATGTAACCGCAGCGATTGTTCTTTATCGAGAAGAAGAAGTTTTTCGAGAAGATTGCGATCGAGCAAGTTTACATTGTTTATTGTCTCAGGTGCGTGTTATTTTTGTCTAATTTGATTTGATTGATGATTATTTTTATGGAGGGTAAATTCAAGGGTGACGTCACTTGGATGGTATATTTATGACTTTGTTTACGTGGATTTTTTTGATTAATTTGTCCAATACAATTTCTGAATATTGAATGTTTGACAAAAAAGTTTATTAATCATGATGAAATTAGTTGATTTTTCATGAAATTCAATGAAAACTTATATTTTTTAGCTCCCTGAAGACCTTCCCTTTGAGTACTTGCTGACCAAATCTGAGAGTCTGTATGCTAAATATCCACCAGAAAAGTTGGAAAATGACATTGCAAAAATTATATTGAGAGAGTAAGTGGACCATTTTATAAAACTTAATATAAACTTCAACTTTAACGTTGATTTCAGGAAAAAAATGCGCGAGGAAGAAAACAGAATTTTTGAAAAACGACGTCAGATGCTGATAAAACGCAAGAATCCTCCTCCACTTATCTACCGGTTAATTCCACACGTTTTCCTCCTCAACAACCGAAGATCAATTGTGGTCACTACAGCCTTTTCCATTTTTGTCGGAATCTGCGCGTACTATTATAAAGCTAATCTGTCGTTCAACGTGGATATTATTAGATGAGGTATCGCTACTTCGTCAAGATTTTACTATCGATTTTTGATGAAGTAAAGCTCCAGTTTTTTTCTATTCCAAACTTTCAAACTGAATCATTTGTTTAGGATTTGGGGATTTGGAAGAGGTTTAATGATTTTTGATGAGTTTAGAAAATAAATGGCTCATACCATTCATTGATAGATCGATTTTCTCCGTAAAAAAAAAAACGTAACAAAAAACTTCAACACCTCCAACACATTCCCCAACTAAACCCCCTTTTACTTGTATATTTAAACCTGTTTTCTATCTCTCTGTAGTGTGTAAATATGATTTGTAGATTGCAATATTTAAGTGGGTTTGGATTTAGCTTTTAATTATTTTGTGATTTCTCAAGAGTTTCCCGCAATGTTTGTTTGTGTTTTTATGTAATTTTTAAGGAAAATATTTAGAAGTTGATCATTATATACTTAATATTCGAGTAAACAATTTCCTGTAGGTTTGTGCACCAAAAAGTGAAATTTATATTTCTTTAAGAATTTTCATGGCTCAGAAATCAAAAGCTTTGAGTTTTTGAGATTCCAGCTAAATTCTATTCAAACTTTTTAAATTCTCTAGAAATTTTAAGCATTTGACTTGAATTAGAATGTGTAATGATTTACCATAAAATTAAGCTTTCAAGCTAATTATGCTGTAATTAGTAATCTTAAGTGAAATTATAGAATAATAAGAATTATTGTGAATTTGGAATGAACTGTAAAACTTCTTAACCAAAAAAAGATAAATAAAAAATGAAATATATGCAAAGTTATTGGAAAATATTACATGCAGCATTTTGACGTAATTAATTGAAATTAAGGAAAAAAGCACCAATTATCAATAATTCATAAATTAGCCTTTTATTAAAACTGAACCAGATACAAATACTCTATTTACAGTGCATTATTATATTTATAGCTATACGAAATTAGCTGCTTTTCAATTAATTAGTCAAGGTTACTAATTGTGGGTTACGACAAAAAAGGATACCAGTAACACAATAATCGAAACATACTTTTCGATTCAACAAAATTTCCACCAACAATTAATTAATTTTTATCTCTGGTGTTTTACAAATGAGAATTAATTATTATTTGCACTATTTGTTTCTTCACCTCTACAAAAAGAACCTTGAAATAAAATTTCTAATTTTTTAAATGGAAGATCCCTATTCTAATTATCGATTAAAGACCGTGTGATGAGTTTGATGAGTACAATAAGGCATATTCTATCCTTTTTCAGGACATGATAAATTTTTAGCCTCTATTAATTTAAATAAATAACAATAACATAAAAAGTGATGAGATGTAACAATTTAGCGCAATTTAGAGACATAATATCGTAAAATTTCTCAATTTTATTGAAAAATGAAATTTAGGAATGTATCAAGTATTTACTTTTTTGCTAGGGCAAAACCAAGTCCGATTAGACCACCCAAAACTAAAACGGCACCACCAGAGACTGCGATACCTTTCATGGTCTCCTTGTCGAGTTGTTTCTTCAAATAATCCTGGAAATGAAGATGAAAAGTATCTTAAGTTAAGTTGGTTTCATATTTTGTAGACAAATTATTGTTGATATTTTATCATGTATCCCAGCGAATAATAGTCAAAAGAACTTACATCAAGCAAAAGAACCTGTTGGTTATTAGCTTCAATTTCCAGGAAGGCCTTCACATATTTTTGGGCAAGCTGATAGTTCTTTAATCTTGTATAACCAATAGCAAGATAGTATATGTAATCTCTCTTTGCCTCCACATTTCTAGTGCACAAATCTTCAAATAATACAATTCCCTGCAAAAGATTTATTATGTTACTATCGTCATCAATTAATAATAAATAATAAAGTGAATTACCTTATTTATGTCTACGGCGTAGTTTGATCTGATCAAACACCAAGCATATTCAAATTGAGCTTTGATTGAGATGTTTTTATCCTCTAATTCTCGCATATATTCCTTCTCGAACTTCTAGAAACAATATTTGAACAAAAAGATGTAATCAATTAGTAAATAATGTAAAGAAAAATATTGTGAAATTCGATTTAGAAACAAAAAGAAACTTTTAGAAGTATGAGTCATTGTTGACTAATTTTTATACTTCCAGAAGCAGCTTTTTGCTGTTCATTGGAGATCATTACAATGATTAAATTCAATTTAAATAACCACCTAACCAAATAATAGAAAGGAAAACTGTGCAAAAATAAAATTGAAAATTTTACAAACCTCCAACTCCTTAGGACTAACAACATCTTCCAAAATCTCTTCCATTTCTAGATGAAGCTTCAGCATACACAAAACGGTCTTGATGACTGTGTTATTGGCAATTTAGATAACTTTAATTATTTTTGTGTATTTTGTACTGTCAATGTCAGATGTATACAATGAAGTTCCTACTCTGAAAAGCAATCATCAAGTAAATTTGTTTTCGAATGAAATTTTATTGATCCATCTCCTGATTGTATATTTTGTAGAATATGTGAAAATATGGAAATAAAACTTTTCTGTTTTTATAATGGTTGCAACCACTACAAAAATAACGAAAAACCAAGCAATATATTTGCACAGAAAATATGTTAAGTTAAATGTCAGTTTGACAGATATTTTTGAACTATTAATGCTTTCAGTATAGTAATCTTAGAAGTTGGTCGGTGAGAAAGTGAATTGTGAGTCTCTAAACATTTTACCTTTTATTAATTGTATATATTAGTGTATAGTCTAATGGAAGATGAACCCAATTGTTCATCCACAATCTCTATTGGTGGCATTTTCAAATTCCACCTAGGAGACTAGAAATTGATTAAAAATCAGACTTAATTTTTAGCCAGCATTTTCTTTAAGTTCCTGGATTCCAGCTGAAGATCTTACTTTCACAATCCATAAATCAAACAGTCAATACCTTCAGATAAAGTATTAATTCACTACAAGTCTCTAAATGTGATTTGCGTCCTTTCATTTTTCGTAAGGCAGGTTGGGTCTTTGAACAGTTTTTTTTCACAACTCGCTGTTCCCTATAAACCTCAATTCATGTCGATTAGATGCAAATTATCACGTTAAGACTTGCTTTATTGTTCCTTACTCAATGTTCAAAGAGTATCACTGAAAGAATATAATGAAGTTTTAGTGTAGCAAGGGGCTACTGAATAGGTCAAAAGTCAATCCAAAAGAACTACGCATTGCATGTGCGTAACAAAATCCATCGCGCTTAATTTCTCTTTCTCTCATCTTCATCTTCTTCCACGAGTTTGGCCTAGTTTTTGAAATTGCGCCCAAAAGTTCGAGTAGCTTAACGAGTTTTCTAATGTGGTTGGTAGATTATTATCGAGAAATTTAAAAGAATTTCGCAATATTTTTGTTTACTTTAGGATAAATTTGTTACATTTTAAGATTGTTACATAGAATTTGTCACAAATTTCCATAAACATTTTGAATAATTGAATACCTAAACATAATTTCTCTTCATTTATTTTTTCAGGTTTGCTTTGTTTATGAATGGTGATTAATTTTGTGAGAAACTGAGAAGGAAGCTCAATCGTGTGAATCCAAAGACAACTATTTTGTTTGTGGTGTGAATCTGATCAAATCTGCTCGCTTTTTCTACTTTAATCTGTGACCATGGCTTTATTGCGCATGGATGAGGCCACCAAGCTTCTAGATTTTAACCAGAAGTTGGACATTGGGTTGCTTGAGAACATTGTAGGATGTTTGTATGCGAGTCATGGTAAGGATAATATTACTAATATTGAAAACTATTTTAATTTCAACTTATTTTTAATAGGCGAGCAATTGCGTCTAGCTCAGGAAATTCTCACAACGCTTAAGGAGCATCCTGACGCATGGACTCGTGTTGATACAATTCTAGAGTTCTCTCAGAACCAGCAAACTAAATATTATGCCCTACAAATCTTGGAGGAAGTTATCAAAACACGCTGGAAAATTCTTCCTCGTAACCAGTGCGAAGGTATCAAAAAATACGTGGTGGGACTCATTATTAAAACCAGCTCAGAAGCGGCAAGCATGGAAGCAAACAAGGTTTACTTGAACAAGCTCAACATTATTTTAGTGCAGATTTTGAAGCGCGAGTGGCCCAAAAACTGGGAAAGCTTCATTGGTGATATAGTGGGCGCATCCAAAACTAATGAAACTTTGTGCCAGAACAACATGACCATCTTAAAGTTGTTGAGTGAAGAAGTGTTTGATTTTAGCTCTGGCCAGATAACACAAACCAAGGCCAAGCATCTGAAAGATACAATGTGCTCCGAATTTTCACAGGTCTTCCAACTGTGCTCGTTCGTCTTGGAAAACTCCTTGAACGCTCCCTTAATCTCCTCTACTTTGGAGACGTTGCTCAAATTCCTCAACTGGATACCACTGGGCTATATATTCGAGACAAAGCTAATTAACATGCTTGTTTGCAAGTTCTTGATCATCCCGATGTTTCGCAACGTGACGCTTAAGTGCCTCTCTGAAATTGCTGGCCTCCAGTTGGCCAACTACGACCACATTTTTGTGGCTCTGTTCAAGCAAACTATGGAGCAATTTGATTCTATGATTCCGGCCACCACTAACATGAATCAGGTTTGTTAAAACTTTCGATTTAACGAATTAATTGTGATAAAATATAATTTTTATTTAAGATATATGCCAACGGTTCTGATGATGAACAATGCTTTGTTCAAAACTTGGCAATGTTCCTTTGCACTTTCCTTCGTGTTCATGCTACCTTGGTTGAAAAACGGGAAACAAGTGATTCAGTGAACAAGGCTTTGCAGTATTTGGTGATGATCAGTGAAGTTGAAGACGTGGAAATTTTCAAAATTTGCCTGGAATACTGGAACAGTTTGGCGGCTGATCTTTACAAGGAGAATCCATATGGATCACCAGGCGCTCGTCGAACATTCTATGCGAAAATTCTTTCAAAAGTGCGTTATATCATGATCTCCAGAATGGCTAAGCCAGAAGAGGTTTTGGTGGTGGAAAATGAGAATGGAGAGGTCGTAAGAGAATTCATGAAGGATACAAACAGCATCAACTTGTATAAAAACATGCGAGAGACTCTCGTTTATCTCACTCATTTGGATTATTTCGATACTGAACGCATAATGACGGAAAAGCTTAATAATCAGGTTAGTAATGAAAATTCCTAATTTTGCGCAAATTAATAAATGTTTGTCTTGTTTTAGGTCAATGGTACAGAGTTCTCTTGGAAGAATTTGAACACCCTTTGTTGGGCCATTGGCTCTATCTCTGGTGCATTCTACGAAGAGGATGAAAAACGCTTCTTGGTCACAGTGATCAAGGATTTACTGGGATTATGCGAGCAGAAAAAAGGCAAAGATAACAAAGCCATCATCGCATCGAACATAATGTACGTGGTAGGACAATATCCTCGTTTTTTGCGCGCTCACTGGAAATTCCTCAAGACCGTCGTGAACAAACTTTTTGAGTTTATGCACGAGACTCATGATGGTGTCCAAGATATGGCTTGTGACACATTCATTAAAATTGCGCTTAAATGTCGCAGGCATTTTGTGACTCTGCAGCCAAACGAGGCTTGCACATTTATCGATGAGATTTTGGCAACCATGAGCACCATAATTTGTGATTTGCAGCCGCAACAGGTATTTCATATAATTTTTTTAGTATTTTTAAAAATACCAAGTGCTTATTATTTATTTTCTTTCAGGTTCACACTTTCTATGAGGCAGTCGGCTACATGATTTCAGCTCAGGTCGATCAGGTGGCCCAAGATGGATTGATTGACAAATATATGATGCTGCCTAATCAGGTAAACTATAAAATAAGTTGCAAATATCTTATTTTCTAATAAAACCATATATTCATTCTTGCAGGTCTGGGATGAAATAATATCGCAAGCTACCAAAAATGTGGACATCTTGAAAGACATGGCGGCTGTGAAGCAACTTGGTAGTATATTGAAAACCAATGTGCGTGCCTGTAAAGCTCTCGGTCATTCTTTCGTCACGCAGCTAGGTCGCATATACTTGGATATGTTGAACGTTTACAAAATAATGTCAGAAAACATAACACAGGCAATTGCTTTGAACGGTGTGGCAATCAACAATCAGCCATTGATAAAAGCTATGCATGTGGTTAAAAAAGAGACGCTTAGCTTGATAGCTGAATGGGTGGTGAGATCAAATGATCCACAAATGGTGATGGAGAATTTTATACCGCCACTTTTGGATGCTGTTTTATTGGATTATCAGGTTTGTTGTCTTTTCGTTTTACAACAAAAATTTTTTATAACAAATCTTACCTTTTGTTTTTAGCGAACAAAAGTGCCATCCGCTCGTGAGCCCAATGTTCTGAACGCCATGGCTTTGATTGTCAACAAACTGGAAGCAACTATAACATCGGAAGTGCCCAAGATATTTGATGCTGTGTTTGAATGTACCCTGGAAATGATCAACAAGAATTTTGAAGATTATCCACAACATCGTACATATTTCTATGAGCTACTGCAAGCTGTTGATTTACACTGTTTCAAGGCTTTCTTGAATATACCACCTGCACAGTTCAAGCTTGTTTTTGACTCCATTGTGTGGGCATTCAAACATACAATGAGAAATGTCGCCGATACTGGGCTGCAGATTCTTTTCCAGGTAAGATTCTAAGAAAGCTTTTAAATAGTTGAACTTCTCTCACCTTAAACTCGTTTTTTTAGATGCTCCAAAATCTCGAGCAACATCCTCAAGCTGCCCAAAGCTTCTATCAGACCTATTTCACGGACATTTTGATGCAAATCTTCTCAGTAGTAACAGACACTTCGCACACTGCCAGCTTGCAAATGCACGCTCAAATATTGTCGTACATGTTTTCGCTTGTTGAGGCCAATCAGATTACAGTCAACCTCGGCCCTATGCCCAATAATATTTTGTACGTACAAGAATATGTGGCGTCGCTGCTTAAATCGGCATTCAGTCATTTGACAGACAACCAGATCAAAGTGTTTGTGACAGGCCTCTTCAACTTGGATCAGGATATTCCCGCATTTAAAGAGCATTTGAGAGACTTCATCATTCAGATTCGAGTAAGTTAATATTTGGTATGTAATAAATTCTGTAGCATAACAAAATTATCATTTTAGGAGGTCACTGGAGACGACGATTCAGATCTCTACCTTGAAGAACGTGAAAATGAGCTAAAGAAAGCTCAGGACGAAAAGAGACGTATTCAGTTGTCGGTGCCTGGAATGCTCAATCCGTACGAAACAAGACCAGAAGAGATGCAGGATGAATAAACTAGAAGCCACATTTGTACTACATGCGTGGTGGTGTCTTATTTTTTACAAACCACACACTATTTTTTTTCTTTCTTTGATTTTAATTTTATTTTGAAGCAAAACAAATTTATCGTTAAGATGAAAATGTGAGCGCGAATGGTCGATAGGCGTTTGAAAGGCGCCTGAATGCGTGTATGTGCAAATTAGAATTTTTCGCTACTTTGCGGAAGTTTTGAAGATTTGCAAAGTAAATGCACAGATAATAATTGCGTAAATCTTGAGATAATATGAAGTTAGTTGTTTAACGTGTGTAAGTAACGTGTGTTATACAAATTATAAGTTATGAATATTTAGAATCGGGCAACACTTTTCCCTTTATTATCAGTTTTTCATAATAATTTTTTAAGTCAAGGAGTTTATAAGTTGAGGACATTAAATTTGAATACCACTAAAGTTTTGAAAGTACCCATGACATTAACAAAGTCATTTTATGAATAAATTATATATTTTTTGGAAAAAAATTTCAAGTTATAATATGACAGCATTTGGTCCAAGTTAAAGTTGACAGCATTTTTTCCTACCTCAGTTTTGAATACTCCTTGGCTGGTTATCTCCACTTCAATATAAAAATCAGTTTAAAAATAATGTTTCTTTGTCGCAAAATTTAATTGCGCCTTTTTTTAATTTTTTACGATACAAAAACCTGATTAAAACATTTATAAAAGTTACATTCTCTGTGAACCCAAATTATGAAGAACCAAGAATAAATTATTATTCATTAAAATTTATATTTTCATTCTAAGTTACTAATTAAGTAATTTAGTCTTCATTTTTCCTAAGTTTTGGCCTCGATTGCGCTTAGATGTTTTGTTAATTTAAGGAATATGTGTTGAATATACGCTAATTGTTTCAAAGCTCTTTAATTTTCAGTTATGAAAGATTTAATAAATGAGGAATCTATATAACTTCGGATAATAATTTGGAAGCGTTCTGGAACGACGAATAGATTTTGTTTTTGTACTAAGAGACTATAGATGTGAAATTGTGAAGCCACATTTCCTTTTTACGATGGGCTGTTTCTCCATCTTGTCACTCTTTGTTTTTAGTGACTTGATGAATGGATTGGTCCTTCAATCAAAAATTAAAAGATTTGCAACGAGCACGTAGAAATTTTTTATTGCAGTATAAAACAAAAAATTCGGAAAAAGTGAACGTATTAATTGATGAAATAAAGAAATTATTTAATTACTTTAAATTAGTTGTTTTAGTAGAATAGATTATAAAATTCAAGGTTTTTACGAGGGGTTGATAATGACAATTTATCGTCGACAAAGAGCAACTTTTTGAAAAAGAGCAACTGAGCAACTTGCTGAGCAGCTGAACAACTTACTGAACAGCTGAGCAACCTAAAGAGCAACCGAGCAACTAACAGAGCAACTAGCAACTAAGATACAAGTTTTTTTTTTCAGAAAAATTATTAAATGAATTATTTGAAAGAGTTTTTAAAAGAAAACATATTTAATACTATGATTTCTTATTTAAAATGAAAATAAATATTTTCCAAATTTTTAAATTTTTTGTTTTAATAAATATTTAAATACATAATATAATGAATTCAAAATTTTTTGTTTAAAAAAATTCAGTTTTTTTTTTTTAAGTCCCATTTTATTTAGAGTTTTTTTTTTGTAACAGGATTTAAAAAATATTAGAACCCATGCAGATCAACATTTTTGGCATTCAAAAAACCAAATTATTTAATAAAAATTTTAAAACAAAATTGTTTTGTTTTGTAATATAGTTTTATTTTAATATTGATTTTATCTTGTGCAAACAGTTTTTTTTATACAGTTTTTTGGTTCTAAAACGCATAACAATAAAAGATTTAATTTTTTTGGGTTCCGATATTTTTGCCATTTTTATTTGTTACAAAAATTAACTTTTTTATTGCATATCCAAATTGATTTGTTTTGCACAATAAATTTATGAGTAAAAATTCAAAATGGTGTTGTTAATTAAAAATCTAATAACTCAACGTTTGTAATATATTTTATTTAGAGTTTATAAACATTCAAAAAAAGTTCCTTAATTCCTCTGCAGACGCATAAAAGTTTTAATTTTTTTTCTTCAAAAATCTAATAACTCAACGTTTGTCTTTTACCTTAATTTCGTTTTTAATTTCGTTTTTATAAAGTGAAAAATCTAGAATATCGTAGATACAAGTGTTGAAAAGAAAACTGAAAATTCAATTCGCAGTGCTCCTCCTTAGCTTCCCACTTAGTAAAAGCTTCAATTAATAGAAACTAGCACACGTAAGTCCATAACTCGATATTTGATCCATTTTCTCTTTTATTGAATTAAACAGATAATAAAATTTAATATGTTTTACATTAAATTACGGTCAATTAACGTGTTGAACACTAATTGATGGATTCTACCAACATAAAAAAATAGCGCGAACATTGATTTAATAATAAATAATAGAGAAACATATCATAAAAGTTAAATTTAAATCTTAACCTAGAAATTGTGGCTTCAGATCCAGGATCTTAGATTCTAAAAGCGGATCTGAAAGTCTTTGTAATCAAAGCGAGATAACTGTAAATAGAATAAATGATGTGTTTAACCATTTTGTACAAGTTAGTTTTGGTGTCTTACCATTCCCCAGTTCTCGAATTCCGTTTTCTCAATCTTCGATCCTGGGCATCCTTCATGTCGAAGCCATTCCACCCTGTATTTAAGAATAATGTACGTGTTATTAAAATTATTAAAAGATATTGCGACAAAATACTTGTAGAATATTGGAAAATATACATTTTGGCGCCAAAAATATCAAATTATAATCATTTCTTGGCTCAACTCCAAAAATTACTTAAGAGCATAAAAATATTAATTTAACAAACAAGTCGTCGGAAATACCAGTACATTCTTGATATTGCTTTTCTTTCCGCAAACTGGCTTATTTTTAGATTCTAATTTTGTTTTGTTCTATTTTCTCTTCGAAAGATAAATTTACTTCGATTGTACTCACATTTTGTCAACCTCAGGCTTGAAACCTTGCATTTTGCCCATAATTGTTCCACGCTTAGAATTCTTGACCCATCCTTTCACTCCAGAATCCGTACATCTATCCCGAACGTGTTTTGTGAAGCCAATTCCTTTAAATTGTTTAATAAATTAATTTGACGGGTTATTTAGCAGAACTCTTGATTACGGTTGAAAGCATTAATTATGTAATTTACTTTAAATGTGTACATGAATTAATATAAGAGCAAAAAAATAATTATTTAGTCAACAAATGTTTTTAGAAATTCTTCTTTCCGTTTTTTTCATAAAATTGAGTTCATAAGATGATGTCATGAATTACTTTTTTACTAATTCACTAACCACTAATAATATAGAATTTAAAAACAAATAACTTTAACTGTAAGCTTTTTTTATTGGAAATCGAAAATGTTTATTAGAATTAAACTTTTAAACGTTTACTCATAAAGATCAAACTACCTTGTACAATTCCAAAAACCTCAAAGTCGCACTGCACCATACAATGTGAGTCCTCCATGCCCATGACCTTCTGATACCAAAAAATCACTCAAATAAAGTTCTTTTCTCAGCTAAAACTGAATTAAATCTGAATCGGTTACACAATCAGCAACTAATTAATAGATATTTTGTCTATTTTCACTATAGAATCTTTGTCTTCTTCTTGTTGACTGGTTGGTCCACTTTTATATTAAACTTGGAAGATGAACGTTTGCTCGATACCACGATATACGATAGAATGGGTTGCAGTTGAAAAAGCGAAAGTGATTTTCCGATAAATTTCGATTTTTGTCGATTTCTCTAGTATTTAGACGAGATGGATTTCGGGATGAGATGGTGTTTGTTGTGGTACGATGATATTTTTAGGGAAGATTGATTGTTATTTTGTTTCGGTTCGATAGGTGCTAATAGATCGCACGTTTATTGCAATGTTTTAATTAAAAACAAAGTATGTATAGGAGACTATACGAGAGTCCCTATGAAATAAATATTATTTGCATAAAAATAATATCAGATAATATTTAAGAAAAACTTTTAATACATCATTACTTAGATTCGCGTACCGTATTCTAATAAATACTTTTCTACATTACACTATATTAACTTCAAATGAGACAAATCAGGCTAATTAATAAAACCATGATGAAATTAAAACAAATTTAAACTTTTATGCGCCGAAAAGAATATTAATGAGACTTGAAAATTTATCAGCTCTCGTTAAAAACCGATGAAAGAAATTTGGCACAGCAGTTTTTGGGGGCATAGATTAACATTTTCTAAGAAATAATATGAAAAACATTTCTTTTTAGAATTTCAAGTTGAACGCGGTTGAGGGAACTTTTGAGACAATTTGCAAATATTTACAGAGTTTCCCCAATTATTACTTGATGTTTTGATCTTGCTAATATTTGCAAGCAATTCTTTAAGCAATTAATCTATTTATAAGAAAAAAATGCGACTAAAAATATCAGAATAATTTCTGACATAATGGAATATGCCTACAAATGCGTAAAATAACTGAACAAACATGCGTCACCAAAAATCAATCAATTTAGATAATTGTGTCGGGAAATTGTTGAGAAATTCGAAGAAAACTAAGAAATATTAAGAAACTTGGGAGTACAGAGTTTTGTATTGCAATACCAATTAAATATACATTTTTATGGCTAAAATATATTTAACGACAAATATTTGTACTTTCTTGAGAACAATTGAAACCATTCATCAATTCACCTAATCAACTTTATTATAGGATTCAACATTTCTTTAGAAATTAAGTTTTCAACTTTTTGTAGAAGTTTCTCGAACTTGCTTGCACATCAAATATTAAATATATTCATCTCAATCTATATATTCTTCTTAATATTTTTCTAGAACTTAAAAATTAAATTTTTGGCAGCTTGGCTATTCAAGAAATAGTTTCACAATTTCTCGGAAACGTGTGCAACAATGTTTACTAAATATTTTGGCAGTTGATTTTTATTTTTAAGAAGAATTGATTTAGTTAGTAGACTATTGTCTGTTCTATTTTGTTATGACAGTTTAAGTCAGTAGATAATCAGTAAATTATTTAAATTGCAGATATGGACGCATTGAATAAAATGTTGAATATTATTTTCATTCAATATCAACCAGTAGATTGTAATTATAAACAATCAAATCAACACTAGTTGATTTTAATTGATTGGAATGATTAAACAAACGTATTGACACAAAATCCTGTTTTATACTATGTTACCATATGTTCTGAATTGTAAATAATATTGTTAATAAATTAAGACAACAAATTGTTCAATGCGAAGCTCCAAATATTTTAAGATTACTTGTAAAATTCACCGGAAATCGCATAATCAACGAGATTATAATTAAATGAACCAGCAAAGTCATTTTGTCATAGAAAATTATCGTGAGTTTCCACATTCAAACATATTCCTCCCGCAGTCCTACTGCTCTATTCAGCGACTCTCGACAATAAAAAGAATACTAAAACATTAATTTGGATTGTTTAATTATCTAATTGGGTTGTAAAATGACAAATCGCCAATTGCCCGGGCATTCTCTAATTCCAAATTAATGTTTAATTTGTTGCGGTCGGATATGGTTTGGCTGATTTTGCTCGAAACTTTTGCTGGCCTATGACTTGCTTTTGTCGAGTGAGGTAGCTCCAATTGAAGTATGCAGCAAAAACGCAGCTGGAAATTGCTAAAAGTCATCATCAAAATCAAAAAGTCATGTGGCTCTTATTGGGTTATCAGTTTAGATTTTTATTATCAATTATATCTGGTTTTATTATCAATTACTTTATTTACAAAAAACAGCTATTCATTTATTAAAACTATTCATGCAACAGATTCAACGATTCGATGCAGTTTTTAAAAACAATTCCGCATTTTTACAAAAAATAGGAGTAATCTTACAGCATTCAGATTAACAAATTTAACATGTAACATTTACGTAAAAATATATAAATTCTCTAGGTCATAAGTTAATTAATTCATTCTTTATATAATTTGTTTGAGTGGAAAGTTTCCTATTAAATATATATTTTTTTGCAGTTTTTGTAAATTTCCAGATTTCAACTGAAAATGTGTTCAAATTTATTGATTACAAGTCTAAGAAATTTTGAGTTTGAGTGAGTTTTTGCTTTTAGCAATGCTTTGGCGGGGTTTTTTGTTAAGGAGTTAAGCTCACATTTTGATGAATCGGACATAATTGTTATAATATTTTATTAATTGATACTCCGAGAAGATTAAATTTTCAGCATTTTATGAATGATAGAATGATTACAAGTATAATTTAGAAACATAAAAATGTCTTGCGAAATCACCATGAAATTAGCACAAACCTTTACAATAACTATATTTCAACCAATTTCATATAAAAAGAAATACAGTTCTCTAAAAACTAAACATAAAGTTAACTTAAAGATCTTAATTGGTAGGTTTCTATTAAATTAAGGGCACACTCATTCTGAAGCACACATTTAACTCTAATCAACACTGCGGATTATTCGTTTGGACACAAAACAGTGTGATCCCCGTTTTTGCTGACTTTCTCGTTGTCAGCATCGATAAATTCCATTGTTGTGGTTCTTAGAATGTCTTTGGTAATCTCTTCTGGATTTACTTTGTGATTTTGCTTGATTATCCCTGTACTAGCTGCTATGTTGTTCATCATAACTGGCTTGTCAATTAGAAGTACAGTATTATTTTGATCGAGTTTTTGAAGTTTTTCCATTAATCTCTTTTGTTTTTTCGTGCGCTCTTTTTGAAAGAAAAGACGAATGTAATAGACAGGGAAAACTACACATTGTCCTGCAGGCTCTTCAGCATCAATGTAAACACCTCGCACAAGTACTGAGTTAGAGCAATTGAGAAGAATGAGGAGGATTAGGGATACGCCATGAGTGATCCAGTCGCTTAGGAGTTGATTTTCTGTATGATAAATGTGAAAAAGGCCATTAGTTGCCATATTTTCAAAATTAACATTTTTCAATATCAATGAGAACTTAATTTTATCTTTTCTTGAGCACTACAACTCACCTGGTATAAAGTAAACGTCTAAAAGCTGCCAAACTCCTCGCCAAACATTAACTGTTCCCACAAAGCTCAAAAACAGGAATATGTCTGCTAATAAAATGCGCCAAAAGCCTTCTAGTCGATCGCAAGCCCATCGCATGAGAGGTTGCAAGGCAAAAGTAATTCCTACTATCGCGTAGCCAATGATCTAGAATTTCAAAATTTGTCTTAGTTCTCACGATATAAAATATATATAGTTCCGTTAAAGATTATTTAATAGATCAGTGTAGGAATTGAAATACGTGTTTTTTTTAATTCAATTAGGGAAAAAAGAGTTCATAAAAAAAGTTCAAGATTACCGGAAGCTTCTTAGAAATCTAAAAATACTAATAATTTTCCTATTTTGTATCATAGGAGAATCATAGTATATTTGAAAATTCTTTTTTCGTTCAAGTTGCAATAAAAGAACATTCAGTCAAAAGTTTGCTAATAAATACTATGTCATTGTTGTATTATGAATTCTTTATTTAATTCAATTTAAATTCAAATGTGAAATAGCAAACTCTTTTGAAGATCCCGCACTTTATTCAAGTATTAGCTTAAAACTTCTCAAGTAACTCTTAGTTGAAGCAAATTATTGTAATGTTCATAAATTAATCAATTAAATTATAGTCTGAATATCTTCCAAGAAATTGAGCTACAAAAGAAATTGAAGTCAAGTACCCCCGTAAATTTATTTTGTAAGATTTTAGGCAAATATTTTAAAATTTTCAAAATAAATAGATTTTAAAGAATATAAACAAGTGGTGTTAAAGTGGTATTTTAACGAAAAATTAACAAAATAGATATTTACAAACTTTTAAAATAATACACAAAAATCCCCAAAACAATCACTGTTTGATTCAATAATCGAAAATTAAACAAAAGCTTGTTAGAATTTAATGGAAATTTATTATTATGCAAATTAATTCAAATAATGAAATTTGTAGTCACGAAAAATAAATTTCAAAATAACTCACCAATGACCCCCAGGCGGATAAAGCTTTATCTTCAGGAAAGAGTCGAAGATCTAGAAGAACCCAAAGTCCTCTCCACACAAATACCACCAGTGATCCGATCACTAGCACTGAGAAAAGGCAGTCTAATATATAAAGTCCAGGCTCACGAGTTCCCTGCAAAAATAAATAAATTATTTTGAGTTTTGGAAATTTATCCATAAACAAACATCCCCAAAAATTTCTTTATTTCGTGAGAATAATTTTATTTAGATTTGCTACATTTTAAATACAAAATTGTAGAACGAACAAAAATATATTTTGTATCAAAAAAGAACATCAGTACTCAAACCGCTTAGTCTTTTGTGGAGGCATTCAAATTTGTTATCAAATTATTCAAATGTTTGATTAAATTATCTTTTTCTCAAATCACAGTCACTTTTTGCAATTTTTTAAAGAATGACGACTTTGTAGAAATATTTTTGATTTGTGGAGAATCTTGGTTTAAAGAGAAGTTTATTAAAGTTTAGATGTATTTTGTTTAGATGTCATAATGACCCAAAAAGGTTCTTAAAACAAAACAATCTAATCTCGCTTGCTTAATAGATACAAACAATCAATGCACATACAAATTCCAAAAAATCCAAAATAAAATATAAACGAGACAGTTCCCAGACAATCAGGCAACTCTAGTCAAACAATAACAGTCAAACATCTTAATATGAGTTCGCATAATTTAAAGGAAATACAAATTTAATCTTTATTTATGGAAAACGAAAGAATGAGAGGACAATACAGAAATAAAAATGTTTTTGCTATACTTTGTGATAACTGAAAAAATGTTACATTTATTATTATAATTTGAGTAGAATCTAGTGCTCGCAAGCTCACGTCTTAATCGGCTTAACCTTTGGTGCTAATTAAAGCACAAATCCAGCCCAGTCTGTCTAGCTTGTTGAGCTTGTAAAATTGAAGTAAATCACACTCCGCACATGACTTGCACAGACAATAAAGATGCAATAAATCTTGTTGTGGTGGCGATTTGGATATTTTTGCCATCAAATTTTTAAATATTAATTTTTCTTTAATAATTAATTTAATACGAATATGATTATAAATATTAAATATAAGATATTTCTTAATTTTTTCCCTTTTAAAAAATCATCCATAGGTGTATTAAAAATCTAAATAAATAATCATTTTCATAGCATTAATTTCTCACCGTTTGCTTGAACATGGTTGGAATGTCAAAATATTCGCTAGAATGATCCGTCACAATCACAAAAGGTGGTGCGGAAATATTTCTTAACGTTTTAAGCGCCGCCATCATAAGCAAGCACGTCACTGTAATAATTATGATAATCCTAACATCCTGCGTTGTATAAAGATCTATCAGCTGCCATCCGCCTCTCCATCCATTCACACAAACTACGCCAAAGATGCTGGTGTAGACCCTTGAACCGACATAAAATGTAAGTCGATGGTTGTCGGGATGAAAGTGGTTCTTGAAGAAGTCTTTTCCTATGGTGAAGACGAGGTGACCTATAATTCCTATTATTAGAGAAGCTATTGAACTGTACGTTGGATACCCCGGGAACAAATATATTCCCATCAGATTCCACGTCCCTCTCCAGTAACCGACCACGCATGGCGCTACTATAAGTGCTGCATATAGTGTATCTAACGTTTCTAAGGTGGCTGCGTGCAATTTATTTTTTGCGCTGATGGTGTCTTCCAAGCCTGCCGTACTTCCACGCATTTTAAATCTTCTTTAGTTTAGGCTTTTATTTTCATCAATATTTATGTTGATATGTGGTTTCTTTCACATTTTTTGGGCTCAGAGTTGTTGATATGTTTTAAGATTTTTGAAAGTTCAAGACACTTTTGATATGTTTCGAGACACTCGTGATATATTTTTTTGTTAAACACAGAACTTTTTGAACTTTTTTGATGATTTTGTTAGTTCCCGTTCACTTTTGAATTAGCTTTTAACTTAAATCTTCTTGACACCTTTTGTTTTTTAATTAATTTTAAGATTTGAATTGAAAAATATTTGTTTTGACTTAAAAATGGGATTATTTTGTAAACATTTCTAATCAATCTCTATCAATTCTAAATGTCACATTTATCGATACTCGTTGTTATTTGTTTGCTACTCGCCACTTTTACCGTTTAGCCAAATATTATCAGGTTGAGTCCTAACTATACTTTTGCACGTTTATTTGCTACTATTACGCTTAAGATAACATTCAACAGATATCAGGTATCATTTCTAGGATTCCAGGTGTTTAGTTTACACTCACAATGTTTATTCACAACCATTGATAATTTTCGATATATTATTGCATTTCACTACTCAATATAGAAGTTTTATTGAATGTTTTTATTGCGCTTTTATTTATTCTATTTATTTTATTGCATATATTATTATTAATTAAATATTGTAGCAAGTTTGCGTATACCGCATGACACAGTTAGTTTTGATATGTTTGGTTATAAGACTTTTTGTATATTTTCGTTGCACTTTCTTTTAATTTTCTGTGGAAATTTAGCTTTTGCATAAATATTATTGATTTTCTAGTGTTGGATATGCTTCCTCACATGATTTATATTTTCACGGACAAATATTATTCCTGTGCTTTTATAATGAAAACTCAATTTCTTTTTTTATTCAGTTCAATCGAAAACTATGTTCAATAAAAGAATTAATTTATAAAAATGTTCTTTAACTAAAATTATTATTTTTGAAGTTTCCAATCAAAATTCACTATCAGTCAATAACTTTCAAAATAAATTCTTTTTTAATTATTTGATAGATTTTAAAACCTGCTCTGTATGAGAATCTTTAAAGTTTCAAAGTCAATCGATTATTTCACTCGTCGCTTGCAAGTTCGCGCAATTAACCAATTAAAAATATTATCGATTCAACAGTTTTATTAAAAACATATTTAATTATTTAAACATTTTAAATTATTCTCTGCCAAATTCCCGAACTATAAATCAACTCAAAATTTACATTTAAATGCATTCTACAAGCTGCATAGCCTTAATGACTTTGTTTTTAGCAAACTTTGAGTTTATTGTGATTATTTTAGTTTATTGTATTATTAATCGTTTTGCCAATATGCTCAGGCTCACACGATGCTATCACTAGCTGCTTCAATTGTCAACTGTTATCAGCAATCATGAAAAATAAGATGTGTAGAGTAGTGACGTGCAATTTTCGAAACAGCAGAACTGTTCTCTTGATAGTTTTGTGTAGTTAATCACTTTAATATCAGCAGTGTGGAACTTTTGGAGAGAACTAAATCCAATGTTCCTACAGGCGAGCTGGTGTTGGAATTATGTACTACGTAAAGAATATGGTACTCGGATTATGTACTTTGTGTAGTTGTTGCAGTTTTTGGTTAATTTGTTGGTTTTTCGGCTGTTTTGAGTTGAAAAGTCGCCGAAAATTGAATCATCTGTGTATTTTTACAATTGAACCAGGTTTCACTTTATACTGGAATAATAATATCAAGAATAGTTCATTTCCTCGTCACCTTTTATATCAATTGTGTCCATACACTTCAAATCCAAGCAACACTAAAATATATCACAATAGTTTATAAACACTTTTCAATCCTTTCCCACCATAAAATTCAGCTTTTTTCAAAATAAGTCCTTGCTACCCATCCAGGCATTGTTAAAATACATCGACTGCTCAACAAAAGACCAAAAAACCGAAAAAACTAATAAAAAAACTAAATTGAACAACGGACAATTTGCTGCTGGAATTGCTTAATACATGGAGCGACTTGCGAGCACTGACTAGCACTGAATCAACTGAGAAAGCATACCAGTGAGCTAAAATCACGGGTATATACTATTTGCCACGTACATTGGCGCATTTTTAGTAGTTTTGATTATACAGTTGGGGTAGAGTACGAAGTAGGGGGCGCCTGGTTGGTGCGGGATTGTAGCGTGTTTGTCAAAAATTTTGTTAAAAATATTTTATAAAAGTATAGTGTCATTGATTTCCCTTATAGGTGGCCTTGAAGAAAATTTTAAAATGTAAAAAGAGGGCACTGAAATATTTTTATTATTAATGTTTTTCATTGTGGACTTCCTGAATTTTCCTTCAAACGATAATGAAAATATTAAACAAAAAAAAAATCATTACATAGCATTAAACTCTCGTTAGCCTTATCAAAACAACACAATGAGGTATGAGATTACCAGAAATTCCCTGATAAAGATCGAGCCCGCTTCGCTTTCGCGCCGCTCGCCTGTCGACTGATGCATAGATTATGACGCAAAGTCTATTGCACAGAATGGTGCACTGCTACACAACTACCGAATGTATGATGCAACTATTTGCAAGGCCATCAAGGTCAACGAAAAGGAAATTGAAAAATTTTCGGTAGTTTTCTGTTCTGGGCATTTATGTCCTGAAGTGGTTTTTGAGAAGAAAAAAAATTAGAAAATGAATTTTTGAATCATTTGTTCAATTTAATATTAATTGTTTAATTAATGTTATCAGTCAATGGTGTCGAATTAATTCTTTGTAGATTCACAATATCAATTAACAACCTTTCCATGTATTTTGTATGTTTTTTTTGTTTGTTTGCTTCTATATTAATTCAACATATTTTGATTTAGATTAAATAATTCTCCAATTTTGAGTATTCGAAATACAAAACGTAAATTGTATTTGTGGGAGCTTCAGCTATATAATCTCTGGATATGTCGCACAATTGAGAGATCAAGACTTTTTTCGAATATATGACTCGTAAAATAACGAATATCAGTCCATCTACTATCTAAGCTCAATTTGTTGTTTAAACATTGTTGATATTTCGCAATTGCTGGGTCATTTTATTGCTTTGAACTTATTTTTTCGTTGATTCTGATTGAATTTTAAAATTACAGCTAATTTTGTTTTAAAAAAGTTAGAAAGGTCTTATATTTGCGGTAAGTGAATAAAATTCCAATACGAAAAATCATAACAATTAAACGAAAATCAGAAAATTTTAGAAAATCAGATAAAATGATTCAGAATTTAGTTTTTCCCATAGCTAACAGAATTTGCTAGAAAAAATACTTTGTGAACATTCTTGAAGATTCAAATGATAAACATTAGAGTAGCGCTTTGACATGCAACCATAAAAAGTAAAAAATTACCCCACAAAACCCTAAAACTAAAAAAAACCCAGAAATCATGGAAAAGCCTGAAAAATATTCAAAACTAATTAACGATAAAAGAAAATGAGGAAAAAGCCCCAAATTTCCTTACAACGCTAAAAAGTCATAAAAGTTTCTTCGTCAACAGAAAATAATAAAGCATTCCACTCTTCGTGCTCAAAAGCTCGCTTGAAGCAAAAAACTTCAACCAACTTAAAGCTTTTTTTTATCACGTGATTCTTTCTTTATTTACAATGCTTGTGGTTTTTCCATTTATATGGGTTTTAATGGCTATTTATGCCATTTGCTCGATTGACGCTTTTTTTATGCTGCCAATGTGCAGTAGATTCATTTATTTCGCATAATATTTTCCATATTTTCTTCGGCTAATATTTGAGCTTCAAGGTATAGAAACAAACTTCTATTGGAATCTATTTTTTTCGAGTTGCACAAATTACATTGCTTTGAAATTTTTTATTATTGTCAGCAATTTTTAAAAGTTAAAGCAATTTAGGATTTTTTTCTTCAATTTATGGGAGGAACTTTTTCAATTCAAAATTTCGATATTTTCTTAGCAAGAAGTCTTGTACGAAATTGCAAACTTGACTTTCTTTTCCATAGCCAATTTAAAGTGCTCTATCGATTTCTTCAGAACAAAAAGTTCCCAGGCAAATTTCGGGCTTTCCTTGAAAATAATTGTACGTGCGATGTTTGATAAACTGAACCCAAAATACAACAACTGCACGAAGCATGCATATTATGTTAATTTAGATAATGTTTGAAAGATATAAAATGTTATCTTAGTTTTTTACATGTAGCTCATAAAATTTCTATCACTATCATGCATCGTCATTTTAATAATGAGTAATATGGGTAATAAATTTTATGCACTACCTTTAATGCATAATGTATCTTTCATTACAATTTGAATCCAATATCATTTGACATTTTATGTTTTCGCAATTAAAAATGCAATTTACAAAATATAAACATATTAAATATTAAATAAAACATAAAAAAATGTACTATCTAGGTCAAAAATAAATTTATAGCTGTTGTACTCACTTCTATACGAAATCTTGTAGGAAAATTGAACGCAAACTCCTTCGAATCTGTAATGATGACAATAGGAGGCGCCACTAGATTTCTCACTGCTCGCATACAAACTAATGGAATGAAGCAAACCACTGATACTATGATTGCTGGCCATAGTCCATCACCTAAAATACAAAAACTTGGTCAATAATAAAATTTATTTGAAGCTTTGTAATTTGATTAGGAATTAATTTGTTCAAATATTGTTAAGACATCGGAAAGCTCTCAACGGGCCATAAACAAATCAAACCACTTGTTGCGCGTTAGGAAAGCAGCTGATTGATGCATTTAGGAAGGAAAAAAACAATTCTACATTTTTTATTTATTTGTCATTGCTTCATTTTCTCAGTTTTTGATTTTTCCAGTTTTTCACTTCTCTCATAGTTCGTTTGTCTCGATTCGTCGCATGTAAAATTGTAACAAATCGTTCAATATTTGCGTAAATGATTACCGAGTGAACTTCCCAATCAATTACCGAGTGTTTGTGTAGCGATATTTATAGACTAAGTCAGTGAGTGAGTTCTAAATATTTTAATGTGAATCGAATAAACAATTGAAGAACAAATTTTATCTTACATTAAGTTTGAAATATATTTTACTGAATATTCCTTGACAAACCAACAAATGAAAAACAGTCTTGAACGAATCTTCAATAAACTATTAAAGGTTGGAATCAAGAATAAAAGCATTCAACTTACAACATATAATACTGATAACACTGATCTATTTATATTTGAGTTTAATCAGTAATCAACAAGTATTTAATTAATATTTAATCAAACTATTATCACAATGTAATTGTAATTAATTTGTGTTCAAATACTTAACTCAGGCCCATTTCGAAATATTTATATCGAGAAAATGTATCATATACATTGATCAATCTTATATGTTTTCAAGTGTAACAATCATTTGGCAGTAAACATATCAACAATAAAAAAACCCTCCAAGAGCTTAAGAAGCCCTAAAACTAGACCTAGTTGAACTCATAAAAATCTAACCAGTCTCTAGTTTTAATTATCAGCTTTTATGTGACCGATCGATTTTATTACCCAAATAAACAACCATAAGATCCCATCCTCCTCGCCAGTGCATGATGCAGCCAATACTAAAAACATATGTGTAAATTTTAGTCACAAAGAATCGATTCAACTTTTTTTTGAAGTCGCTCTTTCCATTGCTAGGCACATTGTACTTTGACATTAATGGTTCCCTTAAAATAGCCATGCAGCTATGCAAAATTGAACCAAGAATGAAACAATTCCAGGCTGGGAAGTATCTTGGGTGATGATTCATGTATTCCCATGTCCCTCTCCAATGAGCTACAACTAGTGGTGAGATTACTAGCAAGGAAAGAAGCGTGTCGCTAAAGTTGAGCCATCTTTTGGTCCATTTTGTTGGTTGTAAGTGTGGAAGGACTCCTAGGCTTTGGTAAAGGATATGATTGTCTATAGGCAATTGAGTCATTATTGGTGCATGTGATGTTGTTGCTTTCAAATATGTGATTGATGTTGGTTGAATTGTTTAAATATATTTTGAATATTTATTGAATTTTTGGATTAATCTTTAATTTTTTTTAAACATTACATTATTTGTATAAAATTTTCATTTAAAAGTTTGAACACCATATTTTTCAGTTGAATCTAAGCTTTAAAGCTTTTTTTTTGCAAACTCAAAGATGCTCAAAGTCTTTTGAACTTTTAAATATTTTCACGATCTTTTCATTTTGTGTTCAGCTTTTATCACCATATTTCATTACTACTTATCACAATCTATTATTATTTTCCATTTAAAACACAACATTTGCACCCTTTCACTACACTCCAATTTCTAAACTGATCAACGTAAAAATTCAAGCCCAATAAAAGTTTTCTGGCGAATCCAAAACTTGCTCTCAAATCACTTAGCACTCGCACTCCTTGTTTGCCCAATTGGTTGGTGCTGTTTGTTTAACAAATTACCGACTCAACTTATCGATACACATTTTTCAGTCAAACCGTGATCCGTAGCATTCGAAGTATTCGAATTCAATGCACACACTTCATCCACTAGCTAAACTTCGCTACACTCTGCCCGTTGCGTTAATGTAAGTTAATGTGGCTCGGGCGAGCATTAATCTACGAATGGCATCATTACGCTTAATTAAACGTCAAAAAGGATGTGTTTGCATTACATATTTTCCCGCCGTTGTATCGATAGTATCTCTCTTCACACCAGTAAATATAGGAATGGAAAAACGTTCAGTTTGTAGATTATTTTTTTAAAGAGTGAGATGGATAGGTTATAGAATGGTTTATATATGAAGGGATGGATTTATTGATAGAATATTTCTTTTGTTTTCTGCTTTCCTACTCTTTGGTAGTGACAATTAAATTACAATAACCAACCAACTTGCGCGTTTTTTCGCATAGCTTAGTAGTTTATTGCAATTCAAAAATCACTACCAAAGTGTAGGAAAGCAGAAAACAAACGATTTTATATTTTTAGATATTAATATAGAATCAATTTCTTGAATCCTTAGAGAATTTTATTCATATCTTCTATTATATTATTCATATCTTCTATTATACTATTCATATTTATGAACATAAGCCCCTCCAAAGCTATAGCTTTTCGCACTTCCAATTGAACCCGACCTCTCAACTTTGCAGCAACCAACGAAAATATGTTATATAAATACTTCTTTTCTCGATTATTCCATAAATATAATTTATTGCCTGTTGCTCTGCTGCTTATGCTTGCACGCTTTTGTGCTCGGCCGATTGCTACAATAATTCAATAGCTCAATAACTCAATAACTCAATAAATTGATGATACTCATGATAGATAGACAGATACTCGAATTGCAGGATACTTAGGACGGGGATATTTTATGAAATGCAAATAAATATTTATTGGACGCAAAAATATTGATGAATTTCTGTTTGAAAGAATAATTAGGATATGGTGTGAAATAAATTGGGATACTGTTGACGTCATTCTTGGAGGGGCTATGTTACAACTTGTAATCTTATGTTTCAAATTATTATTTTTTTGATTAGACGATTTAAATGTGAAATTGAAGTTTTGTTAACAGATTTAAATTTTTAAAATCTGCAATAAATAAATTTTTGAATCATTTTTTTAGTTTTATTTTTATCAATGTCTAGAGACAATGTAGCAGCATAAAATGTCATAATTTGTCTGATTAAAGCTGATCAAATTTCAACTTCACTTTGTGCAACTCAACGCTCAATTAATTAATATCGATAACACACTCAATACCATCCCCTCAACTATAATAATTATTAAAAACTTTTTTGGTTCTACTCTACTGCTCAATTGATTTACTGTTAATTGTATGACAAGCTCATTTGACTTACTGAGGTTGTTAGGAACTAATGCCCATAAGTACACCCACGACGTAATACAGCACAATCCATAAACGTAGTGATAAGCGCGACTGAAAATGACGCGTTTTAATTTTTCGTATGATTTTTCACTTTTCGGTGGTGTGTTTTTTTGTTGAAGAAAAGGCTGCATAAAATTGAAAACTACTAGAGCTGTGGAACTAAAACACAAAACTGCCCACGGTGGATAGTTTTTGTAGTAATAGCGAATTAGATGCCAAGTTCCACGCCAGTAGCATATAACGAGTGTTGAAATCACAAAAATGGACACAAAACTGTCCATGATGCTCAAGAGACGCTTTTTGGATGCTGATTCATAATTTTCCGTGGAATCTATTTGAGTTGTGCTTAAAGTTCGGTAAACTACTGTTGGATCCATCTCTATGGATGTTAATGCTTCGTAAATTTTGAGAGAACTGACTTTTTAGTTATTATGCGGACTTTTTCGACGAGATTAATTTTTAATTGTTTTATTGGGGTTCCTGATAACATCGTATCTATGAGTGTAGCAGTTGTACAATTGTATTTCGATGGAAAACAGTGCAGAAATTATGCTTTAACGGGTATTAAGTTATGTTTTACTTCATAATTATTTTACTGCCATTTTCAATCAAAGAAAATTGTTTGATGATAAAAGCATTATTTTATATTTTTTATAGGCAAAAAAATTTAAGGCAAAAGAACTACAATTACATTTTAGTTGAACCATAAAATTCTTAGTCCACTCGTATTCAACAATGTCTTGCTATCTTTATCTTTTGATAAAAATTTTCATCAAAATATTTTGTATAAGCTTGATTTGTTTGTAAAATAAACAAAAATTTGCTCTTTGTATGATAACAATTGATAACACGCTTAAACCTCAACTTATACACGTTATCTGCTTCTCATCTTGCGATATTATGATCCATCAGACTTTATCTAAAATCTTGAGTAATCTTGGAATAATGTTGAGTAATCTTAATATAATCTTCTTTTTATATTTTCTGAATATATTTTGTGAAATATCAAACAAAAGTCGAGATAGCAATTCTCGAAATTTATTTGTGCAAATTTGTTATTATTTGTTTCTTGATGCGATGTTTTTTGTGCGTCAGATAGATCTCAAGATTTTTATCTCTAAATAGAAGATTTTTGTAGCTTTTTAATATGTTTTCACGTTCCCAAAATGTACTGGATCATATTAAATAATTAAAAATTTTAATAAACAAAAGACTTACCTTCCTGTCCGGAAATTACTTCCCAGAGCGTCCTCCAAATCATGATTGCACACACATTGTAAAAATAATCGTAAAAGTTTGTTGCCACATTCTTTGTTAGCACCTTTGCTATACTATCCTCTTTAGTCACTAGTAAGTACTGTTTTAAGTGAAATTCGTGCAGAAAATCGATAAAGAAAATTCCACAATATCCAACAGCTAATGTAGGACCAAGAGGAAAGCATTCTTTAAAAATGTCCATCATATCCCAAATACCTCTCCAATGTGCAATAACCAATATTGGAGCAACTATTAAGGACATAAACTCATTATAACAACTTAGTGCTTTCTTTTTTCTCTTTGCTTGAGCATCTTTTGAGTGTTTTGTTGCTTGGCTTGGGATAATGGATTTATATTGCATATCTTGCCTGCGTTCGTGTGCCTTAGTCGAGTTAACGATTGGAACTGATCCAGATTGTGGCTCTTGACGCACGTGCTCAACTAGATAAGCAGCAGATCTCGTTGTAAATCACTGATTTCACACATCTTGCGAAGTTTATTCTACAGATTTTTGTAGCTTTTTAATAAATCACACAAATTTGAACAGTGGAGCAAGTTTTCAAAGATTCTGGAGCAAATAGGAGTTTTTTGTGTGTTTTCATGGAATGTTCTGTTATTTCTTTGTTGTTAAGAAAACAACAATTTTTATTAATTTTGATAAGAAAAAATTTAAATGGTTTTTGTTTTTTAAATTTTAATGATTTTGCATGATCATTTACTCTAGAATGAAGACATTAGCCATGAACTGTTCACTCTCAACTAAATTTATTAGCCACCGAAAATAGCATCACTTGAAATTTATAAATAGAAACCAAATACATTATATTTATTGTTTTTCCACTTAGTAATGATTATTAAGTGTTTGCAACGACACATGTTTTCAATATTATTAAAGAAAACGTATTTCATAAACCATATATCACCTATAGTAGCTGCTCAGGAAAACCTCTAAGATCAAAAAAGCTCAGTAAACTTGAAAAAAACTAGAAAACCGCAAAAGACAAGCGAATAAAGATAAATGAGTTAGAAAAGATTATTTTCCTTGAGTAATTAATACGCTTTATTAATAGATTTGTAATCTAAATAATATTTACATAAGTTACAAAAAGTTCCCAGTACGTTTTAATACATTTTTCAAAAATGTCATCTACTACGATTTTCTACTCTCAACCAGATCTACAATTATGAAACAGATAACAATTCTACTCAATCTACATTTTGAACTTTAATAAAATTGTTTATATTTTGTTAGTAACAAAGAAATAAAATGAAACTGTTCCTTAACTATTCAACTTGAGCTTATTCGATTATTAACTTAAATGCATTGATTCTTACTCGGTACCTCTAATATAATACTTTTCTACAATTCTTGGGGATCATTCAAATATTCTGTTTAAAAAATTGATATTGAGCTTTTCAGAAGCTTTTTAAAAACATAATTTTTGCATGTCCCCTTAAACCAATTGATGAGTCACTGATTCAGTGATCTTTATGAAATAAATAATTCAGTTTATAAATCATACTATGTAAATTTAAACAAAAGAGAAGAAAGTTTCTTTTGATCGTAGATAGTTTTAGTAAGGCATTTGGAAAGTATTTGTTATTGGTTTTGGAATGGAAAGTTTTCTAGCTTGAAAAAAAAAATCGATAGAGCTTTGGAAGAATTTAGGAATATGAAGGCTTTTGAAATGTAGGTAATTTAGAATAGGCTAGGAATTTTTACATATAATGTTTTCACATAAAAATTCCAATTTTAAATAAGTTGGAAATATGTTTGATATTAGGATTCAAATTCTTCAAAAAATGTTGGAGAAGCTTGGAAAAAAATTGTCTTCATCGTTCCTAACCCTTAAAAACACTAATATCTAATAACAATGCTCTATTATTCTATTAACCAACTATATAGTCTATGAACTTGAAAGACAATAAAGACGATAAAACATCTTAAGCGTTGTACACACTATGAAAGTGATTTTTCAAAAAATCAAAGTTTTCCGTGAAAGTTTTTTTGACGTTTCAAAAATTATTTTTTTATTTTTCGAATTTTATCACATTTATTGTCTAAAGAATGGGTTTTAAACCATTTTCTACGAGTTCTAAGCATTGAAAGACCACATTGAGAATGAATTGGCATCAAAAAGTGGGATCGTGTCAAAATAAAATTTTCGGACTTCAATAATCGGAGTAAATTAATCAAACTTGCACCGCAAAAATAGAAAATTTTCTATTCTTCGTGAAAGTTCAGCCTCGCAGTTTTTATTGTGGTTTATGATTTTGATCAGAATATTTGATCACCGCAAATGCACAAATCTGATGCATATTTATGGCAAGAATGATGTGGAAAAAAAAAATTCCAAAATTTATCATTTTTGAAGCAACTTTCATTGGAAAAACCAGTAAAATGACCAAAATTGGCTGAAAGTTGTGTGAAAGTAGAGTTTTTCCTGAAGTTTTTCCAAATTTTCTTCACACATTAAATTCGTCTTTTTAATACGCAAATTTTGATTATTTTTTGAAAAAAATCCTTCAACGGGAAAATGTCAAGAAGTTGAAAAAATCGGAAAAAAGAAGAAACTTTCAGTGATTTACTTTCATAGTGTGTGGACCGCTTTAAGAAGCTCTGCTTGATGAAGTATTAAATTTGTAGTAATTACATTTCATCGCTTTCGAATTAAGAGATAATGATCGTTTTAGCACAGATAATTCAATTATTTCTAATGTAACATAACAAAGACGAGATTAAAAGTCGCTATATGGAATTAGAGATAACAAACTTCATTTTCAGCTTTATAAGCTTCGGGGTGTTCAATAAGTATTGGAGAGTTTTTTTTAAATTTTTTTGCAGGAGCTGCGAATGAAATATAATTAAGCAATACAAGAAGAATTGTGAATCGAATGAGTGTGAAGGATATAAATTCTTCTGCTAGAAACTATGTTTATCAAATTCGTTATCAAAAAAACTCGCTTTTTGAAACCCCTTGAGCACCCCAGAAACCATCGCATGTCTCATGTAAATAACCGCCAGTTGATTACAATCCAATACTGAACAGATCGATTGAATAACATGAATAATATTCGATTAATTAATTCATTTCGCGTAAAAAATTTGTAACAATTCTCTATAAAATGCATAACAAGCTTTTAACAAGCTTAACAACTCAACAAGTTGTCAAAATAGTGACAAAACTCATTTCCCGTACCATTTAACGCAAATGTTTTATTCAATTTGTTAGAATTTCCATTTTCAATTATCACGAAATATTTTTTCAGTGCTTCTAGTCGAGTGTTTGAGTACTTTCTCCAATTAATAAATGAACTACTTTTTGCTGTCCGAGAACTTGAACTTGAACTTTTTCTTCTTGAGACTGTTAAGGGAGCTGGACAGATCTGGGGAGTCCCCGCTGTTTGCGTTTTTGCCATTACTTCCGTTGCTTATATTGATTGGGTTGGTTTTTTCTTGGAAATTAGTCAGGACGTTCGAGGCAGGAGAAAGTACGTGTTGGGGGACTTCCTGTAGTTCAAGACACTAAAATAGAAAAGGAAATTGAATTTTTGATTGTTTTTAAATTACATCTTGCTTATTAAATTATACTGAATTTTTTTGCTCGTGCGTATACTTTTTAAAAGTCTTAGAAAACAAATCTTAAGCAGAACCCTCATTTAAAAAGAATAATAACGTTATCAAAATAAACAAAACTTTAAAAAGCTCATGGAGAACAAAGAAAATATTTATTTAAGACATTTTCCCAAGCTTTATCATAAAAAATCTGTATTCTCACATCCGTTATGTTAATCCTAGGAACAGTAATTTCTTCAGGGAACCTCCAAGGCTTCCTAAAGTGCGGCTGCGTGTTTTTCCACTGAACATAACCAAGAGCCGCTTTCCTCAAATCTTTTATCATCCTTGGCCCTAAAGAATGTGTCACCTTGTTCACTAACCATGGAGGCAGTTTTCCCTGAGGATCACAATGAGCCACGTAGCCTAACATACAACCCATACTATTTGTAGCATGATTTCGCACCACAAAACCAGTGATGTGCGTCATTGCTCGCACGTATCCTTTGCGAGGAGGCCAGTCTTTATGTGGAACTGAACGGGAGATCAACATTTGCTCTCCTTGAGGGCCAGTGTCTAGCCACGATCGTTGAAGGACAAAGTCTCGAGGTTTTAATGGAGGCGGACAAGACACTGAAATTAGTATTAATTGTTATTTTATGCGATTTCGTGATGGATTATTATCGCCGATATCATTAATATGTGTGTTGGAGTGGCTTTAAGTTAAAATCAATTATGTCCATTGTAATTGGGACTTCAAGCAGTATGCAACATATTATTTTGTGTGTATTGTTACAATGAAAAATTTAGCAATGAATTTTTAATTGTGAAATTATCATCCCAAATTTTGTTTTCCATTAACACAAGCTTCAAACATTGTCAAACATTATTAAAGTTCTTTTTGTTTTTGATGGAATCATTTCCAACTCCAAGCTCATCAAAATGTAATAATCTTTCTAAAAGCTGACCGCCCCCGCACTCACTCGCATAATATCCCACGTCGTTGTTTACGTTCAAAATGCCAATCTCTTCGCTTGCCAACATGTTTGAATCCCAAATTTGTCTATAATCCGGGTCGTGGAGCGTATCGTATCTGCAAAATTGTAAAAACCCAAAAAAAAATTGACCAAACTTCAAAAAATCAAAATAATCAAACATTAATCTTACAATGTATCGGAAGGAATGTCATCAAAGAGCGTGTGAATCTTAACCATGTGAAAACAACAGCCTTCGATCCCTTTTGTCCAAACTTTGGTATCCGTTTTATTGATCTCCAAAGACCATCCTTCCATATCGTCCAGTAAGCGTTTTAGTTTCTCAAAGTCTGTATCGTCTGCAATTCTTGCCATATTGATTTAAAGATTTTTAAAGCTCTTCAATTTTTAATCCTAACTTCCTTAGATTTAGTATTATTCCGGCAAGCCTGGTAATAATGCTAATATTGTGAATCCGGGAAATCCTGTCAGAACCAATAATAAATCGAATTAACAAAGTGGAGGGAAATTGTCACAGAATGTTCGATAAAGTTAATGGAATTGAACATTTCTGTAGATCGAGTTGTTGGATAAAGTTGCTAGCTGTGCTTCTATGTAACACAAAAAATCAAGGATTTTCTATTTTTAAAGAATGAATACCTTTTTATAATTTCAAAAAACCTTTTGCGTAAGATTGAAAGTTTTGATGAAGGTAAAAATTATAAATTAAATTTTCTATGGTTAAAATTTTGATCTATTTACGGAATATGTTTATGGTTCTTCCTTCACCTTTTAACACCTCTTGTTAAAGATTTACAAAAAGTGTAAATTGACATCGTTATTCTTGTTTGAAAACTTTTTTGCGAGTCGAACTTTGTATGTAATTTTTGTGTAAATCGATATCTTCAATAATTCATACCTTCTATCCAAACTTTTTATCCACCGTTGGTTAGTTGTTGGCTTGCTCAACTTTTGCTGCTCGCAGGGGTAGCTCAAACTTTAATTTATTTAGATTATTCAGACATGTTTCAAATTAACTGTCACTTAATTTATATTTTTTTGAAAGTTGCTTTGAAAAGTTTGAAAATTTAGAATGTCACAACTATTTTTGATTTTTTAAGCAACTTCCAGTCTTCTTGAGGGTATTTCGGGTATTTTGTTGAACGTTGCTACTCAATTAAAGTCTATTCTAGTCCATAAATTTCAATAAACTCCGTTGAATTCTACTAAATCGATGAAGTTTCTGCATAACGAGCAAAAAATTTGTGCCTTCTTACAGATTTGCTTTTTATGAATAATTTGGTAATTTTTGTAATTTTGTTATATCTGGCAGATTTGGTAGATTTAATAAATTTGGCATTTACAATTTTTATCAACAAAACTAAATGTCAATTATTATAATTGAAATTGAAAGGACAAATAGCGTCGCCCCCACAGTTTCGTCAATTCACATGTCTCCAATATCTTCGCATTTTTTAGAATCTCTCGAATTTGTCAAATGTTTTCCACCCAAAAATGTTTCGAGTTATTTTGCAATTCACGTGCACTTGGTCCACAAAACACTCAAAACTTTTCCAAACAACTTCATGGTTAGCTTTCTAAGAAATTAGCAAAAATTTAAATTTAAACTAAATCCAGCTTTGTCCTGAATGATTCAATTTATTCCAGGAGTGTTAAAGTATGAAATAAAAGAAGGAAAAATATTCGGCTGCACTAGTTGTGTGGCAACACAAGGAAACTGAAGAACTGAATATGACTGGAGTATTGTGACTGCCAAGGGAAACGCAGCACTGTGTAATATTTACTTTATGTTTTCTTTTTTTTATTGCATGGAAATGTTTGGAAAAGTGAATGGAAAGTTGTATTTTATGCTGTAGGAAGGAACAGCGCAGGCTCGAGTTGTCTGATGAAGTCTTTTTTTTGTTGGAAGTATAATATACTGTATGTATTTAAATGCACAAAAACAAATCGCCATAAAAAATATAATCCGAAATAAACTTCTTGTACACATTAATTGAAAAAGAAATTAAATTTATACTTTTGTAAACAGAATACATGTGGCAACACTATTTCCACAAATTTTTTCGTATACGATTGCGAGTATTGTGACTTTTCCGAAACTTCTCTGGATAAACTTTTCATCAGGCTCAAAGGTAAATCGATGTGGAAATAATTTGCAAAGTTGATTGGAATTAATTTTTGATCCATTGTGATTCACGGTACATAAAGATTTGTGGGTTGTAAAGGCTAGTGCATTAATAAATCAATACTGTAGTGTAAACATATGTTTTGTACATTATATAGCAATCACAAAATGAGAAATTGTGTTTTGTTGGTGGTTTTGTGATCTGTGGAGGGTTAAAATCCATTAATGGACAATGAGAATTTAAAGTTTGAATACTGATGGTTTTTTAAACATCTTCGAGTTTCATTCCAGATTTCTTTATTATATATCTCTAAGTATTATTCATTTTATAATCACTCATAAATGTGTCATAAATCAATACTACCATGTCAGTTTTATAGCTACTACTGAAATATCATAAAAATTCAAGATTATTTCAATCGAATCGTAGAAATCATTTGATACGATCGATATTATTTCATTTAACCAAAAAGCTTCCATAAAAAAGCTCTCGAGCATCTTAACAAAAATCGAATGTTTGAACCGAAAACGATCACGAGCATCGTGTTCTCACCCAATAACAAATTTATTATTATTTTGTGCGAATAGTCATTACTTCAACCGAATACAACAGATGATAAGTAATCAAAAAAAAATAACAAACTGATAAGAAAAACCAACACAATCTCATCAGCAATTCTTCAAAGTTTACACATTTGCTCATAATTCTCAAAAAACTCTCTGCATTTTTTTTTTTTTTACTTTCAAACACATTTGCTATATTTTAGACACAGTTAACAACGTTTATTTATTTTGTTCATTCTTACGCAGTTTGTGTTAATCAGCTGGAGCGCTAACATCGAACGTATTCTTATTTTTGTTTCATTTTGCTTGCAGATTGCTTGAAAAATATTGAAGATACTAAAATTTTATCGAAGATGCCGGTTAACGGATTGCAGATTAATTCAGGATCAGAAGAGCTGGATAAAAAGATAAGACAATGGTTGGAATGGGATGAAGTAAGTATTGATTCCTAATGATAACAAAACGCTTATTTTATTTAGTTATTCAAGGTCTTGCAATGTAATTGTGCGTAGATTTTTGGAGGGAGGTGTGGAAATTGTGTTGCAATTTTAAATCACGAGTGATTCAGAAAGAATTCAAAATATTTTGTTTTCCATTTCAAGATAAGATTGTTTGTTTTACTTCATATATTCTGTTCATTTATTTTGCAAATCAGACTCAACAGATCCTCATACATTTCTTACGACCCCTTAATTCGTCACAATCAATCATTCAATTCTCTGGTTTTGATAATAGAATTAAAGATCAAGTGTTAGGCCCATCACTGACCTTCAATTCTGTTGAGCTCATAAATAACTGTAGAATTTAAAAATCGTAGAATATTATTGAATGAATTAATTTAAATGTTTAAAGAAGTGGTTTTGACTTTAGATTAAATTAGCGAGCCAATTATTAATCAAAATTTACAGATTATACAGAATCTAGCATATTTGAAAATAAATTTGAATTTCACGAAGACTTTTATAAAATCCTTGAGTTTTTTATCCTTACATTAAAAAAATCACATTTTGTAAAAAAATTTGATTTTATTTAAACTTCATTTTAGAACACTACAACCTCCAACGAAATCAAAAAACTGGTAAAAAACGAGCAATGGGATTGCCTTACGAAACGTTTGATGAACCGCCTAGAATTTGGCACAGCTGGCTTACGAGGAGTGATGCAAGCGGGTTTCAATTCAATGAATGATTTGGTGATAATTCAGTCAGCGCAGGGACTTTGTCAGTACATTCTTGAGTGTTATCCTTCACCAGAAGACCGTCAAAGAGGTGTGGTGCTCGGATATGATGGACGATATAATAGTAAGAGATTTGCTGAACTCTCATCAGCAATTTTCCTGAACGAAAACATTCCAGTTTATCTATACAGCGAAATGGTAGCAACGCCATTTGTACCGTTTGCTGTGCTAGAGTTAAAGTGTCTAGCAGGTGTGATGGTGACTGCTTCGCATAATCCAAAAGAAGATAATGGATACAAAGTTTATTGGACAAATAGTGCACAGATTATTTCTCCACATGATAAGAATATTCAAGCTTCGATTTTGAATAATTTGGTGTGAGTTTGATTGAAATTTAATTATCAAATGTATTGAGCTTATTTCTTCTATTTTATAGCCCCTTCACTTCAAGCTGGGACCTTGATATTCTTGAATCCTCCCTCTGCTCCGATCCTCTTGATCAAATGACAAAGCTTTATTACCAAAAGATGCTACAAGTTATTCCAGAGAAATATTTAAAGTATAATGAAACAAACGACCTCAAGTTCGTCTACACTGCTATGCATGGCGTCGGATATCCATACGTTGAGCTTGCTTTTAAAACAGCTAGATTCCATCCCGTTCATCCTGTTCCTGAACAACAGTTTGCCGATCCAGAATTTTCAACAGTAAAGTTCCCAAACCCAGAAGAAGGGAAATCGTGCTTGAAACTTTCCATGGAATTGGCAGAAGAAATCGGATCGGATGTGATCTTGGCCAATGATCCAGATGCTGATAGACTTGCATGGTAATATTTAAATTCCTAAAATAATTAAATATTTATTTCACATAAACTTTTGTCAACAGTTCCGAGAGAGATGAAAGTGGAAATTGGAAAGTTTTTACGGGAAACGAATTGGGCTCATTACTGGGTTGGTGGGCTGTAACTTATTACAAGGAACAAAATCCTGGAAAATCGCTGGAAGATTGTTATTTGCTGGCTAGTACGGTAAGAATAATTTTAAATTTATTATAACCGATTATTTAAAAAACTTCTTATTTTTTAGGTTTCATCAAAAATGTTACGAGCTATGAGCGTTGTTGAAGGTTTCAACTTTGAAGAAACTTTGACAGGTTTCAAGTGGATGGGAAATCGTTCGGTTGTCCTTCTTAAACAGAAAAAAGAAGTTTTGTTCGCGTTTGAAGAAGCCATCGGTTTTATGTTTTCGCCTGCAGTGCTTGACAAAGTAACATTTATATTTAAATAATTCCTTCAAACATTCTAAGTGAATAATTTTAGGATGGAGTTAGTGCTTCGGCTCATCTCGCTACAATGTGCACTTACCTACGACAAAAGGAGAATATGACGTTGGCTGGAAAATTGAACGATCTCTACAAAAAATATGGCTATCATTATACAATTAATTCGTACTTTTTGTGCTATGAACCAAAAACTATTGCTAAGCTGTTTGATAGGTTGAGGAATTTTGCAGGAGAGGAAGGAACGGTGAGTAAAAAATAATTAAAATAAAAAACAACAATAAAACACATTTAAAAAATGGTTTTTTAGTACCCTACCTGGATCCTTGATGGAAAATACAAAGTAAAATATGTTCGTGATTTGACTACGGGTAAAGACACTGAGCAAGCTGACAATTTAGCTTTGCTGCCGTCTAGCAAAAGCTCAGAGATGATTACTTTTACATTCGACAATGGAACCGTCATAACTCTTAGGACAAGCGGCACAGAACCAAAAATCAAGTACTATGCTGAATACTGCGCCAAGCCCGAAGAAACGTAAGATTTATTCTTAATTGGTAAGAAAAGTTTTGTTAACTTTCTTTTAATTTCAGCGACTGGAGCCTTATTCAAAATACTCTAAAAGAAATGATTGAAGCTACTGTTGAAGAGTTCTTGCAACCAAAGGAAAATAATTTAACTGCTCGTTCCGATTAAATATAACAAAATGAATCGCCCACAATTTTCCCAAAGTTTAATTTATTTTACTAAAAATGGGTGAAGATGTACTAATTTGATGTTTCTTGTTGTTGAAAAATAAAACACAAAATGATTTTAAATTCACAAATTTATTTGGTATATGTTATATTCATTAAAGTATAATTTAATCATCATTATTTTCCCGCCTAAATATTAATTTGAATTTAAATCAAGTTGGGGATTTTAAAAACTCGAGTCAAGTGCAAATTGTATAAAACAGTTCACTGGGTCTTTGTTTACCTTTTTAATTCGGTCAGTGTTTTAATTTTTAGTTTTGAAGATCCTTCACAAATTAGTTGTTCTAGAAGTGTTCAGTGAGTGTAAAAACATAAACAATGGCTGACGTTCTGCAAGAGATGTTGCTGTTAGAGCCAGGGAAAATAAGAAGCTTTTTCAAAAAATATTTTTCGGTAAGTGTTAGAATTAGTCTTGAATATTGTTTTGAAAGAAAAGTTTAAAGTGATTTTTAATCATATGCCTCATCATTTACTGCTGTTAATTGATAGTGTACTTCCAGTTCATGAATACGAATTATAATTAATGTTAATAGTTAAAAAGTGTTTCAGGAGTCAAATATGTAGAACCTTTTTAAGGTCAATTTATAAATTATTTAGTGATTACTAGATTAATCGAAGAATTAAAGATTTCCCGCGTATTTAAAAGATAATTAATTAAAAAACATTTACTTCAAAAATCAACCGATGAATCTACTGGGTAGAAGGGGCTAATAAAAATATTTATCTTTGCTGGGCGAAAGCTTGTAGTTCCTCAACAGGAGTTCTCCATCCATAAAATTAAAATGATTCGTGTGATATTTAATAAATGTTTGAATTATCAAACTAAACTATCTGTTTATAATTCAGGCAAACAAGATTTTTGTTTTATATGGTGTTTCTACTATTACCTAGAATATCTCTGTATGTATGAAATCTTCAATCAGACTTTAGATGATTTGTTATTTAATATTCCAGTTAAAAACTAGAGGAGATTTATTCAGAAGGAATAATATTGAAAATATACAAAAGAAATAAAATATCCAAACATCTCTTCAACGAAGAAGAAGTGCACCAAACAATTTCATTTGGCTTGCTGGGTAACACTCTGTTTAAAAAATCATTTAAAAAAATTCTTCGGCGGAGTTAGAGCATCGCTGCTACGTTTAAAAACATTCGGTGAATTAACGCAATGTAATTAGTGATTGATCGTGTATTTTGTTAATTGTGAACTGTTAATAGTGAGTTATAATTGATTTAGTGTTAAAAAGTCTGAAAATTGACTGAAAAACGAGTCAAACGAAAGTGAAATGATTTTTTGTTTGGCGGCTGGAACTAAAAGCATCTGATTTTTTGTACCAAGCTGGCCAAAAGGCTAATAAATTGGGTTCAAATCCCTCTAAGAAAGACTCGCATATTGATTGCAATAATTATGAATTAAACAGTGAATTAATAGAAAAAATCTTAATAAATTGAAAATAAGCAAAAAATGTTCGAAAAATGTGGCAAACTTCGTCAAGTTCTTTGTATTTCGCCGACTGGAGCATTAAAAAAACACATTTCACGCTCGTTTTAGGGTAAAATTCGAATAATAGTGCATTTTTTAGACGCTGGTAGGACTTTTATATTTGAGTGTATTGGTATAGACAAAAATTTCTTGTTGTTGTTGCTTCGGCTGGAATATTTATTTAATAACTGAAAATTCAGAAAATTCTCGGAATATAAAGAAAAGCTGTGGAAAACTGTTTTTCTTTCATTCATAAAATTTATTAATCATAACTGCGGGAAAAAACTTATAAATACATGCGAGCATCAGTTAATTTGAAGCTGCGACTTGAATTTGCTGGAAATGAAATTATCTATTTAATTTTTCGAAAATTTTCAAAGTTTTCTTGTCTTATTTATTTTTCTTTGGATATAAACTAAAGAGTTTGTTTTTTTTTATGCAGGGCAGTGAAAGTGCGTTTATTCTTGTAACAAAAGTCTCTATTAAAATTGAGATATCATCATTATGATTAAAATGTTTTACACAATACAAAAAAAGTACTCAAAATCAAAACATTTTTTCAAATAAAGGAAATCCTTTGTTCTACTCGTTATACTAGTAAATACAAACTATACAATTTCAAAAAGTGTCCTGTTTAACGGTTTTTTCTTAATCCGAATTGAAAATCAGGCAAGCTATCAATCAAAATGCAATATACCCCTTCAAAAACCCCTGGCAATAACATTCAGTGATGCTTCTAATATAATCAACGAATTTTCCTGTTGCGAACACTCTCTAACATAATTGTTTGTATGAGAAAATCATCAAAACTTCATATAGCTATAACCAAATTTTAACAATATTTTTCGGATATAACTGACACTACACCCAAAATCGTTAGAATGGCATAAAATTAGGGACCATTTCATTATTTTGCCATTCTGCCCAAGAAATTGAAAGACTAAAAAACAACAATTTACATTTTAATAACATAAAATAAAATAAACAAAAAATTAAACATTTTGCCACAATTTCTGCTCCAAACAGTTTTTCAATATATTTCCATACAATTTGTGAATAAATTGCGTTTCTCCGTAAAATGTTTTAATGTTTTCCAAATGTATTTCAAATTTTCAATGTATTGCAAGCCATTCAGTATTTTTTTTGTATTTATATTTATATTTTCCATATAGTCATGTAGCTCATGTACTTATGTATAACGAGTGATGTATACACATCCAGTCATCCAGGCAGGGGTTCATAAATCTCACCAACACATTATCACGCAAAATTGGAATAAAGAACTTTGTTTTGGTGGAAGAGAAGCATAGAATGGAAAGAAATTAAAGAAAAATTATATACTACAACGAATTTATCTACAATATTCTCGGTGCTCTTTTTTCGCTTTTATATGATTATTCTTTTACCATTTGTTTGGCCAGGAGAGTCCCTATGAATATAGTTTTAAATTTTTGTACATAATTTCATAGAACAAGAATTTAAACTTTTAGTTTAAGGTAGAATTTCGATAATTTAAATAAGAAAAGAAATGATTTATGACTTATCAACATTGTCCAACTACTTTAAATACCAAGATGTAAATTTTATTATGATTCTCGACAAACAGTGCTCAAGTGTTGTTGTTGTTAGAAAAGAAATAAAAAATAATAAGTTTTGTGTAAAATACATTTGGATACTGAATATACCGAAAATATTCAGAAAAAACTTTGAACTAAAAATGTGGAAAAGTAAAAATAATGGAATAAAACTGACTACATCGCATTTCAGAATTTCTCGTTAATATCATTTATGCGGCCTTTTTTCAAGAACAATGCCAGTGCTTTTTTTTCTTTGGTTTGTTTGGCTGCTTGCATCCATTCAGCTTTTTTCTCCCTCATGTGGCTGTTTGAGGCAGGGCTTGGCAAATTGTATTTAAATTTTTTTAGTTAACTGGTATGAACCTTTTTCATTAAACTGGTATAATCATTTTATTATTTTTGAAATGAACTTTAGTCTCATTTCTTAAAATAAGATTAATGGTGTAAATCAAATTTAGTATTTCATTCCCTTCCTCACACACAACTCACTAAATCTCATCTATATTGCATCTTGTCATGAGCCATACAAACCAACGAACCCCTGCCAGCCTCAAGCAGAACGAGACGCAATGAAAAAAGCAGCCGCTTTGGGGTTGTTGGTTGTTGGGAAACATGACGAAATTTAATTGAAACAATTGTAATCATGAGGCATTTTACGTCATTGCGATTCATTTGGCATGCTGATGTGTGATATGTGTGGTTTGGGATGTTGGCTCGGAACTACGACGATTTGATAAGAATATATTTCTCTCACAATGAAGGAAAGTATCAGTATTATACCAATTTCATATGAATTTATGTAAATCTTATGATAAGATCCTGAAATTCTAAGTTATTTCTAAATCAACGTCCCGAAAACCATAAATTCCAAAAATCCTCAATATGGACCAAAATTTTAACAAGCACTACAGATCTGCACTTGAACTGATACGCTTTTATGAAGTTCTACTGCTCTTCGGCTGAATGACACAAGAACACAAATTATACACAGCTCTGAAGGCTTTTTGCAGTGCCTGTTGTTGCGAGACTAAATAAATAAATCTGGGCATTAAAATTGTCGTCACATCGCAAGCCATTTGCCAATTGGGTGCTTTTTGGTGCCGCGGTATGACTGGTGCTCTGCATCGAGCAAATTTTGCATCTGGTAGAATTAAAAAATTTATTTTTGATTCCAACATATAAGATTTTTTAGAGTTACACCAATTTAGACATTTATGAACTGAGATATTATTGTCGAAATAATTTTAATCATTTAAATATTTTCGGAGTCTTCGTACACCTTCATGCTGTCTCTCAGCTTTTGCAGTGTATTTAGTAGTTTTATGTAAAAAAAAGCGCATTTCGTCCACTCAACCATGGCCATGCCATGGTTCGATATCGCATTGAATAACGCCAGACACAACAAATTTTTTGTCCGCTGCTTTTGAGCCGATTTTCATTTTACAAGCGTACAGTCAGAGTACAACCAGTCGTAACAATAAATAATTATGTGTGTGCGATTGTTTTGTTGCTTTTTGTCGTTTTTTACAAAAAAAATTATTTAATATATTTTAAAAACTCGAAATAATTTCAAAAAATATTGAAAGAAATGGAAAAATTGGGAAATATCGACATTTATAGTTTTTTAGTTTTGTAATGAAATTAGTGATTATGGAGTCGAACTTAATTACAAATTACTCAAATTTAAAGTAAACTGGATAGAGTAGCTAATTAATCATGATTGATCATGATTCAATGACTTTAAGAGATTGTATCAGCTTCTTTAGTAGTTCTGTGTGTATATAATTTATTAATTGGATTGAACTTTAATTGTTTGTAAATTGTTTGGCTCGTTTTTAATTAAATTTTATTTATGAATATTCAAATTTTAAGAGAAATTCCAAGTTTTCGAATTTGAACAAAATTACTTAAAGTATGTAAATTTAGGATGGAATTTAAATTTTTGAAGAATTATTTTTCAACTACATAAAATTTTGAGCAGCGAAATTGAGTAAAATCAAATAAAATATTTGAAACCAAATTATTTCAAAAATTTGATTTACTAATTTTTGTGGAATGCGCAGTTTAGCTTTGGTTTAAAATCATAATTAAATCAGAGATAACCAAATTTTTAGATTTTTCACAAATTATTGATTTCTCGTTGTGACTTCCAGAGTTCAAATTATTTCCATTTCTACAGCAGTTTTTATGTAATAATAAATCGTCGATTTGATTTATAACATCCGTCGAGAAATAATAATTTCATCAAATTTCCTGCTACACTTTTCCTAATTCGTAATAATGCTCCAATTCAAACATGAAGCCTCGTTATTTCATTATTTTTCAAAAATCTAATTATTTACGCAATTAAATCTTCTCATCATCCTCCATCATCACACATTTACGCACAATTCCATTTCCGTGAAAAGCTCATTGCATAAACTGAAACTGGGCAAATTATTCCGCAATATTATACCATTTATTGATTCCAAATTAAGCAAACAAATTTGAATACAATATTTCATATCCAATTATTAAATCAATCGATTGCACCCCCAAAAACGGCAAAACGGCCTTCCCACCAATCACCCAAGCTCCTTGTTTGTTGTTGTACAGTTACTGTTGCTAAAACTACACAACAAACCCAGTCAGAAGCTTCACAAGGGTTCGTTTCAAACAAAAACTGCTTCACAAAACGAATAAAATTCATAAACGGTTCGTTGTCATTCAAATTTTTCAAATGGTATGGAAGAAATAAAACTCTTCCCTAGGAAAAGCAAAAAAGTTGAATGGCAAAAAAGTAAAGTGCACATAATTGATCCAACAACGCCAAACAAACTCCAGACAACAAAAGAATTTCCTTTTCTGGTCTCGGAGTAGAGTGTTTGGAGAGCGTTGGGTGGGATTTTGTGCAATTTTGCTAGGATACTTATAAAATATTCATATAATCAGGAAATTGTATGGAATTTCATTTTAAAATAATAATTTGTAATAATTTTCAAAGCTACTTTTTAACTCTGAAATTTGAAACATTTAGTTTATCGTATGTAATTAAAAATCCGGGTTCTAGTTACTAAAAACTTTTGAGGTAGCTTTTCATTTTATTAAAATATGCATTTTTTGTTAAAATTGCTTACTTGTGCAAAAAACTCCGAAAATCCATTTTAATATACGACTTGGCACATTTATCCTTTAACCAGACAAATCTTGTACAAGAAGAGCACCTCAAAAACCATCTTAAGCAAATAATCTACTCAAACCATTGAGCCTCTTGCATCAGGTAGCCACGACCAATGCACCAACATAAATTGAGAAAAATGCAACGAAAAAAAGATCTTTCGAATGTTTGTTGTACAATTCTTATTTCTTCGGAGTTCTTGGAAAAAAGGAAACGATTAAT
The DNA here is from genome assembly GCA_038502155.1 of Parochlus steinenii. Classification (NCBI taxonomy): domain Eukaryota; kingdom Metazoa; phylum Arthropoda; class Insecta; order Diptera; family Chironomidae; genus Parochlus; species Parochlus steinenii. Next base: position 2,222,409 of record JAXCIN010000048.1, on the reverse strand, counting down.
GTATGGTATTCTGTATATTGCTGTATGTTCTCTTTCTTTATTGCCACAACGATTCTTGATGGTGCTTTGGTGCTTAGTGGTGGTGGTTGGCAGACGGTTGCTTTGGTTGCAGTTTTAGCTGCGTTTTTACTGCTCTTTGGCTAAAAGTCTACAAGGCGAAGATTTATTTAAGAAGTTAAAGAAGTTTTGGAATAATGATGATTATTGATTAATCCATATAAATTGATTAATCAACTGTCAATATTCCTATTCCGAATTTTATATCAATTCAGTCCATATATCTTTAAATGGTATTAAATATTATGATTATGCAATTTATCGATTAATTCGATTATTTATCACTTAATCATCCACCATAAGCAGCAGCGAAGATGCTCAAAGACATTCGAACTAAGAACAAGAAAAGTATGGAAGAAAAACTAAAGAAAAAGACGATCCTTTCGAGCCACATCCAGCCAACAGTTGTAGCTTCATTTCATGCATAAATAATGCTGGCTGGCTTTCGCCTTTGTGCCTCATCGCCTTTTGCCTGGAATAAATTTTCGGAGCTGCTTTTCGTTGAACTTTCCGTCTTTATAGACATTTCGAATATTTTGTAATTTTCTGATGCTGTTGGGCAAAAGAAGGTTCTCGAACTGTCCGAAACTACTTGAAGCAAGTTGAAGTTGTTACTTGAAATGAGTTGAAAGTGTCTAGAAAATGTTGCAGCAATTTGTTAATAGAGTGATATAGTTTTGGGATGAATGTGTTTTCGATGGTTTTTAGGCCTTTTTGAAAAATGAGTTTTGCTGCCGTTCTCTTGAATCATTATTTCGGATGATTGGTTATGGTTACTTGTAATTTTTTGTTCATATTTTGTAACTTTTTTGGGTTTCCAATTTCATAGTAGATTGAAAGTATTTCTATTTAATGAATTGGGTCTTTTTTTCAAGTTGAATAGTTTTTAGATAATTTGCATTTTTCCGTGAATTTTACATGAATTGCTCTTTGAAAAATGTCCAAAATACTAACAAGAAGAAGTACTTGTGCACAAAATGGAATATTTTTAATAAACTCAATAGAATAGATTATTAAAAAATAATTAGACAAGCCATTCAAAGCATCTTCCATAAAAATCCTTTCATCCTTTCATAAAAATCATTTTAATCCTCCAAATAAATGATATTGCACTTGAAATCCCGATCAATGCCATAAAATCTCATCAAAACTCACAAAGCACCCACAATTTCACCCAAAATACTTGAACGAATTTCCAACTAATTCCTCCCTCAGCATCATCATTCATTCATTGATTTGATGCGGCTAGTGCCCTTTTAACGACGTTTTTTTTTTCTGTAGTCAGCCTCGACTGTATTGACAGCGATATAGCTGAGATATAGTAGATTTAATTGTCTTGTAGCAGAAGTTGGAAATTTAATTCTTAAATTAGCCTCTAAAATCTAAAATTCTACTCTGCGATAAACCTCAAAACTCAATTTCTTTAAGAATATGAATCATGATTTTTCCAATCCCTGAAGTCTCTACTGCCGAGCATCTTCTTCATCCATTAAATGGTCCCGCACGAACCATTGCAGCCAGTCATTCTTCATAGCTCATTCAAACTCTCATTCACACGACCGAAATGGGCAAAAGTTGTTTTGCTGGACGCAGCCTCGACCAGTTGGTGGGGTAGCTCAGTAGTTTGAGGTTAAATGTCTATTTCAGTATCATCCACTGTTGAATGTTATGTTGCCAAAATATTTTTGCGCCACGTCGTTCAGTTCATGATGCAAAGCGATTTTCTGCTTGTAGTTACCCTTTTTGCCGAGCTATCTGAAGCTTTTTCCACGAAGCTTTGTGTGAGGCACGAGCAAGAGCCGAGCTAGTGGAGAGCCGTACTGTTTGTTACAACAACAAACTGCCTGCCTGCAAATAACAATAATAATAAATAAGGGGGTGGAAAGGAAAGGATGTTGCCTTTTTTATAGGATGGGTTTTAGACCAATTTTAATAGGAAACTCGTATAAAAAGCTTAAAGAAGATTTCTCTTTGTGATACTTTTATTCAAATTTTATGAATTTGGGGATCTTTATTTAATAACCGAAAATATTTAATATGTCGTTATTTTTTCACAAAAATGGTTAAATTATGAACTCTGAATGAATAGTGAAATTCCTAGAATTGGCTGAAAAAGTCGTTTTCACTTCCGCAATCCCTACAAAACCTTGACATCCCTTTTGCACAGCCGCCTGAATCAAAATACTCTGTTAGCAACAGCCGCAGCAAATTTCGACCCCCAGTGAACTCCATATTTCCCACCCTCCGTATAGATTTTGATGATGAGTTTTAGCCTTTCGTGTGTGAGAGACTATATTTTGGCGAACTAGGCGAGAGTGCTGTTCGTTTTTATCATTTTTATGAAGGGATTCATGTTTGATATGACTCTGGATTGTTCTAGGAAACGACTTCGAAGGGTATTCTGCGTATTTCGGGATAATGATGAAATTATAGGGAATACGGGGGAAATGATTTTTATTAAAGGGCCAGACGGTTTTTATTTGATCATTATATTTGCAATGGGAAAGTGAGCTTGGTTTTGGGTCGTTGGGTTAATTATGGGTGATTTTTCGGTGATTGTGGGTAAATTATAGGTTTTCTGCATAGAATAAATTGCTTATTTAGTTGTACAGTTTGATTTAGGACAGGTCAAGCAAATTTGTATCAATACAATTAGTTGTGATATTTTAATTAAATCATATGGTTTTTTAATGTTTTCAAAATTTAGTAAAAACCTTTATTTTGTATCAAATATCAATAAAAATCCAAACAAATCAAACTTTTACCCACATTCTAATCACGTTTCCCAAGTATAACGTATCAAATCAATTCCATTTCCTAGGAAATGATTTAATAATAAAATACTCCTTATTCTATAATGAAATCTCAAAAACTTGTAGAACAAAGAATGTCTGAAAATCGCCTTGGAAAATCCTCGTAAAACTCTGAATACTCGAAAAATGTAAGTAAAACTCGGGGAAATCTTGAGAAGCTTTTAAATCTGCAGATTTTTGAACATCCCACTTGCCTCGCATCGCAACAAATCTGAGCAGCAAAAAAAGATTTTTTTTGCTATTTCTCCATACCGAAGCTCCACAATATCGAAATTACTCGAAACATCCACTAAAAAAAACGAATAACAAGAATAAAGGAATAAAAAGCACAGAAAGGTAGACGAGAAGCAACAGCAGCAACAGCTTATCTTCTGATGGCGCAAAAAAAAACAACAAAAACAACAAATCTCGAGCCAAACTCCGAAATATTCTGAATTTTGCCGAGCACTCCGAAAGCGAGCATATTCGAGCGAAAATTCGTGCAAAATGTGAGAAACGGTCGCGAAGGTGAATCGGTTTGGGCTGACTGACTATGAGGGGGTTGTTGTTGTGTTACACACACTATCGACAAAAACGCCCGCTTTGCAAAAGCAAAGCAACAGTGATAGGAATACTGACAAAATATAACTGAAAAATGCTTTTGCAATTGCCGAAGCAGACAATGAAAGCGAAGGGGGATAAATTATACTTGTGTGCTGTTGTTGGCTTTGGGTAGCCTTCATGTGGGTGAAATATTATTCAGCGAAAGGTGGCGGTTGATTGCTAAGGGTTGATATATCAAGAATATGGAGAAATAAGTTTATTATGATTGAATATTAGACCTCTCAATTTAGTTCAAATATGTTGGTGAATTATTCTGGTAAAAATCCAATATTTTATTAAAACCTTTGAAAGCTAATTAAATTCAATAAATCTAATATTAATGAAATATTTCTAGAGCTCGTTCAATGATAGCATTCAATCAATGGTCCCCATTCCACCCAATGGATCTTCAGCTACTTTTCCTATACCGGGAGAGGATTTGAATCCCGACAGTTCTAATGCGCTTGTGCCGACATGCAACAATTTTTTTGTATGAGTGGTTGTTAGGCTGCCTTGTCGCTTCCCTTTTGCAGGCAGGCAGTGTTGCGGGAGCGCTTTTCCCGTATTTAATTCCTTGTTTTGCACAGACTACTTTATTGTATGCAACTGTACTTGGTCGCGGTACGGTCGTGTTTTTAAAACATATTCGGTTGGACCAAAAAGTTTCATTAAATGATACACAAAAAATTTATTTAGTGAAATACTCAAATTAGATTGATTGAACTTCAGTTTATTGTGAGTTTGTAGGAAGATTTTGAATTAGAACAATTTGTGAGCTTTTTTGGAGTGTTTTCAAACCGATTCGAAACTTTCGGAGTTTTAGTGCGGCAAAAACATATTTGTTGTGCTTTTGGCCAAATTGGGGTGCATAAAATAATACAAAGTACCATAAAGTGAGTGTTTCGGATAGAGAGTGTGCAATTCCGCAATAAACTTCCATTTTGCTAGCGTTTGAGTTTTAGTGCTCGACAATAAAATTAAATAGTTCTTCGTGAAATGGTATAAATTTAGGAATTCAATTACTTGTTCAGCATATGTAATAGTTTTATTGTTTAATTTTCGTAGTTTAAGAAATCGTCTAATTCTTTGGAATTTATTGTACTTAAACTTTAAAATAATTTAAAAATTTGCTCAAAACTCGTATGATCTCGATTAAATGCGAATAACTTCAAGTAAATCTGCAATAAGCTGGACAGTTGTTGTTGCTCGACAGTCCTCGAAGCAGCGGCTAACATTGAAAAGAATAATTCATAGTCGATGGGAAGTTGGTTGCGATGCAAGTCAAGGCAAACTTTGACGAAAACCAGAAAGCCAGAGAAGAATGTATTTTACAAGAATTTTATGGTTTTCCATTTAAGTTTATTTTTTTGTAAATTTTTTTCCATTTTTATGCTTTCCGATTCAAAAAAGATTGTTTTCATTTTTTTCTGAGTTATTTGTGTTTTATTAATTGAATTGCCAGGCTGTTATAAACGAATAAAAGCAGTGATAATGCACACAAGTGTAATTAAATTTTTGCTGCCGTGCGGATGCAGTTGTGTCTGTGCGTGTAGCAAGCCTAGAAGCTGCGGGTGGAAGCTCTTTGTGTGTAATATTGAAATGGGTGAGAAGTTTAGGGGAGGATTGTACGCGTTTTCAATAGTAAAACGGTAAAACGTAGTTTAGTCGCATTTCAGGGAGAAATGGATTTTAAAAATTTATGATAAATTTTCAGAAACTTTCATTTGGAATTCTCGGAATATACAATTTGGAATTCTGAAGAGATTTTCATGAAAATTGTTTTCAACGATAATATTTCCAAAAAATTTCAGAAAGGTCTTATTTTCGAACTTCGAATTATACTTGAACATGATATTATTATTTTGAAACATCTTTGGAAGCTTTCAATCCTGATTTCAAATTAAGTTTTTTCAATTTTGAAAAAATCTAAAAATATCGTATAAATAGTCTACAATTCAATCTTTAATCAGAATAAACCGTTTTCTGTAATATTCTAAACAATTTCATTCATCTCCTCTCGCACCCGGTATTATTCAAATTCTGAAATATTAAAATTGTTACTGAATGAAGCAAAAAAACCGAAGGAAAAAAAATGAAAAATCATAAAATGTATGATTTAGTACACTTTTATATGCTGTTGGAAAATTATTTATTTCCATTCAAGCATTGCTTGTTTTACTCTTTTTCCCTGTGTGATTTATTTTTATTCCGTATGCCATGTAACTTGTAAGGCAGTGTATTCAAAGTACACAAAGTATATGAGCAAAGTACACACGATACAGCGCTGAGAACTATATTGGAGTCAGCGAAGTGTTCTCCGACTAAAATTTGAAATCCCGAACGACGAAAGAACAACAAGAAAGCTGACAAAACAGTAAGAAAGTTGAGAATATTTGGAATATTTTGGATGGAATTGAGGGTGTTGCTAGAGTTGGATTTTTTAATTATGTTGAAAAAATTCTATCATTAAAAACTATCAAAAACTTTGCAAATTTTCGAATCGCATCCCTTTCAAAAATACCGTTAGCTTGCATCTGTTTCTGATTGCATGAAATTGGATTAAATTGACGTGTTGATGATTTGGAGATTTAATTAAAAATTTCAGTTTCAATATAGAGTTATGATTTTCCATAAAATGCAGGTTTCCACCCATCCAATTGCAATTTTACTCCAAAAGAATTTTCGAAGCCAACACTAAAAACACTGAATCATTTCGGAAAGGCTGGTGAATCATAAACAAAGCAAGAAAGTATTAAACGTATTAAATTTGGTGGAAAAAATAACGAGCGCGAGTTTGAGCTCATTGCGGAGCTGAGCGCACGGAAAAGTTCTTGAACACATTTTCTGTGTGATTTTATTTTATGAAAGAAATTGACAATAAATTTCCGCTTAAAATGTGCACAATATTGTGCAAAAAGTATAATGTATGTAGAATAACGCAAATATTTGAAAATAGTCAAGTTATTGACGCTGGAGGTTGGCGTTGTATGGTTGCCTTGTAGCTTGAAGCGTGACTGGCTATGATGCAATCAGGAACAAAGAAAGTGTGTCCTTGTTCTTGAAACCGGAAACAAAGAGAATTTTAAATGAAATTTTGCAGCTTTAGGGATTTTGTTGGATTTTTAGTTAATTTATTAGAGAAACGGTTCTATTCAGATAGTTTATGAAGATTTAATCACTCGGTATAAGCTTTTGAGCCAATTTGTGAAATTATTTACTTTGAAAATTTGCTTTAGAAGATTTTCAGCTCAAGAATTCTTTTTGAAGTTTAATAGGTTTAAAATGACAAAATTTGTAATGCTTTTAAGGTTATATTCAAAAATTTTTGAATACTTTTATGAGTGTGTTTAACTATTCATATTTTAGAAAATTTCATGAAAAGGCTTCATAAGAGCATTGGGATTAAATTCTATCTAATTTCTTTTGGAGTTCAGTCTCCAATGGTTAAAATTTGCTAAAAGTATATGAAAACCATTAAATTGAACCTTCAAATTTGCATTGAACTACAAAAGTTTCATTACTCACCAACTAACCACAAATTATAAAAAAAAACTTTGTTGAGACTTATTTTCCTTTTTGTGTGTCTGCAAAACACCTCGTAAGACAGTAAGAACACTCAAAAGTAGTAAAACATTTCAAAAGTTCACAAAAAGCTCATGAGTCACCTAAGCACACCGTGAATCATCAAAAAGCTCAACAATCAGATTATCAACAATCCTTTGTGTCTCAAAACTTCAATCAACTCCCATACCCCTAAAGCAATTTCCTCCGAATAATCCTTTGATTATATCCTTCAATTATATTTCAAACCTTTCAATCCGACCAAATTTTCCTTGGAAATTTGATTCACTTTGTTAGTTTTGTTAGTTGGTTAATTTGATCTTATAAATTGTGTTAAAATATTCATTGTTTGCGGTTGGCAAGCACAAGCAAAGCGCCCCAAAAACAACACAGTAAAACACACAAGACGGCACAATAGACGCAAAAAGCTCATAAAGGAGTCCTTGTCCTTGCTCGTGGCGGAAGAAACAAAGAATTTGAAAGCGACAAAGACTCCTTTTCCTTGTCTTGGAGCATTCTGCTCTAGTTTTCCACACATCCTTTATGTCTTTGTTACAACTAGTTGCTCCGTTTGCACGCTTTTTGCTCAATTTTAGCGTTGTAGCTCCTTTTTGGTAGGTGCCACTTTAAGGAACAAAGGAGCAAGGATGCAGCAAATAGTAGAGAAATATGTATTGTTAGGCCGAGGGGGTGATAAAAAGAAATAACTCATGTCGAAGCTTTTTATTCATGCATTTCTTAATATTGGTGGTGTTTTCTACCACCCCTCAAAGTACATAAAAATACAAAAATAAAGCAAAAGCTCCTTATGAAAAAGAAATTCAGCAAACGCAGACGACAAAGTGATTGATAATTGCTGGAAGCTGTCTGATATGCTTAGAATAGTTTCTTGGACGGTTGGGTATTTGTGCTGTACTTCTGTTGTGTGGGCGGCTAGATATAACTGCTTGATTCGCTCAAGGGGGTAACAAAGCTACCAAGCTTGACTCTTACTTGACTTATCGTTTGATGCTTTGATCATTGCGCTAACCGCAATACGAACGCCAGTGGAAAAAACACCGAAAAATTGGCTGATTAGGGGAAATTTGTGGTTGAAAGGCTTGGCTTTTGAAGCATCAGAAACAGACATAAAACGGTTTTTGGAGATGCAAAAGTTATGAATTTAAGGATGGTCTTGAAAGTGATTCCTATATTCTCAAATACTTCATTAAAACTCACTAAAACGAATTGTGAAGCATAAAGGATTATTTCTTACCATTAATGTCATTGCTCTGAACAACAAAAAAATTATTAAAATTAAATGGTTCATCCTTTAAATTCCATCTACCTTGATCTCCACACCAACTTCTCAACTTTGCAAAAAGTTAAACTTCCTTCATGGTCTAAAGTTAAATTTCTTAGGAAACCTATAAAAACTTTATTTCTGTCCGAAACACTCGGATTCTTAGATCTCAGCGCGCAAATTTTTCGTTCGGGTGAACTTTTGCAACAATTTTACTGCCTCTCCACTGTGGTGGTGCAAAGGCACACAATCAGTCAAACCGCAGTATAAAAATGAGAATTAGACCACCCAGACTTTGCGCTATAATTTTCCTACCTCCTTTGCTTCATTAAATTCATTATTAAGCCAAAAAATTGCGTTTTTTAATTTTTTTTTATTTTTATAGACATTTTGAAGAAAAAATCAAATAACAAATAAGTTTAAAATCTTAAAGAGATGATTTTTTTATTGGTCTTTGCTCACATTTTTTTGTATACTTATGTGATGTTTCTTGTTTTTTCTTCTGGTTGCTTGGTAGCTCGCCTTCGTTCCTTTCATTTGGGTGCTTTATTGGAGTTTATTGAAGTTTATTGGATTTTACTGGAAATATGTCTGACGGCTTTTGAGTTTTCTGTCGTTTCTTGTGTTTTTATGATGAGTTTGTGGAATTTTTCAAATTATGAAATTATGGTGAGAATTATAGACGGTAAAGTTTTCTTTTTGTGATTAATAAGTAAATAATTGGAGCTCAAACCACTGGCGATACAATCAATTCAAATTTTAATTGTATAAGCGTGGAAAAAGGATCGTGAGTGTGAAAGAAACATTTTTGATAGTGATTTTAAACCTTTGGTAATCATGATGGTAAATTAATCAGACCTGCTATCGCAAATTAGATATTCAATAATATTTTTTCCAAATTTGTTCTGTTAATTCAAAAAACTAATTTCAATCACCATCACCCCCCAAAAAAACCTCGAAAAATTCAATCAATTCAGACGCTCAACTTTTCCGTAATATGCCCAAACAAAAAACTTTGAATATACGGCTCAATGATCGTTACTTTTGGTTACTTGCTGCATAAATTACTGCTACGCCCGCTTTGGGTCTTATTCAGTCAGCGGGCAAAGGACGATACAGATCCTTCCGAGAAACTGTGAAAAACTGTAACTGAGAAAATTCAATCAATCTGTGCTTTGTGATTCGATTACACCCAATCAGTCTAGTGGACTGTGAAGTTGTGAACTTTGCAACACTTTGCTGGGAATTCGGTGGGCCGGGTGTGAATAGACGCAGTACTCAGGAATAGCCAATCGTGATCGGTATAATTTTGGCTTTTTACTGTTTATCCTTGAATTTTCAATGCAACTTTTTATAATTTTCATTTAAATTCAAGAAATAAAATGTCCCATGAATATCGCAGGTTTGACCAAACTTTTTATCAGATCTTTGAAATTCAACATTTCTATTTTTATTTTGAAATTCAAATTTGGTCACTTGCGCTAGGCTAGCAAGAGTTCTATATCAGCTAAGTTTACTGTGAAAGCGCCCAGCAAAATAAAAAGTTTTGCAAGGCAATAAGACTTTTAAGATATTCATGAGCACGACAACGCTATTGGAGTGCACTGTTGGGAATTTCTCTGAATTTGTGATGATAATTCGAGAAAAATGTTGGCTTTTGGGACAATAGGATGTGAATTTTTGCATTTAATTGGATCTGGATTCAAATAATTGAACATGATTGAACCTTCATTGTTGAGCAGATTTTTGATTGTTTGGCATGTTTTAGTGACAAAATTGATTTACATTGAAGTTCCATCAAAAACAAGTTTGCACTGTAAAAAGATTTTTTGTAGATTTTCTTGTTTTGTCAGTATTTAGAAAATTCATCAATTTCCTTTTAAAAATATTTTAAAAAATGACAACGGTGCCCTCCATTATTCTCCCTAAAGTCCCAACATAATACGTTACTGTTTTTGGTATATACGTTGTACGTTGTTGCGCCTTCCTCTCGTTCATCTGTCCATTTGCCAGAGCACTAAAAATTATAATATTGAGAGCACAATTTTTATTGATTACCATATTAATGAGCGGAATAATTAAAACATCTGTGCTGAAGCCAACTAGGAATATTTTCCGGGAATTATGAAATATTTTTGATATTTTGTATGTAAAAAGTACGGCTGGAAGGATATCATAAATAAATTAACGTTTTGGGGTTTAAAATGGTTCTGCTTTCCATGTGAGAGCACAAGCAAACTGAATTATGCTTTAGGTTTGATTTTTTGTTTGGCAGTAGATTTTGTTTGGTTTCTCGTTTTTTATATGTTTGTTGATGGTTTGGCTGAAACTTTTTGTATGTCGAGTTTCGATGAAGTTTCTATAGTAAATTTGAATTTTTTGAGCAGACGAATAGCGAGCGCATCATTCTTGCTGCCTCCTGCCCATACATCATACTTTTACGGCTTTTAATCATATTCCTCTTTAACATTTTTTTGTTGTTGTTAGTGACATTGAGAATTATAGCAGCAGGGGAGGAGAGAAGTAGGATTTTTCATATAATCTGAAGGATTTTAATATTCAATCAAAATTGCGACAAAAATGGCGGGTATTGTTCGAAAAAACCGTTTGTTCTTAGAAAATTATTCCTTGAATATAAGGATGTAAATTTTTCGTCTTTTCAGAACAGGTCTTTCTTAAGCGCTGTACACACTATGAAAGTAAAAACCGTGAAAGTTTTACTTCTTACCATTTTCCCGTTGAAGGATTTTTTTCAAAAAATAGTCAAAACTTGCGTATTGAAAAGACAAATTTTATGTATGAAGAAAATGTTGAAAAACTTTAGGAAAAACTCTACTTTCACTCAACTTTCAGTCAATTTCAGAAATTTACTTTAATTTAAGTTTAGTGAAAGTAGAGTTTTTCTTGTAGATTTTCCAAATATTCTTTTCAATTCTTATTTGTCTTTTTAATACGCAACTTTTGACTATTTTTTGAAAAAAATCCTTCAACGGGAAAATAGTAAGAAGTTGAAAAAAGTAAAAACTTTCAGTGATTTACTTTCATAGTGTGTGCGGCGCTTTAGATCAGTTAATTTAATTCATACCGAAATTTCAATTAATTTTAACTGTTTATTTTTAATGATTTGTAAGAAGCCAAGCACTTCAATACCACTCAATATTTTCCAATTTGATAATTGAAAAAAATGTTGTTATCGCAATTAATTTGGATAAAGGAAATGACATCAAAAGAATCTAAAATATGCTATCAGATAAAATCTCCAAAAGCTCGGCATATTCAAAAACATAATTAAAATCTGCTTCAAATCATAGCAAAACTTGTTTACCCTAAAAGCGTATCAACCTCCCAACCAGTCTCCCTATCTCCTCCCCTGGCCGTACGCCTTACTACTGCATTTAATATTTTCCATTTGGAACATTCGGAGGGTGAAAATTGAAAATATACTGAATAGCACCAAAAATACACTGCAAATGGGAAAATTGTTTTGAATCGGTTGCACAGTGTTGCCGGATGGTCTTTCATTCATTCATACATTGAACTGCTGGCTGGAAAATTCTCCCCCTTTTAGCTTGCATGGCTTTTAGTTGTTTTTGTCTCTGCCCCGAGCTGCCGAGTGATTCGACTGTTCTACCATGTTTCCATATTACTATTATTTAGGAATATTTCGGTGTGTTTGGGTGAAATTCTGGTGATTCGAGTGCAATTTGTTGTTGGCCGCCGCGTTTGTTTCCCTTCATTTTATTATTTTGCAATCACAGAACCATTCGAACTTCGGGTTGATCATGGGTTGATGCAAATCACCTTGTTTTTGGGGGGGAAGGGCACTGAGAGAAAGAAGGGTTTTCAGGCATAAATTTGAATTTGGGATTAGAAAAGGATGGATTCGTTTGATTGAGTAATTGTTATATGGAAAGTGATTTAGGGAGAATTGAAAGTTAATGTTTTCATTTAAAAGCATAACAAAAATTTTCCAAATATGATCTACAAACCAAAAAAAAATTTTTTAATGATTTTAAAATCAAAAGTCCAAGAAAACCTTTCATTTATATCCCAGTTAAAAAATATTTCTCTCAGTGCAACTGCACAACATTCACTAAATAAATCCAACAATAATTTATTTCCGAATGCCCCAACTATAAGAGCATAATTTTTGTACACATGTAAATAAAACTGACAGCTCAAGCAAATTGGCAACATTGTAATCTCGTCTGCGGAAAGGCTGGAGGAACTCGCATAATTTGTGAAACATTTAGGCATATTTAAGGCGTTTAAGCGCTGGTTGCGCTTACATATGTTCAAGTTCGGCTCCAGCTGTAGCCCGGACTTTTTATAGGTTGATATTTAATATTTTGGTTATTTGCGAAGTATTTTTTTAAAACTTTTTACTTTTAAGTGGAATTTTGCACAAAGTGCGCATTTATATATTCTTTTGAGGATTCTTTAAAATGATTCCATTCAGTAAGGAAGTGACTCAATTTTTTGAAACCATATAAATGTAAAATGATGTTGATTAAATTTATGATTCTTTGAAAATTTGGGTAAATAACAAAGTATTTATGTTTTCAGTCTATAATTGTCATATTCTGAACCAAATATTATTTGATCAAAAATATAAATTCAAAATCATTTATCGAATTTATGGTTGTCATTTACCTAAAAAAGTTGTAAAAATACTGAAAACTCGTTAATTACTGTCTTTTTATAAAGTTTTATAAAAAACTCTCCAACAAAGCATTAAAGAAAAGCTAAACTCAGATAAACTGAATTATAAAACATTAAAAAAACTGGCTGGCTTTGACGAAGATTATTCAATATTTTCAATGTTTCAATGAGCGCATTACATGGAGAGCGCAAAAAACCTTAAAAAACCAGCGGAACAGCCGAAACTGACAAACTGAAATAAATGGTTGAAAAAATGAACAACTAAGAGGCAGACATACATAGTGGTGTTATGTACATTTCATATTCATATTATGTTGTTATATATACGAACGACAGTCAACCCTACCGAATGAGCGAATATTCAGAAATATCCGAGAAAAACTAAAAAAACACAGACATTGCCGAAAAAGCAAAAGTTGAGGGAACCAGCAAAGCAAAACAATAAAAAAGTATAGGATTTAATTTTTGGGTTTTAAAAAGTTTTTTGAGTTACTTCTTACTTAGTCTTTTAATTTATATATTTTGAAAAAAAAATTGTTCAAAAATTCATTCGTTAATGGTTTTCGTTGAAATTTCTTCAAATTTTCTTTATTCCTACCCAAATGCAACAACAACAACTTAATTTTACTCTCATATACTGGAACAGCATACACGCACACTCAAACAATCGAACCTAGCAACAGAAGTTTAAATGCACAATGTTTCCCTTCGGTCTTTAAACCAAAAATCATGGAATATGGTTCTTTGAAGGGATGATGATATTTTGGAAAAGAAATCGATTTTTGTAATTATTGCAAAATATATCAATGATTTTAAAGATTTGGCATATTTCATTTAACAGATAATTGATTTTTAATACTTTTATAGTACAAAATATAAATGGATTTGAATTGTTAAAAATCACTTATTCGATTCACAAATCCTATAATCACTCTCCCTTAACAACCGAAGTAACCAAATTGTGTTTTGCTGCCTTGCTCGTCGACTACATTGAATGTTGGCCGCACTCAAGGATCAATCTTTACACATTTTCCTCTTTTCCATTCGTAGATCATTCACATGCACACATTCACATATTATGTGTTCCCAACTAATAAAGAACAGAAAAAGTGAAATACACAACACATGTAACAATAATGAACAATAATAGCTGAACGTTACTGGAAAAAAAGAATTATACAAAAACATTGAAAAAAAATATACAAAAACTTGAAAATAAATATGTGTTAATAATATTAAATTACTACGAAATTGGATGTGGAAAAAGAAAAGAGTGAAAGAGCAAAAAAATCTCAATATATTTTTTATACGAGAAAGAAATTAAAAGCTGGCAAAGCATTTGAGAAAAATTAGTCATTTGCTTGCAGTGAAGTGCACCGGCAACGTAAGCACAAGGATTAAGTGCGCAGTTTGCCCCTCGAACATACTGTTTTTTGCTTATTTTCAAATTTATGACCATTTTTAATTTATTAGTTTTTTTTAATTCACTAAAAAGATCACAAAGGCGAACAAAACTGGAAAAGCAGAATTAAAACTAGAATAACTACAAAGAACAAAACAATTGCTGAAGAACAAAAGACTTGAAGCACACAGTGAACCATAGAATTAGTGATATAATTAATTAATTTAAACAAAAAAGTAATAACAAAAAACAAGAGCGAAATTCGAATAAAGTGATAAAAGGAAAAGCAGATACAACATAATTTTCACATTTTTCAACGAATTTGCAAATGTTTGCACATTTTCGTCTGTGTTAGTGTAAAGAATCTGTAAAACAGCTGACAGATTCAAATAAATTGTTTAGTGATAATTTCATTGAAAGTCTGAAAACCTACAACAAATCCATTGAAAGTCCAAACAACGTCCTTCACAGCATCGTTCGGCTCTGGTCCGAAAGAATGCTCCCGCCTCAGTCGTGATTTGTTTCTGCCTGTAAATAATGGCCTCATCCTCTCCGACTCCATCACTAGAATCATTGCCAGGCGCCACCTCAACTAATTCAATTGGCTCGTTTGGAGAGCCCGCCGATTTTCTTTCAGACTCTCCACTTACCCTTAGCGGTACAGGCTCCTCACCACCCGCTAGCGACTCTGCTATTTGTGATGATTTTGTGAGCAGCAACAGCAGCATAGATAAAACCTCTCCTTTAGTAGAACAAGCTCCTAGGTAAGAATAAAATTTAAAATCTTTGAAAATTATAATTTCTTTTTGATTAATATTAGATTCTTGAATATATATTTCTTTGATGAATTGGCAACAATGCTTTTTTGATAAAATGATTAAATTAACTTAATTTAATCATGTTCTCGAAAATTTTTTCGAATATTCAAAATATATAATTATTTAAAATTTTCTTGAAAAAACATTTGAATCCTTAATTAACTATTATCTAAAATTGTTTCAGGTGTACCGGTTGTAAAAACAAGAAATCGGATGCAGTTGCCAAGTGCATAGACTGCGTCAACTATTTGTGTGCCAATTGCGTCACCGCTCATCAGTTTATGCACTGTTTCAGCGGTCACAGCGTCTTCCGCATCAGTCAATCGGGTTTAATTGAGCCACCCACCATGAACGCATTTGAGAATATTCAAAGTATTCAAAGTATTCAACGACAATCATCCAAACCCTGTTCAGACAGTGATCAAATGAAAAGCATGATGAGCTCAGTTATCGCACCACCCACATTAACCTCTCTGAACTCCATGTCGGCAGCTTTAACCCAACAGTTGGGAAAGAGTGAGTCACCCACAATTAACATGCAGGATGCTCTTTTGCAGTCACAATTAGCAAACCACAACAGTGGCAAGCAACAGCAAAGAAATTTCTGCACTAAACATGTTGGAGAACTCTTGAAGTTTTTCTGCAGAACCTGCCAAGTGGCCATTTGCAAGGATTGCGTGATCTTAGATCACCCAAGTGGAATGCACGAGTGCGAGCACAATAGTGACCAGACTCCCAAAACTGTTGAAACTCTGATGCAATTAATTGGAGATTTGCGTTCCAAAGCTTCGGACATGAGACAATTGTTGAAACACACTGACCACAATGCCGCCAGAATCCAATTACAGTATCAAAAAGCTCAGAATGAGATTGGTGAGACATACCAGTTCTACAGATCAATGCTAGACGAGCGAAAGCAAGAACTGATGAAGGAGTTGGATAGCTTCTACTCAGCCAAAACTTTGTCCCAAAGTGTCCACTTGGCCAAATCACAAGATCAAATTGATAAAACTTTGCAGTCTTGCGATTGTGTTGAAAAGTTTACACGCCATGTGGGCATGAATGAAGCAAATATGCTCAAGAAAATCATGGATCAGAAACTGCAGCAGTTTTCAGGTCAAGTAAGTGATCTTCAGTCAATTTATGAGCTAGATTTCGTGAGTAATTATCAAGCTATTCAAGTGGGAGTGAGAAATACTTTTGGGTATATAAGATCCAGCAATGAGGCACCAACTACTAAGCAGCCACCAATTGCTCGCCCAACAAGCACCACATTGACCAATGGAAGCAGTCCACCAAGTAGCAATGGCTCTCTAAATGGCATGCAAAATCATCATCAGCTCTTGAATGGTTTGAACGGATTAACAGGATTAAACGCACTTAACGGTTTGAATGGACTAACAGGGTTAAATAATGGTGGAAACGAGCGCCCATTCTCAAATGGAGGCAGCTCCAGCAATTCCGGGATGACATCATCCTCCTCTCCTAATCAGCTCCATACAACATTCGATAATGGCGGCATAATTTCCAAACGATTCAACTCAATCAACAGTTTGGGGCCATTTATGGGAAACGACCTCATCTTGAGTCAGCCCCAGCAAAACTTGAATCCATATGAAAAGTGGAGCAACGGATGTCAGTCAGATAATATTTTCGGAGGCATTTCCGACCAATATAGTCACATGAGCAACAATTTAACGAATTTGACGAACATGTCCAACATGAACATGCCTAATGAGAGGAACACAATCAATTCATTAAACTCGATCAATTCTTTGAGCGCTCTAAATGGAATGAGCGGAATGGGCTCGTCTCCAGACAACATGGTTGATATGACCGCAAAATTGATGAACACAAGTATTTTTCCGCCAAAATCCCAGATTAAAAGGCAAAAGATGATTTATCACTGCAAGTTTGGTGAATTTGGAGTGATGGAAGGTCAATTCACAGAACCGAGTGGTGTGGCTGTCAACGCCCAAAATGATATCATAGTTGCAGACACCAACAATCACCGCATCCAAATCTTCGACAAGGAGGGACGATTCAAGTTCCAGTTCGGAGAGTGTGGCAAAAGAGATGGACAATTATTATACCCGAATCGAGTCGCTGTGGTCAGAACTTCAGGCGACATAATTGTGACTGAAAGATCGCCCACACACCAAATACAGATTTACAACCAATACGGACAGTTTGTGCGTAAATTCGGCGCCAACATTTTGCAACATCCAAGAGGAGTGACAGTAGATAACAAAGGGCGAATTGTGGTTGTTGAGTGCAAAGTTATGCGCGTCATTATCTTCGATCAGAATGGCAATGTTTTGCAGAAGTTTGGGTGCAGCAAGCATTTGGAGTTTCCTAATGGTGTGGTGGTGAATGATAAGCAGGAAATATTCATCAGTGACAATCGCGCGCATTGTGTGAAAGTTTTCAACTATGAAGGAGTCTTCTTGAGACAAATTGGAGGTGAAGGTATTACTAACTACCCTATTGGAGTTGGAATTAATGCCAATGGAGAGATTCTCATTGCGGACAATCACAACAACTTCAATTTGACCATTTTCACTCAAGATGGGCAGCTGGTTTCCGCTTTGGAGAGCAAGGTGAAGCATGCACAGTGCTTCGATGTGGCTCTCATGGATGACGGTAGTGTGGTTCTAGCCAGCAAGGATTATCGCTTGTACATCTATCGTTATGTACAAGTCCCCCCGATTGGCTTGTAAAATGAGGCCCCTAAGGGTGGCAACTGGTATCAAGACGAGCAGAGTTCATACAAAGTGAGTAGATTATCTTGTTTTTTGATTAAGTTCTTGATATGAGGAAGTTGAAAGAATTTATTTTAAATTTTTTCTTGAAAAACTTAGACATTTTATGACATTTTATCGAATTTTAAAAATGCCAAAAAAGATTTTTGAAATTATAAATTTTTATTTAATAATATCCAAAGTTCTGGAGTAATTAAAACTTTTAACCAAAAAATAGTTTAAAAACATAAATTCCAACTTCGACTATCAAGGACTTTGATAATTATATTCCTCAAACATATCCCTATACAATCCTTCCAAAAATTTTAACGAAAAACCTTTTTCCTTCCCACCCACTTAGAGAACTCCACGAAACTATTGAGTCAATACACTGAAATACCCTTTGAATCACTGAAACAATGACAAATCCTGTAAATCGCCGTTCGTCCTGGATCCTGCTTATGATTACTGACAAAAATGTATGGAAAAACATGTGAATATGTTTTTTAAAGACTTTTAAAACTGATTTATTCGTAATTCTGTAATTTTAATTGCTTTGTTGTTTTTTACCTATTTTTATTAATTAATTTAGAATTTATTAAGCAGAAACTTACCTTGTAAATAGAACAATGTACTAAACGAATCCACTTAACGTGTGTAACAAGTTTTATCTACAAAATTCTTTTTCGGATTTTTTTCTGCACTCGGAAGCATTGAAGCTTCAAAGTTGAGCGGAAAAACTAAGTTAGAAGAAGAAATACACAAAGAAATGTTTCTTTGAGTCAGCAGAAAATTTCGCTTTTGTGGCAACAAATTCCAGCTCGAATAACTTTATTTCTCGGTATATCTTCGGATAGATATTGATCTCAATTGATCTGAAATTACTAAAGTTTTCGTCGGATTTTGTGTAAAGAAAAAAAAAATGTGAAAAAGCCACTGTCACATGGAAAATCACTTATAGGAAAACACATTACAATGAAACAAAGAAGAAACATTAAAATCTCGAATTGAGTTGATAATTGCGACTGATTTAACCTAAAAATTAAAATTAAATATTTTTAAAATGTAGGCCGACTTTTTAAACAATTCAACTAAAATTAATTTTTGTAATTAGTAAAAAACCTACTATTGGTACTATAGGAACTACTTAAAGTCGTGAATTTATGAAAATGATGGATAAAAAAGTTTTCCAGCGGAAAGTCCGAACGTTTTCAATAATTATTTAATTTAAACTTTTAAAATAAATTTTCGGACTTTCAGCTTGAACTGTTATCCATTTAGTGTTTTTTAAATTATTGAAAAAGCTTTCCAGAAAGAGGTCCGAATTTCATATGGACAATTCGAACCTCTAGCTGGAAACCGAAATAATCTAGTGATCAATAAAGCTTTCCAAATGGAAGTCCGAATTTCAATTAAAATTCAACTTCTCGGACTTCCATCTGTAAATCCATCTTTATTGAATTTTATTGAAGATTAATGAAAGATTAATGAAGGCATTTAGTCACAATCCGGGCCCTATTTTATGTAAGGCTCCCGGTTTTTGTGTAATTAATTATTTAATTTAATTGTGAAATGGTATATAATTAATTGTTTTTTAATTGTCCAAAAAAGAATTTGTGAATTTTTTGTGAAAATGTGAAAGGAAAAGTTTTGCGGACTTTTTCCCGTTTATAGAAGAAAATGAGCGTTCGCCGCTCAAAAGCGCGCGCAAAAGGCAAAGTTGAAAAGCTTCGATAACTGAAACAGTAAAGAATCTAGTTGAAAAATAATCAAATTAAATTTGGCGTAAGACTGTTCTTATTTGATATTTCTATTCCGGCATTAATTTCAATTAACTGAATTTACTGGATTTGGCCGGATTTAATTGAATTTTACTGAATTAATTTAATTATCCGAATTGGCAATAAATGTTTTTACATTTTTTTGAATGTTTTCTCTGTAACTTTTTGTGTGAGTTAGCTTTAAATATATATTTGTCGAAATTTAAAATTTATTAACTAAAAATATTCCGATGCATTTCTTGCATTGATGAAAGTTTATTAAATTTATTGGAAAAACTTGCAATTCGTCAATTAATTATCTAATTAATAGTTGGCGGTTGGCACAGTTCTAAGTAAAAACGTTTCCATTTATTTTACTTGCAAGTTTTGTTTAATTAGTGAAATTGAAATATTTCAAATATTTGCAACCATTTACCATTGAAATTGATTAATTGAGTTTGAAAAGAAGTTTAGATCAAAAAAATGAAAAAAAAGTATACATTTCCACATTTTCGAAATTTCCAAAATTTTCCAAATAATTGTTTGCAAATCTATTATAAAACGGTTTTTAGTCTAATTGGCAAAGTTTAGTATTAATTTTTTACGAAATTTAAATTAAAGAATAAAAATTTATAATAAGTTTTTTTGAAATTTTGGCGTGAAATTTTGTCACGACCAACCCGCCGATTATTTTTCATCTGAGATATTTTTTGAGTTTATGCGTTACAATTGGGTAGAGGGTGATTAAAAAGTAATTAGGTTTGCAATTAAAGCACTTCGCTCAGCGTCTTTAATTGATTAGAAATGGAAGAAAAACGCTCGAACTTCTAACAACTTTTTTTCGCTGTCGATTTTTCCGCCAAGTTCTCAAGTTTCTCGGCAGTTTTCCTTAGTTTCGATGACTTTTCAGAGTTTGCTCGAAGTTTTCGGACTTGTCTTCATTTGCTTTTATATTCAGGCGTTTTGTATCTGATTTGATGAGAATTGATTATTCTTGTGAATTCTGAGTAAAAAGTTTGAGTTATGAAACTTGAGGCAACTTGGGGGAGGTCAATTGCCGGCATTTGTATCAAGTCGAGCACCAGCAGAAAGAGATGTTAGAGCAGTGAGCTTGTTTTTTGTGATAAAAAGGAAAAACTATTAACAGAATTTAAGTTGAATTTTTCTCTCAGTATGAACTAATTTAAGAAATCCCTTAATTATTATAATTATATTTAAAAAACTATTATACAGTCGAAGCTCATACATTTGCTTAATTGACTAGTTAGGACAGTTAAACAAGGTTCTAATTACCAACCAATGCATTTAAAGAATTTCAAGAAATTAAAGATTTTAAGGAATTAATTTAAATAATTTAAACAAAACACTATTTTTTATACAATATGATGAAAATTTGATACATAAGTTTTTTTGTTTGAATTTTTTTGATATTTTCGTGTTAATTAATCTTATTTTATTGCATTTAATTGATTTTTTGTAGTTTTTGTAGTTTTTTGCGTGGATTATTCGATAAGTATTTTTTGTTTGTTTGTTTGTTTGTTAATTTTTTAATTTTATTTGTAAGGAACAAAAAAGTCATTAAAACATGAAACTGAAACAAGGTCATTTTTTTCATTTGAGGAGTTCTCGGGTTTATTTCAAGATTTTCTTGGGAACTCCTTGTAAATCCCTCTCATAAAACTCGTTTAAGGTTATTTTTTGTATTTTATTATTATTTTTTATTGTAGATTTCACGAAGAAGATCGAATTTTCAATTCATCATTGGAAGTTCGAATACTTGTAATATGTATCAATAGAAGTCTAAAAGTATTTCCTTTTTTATCAAATGACTTAATTTATTAACTTTCCTTATGTTGCTCTTGACTGTAAAAAGTCGTGACAGTTCAATTTGGTTCAAAAATTCGTTTAATTCGAACAATTCGCAAAATTCTCGAGGACGTGTGAAAAAGGTAAAGTGAATAATTATGATAATGCAGCGTGAAAATAAGGGAGTTGTAACTAAATTGTTGTAGGAGCCTAAATTTAGGATCCCATAAAAATTTGCGGACACTAAAATAACAAAACAGTTGGCAAAGTTGAATTTCCATAACTCTCAACGTTATTCATTAGCTCAAGGAAACTCCAAACTAAATAAAATAAAAAATATTTTACAACGAAATGTGAAGGAAAATCTCTTATAAATCCCTACTAATCTGGGCCAAAACACATTTTATTTGATAGGAAAATCACAGAATACCCAAACATTCAACAATTTTGAAAAACAGGAAAGGAAACGTGAATTGATTCAAAAATTACGCAACATCCAAACGCCACGAAAAGATCGGTTGTTGCTTTCGTTCCTCACGCCGCCTACAAAAATCAATTTGCATAATTTGCATAATTATTTCTTTAAACAATTGTTCAATAAGCGATACTGCTCACAAAAGTCCCATTCTACCGAAAAATATAACCCAATATTTATAACGCAACGCGCCACAATCACGAAATCTTCAAATTTATGTACTCAAATATTGGCCGTAAAAGTGTGTGAGACAAAAGAACTTGTTTGAAAAAATTCTCTCTAGGACTAGGCAAGTGCCATTGTACTCGGAAGTCCTTGTCTCTCCTTTGGAGCTGGTTCAGACTATTTTTGAGTTCATTCACGGAAAAACACACAACATCATCAATTTTCAGTCTTAGGGAAAACTTTTTCCTTTTGGTTGCTTTTTATGTTTAACTTCCTTTTTGGCGGGTAAGTCGGTGGATGAGTATTATTTTGTGGTGTTTTTGTTTTTATATCTTTGACCTTTTCTCAAGCTGATTTATCATTTTAAATGGATAAATATTTCTGAGAAATAAAGCCTTAATCTGGCAGTTTCCATAAATTTCGATCGTCGGAATAATTTTCCAGTTTTCAATTTCAATCAAACTCAACAAATAACAATCACTACAAACGTCTGAAAATAGCTCATAAACCGCCACCCTCCCTGTCAGAAAAGAAATGCCAAAGCACATATTTAAGCAATTGATAAGGGCGCAAAAATGTTCTCTCCGCATCACATAATAATCATAACTTATGCGAACAATTTGCGATTATGCAAGAAAAACACAAAATGTAATGGGAAATCGATATGGTGCCTTTCCCTTAGCCAAAAATGCTGAAATCTTTGAAAACTCGAGCGAAATTCTTGAAAAACTTGAAAATCACTTGAAAACTCTTCGCAAATTGTATGGGAGAAAACGTGAAAATTCATTGAATACTGCGGGAAGAAGTGAAATAAAGTATAAAAAGTAAAAGAATCAATTTAAAAGGGCTTTTAATATCCTCGGCACAAGAAACATCAAGCGCAGCAATTTCGGGGAATTTTCTTCGGTGGGGAACAATTGAGGTATTGGGAAATTGGTGGGGTTGATGTCATGAAGTTGGCACATGATGAAAAGGCTTTGCAAAACTCTTGCTTTATGATTTTCTGATATTTTCAATAACAACGAGGCACAATCGTGAAAATCAAGACATTGAGGGCTTGAAGGGTTTTAGAAACATTTTTGTGAACATTTGGCACGTTTCAGGTTAATCAGTTATTAGTGAATTCTGTTTTGAGAACTACTCAGTTGGTTTTCATAATGAAAATTTGATTTATTGTTATATTTACTTGAACATTGTTTCAAAAATTCTATTTCCCTAAGAGTTCATATTTGCTTTTGGCATGTTATCAGTTTCCAAAGTGCATTCTCCTACTTTCTGTATTAAATCATTCCTGACTTTGCGAGGAAGTTACTCGTCTTGAGGGGTTTCTCTCGATATCTTATGCTACACTATAGTACCGCACAAACGGAAATGCCATTGAACCAAATGTTGAACATATTATGACAAATTTTCGCCTGTTGTTTGTACAAACTTCACTCTAGGGTTCTCAACCATCTCTTTTGTGTGTAGTTGCTTTTGTTGGGCCAAAATGTGAAAAAAAAATCGAGCAAACACATGAAAGTACAACAGAAAACAACAGCAAAATGCTAAAAGTATGGAACCAGAACTCTTTACATCCATAAAGCATAAAATATGTATTTTATTAAAATTTATTGCTGGAAGCAGTTTATGGTACGTTTTGGCATGATTATCGCGGCGAATTAATGAAATTGCTGTTTTAACCGCTTGTTTTACAATGCTGGAGCTTTATAATGTTCTGTGCACCATGTATTTTAGGTCCTCTTGCCCGTAATTAATTGATCAGCGCCGAGGCAATTAAGAGCAAGTTTTAACAGCTTTTTAAGGGAAATTAGTTGAACATTTTTAGATTTTTTTTTACATTTTGTGGGAAATGTTGAATATGTTATAAAGGAATTTCTATGGAATTTTGAAGCTTTTAAAAAAATTCTCAACATTTCATAAAGCTTGAAAATCCAAAGTTTGGATATTTTGTAAAATCACTTAATTAAATTGCAAACAGTCTCATGAAAATCCAAACAAACCCATTAATATCAAATGATACAACTAAACGAAACAATACCAGTGAACTTCAAAAATTAATAAAGCCATTAAAGCCAAGTTCCCTCAATTTCGCGCCACAATCTTTGAATTATTCATGAGGTTCCAAAAACAAAAACACTCCACAATTCTATCATTATTCTGAATAATAATCAACCAAACCACCAAGAAGCACATGGCCAAGCGACTACTAATATTACAAAAAACTACGAAAACTATGCTTTGTATTTAAATAAAACAACCGCATGTGTGAAAATCACTTATTTACTTATTTGTGAGTGTAATTGTATCAAAATTGAATCACCCATTGAATTAATGACTTAGCTTAACTTTACATTGAAAACTTTATTGCTGAACAAACTCAATTTGGCCGATTTATGTTTATTTATGTAATTCTCATCCGAATTATGCGAGAATTATGCGAAACAAATGAAAATTAATGAAAACTCGGGCATCGCTCTGGAAACTTGGCTGGAAAATTGTTTGCAAAATTGATGGAGCTTGGCGTTTTACAGCAGTTTAAAGCATGCAAATGTGTCTGTTAATTGCATAATAATTGTGGCATAATTAAATTTTACGTGTTTGGCGAATTGTTGGACGGTTTAACGCTCGTTGTATTCCAATTTGTCCACTTTATCCAATTTTTGTTGGAAATTTTCTGTGTTTTATATGAGTTTTCCATATTCATAATACTTCCCCAGCATTTCCACTAACTATAATTAGTGAAAAGGCGTGTAATTAGCTATTTGTTGGACGCAAACAAATATAATCATAAAATTTCTGATAATAACACGATAAATAGAAATTGGGGATAAAGAAGAAATTTTTCGTAATCCAGTTCTCAAGTTGCTTTTTTTGTGTGTTGTAAATTTATTAATTAATTTAGATTGAAGTATGTTAAATTGAGTTAATTCTATTGGGTTCTTATTTTAATTGTTCGGATATTTGAGAAATATTTCTCGGGAGTCCAATAAAGTATCAATTTCTTAAAAGTATGAATTTAAAATTTTCAAATTTCAGTATGAAACAAAAAATACAACCCGTATCCGCAATGTTTCCATTACAAAGTATGTTATATAATTAACATGAAAAAATGTGGTTTTTGTGGATGTTTCAAAAACTTCGAGCATTTTTTGTTCAGAAATCTTCAAAAGTATATGCAATGTAAACATGCCATTTTTGGAATGGAATATCGATAGAATATTTTTTTCAAACTACTTCCTTCATTTGTTAAAACCTTGGTTGGTCTATTAATATCACTTATTATTTCTCTAAACTAATAAACGATCCGCATATAAACACACAAACCTCTTGAAGCAACTTAAGTCAATTCAAGCACCAATTACATCTTTAATAAACCTCAAATCTTAAATCTTGAAACTAATCCTCAAACAATCCTACTAATCGACTAATTAACACTTGCAAACAACTTTAAACTTTAAAGTAAATTTAGCTACCAATTAAAACAATTTGGCTGAGAAACTATTCAAGGATTTCTATCCAATACAGTCATTTTACATAAACCAAACTCTGAACAGTTACGCAACTTCCATGCAAATAGTTGATTTACGTCATTTAACGAACATACCACATGTTTTGACGACATTGACAAGCGAAATTTATGCTCTGTGAGGAAACAAAAGCGCGAAAACGTGAATGAAACTCTTTTCGGCTGCCTTTTTATTATTTAATAATTAAGGCGGTCGACTTTGTTACCGAAGTTTTACCAGAGTTTTGTTGAAGTTGGTTTACCTCGCGCGCTTTACTACCTCTTTGTAACACTTTGGAATGGGTTGCCGGTATAAGGTTGTTTGCTTTGTACGCACCCATATGTAAAAAAATAACAGCTGGATTATTTGCAAAAAATTGTGTATGAAGAGTGGATAATCAAATGAATCTTGAAATTTGAGTGGTTGGCAGGGGTTGCCAAATACTATTCATAGTCTTTCAAAAAAGTCATATATTTAAATTTTTTGGCAATTTCTTTACTTTATTCAGGGTCAAGTTCAAAATTTTCTGAGCTGCATCAATCGAAAATCATGGCAACTCTCATCACCCAAATCCCTCACATATCAACATCGCTAAGGCCAGAAAAGCTCTGCATTTCAACCCACACACTCCGCCATCCAGCAACCATTTGCTACAGCATATTTACTGAGATTACAAAACTAATCTGATTTATGCTAGCTTCGACAACAATAAAAACAGCAGCTTGCGTCCTCCAACTCCTTCGTGAGCTTTTCTAGTTTTTTCTGTGGATATTTTGTGCATGGCTCCCAAGCCCTAAGCGGGAATATATTTCAGTTCTTTTGCACTCGATTATCCTTTCCAGCAGTCTCTTTGTGCTGCATTAGCAGAAATTTGCTTCACATTTATTATTTAAGATTCCTTTTTTATGTAATCCGCGTAATTTCATTTGGAGGCTGTGGCGGATAAAATTGTGAAAAGGAAAGTCGTTTGCAAGAAATTCGAGGGGAAAATGTTTGAAATTTTCGAGGAAGGTTCTCAATTCTCCAGGATTCTACCTGTAATGATATAATTATTAACACGTAATGTAAAACCCTTGTCCTTTTGTCAGTAAATTAAATTAAATTTGAGAAAACCTTCAATTACCGCCAAAAACCCATTAATTTTCCTGATAAAGCCCCCCTTCAAAATATGTCATATATTGTATTACAATTTTGCAGCTTTCGGCTGGCATTTTTGCCTCGACACAGTCTTATAGAATGATTTTTATTTTATATGCCTCGTGTTCCTATCGTCTGCTCGCTCAGCGTATTCAGTGTTTTGTGTTATATTCAGCGAAAGTTATGCAGCATTTTAATCGTATTTGTTGGCTTTTAAACCTTTAGTCAGTGTGTCGTCGTAACCTTCTTGCAAAAACAATATGCATAAACATATTTGGTGTGACGACAGCTAAACAGACGTTGTCGTTCAATTGTCGGTGAATTAACGTTGCATCATAATTCAATCGTCATATCGTTGGAAGTTGGTTGGAGTTGTTTGTTAAGGATTTATTTGTAATTTTCGATTGATGTGGCAAAGAACAACGAAGTGAGAATTCAAAGAATGAGAAAATTATCGTTTGAAGTTGCACCACTTGTTCAAGCTTTGTTCACAAAATTGCAGCAATCGATAATAATTGAACAGTTTGCTTATCGCTTTGTAATCACAACACTTGATTATAATTAATACGATTGCGATAAAGTGATAAAGTAATTGAGCAGCTGGGATATTGAGAATATGCACAAGCTGCAGAGTTGTCAGGAATTATCGTCGATTGATTTCTTCCTAGCTGTGTATTTGTTTGATTTTTAGTAGAATATTTAGAAATACTGTTCTTCTCCACTTCAAATCAACTGTTATTTTTAAATTTGATTTTATTTAATCAAGTTTTGAATAATTATTAAATTTAAAATCATTAATCCAAATTAAACTAAAATTCAAGGAAATTTGCATCGAGACTTGGTGTGAAAATCCCCGCGCTAGTTTATTTTAAATATTAAATTGTTTTGATTGCATTTGCATTTTAATTCTATACAATAATAATTAAAGTTAAATATAATATTTTCACAATTCAACACCTAAAGCTGCTACAAAACAATTATCATGCATCACGTTTTTAATGTTATTTTGGAGTTCATTTCAAAGGACAAAGAAAGACATTTTACATTAAATATTTTAAATCGTTTTTATAATTTTTCAAATTAAATTTTTTTAATACACACAGAATTTTACATGCACATAAAATTAATTCTCAATTTAAAAATATTGCATCCATTTTTCTCTTTTAAATGTTTAAAAAATCAATGCGTACATTATTATTGTAAGCACGTTCTCTCATTAATATCTTACCACCCAAGTCCCAGGTCACCAAACTATATTAACAACAATCTACAGCTTGAAACTAATTCTCAGTGTCCCTTGATCGTACCCAATTTCCGGCCATATTTCATACTGTCGCCAGTCTTGGTTTCCTTTGAATTAAAATTTGTGTCTTAAAAAACCAAAAAACAAAGAAACAGCCGATAAATATTAATTTATATGCACACAAACGCCTCGCAATCGCATCAATCTAATTGTCTAATCCAATAATTTCCTTTTTCCAAACGAAGTGTAGTCACACAACAGAAAATATTTATCAAACGACAGCTCTGTAGAACACGCGTTGATTCAGTTTAAATGCCATAACATGCGATGATGCTATAATATAATGCGTTGATTAGTCAATTAAAACGACCGATGTTAGAGTACCATTGAAACATATTGAAAACTCATTGAATGGAAATCAATAGGTGAGCAATATAATAGGCAGCACTATAGTGTCTTCGCAACCATGATGGTGTGTTTTTCCGCTTAAATGACAACAAAATAGCTCAATATCGCTAAACAATGCTGTTGGGATCTATACGTTTACATGAATTTGACGAGTTTGTTGGATATTGAAGAGTTGATAGGAGGGGAAGCTCTTACAATATTTCTTTTTACAAATACTGTATAATATTGAAAACAAGTAAAATTATATCTTAAAAATAATTTAGTAATATTATGACAAAATATCAAATTTAATAATTTTCTTTCTCATTTAGATACCTTGCACATTTATGTCAAGAACTGAAATTTAAAATTATGAACTGAAAATTTTATTTAATAAAATCCTGAAAATTTCCTAACGCCCCCAGCAAAATACTCAAACACAGCTTCTCATTTTTCATACAATGTTCCATGTTCCTTAATAAAAAAGCCTGCGAGAAATGGAAGAAAACACGAAAATATTACCAGGCGGCTCACATTTCTCATTGTGGACCAATCGCATGAGCAGCTCGACCACTATAAATCTCCTTTGTCTTGTTGGCCCAGCAGATATCTCCGCAAAACAAAACGCAAGCCAAAAGCATACTAAACATACATTCTCGTTACATATGTAGTTTTTGGCAGATTTTTTTTTGTAGTTTACGTAGTTTTGTTAACAAAACTTAGAAACACACAAGATAATCTACCTCATGAATTATTGAATGCCAAACAAATGATAGGAAATTGAATGCTGTTAAATCTCGATGCATATTTTCTGTAAACTCTGTAAAGTGGTGCAGTAAGAAGCTTTCTCTGCTTGCGTTGTTTTTGCTACTGCTGGGAAATCTGAATTATGTATGGAGATAGATGATAGATGCGAAGCAATGTTGGATAAATTGTTCTTGAGTGCAAGTATAGAGCGATTTGCATATAGTGTAACTAGGTAATCATTTGGGAGTCATGGAGATTTTCCTGAGCAAAATACGGAATTCTATTTATTTTTAGAAATGCTACCTTGTTTGTGACAGTATAATGTTATGTTATTGTGAAATAGCGGGGATTTTGTTCAAAGTTCCAGAAGATTTAAATAAGGTATAATGTCGTTGTAGCATATACTATTTATACTTTCTAATATCGCTAAAATTATTTTAAATATACACGATAATATCGTTATCTTTATAATTGAAAGCACCCTTCATTACATTTTTTGCTCATATTTTCCAAGAACTACATATTTTAAAATTTGATACAATTTTTACAGCATAATTTACTGTATTTTCCAATTTGCCTGTATTTCTAAATAATTGGTTTATTTTGGGAAAACCTGGCTCAATTTATAGTGCACCTCATAAAAGCTCTGCAAAATTCATTTAAAATTCATGGAAAATTATTAATGAATCAACTTACAAGGCATTATTCCAATTATTGCAATTATTCTACTACAATGGCTCCTGTGCAGCATTAAAAATTATTGATTGTGCTTTTGTGCTTTCTGCTTGCGGTAGAACTGGGTAAACTTGGTAAAACTGTGTCTATTATGAGCATTATGCGAGTATTATGTCTATTATTGTTGCAAAACTCTTGAGGCTATAAGTAGATTAAAAGATTTGCTCGCACAATCTCAGGATTTTCATGAACAATCAACTATCAAACAATTGAAGTATCGACCCAGTCATATATCCTTTCATAAAAGGATGAATTTCAAATCATATTGAATGATTATTGAGATGGATTGATAATATATGCTTCAACTTTTATGTTGTAAATCGAGATTTAAAAAGTATTCAAGGATCCTTTAAAGATTCTCAAAGAAAGATTCAAAGACCTTCTCGGAGTTTACGAACTTTTTATTTGATTTATTTGATATTTTTGTGATTTTAATGAAAGATTCCAGAAATTCTAATTTAAGAGACCACCGCTGTGTGGATGTTGTGCACCGGATAAGCAACAAGGCCAAGTCATCCAACTTTGCGGAGTTTCTAATGTTTTTCAACAAATCTT
The DNA here is from genome assembly GCA_038502155.1 of Parochlus steinenii. Taxonomy (NCBI): domain Eukaryota; kingdom Metazoa; phylum Arthropoda; class Insecta; order Diptera; family Chironomidae; genus Parochlus; species Parochlus steinenii. The sequence continues at coordinate 2,191,972 of JAXCIN010000048.1, read as the reverse complement.
TCAATTAATCATTTCTTGCTTAGACTTTGATAAATTTCGTAAAAGATGAAAATGTTTTCCACTTTTGCAGAAAATTGCTGGACTTCCTTTATACCATAATGCTCTATTTCTTTACCCGACTATATGAAACCTTCTAGATTTGTATATTTTAGCAACAAGGCCAAGTTTTTTTCTGGGAGAGTCTAGAAAATTAATCCATTCGAGGAAGAAGAAACTTTATTCTATTAAAACTTTTCAACTTTAATGAAAATTTTTTGCAGTTCATTGTGCAGTTGTGTTGTGCAATTAATGCAGGGGTGTAGAAGTAGTAAGATAACAAGGTAGGCGGCGATTTTCAAATCAATGACTTTTTGCAAAAAAAATTGAAAGTTTCACTAAATTCATCCCAGAATTGTGTTTTTAACAATTTGTTTGTTTTCTGCTTTTCTACTCTTTGTTAGTGATTTTTGGATTGTAATAACCTACTATGTAAGTTAAGCGAAAATACCCGTAACATAATTTGGCTGGTTATTGCATTTCAATTGTCACTATTGAAGAGTAGGATAGCAGAAAACCAACGAATTATGCTTGTTTTTGGTCAACAGTTTTTTAAGAATGCGTCAAAGTGATAACTTCGAATCTATGATTAAATCAAATTGAATCAAATCTACATTGAAAAGTTCGACTGGTGAACCAGAAACATCAAATCTGATGCATTGTGAATTAGAAGTCTTGATCTTAATTTCATGAACGTGGCGTTCATATCACTAAAAACTCTTAGAATTTCTTCATTTGGTGGTACGAACTTTCTGATTGCGTTGATGTTTGACAATATATTTTAAATACAATATACAATATATTTTAAAATCATATTTGATAAAAATGTCATCAGCTGTTGATTGCATTAACAATAAATCTTTATAGTTTTTGATCATTGAAACGTTTTTTAACAAGATAGGCGCGCCTACCCTCAAATTTTAACAAGAGGGTCGCGCCTACCCGCGCCTACCCACTTCTACAACCCTGAATTAATGCAACTTATGCAATTTAAGCAATTACTAAGTTGGAAATTAATTTAATTAGCTATCCAAAAAACTAAATAAAAGACTGCTTAGTGTTTAGTAACTTTAATAAACCCAAAATCTACGAAGTTAGTGTACCAAATTATTATTATTTAACTAGAATCTTCGACATTGTTTTAATTACTAGCTCATATCATTAAAAGTTTCAACTTTAATGAATAATTTTAATTATATTAAGTGTTCTACAACCTAAATAAATTCCATAGTAATTTTAATAATTTTTTGAATTAATTTAAAGAATTTTCAACAACTTTATAAAGTCAGAATAACTTTAGGATGAACTCCTCACAAATCAAAAATATTGTGAAAAAAATACCACAAAGTTTGAATAATTAATTTTTGTAATCAAAAAAACCATAAAACAAAGTGTAACAGACGCCGTACTAATAGAAAGTCACAAAAACTTGGTCCTCCAACCCTACCAACAACTTTAATTAATTTAAGAAACTAATAACTATGTTATCAATTTAGAAGCATTTAATTAGTATAATACTCAGTAAACAAAAACCGCACAGAAATCGTCAGCTAAACTGCTCAAATTACTGTTTTTCGTTGCACTTCCCAAAGTCCAACAATTTGTGAATTTATTTGTCTTCTATATTTTTTGTTTACTGGAGAAACTTCAGACAAAGTTTAACAGTATAGTTTTATCATCAACTATCTACCAACTCACAGAAACCTGGTTAGATCCACTAGATTGTGGCATAGTGTAAACATCAAATATTTAATTTCTATGGCTGTGAAACCAGGAGAATTTGCAAAGTTGGATGCGAAAGCAAAAACTTTGTGTGGATTTGTCGAGAAGCTTGCAAAATTAGTTAAAGAGTTGAAAAGTTGTAATTATGAAATAATTGCACTGTTGTAAAGTATTTGTCTGGGGAAATTATTTATGTGCCTGTTTCAAATTTCATCATTTTAGCACATTTTTATTGTTGCGTGAAAAGCAGGAAAGTGATTGAAGAATTTTAGCATCAAGAAGTACTTTCAACAGTGTCTAAATATTTCCTCGGAGAATTTCTTGTCTCGCATTCATTTTAGGCTTTCCAGTTTCAACACTTAAGCCATCCCCTGAGTACAATCTACCTAATTGAAATAGAAGCATCAAAAAAGCCCCCAAAAATTAGTCTTGGAAACATTTTGTGATAATCTTGAAGCTTTTAATAAAAAGAAGATTTAAGGAAGCACACAAGGAAGTTCAAGCAAAAACTCAAAAATACTCAAGAAGACTGTGAAAAGTCAATTATTTTGTCGCAGTGTTTGTTTAACCCGCCAGAAAATTTAGAGAATTTAGAATTTATACATTTTCGGGTGAAAATTGCGGAACTCGCACTTTGAACTTTTTAGCAGGATTTTATGATACTTGACTTTTAAAGACTTTAAACATTTCAATCTAAAAAGCAATTTAAATTTTAAAGTAAGATTGTAGCATCCCCGGGTTTGTAGTACCAGAAACTTGAATAGAATTATTCTTGAAATCCTAAACTGGAGCGTTGTAATTTAAAAGCTAATTAATACTATAACTATTATTAAAGTTTATTCAAATGATTCAAGCCAATACTTTTGTGGAATAATGTTTCAAACTCTAAATACACTCGCTCTCTTAGTCATATAACCGATTGCAATTGATTGCATTTCACTATTGTTCACCCAGACAACCATTTCTTACCCATTTATGTGCATTTTCGACTCTATTTCATTATTTGCTTTGCCGCTAATAATTTAGTAAGCTCTTTATTTCTTTCCTACTAAGAATAAAAGCAGTCAATTGCGGACTACTTCAACTGCGGACTATATTTCCAAAAAAAGTTTGATTTTTTACAGCTTCATGCTCGGACGACTTTTCTCCAAAAATATTTTTGCAGTGGCTTTGTACCATAAAAATCAATAATTTCTAGAAGAACTTTTATGTTGGTACCTTACTGAAATGCTTCTAGCTTACATCAACCAAATAGCGAGTATTTTTCATGATTTTTTGTCATTTATTCCAAACCGACCTAAAATCTCAAAGACATGCTGAAGACATGCTGTTTCAAAATTTTTGGTTCTGAGTATGCAGAGTTCTTGCAAATCTGTCCAATTTTTAATCGTGTTTGGAAAATTTTTATGAAATTGGAATTGCTTAGCTCCAGTGCTTGATAATGTACCATAAGGTTTTGTACGCTAATTGCGGACTATTTCTTAAGTTAATTCCGGACGTTTTGCACAAGCAAAAGTTTTCATTCAAAATGTAGGTTTAGGTTGTGTACAAAGGGAACAATGACGCACATTAGTGAAGTCAAGGGTCAAATAATCTTTTTGAGCTCAATTACACCAACAGCACCTTCAGCTGGTTGAAAAATCCTCAATATTCACTAAATCTATCTTTATAACCAGAATCGTTCAATTTTAGGTTATCAGAAAGCTCAATAATTGTTCTAACGTGAAATAACGACCATAAGGACTTGTTCAACGTGACCTTGAGATGCTACTCATGGTCAAAAAATCAAAATTGTCAAATCCAAATTGTAATTCATTAAAAATATTGGTTCCATCAGAATGTGGGTGAGGTACGATCACTAGCTGCTTGTGGTGAAAATTTTTTTTTTGGCTAAGTTTTTTTACAAGGATTCATTGTCACTCTTGAGAGGAGTATAAGGAGGTGCTCGAGGTACCATGAGCAGTTTCTCTTGGTGATTTTTTCTTCTATAACTATTTAAAAAGCTGTAAAAAAATTCAAAATTTTATCAAAAGCAGATGCTCATGATACCTCGACCACCTACTAATGCTCCACTTAAAAGTGACAATAACTCCATGGAAAACAAGGTACACAAAAATAAATTTTCACCACTAGCAGGTGGTGATGGTACCTCACCCACCTTCTGATGGAACCAATATTATACATATATTACCCTTTGAATTTGATATTTTTGAATTTTGAGCATGAGTAGCACATCAAAGTCACCATGAGCAAGTCCTTATGGTTGTTGGTAACTTACTTTAGAACAATTGTTATGCTCTTAATAAACCACTTCTGGTCATAAAGTTAGTTTTAGAGATTAAATATGATTTTTCGGCCAGCTAAAGGTGCTGTTGTCAAAAGCAGTTTTTTCGAAAAGAATACTCTGATATAATAGTCCGGAGTTAACAAAAAAATAGTCCGCAATTAGGGTCGACTAGTCCGGAATTAACGTGCAAAAACTGTGGTACGGTATGAAGAATACCTCCTTAACCATCAAAAATATTGAAAATCCAAAGACATCATTTCAAAGGTCATTTAGTTTTGCACAAATTATGATTGTATAGAAGTATATTTGCAGCAGCAGAAGTGTGCTAATACGCAAATATTCAAAATATGGACCCAAATAGTCCGTAATTAGCATCGTTTATTCTTATTTAATTTCACATATTTCTTTAATTTAAATGGAATTGCAGAATTGCTGAGTTGAATTCTGTAGCGAGAGTTAAAAAATATGTTTGCTTTCTAAAATGAATTTGTGTAGAAGTTTTCTATCGAATAATTGTTGAAGCAGCGAGAATGGTCTAGCAGCGAATTCAATATTTATAATATGTTTTTAATTTGAAACGAATTATTATATGAAATTGTGTGGAATTTCGGTAAATATCAATTATTTTGATGATAAATTTATTTTTGAGGTAGGTCTTCAATTATTTCAGTTAATTATTATTTAATATTGTTTTGGATTGGGCGTGCTTTCAATCATTCTGTAAAAATATATTAATTTTTAATTAAAATGTAATATTTGTCAACTATTTTTCAAAATAATTAAATATCTCAATTTAATTGTGGTGATAACATTGATAAATTGTTTAAAATTAGTTTATTACATAGTTTAACCACAAGCAAACATACACTAATAGCTCTATAATTTTCAAAAATAGAAAATAAACCTTCATTTAATCTCTTCAGCAACCATCCATCATAAAATTATCCTTTCATTACAATTAATCAAGCTAGCATCTACTTCCTCATACATCATAATACATAAGCTTTGTATAAGAAACTTTCTTGCAAAAAGCTTCTATTTCCAAAAACCCAAAAAAGTTCTCGCCGTCAACTTGTCTAAAACTTTTCTAGAATATAACTTAATGCACAAAACCATATATGTAGCTACTAGCTAGTACAAAGCACACATTGACTCACTTTAGCTCTTGCATTGACTATGACACATCCATACAAACAGGAACGTATTAAATCAGCAAGGAAATAAAAAAAATTGTAGAACTCCTCGAAAACGTACAAATATGTGCGACCAATTTCTCGAAAAAAACTCCATATAAATTTATAAACTCCAGAAATTTCTAGAATGCTCCACAAAGAAAACTTTTCGATTATTCCTTTTTCTCTTTGTTGCAGTTTTTACACTTTTCCATACAGTGTTCTTGGGTGTTGAAACTTGAAAATGTCAGAGAAAAAACTATTCTACAGCTTAAAAAGGAAAAAAGCTCTTGAAAAATTGCAAAAAGCACACAAGCATAAAAAGGCGCAAAAACTGGAAAAACTAAAAAACAATGTCTATAGCTGCAGGAAATCTTTGTGCACACAACTCTAGCAGCGCTCTGGAAAATGAAAAAAATCACGGGGAAAAATTGTGCTTTTAGCGTTACAGCTTTCATGATTTACTTATCAGTGCATTGGCACAAACAAATGGGACAGAATAAGCGATAAGGTAAAATCAAGCAAATTGTGCTTTTTTCACAGAAAACTACTATCGAAACGTCGCTACATCATTCCATTTTGATTGGAAAACAGATTTATTAATCATCATTTTTTTTTTGAATATTGCAATGATATTTTATGTTCATCTTTAAAACTGAAACAAGAAAATGAAAAAAATTTATACATAGGAAAATCAATTGTGTGTGGAATTTCATTTCCACAAAATATCGTTTTGAACGGTTTAATAAATTATTTATTACCCTTGCTTAACTTAAACGTATCACTTAATCCGTCAAACAAAAAATCGCTAACGTTCCAGTTAAAATCGTTTTCAAACCGATATAATTCTAAAATTCGAGCCATATCGAATATTGACATTTTGTGAGCTCACTCTAAATCGCTTAATTCAGCTTGCCAGCGGAAAAAGCGTCGTCTAATCTTTATGTTTCTCCATAAAGTTTGACACACTTTCAATTATCATCAAAAACCACACATTCGTTATCGCAAAGCAAGTAAAACAAACAAAACAACCCGAAAAATGTTTGGAAGCGTTATGTAGAATATGTGGATTTGTCTACTTGTATTGAGAACTATGGGCACTAAGGCAAAGCAACAATAATAAGCAACATAACCGATTAGGGCAACGACTAACTAATTGCTGCATTATCCGAGAACTAGCGAATTATCGAATTACACGAATCACCGAATTAATTGTGCACGAATCGAATTGCTGATTTGCGGAATTTCAGTGAAAATTGAAATACTTAAGAATGTGAAATGAAGTGTTCGCGGAACCAACTTGCATGAAAAATATGAACCACTTTTAAAACTATAGCTATAAGTCTTCATAAATTTTGAAGAAAACTCAAGAATTATTTTAATAAATTAGAAGGCAACTTTAAAAACTGGAAGTCTTATGCATTTTTAACTAAATAAACAAATATGTAGTTTTGTACTTTGTAAATTAATTGGTGAATAATTAAATTATGATAAGAGAAAAAATAATTAACCAAAGCCAACAATCAAGGCGAACATTGTTAGTGGCTGTACTGCTGTTAGTATTGTGGAGTTGTTTAATCAATTTCCAGCAATTTCTTAATGTCTTTATCACATATCGCAACAAATAAACACGTGTTTGAAAAAAAATGTTTATCTTTAAATGTATGTAGTTTTCTATTTTAAAAAGATTATGCTTAACAAAGTATAAAACCTCTATAATATGACACACAATTTGGGTGGTGGTCGTGAGCTGGTGATTTTAGGTTTGCAAACGGTTTTTAGATACTTATCAAGTGGTTATTAATGCTTCATCGAACATCCAGTCAAACAGCGTTAAACTATGAAGCATGCAACTTGTAATTTGATTATACAATATTTCTGCCAATTTCTAAGTGATTTAACAAGCTATTATTTTAGCAAATAATTGCACTTAAAAAAGTTTAGAAATTTGTTAAAGTTGGCAAATATTTCAGTCAAAATAATAATTGTAGCTCGATAATATCCAAAAAATTTGCATATCCTATAGCACCGTCTTCATATCGCCACCTCCTCTATATATTTGATACTGTTTTTTGATACTATTTTATAACCACCTACGACTAGCTACTAAGAAACTCTTAATGACGCATATATCTTGTGAACATGTACATAATTTTCATACTTACTTGTAAAACTAGCATAACTATAGCATAGTTTGTAGATAACAGATAGCAGATTATGTTGCATGCAATTCTGCGAAAACTTTGTGTATACATCTAATCTACTTTGCAATTTAGCAAAATTTAGCATTCTTAAGTCTTAGATCGATAGTAAAACCAATTATTTTATATAACTGAACACAATCTTAATGAATGAACTGGAAAACGATTAAAAACCAATGGAATTAATTAGTAATTGATAAAATGAGTAATTGATTAATTAGTAAGGAAAATTATGGCTTTCACATGAAACTCCCCCGACCAGAAACGACGTTGTGTAAATTAGTGCAATGCAGCGTCGTACAACTCGAAATCACCAAATTTATTAAAAAACTACAAGTAGGTTTCACCCGGAATGGGTGAGAAAGACTCCTTTGAGAAAACACTGACAAGAATGCTTTAATTAAATGAGAAACAATAAACATTTGAAAATCGTATTGTAACCAATAAAAATTTATGTTTAAATGGGATCAATTATTAAATTATATGAATAAGAAATTAAGAAAAGTTTTTGCTTAATCAGCTACAGTTTCTAAATAACTAATTAAAAATGCTTATACTTATACCAAAATTATAGTAGAGTCACCTAATTAACTTATTGGTCGTTAATTGGCTTTTGTTGAAACTACTTCAACATAATGGTGACAGTAATTGTGACAATTAAGGGAGAAATTTAAGGTTTGTGGAAGAAAGTCTGTAGCAATCTGAGGTGGGTGGTGTGTTAAGAAGCTTAAGTTAAGAAATTCGTTTGTTGGTTGGTTTTTGGAATGAATTGATGTTTTTATCATAGAATTAGGGATTAAGAGAGCTAATTTCCACACGTCCACCTCTAGGCACTAAAAGCGACGCACGGAATTTTATTTGAAATTTTAATCAATCAATTATTAATAATGAATTAGAGCATGAATTACATGTTATATGAAAGAATTGTTTAACATACAATTTTTTTGTGACCAAACATGAATGATGAATCCAATAAATATATTATTCAACGTTTTATTCTTAAGGTAGTGGCAACTAATAATTAAAGATATTTCGAGACATGAAACTGGGAAACAAAAGATAAATAAATTAATGCGTTTTTAATGTTTTTTAGCGATGTTAAAGTTGTTTTCTAATCAAATTGACTAATTGACTAATTAACCAAAAAAAAGTTTAACAAAAATTAAATAAACAATTAACCGATTTTCAAAGTGAGTTACAAAGATGTTACATTTAGATTTTAGAAATTAAGGAGGCAAATTCCACAGCTCCATTTAATTAATTAATCTCGGAAATTGCTTGAATTCGCTGGAATGGAAGAATGATGCGTGCGACATCAAAGCGTTTCAGCACATTTGCTGACACTCTGAAAATATGAAAACATTTTTTGTCTTTCTTTGTATACAGAGATGAAAGATTTTGTTGCCATGAAGTTGCCATGAAACTGCAGAAATTGCGCTTTGCTTGCATTTTGCTTGTATTTGATATGTCATTAAAATTCAATTAACGAAAGATGAATGGAATAAAGCAAATGTGATGAACGAATTGCGATTCAGTCCAAACAAACGGAGATGTTTAAATCTTTCAGGGCACTGTTGGAAGTTTTAATGATTGTCATTTTGACATAACATTTTTAAAACTATTTTCTTATGTAAAATTTCTTCAAATTACAGTAAGTTCTTCTGATAAAAACATAATCTAGAATTACGAGCAGTGCACTTGATATCAAATCCTGCTTCGATGACGAACAATGCACAGTATATTTTAATGCAAATGGCCCTGAGATGAAAATAATAATCATCACAAAGCATCCAAACGAACAGCACAGACAACGTACGAACAATCTCTCAAAATACGGACGAGCGCATCTTGCTAAGATCATGCAAAATTCGTATCAAAATCATACTTTTCCAGGGGATTAAACTTGTACAAGTTATGCTACATGGAAAACCATAATTTCAACACAATTTTCCATAAGGAAAAATTATTTAATGAATCAAGCAAGCAAGCGCAAGCAAAAGCTGAACAAGCGTAAAATGCTGGCAAAATCTCGACAACTGGCAACATAAATTGATTAAAAATAACATAATTGAATTGATTGAAGCTTAAATTATGTTTCCGAGCTGGGAAGGAGCTCTGTAATCATTGTCAATTACCTTGTAATTTAATTATATGTATACACGAAAACTTTCCGCCAGCAAAGATCCTTAGCGTTTGTGAATTTATAAAGACGCGAAGCATTCTAAGCACCCGCCAGAGCAACAATAAGGCGGACGCGATATATCGAAATTTATTAATCTTTAATGAATCAAGAAGCACAGCATAGACATCACTTTACATTTCATACTAATCTGTCTTATGAGAAGCTCTTTGCTAGTTGCTCTTATTTTACGTGCAAAGGAATTTTCATGTATGCTCGTTTGCTGTTGTCTATTCCTAACATTAAACTTTGATGCCTCAAATTTATACTATTACGTTCCAAAATTTCAAGAAAAAAAATACTGAGAAAGCAGCGGAAAAGTTTCATTGTTTGTTTTTGTTTTCACTTCGAGTTTTCCGCATGTATTTCAACAAGTTTTCTGCAAATTTTAAGGAAAATTTGAAGGAGAAAAGCACTGGGAGAAGTTTTTTTTTGTGTGTATATTATTTTTCATCAAGCTCTAGCTTGAAGCGTTGACCATCTCCCTTTCGAAAAATTTCTTTCAGTGTTTATCCCCTAGCAGAACTTAAATTGTTCTTTTATCTCTTTTTTAGTACTTGAGAACTTTACAAAATGATGTAAGATTATAAGCAAAAAAAGATTGTAAGAAATTGTTTTTCATTCGTGTTGTAACTTTAAATTATGTCAACTAGTCATATCCTTTTTATAAAGCTAAGAGTATAAACTGAAAAAAAACCTAAATTAGAGTTGTAAATGGCAACAACGTGGTGTTATAAACAGTAAACTAATAAAAAAACTATTATAATAGGATATTTTGTAGTTGTGCTACACAATGATTTTTCACGGTATGGAAACACAATCAATATATTTTACTACTATACATTTTACTACATAATTACTGCAGTAGTGACATTTTCCGCTTTATATTATCAACGCGGAAAAATATTTAATGAAAATTATCAAAATGCCAATTCACTGAAAGAAACGTTTTTATTCGTTTTTTTACATAATAAAACATTAAAAAATTAAAAGTTCATAACGACGATGATGAGACTTCTACGCGATAGCACAAAGTTACAGTGTCCACAGTCAACTTGGTTAAAGGAAAGTTTAAATTGTTTTCTTCCTGTTCACCGGTGAATACAATTTTGTTCCGGATACTTTGCAAAGTTTTTCCTTTTTCGCCACTGTTGTCACGTAGCACCTTTTCTTGTTGTTCGACAAGGTGGAAAAAAATATCATCAATTAGGTTAAAACACACACACTAAAAACTACCAAGTGACACAAGCCAAGTTTCTTTACGTTCTTACGAACTAGTTATATCATGTTGTATGTAGATATCTGTATGATTGAATAATAATTATTATGCTTCCTGATGATTTTTTTCGGGATTTACTGACGATTATAGTCGAGCGAAAGTAAATAACTTAAAGTACTAAAACAATAAACTTTTGAAAATTTTGTCTACCATAAACGAAGCTGTTATTAAATTATGTACTTTTTTACTTAAAAAAATCGAAAATATAACCATGTTTGTATTTTAGTAGGATGTGACAATTTTTTTCGTCTAAAAAACTTTTTTACAATGAAACTAAAAATACTAAAGTGTGGAGTTCACATAAAGTAACTTAAGGTAACCTAAATATTCTAAAAAGATGTCTCATGCAAGGAGAGGATTATTATGAATATCGTAGATTTTAAGAAAAAAATAGAAATATGACGATGAAATGAAGGAAAAATATTTATAACTGTGGGAATCAATTGTTTTGTATTTAATTAAATGGAGAAAATCAGTAAAAAATCACTTTGATGATACTTTAGGGCTGTAGTGATTTTTCTTATCATACCAACTAATTGACATAAAAAAGATAATATTTAAATGTTGTTGTTGATATTTCGCAAATATTCTCATGAAAGTTTAGAGCGGAAAAGGGTAAATGTAAGAAGGATTCGCTGCGCGCAGCGAGGTCAAAACCGGGGATTGATTTCCAAGTGTTTCAGCAAACAATATCAAGAATAACCCACCAGATAAAGAAAACAACCGTGCTATGCTGTTATACATATAGTTATGCCTCATGTTATTTTAGTACTTCAATAAAAAGCAATAATACATCAAGCGAATCAGTAATCGGGCAGAAATGGCTTCGCTGTATCAAAATAGCTACGATGCCAATTAAAAAGAGCTTTTGCACAATATTTTCCATTTTTACTTCCACGTTATGCGTTGCCATATCAATCAAATCAATCAATGTTTTTCATGGCGGATTTTGATGTCGGCAGCCACTCAATCTGTTTGAGGTTTAATTCTGAAAGATAGATTATGTGCATTTACATTTATAAGCTTCAAAAGTTTTATTTTTTATCATATTGACACGCTTCTTTCTGAGATTTTTTTATCATTACAATCATTGGTATAGAAAAGCTTTTATAATTAAGCTTTTAAGAAATTTAAATATTTTAGATTACTTTTCAAAAACATTTCCACTCAACGTGACTAGTTCCAGCAATTTTTAATTACTAGCAATATTATGGAATGAAATTCTTTGATGCAACTGATGCTGAATGTACAGGAAATTAACTTTCCATGCAAATAGTATAAAAGTTAATATTGTTACTGAAGTATTGCAATAAAATCAATTTTGTTTGTCAAACACAAAATCTTTTCTAGGAAAAAGCGGAATATGAGAACATCAGCAAAATGCGAGTAAAATGTTATATTAATTAGTTTTCGCTTGCTGCCTGCCATGAAGCTGGCTGGGGTATTTTCCTTTCCTGGGAATCTCGCTCTGCGTATTTCATTACATATATAATAGCTAGACAGCACCTGGAAAAGGCTTTTCCTCGCTCAATTTGCGGGCGGAAATTGGAAATCGGTAGATTATTGATGACATTCCACTATATGGCTGGCGAAAGGAAGCTTTCGTGAAATATGAATTGCTTGCTCTTGCTTTTCATTTATTTAATATGTTTGTGCTTCTTTTGAAATTGCTGAGATGAAAAGTGATCGAAAGAGATTTCCCAGTAAAATCATAATAAATACGATGTTGACATCAAAGTCATGCGAGGCAGGCAGTAATCTGAAATTTGATGAATGTAGCAAGCATAATAATATTAAACCAATTTGAACGTACGTACTACGTAGGAGTTTGTTCAAGGCCCTGCAGGAAGAAATTGGAAGAAGTATTTATTAGTTTATTTAGGAACACATATTATGTTGGGCAAATACCTTTGATAGGAAAATATATAAATTTTCCTAAATAAATCATTTTTTCATTTTCAATAAAAAACTTTTAAAAAATTATGTTTCTATAAAGTCCTTTCAAAAGCGTACTTTTCTAGAATATTTTTTGTTTCTATAATATTTATTATTCAACATGATTAATTTATGAATATTTGAAGTATTGTATTCCTGATATATGTTTACTTTGCATTAACTTTTACAAACTTTTGCATTTACTACAAAATTTGATGAATATTCTGTTATGAGTTAATATAAAATTTGTCATCATAAAGCAAATAGAAGAGTTTATAGAGAGCTTCCTTTCAATTGAATTCATATATTCATGACACACTTTCCAAAAAATTTGCCATCCGAGTACAATTTTCACTGATAACCGGAAATTTATTCCGGCCGAGAAGTAGGAATCAATTTTTATGTGAAAGTAATTCATCGCATTGATAACCTACATCATGTAGAAAACAAGGAAAAGAATATAATTCATTGACAAATTATATTATTATCAATATCAATACCACAGATTATTATTATTTATGTCTGTTTGTTGATCTTAACATCCGTTTAATGTGATTGTTATTGCTTTTTATTGAGTTTCTGGCGCAAAAACGGCAACAATAGCACACACCATATTAGGTTTATGAGCCTGTATGATGATGTATTCCATATACTACTGCCTACTGCTGTATTCCAGAAAGCGAAAGGCAAAACACGGAATCATAAAGTATATATATGCCATATCATTCATTTAATGTTGCCTGTTTGCAAACATGAAGAGCGCAGTAAATCTAAACATACAACCTTAAAACATCGGCATCAACTACATAAACTATACAACTTATCATAGCATGGGATCATATCTGATGCTGCGGCAAATAAATCTCTGAAACTCCAAAAATCCAAAATTAATATTATACAACATATTTTTCTACCATACAATTATGATTATTAATAATACAACAAAGCATCATAACTATTGACCAAGAAAAACACATGAAGCAAACACACTTTGCGCACTTTTTGTAACGAAAAACTAAACTCATTTTGCTTCGAATTACGAGGAAACAATCAAAAATCCAATAAAAGCATATTTTTTAGGAGCGTGTTGGTAGTCAAGTTTAGGGCCAATTTGCGGCGGGAAATTGCTGTTTGGCCCATCCTTCTGTGTTTTAGACTTGTAGAGCCTAAATTTCCTCTAACCTTCTCTAAGTTTCTAGAATTCTAATTTCAGTATTGTGGCGAGCAATGAAAACTTTATCGCTTCGCTATTCAAGCAGTGAAAGCTATTAAAGGCAATTATAGGAAGTTTAGGATATTTGGGCGGAAGAAGGGGCGACTAGCTTGTTGCTCTACAACCCTTCAATATTGTCCGTCACTTAACCTCAAAAATAAAACTCTAAACAAAAACATTAAAAACTGGACAGTATTTTTCTACTATACATTTATAATTATTAATAATTCAACAAAGCATCATAACTATTGTCCGAAATCTGAAAATACTGTTTATCTGTAGATTAACGCAATGACAAACATTTTAACCAAAACTAATTAATTAACCCAATATTCAATAGCTAATAATCAATCTAATTTTCTTGAGTGTTTAAAGTAATACTTAGAATATAAATCATTAAGAAAAAACAATTAAATGTCTGCAACGTGGCTTAGAATTGATAGTCAAAATTTGTGTCTCTTTATATTTTTTGAATGTGAACCAATTCAGTGGATAACTACAGTCATTGATTATTAAATATTGAATTATTGAAGTATTGAATTAAATAAATAATGAATAGTAATAATATATTTTTTTATAATCAAAAAACATAATAAAAATATCGTTGAACTTATTAATAATAAAAAAAAATTAAAATTTTACGGAAAAACATGTTAGAACTTCTTGCACAAAAAAAACACATCGAGAATCGATTTTTAATGATTCTCGCCAAAAAATCTCTTCAATAACCATAATTTTTGTATTCTATTTAATCCGTTTTTCGAATGTTTTATATAAAAATGAAACATTAATTAATTGAATTAAAATGAATTCAAACAATTAATTGACAAAAATATGTTTTGTAATTAATTAAATTATGAAAAAAGTCTTTCCAAGCCACAAGCTCGATTTTCCGTATCGTATGAAAAACCTCAACATTTCAGCATTAATAATTTATTTATTCATTTTAAATTTAACAACTGGCAAAATTGAACAACAAAATATATTAATGCGCACTGTCGAAAGGTATTTGTGTCATACATATTTCTACAAAATATATGACACAATAAATTAAATATCATTTGAACTGTCTCAGCAAGCAACAGTTTTCCCAGTATACAATTTTTACATTTTCATTATGAATCCTTTTAACAAAAAAAAAAAATGGCGAAATTTATTGTGTCAAATAAATTTTAATGAATTATTATTTGGTTAAAGCTCGAAAGTTTGCTAGAATTTTTCATGGAGTTTGTTAAGAATTTATTAATACTAGGTTCCTTAATACTGCTAACCACCAAACTGCTTGAATAAATTCAACAGCTTAATTTACTTTAACGGCTTTGAGTGCTCAACTGAATTTAACCTGGTTTAACTGCGGGGCCCTTCAGATCCTTTCAGAGCATTTAGAACGATAACACTAATTAAACATTGAATAAGTATTGAGTAGCTCAACCAATTAACAGACGGAAAAGCCCATAATAATCAGCAATGCTCAATAATCCTTGGCAGTTTTCTTTTTGCTGCCCACACTTAACCAATTTGCTATATTAAAGCAAATGTTAGAAGATATTTAAAATCGTTGGACGAGTTCTATTGAGATAATCCGCTTATTAAAAAAGTTGTTGAATAAGTAGATTTTGTTTCAAAAATCAAGGTATAAATTAAATGTTATGGATTAGAACAAACGTAATCAATACAATACCAGCCAAGCTTTCAAAGAATTCCATTGAGTTTAAAACAAAAAACAAAAAACATTTTGTATAAATGTTTCAAAATACCGTAAATGAAATTAATTGTGTTTTTGTCTTCACTCCTAATTTATCACCCTGGAAACTTGAGAAAATGATACTGAAACGACACAATAACAACAATTAAGCAATTACAAGAGAACTCATCCTCCTCGACCAGTCCGCGCCTCTCGCCAATTTTCCACCTATTTTCCGATTTCAATCACCAAAGTGGAAATTTTATTGATTTTGTATTTAAATGTATTTCATCAGATTGCTTTCAAATACAGCAAAAAAGTTCAGAAACATCAGAAAAACAGAGTTTACCTCGTTTCATGCGAATGCTGATAAAATTGTATAGGAAGACCGAAATAGCGAGCAGAAATAAAAATAATAAAGCCCAGGATAACAAAATTCACAACAAATTTCCAACAATATACAGAAGAAAAAATAATTGTTGACTGAATTAATGAGCACCAAAGGACTCTGAGCGTCAGCAAACCGGAAAATCTTTAGCAAACGAAATTGCGAATTTTACCGAATATTTATGGAATTGTGTATATTTCGTTCGTCCCAGTCACTTCACTGTGTGTCATCTAATTTCTTGACAATTATTTTGCTTATGTAGCTTCCTAAAGTTTGTAGCCAAAGAAACACTTTGCGTACGAAGTGATAAATGGGCTTGTTTGGCAAATTGCTCGGAAAATGCTCCTTTGAGTGAGTAGAAAAAAGGAACCGCTCGAGATGGTGTAGCAAAAACTAAATTGAATGGGTTTCTACTTTTTCGGGGGTTGGGCAATATTTGTAATATTTGTAATTTTCTGGTAATATTTTCAAACAATTTTGAGTGCTTTTCTGTTTTGTTAACTGCTTGGGCAATATCTAGATACTGGGCGGTGCAGAGGTTAGAGATTTTGAAATTAAATGTTTATGAAATTTATAACATTCCAAAGATCATTTTATGAGAATATGAAAGAATGTAAAAACCACCATATATCCTTTAAACCAGAAACTCCATTAAAAAACTAACCTACTTATTTCATAATCCCTGACACCCGTTGAGCAAATGTTTAATTGAAAGAAAGTTTTGGCAAACTTGAGTATTTCAATTATTTACCGATTCTTTTTAATTTAAAGTAAATATTTGATAATTGACACAATTCCGCTCCATGTAAAATTGTTTGATTCAATATTTGAGCAAGCACGTCTGAGCCAACCAAGTCAGGTTAGGCATTGAATGGTAATGTGGTAATTTTGTCGGGTTTCCGTTTTATGACGTTTAATATAACGCTTAACAACTTTTCATATCTTTTAATAACTTTATAAACGAAAAATATTGGCATGCTATATAAAAGTTTGATGACTCACTCGTGTTGTAGAAGATGGCGTCCTGTTTTCTGATTTTATCGGATAATTATGGGAATATTATGCGGAAGTCATTGGAAAATCCCGATATGGAGTACAGTTTACCCCAAGTGCGGACCTGACAACACAAACTCAGAGCTTTTATCAAATAGTTCCATTCATAGATCATTTTGAGTGTTTGCATATAAGGTGAAGATAAACTAACATTATATCAATTGTGAGAATGTTTATGATATTTACTTTCAAATTATTTCTTACATATGCGTTAGTAGATCGCCATCTCATACAAACAAACTTAACCAAATTATAGTTCGGGCAAAATAAATTATTTCTAAAAATATGTTCCACGACAATTTTAAATGAAAACGGAAAGTTAACACTTGAAACCAAACAAACAGATAAAAATAGATTGTTGTAGCGAATTTAAAGTTTGAATCGATTTTTCGATTACCGAATAAAAGTTAAACTAAAAAAAGTTAAAAAGAAAGGAAAAACCTGCTGTTAACCAATCGCTTTAGATGGAAATTCCCAGTGACTGTATTTTTTATCAACATTTACTTACTCTCTTTATTCCACATAACACATCGTAGTACTCCAGTAGAATTTCCAGCCAATTTTCTCTCTTTTCTTGGCTTCTTGTGCTTGGTGTTGCATAGGAAAAGCCGGCAAAGACAAACGATGGCAAATTAGTTTTCTTTTGCGCAATTTTCAGAGTTTACACAGTTTTCTGAAAATGCTGAATATTCAAGCATTATCGCAGTGACACATGGGAAAATTCGTGGAAATACGTTTTCCCGATTACTCACTCGCCTGACTTGTTTGAGTTTAGTTCAAGTTTAGCAAAGAAAAGTGGCCGGAAAGCTATTACTTATGTGCATCTTTACGTTTGAACGTTTGCAAATAATTTAAATGAGGTTTAATTAATTTAACCTATTAATCATGTTGGTACATATAGTGCACCAATCGAACTATTTTAGTATTTTAGTAATTTTAGTCAGTTCTAGTATTTTTAGTAGATTTTTAGTGTTTTAGTATCTTTATCAAGAAATGAAATGTATAGACTTTTTCCGATTTTTCGTGAAAAAAAAACTTTTAAGAAAACTTTGAAACTGTTTATTCTGAACTCATCCATAATAAGTCTAAATAAAAGTATAATTAAGTTGATAAGGATTATTTACTTGATCTTTAATGGATACATACCATTCTTGCCCCTATTGTGGACATTTAAAAATGGATTTGACGAAACATGCATATTTTTTTACAAGTTTGAAATAATTTTAATGGAAGGCCACGGACCATTTTCCGTGACACTCTCAAGTTGGATAGGATACTTTTTTATAAATATTAGGTTTTTCAGTAACTTATAAGGACTTACTTGAATACAAGAACAATGAATTGAAAATGAATTCGTGAAAAATTGCATTTATATTTGTTTGTTTGTTCGTTTTAAATTTGCATTTTTAGTGAGTAATAATTAGGTTGTAAGAGTTTAATAAGGAGTCAGATATTTTTTTATGACACAAAATCTAACTAGTCCATATACTCCAGGGATCTTTTTTTTCATCAAAGGTTTGATCGAAAATAAGGGATCTCAGCGAGCTATATAAAACATTTAATATTTTATTGCACTGATTTACTTATTTGCAAAAGAACTTATTTATATTAACCAGATGTTATGTTTAAATTAAAGTAAAAAAAATCACTGTAACTAGCACTGTTACATTAGTCGTTCAAAGATAGTTTTGTGAAAAACGTGAAGCCACGCCTCTTCTGGTTGAGAAAATACTGATTAAGTATACTTTTGAGAATGATCTTTCGAATGATCCTTTTAAATTGACCAAATAACGATTGAAAATTGCATAAAAACACAAAGCATCTTTGCACCCCAAATCGTAAACAGTGCCCTGAAAATTTTTAATTTAGTACGAAGACTTGTAAGCATAAATAATTTAGTGACTTGTCAGTTTTAATTTGCAACCGAGAAATACAAAAAGGAAACTTGTGTGGAATTAAAATTGCATTAGATTTTCCCCGAATTCTTCAATTTCTCTTAATACTCCACTTTTAGTTTTGTTCTCGAGCATAGCTGCATAACAGAAGCAAAAAGTATTTTACGATGCAATTTATGACTCTTTTGTGGAATACATAACAAGGAATTTTTATTTCTCAACGCTAGGACGAAAAGCATAAATTTCCATAACATTAAGAATCAGAATAAGTAACAACAACAAAATGTTTTGAGTGAAAAACTGGAAAAAACAAGAAGCATTATATTTATTTTTTGTTGATATTTTTTTGTATAATTTTTTTGTTGTTCTGGTTTGATAAAACAAACCAAAGTATTTTCTTTAGAATGAAATGTAATTAATAATTTTCTTGATGGTAATTTGTTGTCTTTTTACTAACTTCTTTTTGATGAGCAGCCTGTTAAGAATATCCGAGATGCTTTTTTGACGAAGTATACTTGATGACAAAAAAAAGTATTTTAGATGTATATTGTATACTAAATCAGAAAAATGTAAAAATGATACCAAAATTGTCATGAGTATACTTTTTTTGATAATCACGACGATCCACGTAAAATACGCAAAATATGTCATACATTAGCATTGCTCCCTAAAAACTGAAATAAAGAATACATAAATTATATTAAACTCGAAAAAGAAGATTAAAAGCTCTCACTTTTAATTCTAAAACAAGCAACAATTATCTAAAAATCAAAGAAAAGTCCTGCGAGGAAAGTTTGAAAGATTAGGGGGGCTTCCCTCGGTGATCCTTCAGAGGATTAGCTTGCTAATGAAACACCTGTTTCTTAATTAAATAATTTTTCACTTTATATATTAATTTGAATAATTTAGCAAGTGAAGTCATTAAAGTAATGTCAATGTTTTATTTTTATTTAATTCAGAAATTTTTGTGATTTATTAAAATAGATAATTTACTTAAAGTGTGTCAAATTTGGAGAATACCACAAAAGAGTCAAAAACCACTAAAAAATGCTGATTGTCTGACAAATCCTAAAAACTGGAAAAATACTATTCTGCAAATATTGAAGATTTTATTGACAAACGCAAACAAATAATATGAAAAAGTATTAAATATTAAGTTTGGAACTTTTTTAAAACATTAAACAATTAAACAATAAAAATTTTTGTAATGTTTTTTCTTTGTGTAATAAAAATATAAAAAATTTGTAACTGTCCGTTTGATTGATTCTGGATGGTAACGCACTTCTGTATCATCACCCTGGAACTATCAATTTGGACGCCAAAAGTTTCAATGGAAAAAAAAACTAATAAAAGATAATAAAATATTTGAAAAAAAAAAGTTGTGTTTGAATTGTTCGTTGCATACAGTTTTTGTTTAGAATCTAAAAATTTTTTAAAATCAATTAAAATTTTTGGTATTTTCCTTTTTAATTGTTGAAAAAATATATTTTATCTGCAACTAATATTCGTTTTATTTCTTGTTAATAAATAATAATTTGGTTTTAAATTATTTATGATTAAATGTTTTGTTCAATAACTCAATAATGTAAAATGCAGATATTTTTTATTTAAATCTGTTATTCAAGTTTCTGTCTTTTTCAGGTAAACGATAATTTCAGATTATTTTAAAAATATAGCATGCTATTCATAATACCACTCTTGATATATCTATTTATATTTACTTAAAGCAGTCAATCATCGATTTTACCAAGATTTTTCTATTTATTTTGCAATTCTTGCCCCATTTCAGCTTTTGAATAATTTGATGAGTTTATTGGACCGAAAAAACGATTTTTTCTCTTACGAATTTACGAAATTTCATTCAGAGCTTTTTGCAGATTTTGATTTGTTGTTTCTTCTGCTAATGTGGATGATCCTCTTTGTAATTTCCTGAAGCTTTTGGCTACTGCCTGAAACTCGAAAATCTAATAAATTAAACTTTCTGTTGCTTTTCCGCTTCATCCTAGACACAAGATGACTATAAGGGTGCTGTGTATACCGATTAGAGCGAAAGAAAAGCCCCGAATGCTGACCGGAAAACTTTATTAGGGTTTTAAATAGATTTTCTCCCATTAGTTTCTTTTTTTTTAATCTGAAAAGATGGTATTTTATCTCGTTTTAACAGCATCTTTTTGATCCCTTTATTTGCTACAAATTGTTTTACATTCCTTGCCATTAAAGCGTCATAATCGTAAAAAGTTAATAAATTTTAAATGTATGATTAGCTGGAAAGCTCTTGCTGAAGATTATAGTAGGAATTTCAATTGAAATTTTATAGATTCTTAGATTCAATTTCTGTGGGAAAGTTCAAGGAATTTTTGATATTTGAAAGAAAGGGCCATTAATTTGTTTACCCATTAAAAGCTTACAGAAATCTTACATTTCAAACGAGAAGTTTAAGAAATTTCGATCCAATTCTATTTTTGTTCATTTTTTGATGCTGATTAATTCATATCATTATTTATAGCATTTCATCCTTTCAAACACCCAAAACGACACTCTTTCATGAAAAAATGGTTAGAATTTTAATTGAATATTTTTCTCTGATATAACATTAAATCGATGAATATTCAAGATGCAGGAAAATGATAATTTTGATTGAACTCTTAAATCCCAAAAACCCAAAATATACACACAACACGTTAACAAATATTTCTTCTTTTCTGAGCTGTCCAGACACTCTTAATGTCAAATGATGAATCTTATTCAATAAACTCAATAACCTCCCAAAACTCACCAAAGAAAAATATATATAAAGAGTTTACACAACAAATTACCGATAAAGTTAAGCTACATACTCCCAACCCGACCCCAACAAAGTTCACTAGACTGCTTTCCAAGATTGCTTACAAGCGAAGTTACATTGAAAGTCAATAAAAAAAAGTTGAATCCAAAACAAAAATTGTGTAAAACTCTTGAACGGCGCGCAAAAATGTGCTCAGCAGAAAGTTGGATGTTCATTGTGTGCTATTCAACGCCTAACCTTGACTCGTTTGGCTTGGTGGCTTGGTGTCCTTGACGTCGATTCGAATCGCTACAATTTTTTTAAATTTTTATTATTATTTTGAAATTTTTATTTCTTCTCGGCATTTTTCTTTCTTTTCTCTGTTTTAAGTTTTAAGCACATTTATTGTACAAAATATACTTAAAAGTAAAAATAATATACGTTGTAAAATAAGCAGAAGGCTGGCGGGAAGTGACATCATAGGGGAGGGGCGTGGGAAAATTATTTATTTTAGCAAAAATGTCGTTAAATTTAAATTTTAATACATTTTTAGAATTTGAGCTTTGAGTCAACTTTAAGGTAATTGAATTATAATTCTATAATTAAATAGGTGAGTCATTGTTTTTACACTGAATGTTAGACCTAGTAGACTTAACCTTACTTTCATTAATTCAAGCAATTCATGGACAACCCTTTCTCTGAAATCTCACGTAAAAATTGAAATCATATAAAATACTCAATAATACCAAGTTTTTAATTTGAATTTGGAATTCCTGTGGCTTTTGTAGTTTCGTTATGTTCGTACATGTTCTGTGATGGTCAGATAATTAAGCACTTTTTGGCGAACAATGAAGCCACCAGGCATTAATTGTTTAATTGTCACGTGTTCTAGAGTTTTTACGATTTTCCTGCTTTTTCGAAATTAGTTTTCTGGTTTATCTTTATCTGGGTGGAATTTATATCGTATAGGCCCTGTGATGTTGAAAATATTTATTAATTAAGAAGAGTCATAAAAATGACAACAATCTGATTAAAAATTTAAACGATAAAGTGAGAATTTGAAGCCAGCAGAATTTTATGCTTTAAAAACAGTTCTAAATTTTAAACTTATCAATTAATTTTATTGTTGCTGTGGACATTTTTTAAGTAGCAGATTTTCAAAATTTCCAGATTTCACAGATTTGGGATTCCTGAATGTTTTTTGGTAAAAATTACCAAATTTTCCAGCCGAATCATTAAACTTAACGAGTAACTTCTGTGCGTTGTTGGTTGGGCCTACTATGAAATGTTTTGCCCGGTAATTGGTTTAATTCTCACTTTAATTCGCTTGGTCATTTACGCAGTACGTCCCAGTCTGTATATAATTTGTATAATAAACAAGGTATGTGTGCTGGGCGAACAAAAGGCATTAGTGTATAAAAAGGCAGATATTTAATGTATTTCCTGGTCGAAGCACCAAGCAACTCAATGGCCAACAAACCCAAGCTCAAGCCGGCTGGAAAAGTTCGTTGAGCTCCAGCAGCAGCTTATTGTGCTCGCATAAAAATTGGATGGGTCGTTGAGTGACGTCAACCTAAAGCAATTATTGAGAACTTCTCTGGTATTTCTGGTCGGATTGGTGGTGATTGCTCACAAAGCACACAGTCGCGTAGTTTTTCGAGGCAGGTGTTGGGAGGAAGCTGGTATTTTATTTTAATTTCAATCGATCACTTACATTTTTTCTCATACCAAAATATTGAAAGTGTTCAAGAACAAAAAAGAAGTTATTACAAATCCCTGAATCTTTTACGTGATGCTTTTGAAATTTATTCTCAAGATTTAAATGATTCCTAATATACCAATATCTCTAAATAAACCAAAATTAGTTCAAATCATTTTTAATTCCACAATTCAAAATTTCAATAAATTTTTCTTTAATACAAAAATAACGATACCAACATTTAAGAAAATTAATTTCCGATAAAGATTTTATTTAATAAAAAGCCCAAAATATTACAACAAATCACAATCCAGAAAGTGACGACAAATAATCTTCCAATACCTGCTTTTTACGCCAAATGAAAAAAATATGTTTATTCCATTTAATTCAACCGCAGCAACAACAAGTTAAGCACTGAAAGCGAAACAAATGCTTGAACTCGGATCGAGTTGAATGTTATGGTTCAGTTTGAGAGACCTTCAATCGCGCGGCCGCTCTGTATGATGCCTCAACCCGATCAACGGCTCAACATTTCAATACAATTTTCCGTAATATTTCAAACGATATTTCAAACATTTCAACACGAGCAAAGCACATGTAATATGTAAGCTAAACAATTGAATGGCGTCAAAATAAAACTGCTCCTATTAAAAATTATCAAGCATGCTAAAAGCATTTAAAGCAACGCAGCCAAATCGAGGCGCAAATAAACTTCAAATTATACTTAAACAACTCAGTGTGATGGATGGCCGATGTTGGCTCTGTGCCGGCCGGTTTCATGAACTCATTAAAAAACATTTGAAACATTTTTGAATACTCGGAACACCAAAAAAAATCACACGGAATAAATCGGACATTTAATGTACAAATTCTGGCTCACCGGCACATCAATTTCACATGTGTAGCAGTGAAGCAAACACCTCAAATTACCATAAAAACTTGGAAGTATTTTAATACATAGTCAGATTTTTCGGGTTTTCCCGGGAAATTTTTAATGAATTTTTTAAAATCGGGAATTGGTTTTGTTTTTTGGAAAAAATTTAGATTTATAATTAATTATTTCTCAATAAGCCAAATCTTAAAAAATTAAATCAAGGTAATCATGTCTTTGTTTTGCTTAATTGGCGAGGAATTACAATTTATTATAGTTTAGAGTCGAAAACCTCCAAATGCAAGGGAGTTTTATTGCAATATTAACTTTATTATTGTTTTGCAAGTTTCACATCATGAACTTGGAATGATTGAATTTTAAACAAAAATTCGTCTGCATATTCAGACATGGAGAAAGATAAAACGGTGTTTACCTTGATTTAAGTGAAATTTTTGATATTAAAATACCAAAAATGGTGAAACAAATTGTGACAAATCTACGACATTTTGATGATTTCGTGTTAACCTCCACATAATAGTTTCAATTCATGTATTATAAAATTCATAAAAAACCCACACAAACCCCTGCAACCAAAAATCCCATCAAATTGTGTATTCCCATGTGTGCTCCGAACACTCAAATTAAACATAATTTCACTAATAACGACTAACGAGTCAAACCAAAGAGAAAAAGTGTGTTGATTACATTATTTCGGGTAAAACAAAAGCAAAAAGCTAACAAACATAAAATATATAATACAAAAACCGAAAAAAGTGTATAAACACTCCTCAACAATTTACCGAACTGACCTACACAAGAATGCACCACTACCAGCGCGCCGATTTGCAAATATTTTTCACTGCTGCTCAGAGCTCGCACTTTTGCCGAGCAAAAATATTTTTTATAATTTATTACTGTCTTCAATTTCTTTCTTTTTTGTTGATTATGATGATAATAATGATAAAGGCGCACAATTTATGTGCCAAAAGAGGTGGATTTACATGTCAAAGCACGCTTTTTATGAGGACCTTTATTGTTTAGTGTGCCGTAAGGTTTGACCTACAAAGTCGATTATTTAATTTGTAAGCAACCGAAAGGTCAGAGTGAACCATTTGTCAGGAAAGAAAGGTTTACATCAACTTTTCCGGACTTTTTTTAGCTTTTGATGTTAAAAGCTTTTTTTTTTGTGTCTTGCAATGTTTCTGTTTTTTGCTAATAAAAAGGCGTTGCATAAAAAAATTTAATTTGACGTGTTTCAAGGGGTTTAGATGAAAAAATGAATAAGCATGTAAAGTAGAATGGCAGAGATGAGATTTTGGTACACGGTTGCTTGCTATAATGGAATTTGATTATTAATTTATGAGCTTTGAGGAGCTTGAAGAGTTTGACGAGTTTCAGCTTTTTTCGTAGAATCTCTTAAATTTATATTTCATCATTTGTTAAATGAAAAGCAGAAAATCCTTCAAGCTCAAGATATTTTTCTATAGAAAAACCTCCGGTAATCAAAAGACTTGTATCCATAGAAAATCCCATAGAAGATATCCAAATGTTAAAATGCACAAAGTCTTGCAAAATACGATTCACTTCAATTCATTTTTTGTTATAACATTGTCGATAAATTGGTATTTTCAAACTATATCCAGACAATATTACTGAAATTGAAGTTTTTCACACAAAAAAAACACATGGTTTGGAGATCTGCCTTAAAAAAACTAATTAAATTGATAAATAAAAAAATATTAGATGATGTAATTAATAAATCCACTTAGCTTTAACATTCATCACGAGTCCAAATTTAAATAAAATTGATTAAATTTCAGCAGCCTTCAATTATTTAACATTAATTATTTTGGCTTTGCAAATTAAGAAGGTCTCAACGCAAATTGAAAAGTTGAACAAAAATGCATAAATTACCAAAATCTTGCCAAGTTCGTTAAAATTGTGCAGGTTGCGGTTAAAAAACTTAGTTGGATTTTCTCAAAACGTTTCTATATTAAAAACACATTGTTTTTTTTCTGGAATCTGTTGCACTATTATAAACTGCAACATTGTTTAATTAAATCCAATTAAATCCTTCAGCATACAACCTCTAAAAAATTACATGACAAACTAGCAAACATCTATGAATATCTGATAGGAAAGTGCCTTCCCAGCAGATTAAAATAAAAAACTTTGTCTCCTACCGCAGCTTGTTACCTCTTGGTTTTCGGTAATGGCCTGTGTGTGGGATTTAGGGATTTAAAGTAAACCGCAGCCACCAACAAAATACAACGAAAAACGATAAGCGACATTTTAATTTTATGCATTAAATATTATGTCAATTTTATGATTCTCTTTTTCGTTGTCATATTTGAATATTCCGAGAAAACTTTAACAGCAAAATTTGGAAGTCATTGGAGGAAGCTGAGCCTTGTTATGCCTTGTTATCTCTATTCCCAGAACAATTGCCACAAATGGGTTTCCTATTAAAAAGAATTAGCTAATTAGGAATCATGTCCACAGCCATTACCTACATATTCTTCAACTTTCTTCAATTCTTCAGTATTTTATGTTATGTAAGCGACTCCTTTGCGCCTGGTTGCCTATCAATTTACCAGAAGATATTGCTTGTTTATGCTAAATTCAGCTTAATATAATGAAATATACAAAAAATCGAAAAATATAGCAAAATATGTAAATTTTCTAGAAGATGGTTCAAAGAAAAGCCGCAGAATGAGACCAGGAAGTCACCGGAAATACCAATAAAGATCATCTTTATCGCACGAGGGACGGGAAAGAATTTATTGAGTGAATTTTTCTGCGAAGTTTTTATCCAAATTTTTGTCACAATTTTCATGAAAATGTTTTTTAAATGTTTTGTGATTGAGACTATTCGAGAAATACTTCACGTTTTTGAATGGGAAAGGATTAGTATATTGCGACGTTCTAGTTATTACTAAATTTTAAACGTTTCCAAGGTTTGTTTTATTCCATAAGTTATTCCAACCCTTAACGCCCTTTTTAATCTTATAGACACTTCAATTATCGTACTTTCCTGACACTCAATTCCAAATAAAAATGAAGAAAAGTAAAAGAAATAGGCAAAATTATCTACATCACATGTTAAAAAACTTGGGAGTTGCGGAAAATTTACAAAAATACTGTCTCGGCTCAGATTAATAAAAAAACCTGGAAACTGGAAATGAAAAGCGAAAATTTCCAACAAATTTTCGCTTTTGTTAACTCCAAACAAAAATCAAACACAACAGAAATAACGAAAACTTAAAAAATGTTCAGAAGAAAAAGCATAAAAAAACATTAAAAGCGAAAACTAATGAAAAGCAAAACTGAAAAAAAGTAAAGTCACGAATATTATTCTGGTTTATGGTTACTCAACAAGTCTTGAGCTCGTACAATGAACGTACTCCAACACCTTCGATTGAGCTTGTTTTAGCTTATGAGCGATTTTTTTTGTTGCTACTTCTGGATTAAAAAAACTGATAAATAGTGGAAAAACATTAAATAGCGAGCAATTGTTTGCCTTGCTTCAAGGCAACATTCAAATATTGAGACTGTATTGCCCGTCTGTAGCTGCATCCCCGATCTCTGGCCACGTCTCCGCCGCCAAATGCTCAAATAACTCGTTTGTGTGCTTATTTCTTTCAAGTATTATTCAATGCCTTTTTACATTTCTTTTACCAATTTATGTGTTGCCTTTCTTACCATTTCTTATGGCATTTCTTATGGCTTAAATGTATCGTTTTGGTATTATTGCAAATAGCTAAAAAGTACAATAAATGAAGTGAAGCAGTAAAGCAAGAAACGAGAGTATTACATCAACATTTTTCATTTGGTTGTAGGTCGTGTTTTAATAGTATAATACCGAAAATAAGAGTAACAACTGCAAATTATGGAAATTGGTTGTGCTGAGTAACTAAGCGAAAAATTGGGGTATTGATGTAATTTTTATGCAAAAAAATGTCTTCAAGATTTTCACAATATATTTAAGTATATTATATAGTTTTGAACCCAATACTGTCATAATATTTTTCTTAATAGGAACAATTATTGTGTAATAAATGATTTATTATTATATCTCACTTAAGATGCTTAATTCGAATACATTTTTCGCACAAATCTTCAGTTTGAACGTGAATTATGGAATTTGGATTGAAAAAATTACTATCATCGATCTTCAGAATTTATGTTTTTTTCTGCAAAATTTTAATTTTGATATAAGGTAAATATACAAGATAAACGCGCTGATTACATCATTTTTGAATGTAGCATCCGATAATCTTTTATAAATATTTTAACTAAAAAAAGTGTGTTTATTATTATCAGCAGTAAATGAAATGGCAAAATTTCACTTTAGTAAATATCAAAGATTTTAACAAGTCTTTGTAGTTTGATCAAGAAAAGAAGCATTTAGCGGAACACTAATCTTAAAACTCAAATAATAATCTCTCTGTTTTTTCTACAGGAATCTGCCAATCAGTGCTCACTGGAGGAGTTCGCCGTGCACTTTTTGACATTGATCAAGTCGCAAACTGATGAGTAAGTACTTGTAACTGGACGCATGCAGGCAACCTCGTCTTTATTGTATATTTAGTGCTTTCGGAATGTAATAAGCAATCATTTACGACAATTTTTATTTCTGTTGTTGGCGGGCTGCGCTTACTACTCACTACACATGGCGCTGGCTTGTGCAACAAAAATAAATTAGCGTGACAATGTAACAATAACCAATAACCTTAATACTACTTTCTATTTCTTGGGTAGTATTTTCAGTTTCGGTTACTCCAGCCGCTAGTTTTGCATTTCGTTTTGGAAACAAGGTAATGATGTAATTGGACAAGGGGCTCATAGGAGGCATAAGTATTAAACTACTAGTTAGTTTGGGAAAAGTGTTCAATTCTAAAAGTATCACAAAAGCCATCAAAGTATTTTAACATTTCTAATTTATAATGAACAGCCCCTCGCGCTATAAATTCCGCATATTTTTGCAGACATACAATCAATCATTTCATTCAAATTAGTTTCTTTTCGACCAAAACCGCTGCAAAACCAAATTGATGACATTGAAATCTGTAGTTAACCACACAGTTAAATGCCTTTTATCACTTTAGTCTTTCGTCCGCGTTTATAATCTGGAAACTCAATTCCATAATTAATCAAGATGATTTTAAACCTAATTTGTGGCTCCAAAAGCGGCGTGTTTTATATTCATGTATTTTGTAATGAATATAATTAGGTGTGAGTCAACAGCCTTAGTATGGAATTTTGGTTTCGGGTATAGAAATCTCGTTAAACATTCAAAATTAGAGTTTTTGTAGCTATATGGAATCAGATGATGGTAAATAGAATTGTTGGTAAGAATTGTGGAGGTGTGATAGTGCGTATAACAATTTGTTTAAATTATCATCCATCAAGTATCACAAAGCTGATTATATTAGCCATATTCTTTTTACATGAATATTCAGTTCTAAAATCGGTGCCAATCGGTGCATCACCAAATCAGTGATTTGGGTCGTTCTATTTGTCAAATCACTTGAATATTCCGATCTGTTCTAAATCAGTACTAAATCAGTTGGCCAACCCCACGAAAACTGCTAAGAAAGCGACAACATAGATTTCCGAAATCGATTAATCGAAAACAGATTTTCACCTATTCCGAAGTTAAAATTAATTTTAATTGATTGAAACCAATATAGTTATGCATTGTAAACAGTAGGCAATGCATTTCCATATCTAATAACGCCGAACAACCAAAAATAATCTGAGAATTAATCACAATCGGCCTTAATCATACTTTGTGAGCAGACAGGGATCAGTATGAGGCAGGGATCAGTATTTACAATGAATTGCGCCAAAAATATTCAAATTTGTTTTGTTTACAAATAAATAATTAGATTTTGAGGATCATTAAGCTGTGTCATTGAGTCCCTAGTAACAAATAAGTATACTAGCAGCCAAAATGAGGTGGCAAACACAAATATTTAAGTGATATCAAGAATTCTCTTCAAATCCTTGAGATTATTTGAAAATTTTTGTCTGCCACTTGTTATTATCTGCTGGTGCACTTATTTTTAGCAAGGAACTCAATGACACAACTTATTAATCCTCAAAATGTAATTATTTTGTTTGTAAACAAAACAAATTTTAAAATATTTTCGCCACAGAGCATACGCCATCTGGGGAATGTTCTGCAAACTATTTCTGTCAACATGTTCAAGACTAAAATGAAAGGAGGCCCAATAATGCAACTCGAAACAAAAATATTGAATTATACGGCTTATTAAAAACATTTTCAGCGATTTTATCCAAAGTCTATATATTCTATACCAGAACGTAATTAAAGGCATTTGGTGATCGCTAAAAATAAGCAAATAATTGATTTTATTTAAAATATCCTTTATATGTAGACCAAATTAAGAGGAAATTTACCGATGAACATGTCATGAACGGAATAGTTAAATAGAACGACCAAAAATATTCAGTGATTTTAGCACTGATTTTAGAACCGATTGGTTGAAAGTGAATGTTAAATAGAACAATTTTAACCAATTTAGCACCGAAGTGAATGACAAAAAGAATATGGCTATTATTTGAGATACGTATATGTTTATTTTAAACAATTGAAACGAAATGAATAAAGCATAATTTTAATATTTTAGTTTTCAATTTAAATACATTTGTATGTACTAATTTGTATTCTATTGAAGATTCACTAGCAATATTTATATTCTAACGAGTTCAATTGATGGTTCTTACTTGATTGTCTTGAAAAACTTTCAAACTTTAAGTTTTATGCTACATTTAATTTAATATTTTCATTTCAATAATAATAGCATAACTTGTCTCATTTCGTCCACTTTATAAAAATTGTTGTTTTTAAAGTTTCATTCGAAAAGAAACATCTGTTTTTCTTACATGGTATATCAAAAGGAAATTACTTCATCTTCTTTATACCAACAGATTCCTCACAAAAGGCAACTCATCCACGTGCAACACGCCGAAAAAAGCACTCGGCGGCCCAGCTGATACCACCTTAAATGAGGCCAACCCAAAGCTGATTGCGCGCGAGCTGTTTCTGATGAAGGACAACGACTCTTTAACAGTAAATGAAGGCGATGAATTGACATCGTTGAGGAATGTTAGCACGATTGATTTCGCAAATGAAAGTCAAAATTTGTTGAATGAATTTGAGAGTGAAATAAGTCAGCAGGTGGCCTCAAACAGTTTCCTGTCTGCTGAAGAGTTTAACAAAACTTCCACAAGCACGCCAATCTTGAGCTACTCGCAGAAAACTCGCTCTAATAATTCGTCTTTGGACTTATCTAGCGGGAATCGCTTGTCGCTCACCAGGAAGAGTTTGGAAAAAAGTTTTAATGTCAGCACGAGTGGGACAAGCAAGCGAAATAACAACTCGTCATTGTGCTTGGGAGACTTTATCACAACATCAACGAGTGGACGCAATAAGAAGAAGAATAATCAGCAGCACAATGATAGCATGCGGAGCGACAACGACAGCTCACTTTTCTCTAACGATGCCTTTCCATCGTTGGCCTCTGAGAAATTGCCCGTGGCAGGGAATAACAAGAAACAGGTGAAGCAGGGATTGAACACATTCGTGATTTTTTGAACAATTTGATTTTAATCATTTTTTTAAACAATTCGAATTGATTTTAAAATATTCTTTAAATTTTAAATAAAATTCTTAGCTTATTTAACAAGTTTATCTATATACTTAATAGATTTCACTAAAATACAGTACTTCAAATCCAAATCTATATGATTAACTTCTCCACCCATTCGTCATTAAATGAAATTACACTATTATCTACTTAACTCTTCAACAAACAAACAAACTAATTCAATTCTTTCAATCCTCTCAGCCGATTGTAGCAAAGGTAGAAGTCGCTCCTACACAAATAAAGGTTAAACAAAAGACCAGTGAGACGCAGACTGTAAAGCCCAAAAAACGTGTGGCACCGATCACATTGAGTACTAAAACTTCTGGTGGCACGTACAGCACATTCACGTCTTCTTCGTTGCATGGCGAGAACAATTTGGCTCCTTTTATGCGGTATGAAGCCGAACAAGAGCCTGACCTGAATGAAAGAATGATGCTCAGGAATTGCAAAGCGACTATCACGAAGGATTTCTTAGTGGAACAGGAGCCGAAAAGAAATCTGCACGCCCTAATCAAAGAGAATTTGCCAGTTGTTGGGAATGATGCGGTTAGAAAGAATTCTTTGGTGCAATATGATGAAGAGAAGATTGTAGAAAAAGAACTCATCGAGAAATTGGCTCAAATTTACGCTTTAATAATGGATTTGAATCTCGTACCTAATATTCTGACTGAACTAGCATATTTAATTAATTTACTTAATTCAGACTTTGATCCCTTTGGGCACCGATTTAATAATGATTTAGTGTTTGAAAGGTAATTATTTATCAGCTGTTTTGATCACTTTTGAATGAAACTTTGAGCCAAATTTGATATTTGTTTCGAACAATCTTGACCTAAATTTTAAAATTTTTCATCTTTACAGTGACTCCACAAGTATCCTAAAAAATCTAAACAATTGCATTTATTTTGCGACAAAAACCTTAAACTTTCAAAAGCACGTGCTTGCCATGCTGGATCTCACCACGATTCGCGTGCTGATTGACAACGAACGCATTCAAACCTGCAACAGCCATCTGTACGATTTCCTGAAACAAATCCATCTGCATAAAACGCAATTGGAAGCTTCCATGACGATCTCTAACCAGTCATTTAGCAGTAGTTTCAACAGCGTCTTTTATCAGCAAGACATCGACAATCGTGACAATTTTCCCAGCGACAAGGAATTCGGCGCATTTAAGAAGCAACGTGACATATTTTACAGCATTTTGAGGTAAGCATGGGTTGTCGGTTATGGCACGTTTCGGAAGTGATAATAATGTTATTTTGAAGAGGGTTCAAATTATAAATTCATCGATTATTTTGTTCAAATATAAGTCACAATATTTAAAGCTTTTTATGTTATCTTATAGAGATAAATTTTTTTTAATGAATTATTTGTTTCACGTATTGCAATCGAACATAAAATATCCATGGATTCAAAAATAATAATGTTTTTATTGAATTCCGTAAAACATAAAAAATATTCCCAATTTTAAAATATTTTCATGCATTTTTTTTGGAAATCAATCGATTCATCGATTACCCTTAAGGAAATATCACCTTCCTATAATTCATTTCTGTTTGAAAAGTTTAAAATAAATTTGAATCACGTTTAAAACTTTGTAATTTATTTATTTTTGTGACAATGTCATCGATTGTTCGATATAATTCAGATCCCGTATACATTCGAATAAATATTATATAATTCAATTTTAAATTTTATTTAGAACTTGGGAATTCAAGCATCTGAATCCTTCATGGGAGTTTCGTACTGAACTAGGATTCAAGGTCAGATCTCTGCTGACAATCCTTGAGCAT
Organism: Parochlus steinenii; assembly: GCA_038502155.1. Classification (NCBI taxonomy): domain Eukaryota; kingdom Metazoa; phylum Arthropoda; class Insecta; order Diptera; family Chironomidae; genus Parochlus; species Parochlus steinenii. The sequence continues at coordinate 2,158,122 of JAXCIN010000048.1, read as the reverse complement.
CCCATTAATATGGCGCATTTGGCAAAACTTTTCACCGCACAACTCATCATTTCCTGCAATTTTGATGTAAGCCTTATTATGAAACATGTGATTTAATTTGATATTAATTTTAATAGTACATTTATTCAATCGTATTGTATTATGTTAATAGCATTAAATTGATTTTCAAATAATTATATTCATCAATATTAATGAAACAAAAGCTCATTGTTTCATCAAATCAAATTTTATTTGAAAAATATTCACAGAATGCCACCAATGAGCTTCAAATGGTGCTCCCAAATGTAGATCCCTCCAAGTTATCTAAATTGAGACAAAGATTGGTGGCTCCGAGTCTCTTCAGCACACAATACCTATTCCCAGGAAATCAAGCTTTCTTCAGAGACTTTATTCTGTCTTGTGATCAAAATATGATGTTCTTGGAGCAACTAAAGGTAGCTTTAATCAGTGAATTGATGGATGCGAATGATTCTTCTTTTGAGGTGTTGACGATGAATGTTCCGAAAATTGGAAGCAAGAAGAATGAGGATGAGAAGACTTTGCAGGAATTTTTGGTATGTCTCCTGTACCTAGTTTTTATATTTTGTTATCATGATAAGTGGGCCATCAACTATTAACGAATGACCTTTTTGAAAACGTCCCTTGATACATTTAGATGTATGTCAGATAAATTCAATAATTCATAATATCCTATATCTGACAGAGGAGTATTTGCATTATTAATTGAAATGTATTGTATTTCAATTTTACATAACTTTAATTAATGAAGTAGAATTCCTCATTTATTTACAAAAATTTCTGGAACTCATCAAATATTATTAATAAACAAATTTTACAAAAAAATTCATTTTCAGTAACAATGTTTCCAATTAACATATTTAATATATGTTTTGAATTCCAGGTCCGTGCTGAAACAATGGCTACAATGCGAGTGCTCAGCAAATTTATAGGTTTTGTAATATCTTTACCATTCAGCTTTGACGGTTATCGAAACGTTTTAGTGGATCAGCGTCAATCTAAAATCAGGAATAAGGTAAGCATGTCTCAAATGACTGAGAGATCATTTAATTCAATTCCATACCAAAAGATTATTATGTCTATTGATTGATTATTATTGTCATCAAAATAAATTGATTCCCAATTTAAATTTTGATCGATTGAGATTGCTCAAATAAGGCTGTATGATTAAGACATCTGCTGATTTATTTTAAATGTCACCAGATAATATTTTGTTGTTTCAAATCGAATAAAAAGCTAAAAAATTGAAAAATGTGTGTAATCAACATGCTAATGAAAATTTGAAACGAATTGTGGCGCCAAAATAGAATTTTTCTTAGATAAAATCGAATTTTTCTACAAAATTATCAAAAAAATTATTCAATTTTATTTAACCTCGGTTGACAACAGAAATCTTATTATATATTTTGGCGCGTATCTATTTAAATTTGTTTTAACTTTTTTGATCAATTATTAATTATTTAGCATACCAAAAGACTCTATCAGAAAGCGCACATGAAAAGTAAAATTTTTTAAATTCTATGTTGTTTTAACTTTTAGTTGCATCCAGACTTCGATGTAAAACAAATTCTACAAAAAGCCATCGATGAACAAAAATACATCGTAACCATACCTTGGCTAGTTCAATACTTGTCAATGCTCGACTTCATCACAATCCGCTTAGATTACTACAAAGAGGTATTCAGAATTCTCTTGACATTGTACATGAAGATGAACTTGATCCAACAGGATCAACTAGCGCTCACGACAAAATTTATTCTTCGATCTTGTTTGGGTTGGCTTTTTGAACACCCTAATATACCCGAAGAGTATTTCAATTTTCGGAACCCTAGAGAAGTTGAAAGGGAATTTAAGGATATAAAAGATTCAAAGGGCCAGTCTCCAGCTAGCGACAAGATTTTGCTGCAGCAATTGAATCCTCAACTGGAAAGTATACTCGATGCAGCTTGTCCATTTTTAGCTGATTTCCGTGTGGCTGTTATGCCTTCTAAAATCCTAAAAACAGTTTCCAGAACTGGCCGCTATCGACACATTACAACAAAATATAGTGGAGACTCAACAATATCTGGCAAATCTCGTGTACTCGACAATCATCAAAAACTTTTGGAAGCTTTTTTGCAATCACAAAGCGTTTCCGTTAGAAAAACTGTTGAATTTGTGATTGAGAGAGCAGCATCAGCTTCTATTAAAGACTTCCAAGTTAAACATCTCCTAGACATTCGAAAAGATGCTAAAGCAAAAGCTGAAGGACTGATAATGGATGATCTTGAGCTTCTTCTGAAGAAAATGTACGAGATCTATCAACAAGCTTTAGAAGTATTGGGGAATCATTGGGATGCGGATGTGCCAGTTAATGTTAAGAAAAGAGTTAGTGAATCATTTGAAGCTCTTTCACCTGTTGAGACGTTAGATGAGGTTAAAAAGGCGCTGATTAACCTGACGGTGGAAAAAACATTGATTAAAGTTAATGACTGGAAGATGGCGAATATTTTGACTATTGGTAAGAATTTCGGATATTTAAAATTTAAGTCTTTATTACAGAAATATTTTATCTCTTTTTATTTTTTAGAACTCTTCTCCAAGGATCTTCAAGGTGATGCAGCCAAACTTTTCAAAAGTGGCCCAGCCAAAATAACCTCACAACAGACTGTAATCGACTTGGACACTAAAGTAATTCCATCCGATGTGTTTGAAAAATTCCAGACTTGGTTATTTCTGCTCAGCTTGAAACCAGAGCAAGCGGAACTTAAAAAAATGGAGAAGTTTCTTGATATGTTACTGGATGTTTTGAATAAACAGCAATTGGTCTCCAATGGATATAAAAGTGTGGCTTTCCAACTATTGCAGATGGCACTTTTGATTGGTGAGTAAAAATAAATAATCAATGACATCTCGGACAATTTTTAATCCTTTAATTCGACAGTTTGCAACCGCTGTGATTTTTTAACAAAACTCATCCTAGAAAAGCTTTCAAAAATCTGGAATCACAAAAGACTCATCAAATTCACGTATGAGCAAAAAGAGGAAGACTTACCATCCAAATGTCCAGTAGATGAAGAAGACCGCACTCGTTCTTTTTTAAGGCACAATGATTTTATATTCGCAAACGTGATCAGCAGCCGCTTTTTGATAATACTTCAACATAAGCCGAAGAGAAGCTTTGAATGCTTTGCTGAGTTTGTTGGAGCTTTGATAAACAAAAAGTTTATGAGTCTGGAAAATGTCAATGAGCAGATAGTCAGACTTTACAGAGAGGAGTGGTCAAAGGTAAATTTGAAAAAGTAGAGAATCATAATTTTTAATATCTCAACAGAAATAAGTTATTCTTTCTGAAAATGTTCAACTTTTGAATTACTTATTAACTAAAATTTTAGGAAACTTTGGACAACATAGCTTTTTTCCTGCAAAAGCTTTCTACTTTTACTCCTGCACCAGTAAGTTTTGAAGATAAAGAATCGAAGCTTTTTTTGGAAATGATGGCTGATTTAGCTTTGGACATGGAAAACTTCTGATCGAACAGATATTGTGTCATTGATTTTATGTTTCGTCGAGTAATTTTTAGAATTTTAAGGATATTTTTGTATTTTTTGAGATTAAATTTGTTGATAAAAAATATAACATATGTTCTTTAAATTCCACAATGTTTTCAATCCTTTAATTACATTAATAGATGAGAGAGAAATGCTTTAAATTTAATTTTTTATTAAAAATTCTACTTTCTATCAAACTCTACAAAATCTATGTACAAATGCACCAAATAATTTACAGCAATTCTAGAAAATTCCTTTCATTCAAATTTGCAATAATTTATCAATCAAACTCAATATCTGATAAGTCAGCTGTTATCTTTGCAACTTCTTGCTGACTCTTTCCATTTGTGATTGTTTGTTGTTGGTTCAACGAATTGATGAATAATTTCTTGTGTCCATCTTGATTCACTGGTGAGGCTTGATGGTGAGCTGGCAAAACTCCAACCGATGCTTCATCTTCCAGTTGCTGTTTTTTGCCGTATAACTGCAATAATTGTAGGAAAGCAGAGTCAGAGATCAATGGTCGATTAATGGGCTCTTTTGGTGGCTCAGTAACGGGATTTTTGGTTTGCTTCAGCCAAGTGTCGAGCCAAGAGCTTGCTTTTGTTTCCTAAAATGAAAAAAAAAATTATTCAAAGGATTCAAAAGTTTTAATGCAATCGGAGCTTTTTTTAAGTTTAACAAAATAAAAATTAAAAGCTTCAAAAGCTTTTTAAAATCGAGCTTTTTCTTACTTTTTGCACTTCACGAATTTGCTGAGAACTCACAGCTCGCTTGCTATTTGAAGAAGGTGGTCCTGAGATAAAAACACACATTTTAAAATGAGACAAAATTGACCATCAAAATATTTCTCTCACCGATTGGTTTGGTATATTTTTGAGGACCCAACTCGACTTGCACTTGGAAGTCTGCATGCTCTCCTAATCGATAACCGAAACCAAGTCTCGAGTCAGTTCCTAAAAACAGTTATTGAATATATATTTTCAGTCAATAAAAATTCAGTAACATTTACCTTTTTTAATTGGAGGAATATTAGAATAAATTAATGACAGTATGGATGGAACTTCTTGAGGAACAATTAAAGATTCTGTGTCTGTAAATAAAAGTTAAGAATAAGGATAGATTTTCTTTTTAATACATACAAAAATAATATTTAAAAACAATTTTAAATTCTCATTCTAATGCCAATTAAGCTGAATTCTACATAATTTTTGTCACCTAAGTGACACTCAATTAAAAATAAGCCAAATCAATAAAACAAAATCAAATTTTCACTCTCTTCTTTAATTGACAATTTCACGAATAATTAAAAATAAATAAACACCATATTAATCTCCCGATTAAACATTATCTTAAGATTTTCTAATTGCTGCACAAATTTCAGTTAATTTCCAAGTTTGTTTTGATTTCTTTTGTGTTTACTCAACTGTTAATCGTGCTCTTAAGTGACTTTTGACTGATTTCGCAGAGTAGGCGTTTATCACATGCCCATAAAATCTATTTAACATTAAACTTGTGTTAATGGACGCTTAAAACAGAAATAATAAAAAGTTTCAAGTTTTCTGGTTTAAAAGCGTGAGTGGAGTTCTATTAGGGAATATCTTGAAAAGTTCACATTTTGGTAAGTTTAGTTTCTAAATTAATTCTTTTCAATCAATTGTGATGATAAGCTGAGACAGAATAAAATTATTTCATAAAATTTTTAAATATTCAATTAATTCAAGCACACTCTTGACGAAATCTCGTAATTTCCAATGATTTTTGTTGGATTTGCAAAGTCTACCGAAAAATCTGAAAACATGCCAGAGTTTATAAAAGCATTTATTTTTCAATTAAAAATGGTTAAGTGCCTTTTTAACTGCTAACAAAATAAAGATTAATTTCAATTTCATTGTTTGAATGATTTTTTTTTCGTATTTTGTGGGAAAATGGTTTTACGAACACATTTTGCATACATTCTAACACATTTCGAAGGAGCTTGATAAACCATTAATAAAATTTTCACTATTGGATTAATGATTAGTTTAAAATTTGTTGCCAATTTCTTTTCAAATTTGAATGGCAAAAATTTCTCCGTTTAGATTATGAAAATCAATATTTTGATGAATTACGTGTTGCAAATATGATAACTTATGTGTACGAAATGTTATCTGCAAAATAAATAAAAATTTATTCAATCTCTCAAAAGTAAATGTCATTTATTTTTCACCGTTCCGTAAAGATGCTTGTCACAACTTAAATCACGATACATTTTAGCTTCTCTTCAATGCAACTTGATACATTATATGTTTGGTTAACGAATCTAAACTAAACTTGAACGTCTATTTATTATTATATTTTGAAAATAAATGCATTATGAGTCAAATAAATGAACTTGAGACAAGTTCAAAACAATCTTCAATCTGGCAATCTAACATATAATGTATTTTGGCAATGAAACAAAACAAAGTGCAAAGTTTGAAAACTCAATTAACGATGATTCAACTGTATGTGAATAAATCTCCATAACTAAAAGAACAATTATTTATAAGTAACACTAATGGTATCGCGTATTGAAAAAGAAAGTGTATGTCTATAGATCTTTAAAAGCTTCAATGTATGAACAAACATTGTATGCATCACATCTATCTCACATCCAATATTATTTTAGGAAAAGTCTCTGGATATAATGGAGACACATTATTTTGATCTTTAAACTTTGAGCTGCTTTGAGTTTCGTTCAACAAGTTTTTGCTTTGTGAGTTATGAGAATCTTGATTATGCGATGATTAGGCATATGAGAAGATTATGCGATTATGTAAACATGCACAACAATTTATTGATTCTTTTTGGGTCAAAGATATCTGGTTATTTATTAGTATATTAGCTAAGCGTTATTTATAAGTATTTAATTGATTTCTGACATTTGAAAAATATCAATAAAATTATATAGACAATGTTGCAAGAATAAACAAGAGCAGCTTTTATAATAAAAAGAATGGAGAGTAATTTTTCAACAAAGCCTCGATATAATATTGATTTTAAATATCATACATACCAGCCAATTTGAAAATGTAAAAAATTATGCATAAAATGTGTGTGTCACGTAAAATTGCAGATGGTCATAAAAACGAACATTCGATTTTTTTCACATTAAATTTCAAAAATGTGCTTTAAGAATTATTTTAGATAGATTAAATTTATTAGCAAAATGAAGCAGATTTTAAAAGCAATTTCAACAAATTCATTTATTTATAAAGCCTCAAAGGCAAATAACTGCCTTCTATTTACTCATAGACTTGCAAAAAAATTTCCAGGCGATATATTCAGATACTTTTAGTTTTTTTTGGAATATTTATGTTCACTTCCTATGTAAAACTAATGAAACGTTTCTGCACTTTCAAGCAAAAAATTGTTTTAAATAATTAATAATATTCACAAGTATAAAAAACATATGTTAGTTTGCAAAAAACGAGGCAAATTTAATTAAATCAGGTTGTTCGACGTCACCTTAAACCGGGGGAGTAATTAATGATTTAAAAGAAAAAGAACATGAGTTTGATCATATCAAGAGCTTATAGATTTGAAATCATTGTAATTATCAAATAAATATTATTTAGTCGATCTTAAAATCATTATTTATGATTATAGTATTAACCAAAATAACTAAAAAAAAATTAAAATACGCTCATATTTACTCAAAGATCTCTTGCGAACAAAAAAACGCGTAATTTTCAAGTTTAAAAGTTATGAGATCGCGAGCAATGCCAATCCAATTATGGTACAATTAAGAGAGCCATTAAGTATATAAGGTGCGTATATAAGAAAAATCCGCGGAGCGAACATGGAGCAAAACCTAATTGAAATTGAAAGTAGAGCTGGTGTGTAAAAATCACATATGATCGAAGGTTGCAAAAGAAATCGAGTTTTGTACGGTGAGGGGGAAGTATTTGGTATTATTTTGAGGTTATTCTAAAATATTGAATAAATAAGCTTACGAAACTTTTTAAAATCAACAGAAATTAAGTGGATCTCTCTCTCTTCTTTCGATTTCATCTTATAATTGACAATAAACCAAATTTAGCTCAAACTTTCCTAAAATTCTGAATGCCAATTATTAATTAATTAATAATATTTATTGACTATTACACCTTTGCCTAAGATATAGTCTTCTAAATTGCAAGGGTTAGAGGAATTATCAACTTGTAAACACAACCTCATGTAAACAAAAGATTTTCACAGCTTAAAAAACAAATCGATTCAAATTTCACCAAACTCAACAAATTCAACATCATTTATCAAAAAAAAATCTTCAAAACTCATTCAAAATCATTAAGAAACAATTTTCAACCTCATAAAAGTGGGCAAAAAATCAAAGAAACTCATCAAAAATGCAAATGAATGGAAATGAAATCAAAAGTAAAGCAATGAAGCTCAAATAACATAGTAAAATCGCAAAACATCGTAAAAATCGGAGAATCTGTTTTGACCAATTTGGAATGAAAGAGATTCCGAGGAAATTCCGTAGAAATTTGCGCAAATATCCTGTTCTTAGTCATTTCAAGTTTCATGAATTATTAAAATATTGTTCAAGTAAACTTGTTGCTTGGCGGCGAGTAAAAGCCAAAAATCTTGTTTGTTTGGGTAGATAGGGAATGTTTTGATGGTTTTAATGTTGTTTGTAGGGCTTATTGCATCATTGAATATTAATATCTTTATTTATCTAATTCTATTCAAAACAATTTTAGTATGACTTAAAAAGTAACCAAGGTAACAACAACAATTAACAACGTACAGCTTTGAAAACTCTCCCCTTTAACTGCATAAAACAACTATTTCTTGCTCAACACTACTGATCTCATTCATTCTTATTTTTATTACATAGTCAATTACGCACAAACCACGCAAATCCATATTAAATATGATTATGGTTTATCATTCATGAAAGCAGTCCAAAAACTTCTTCCAGTTCATTTTCTCTTCAGATACTTACAGGTGATTATCGACAAAAGTAAAAGTAATCCAAATAAATTCGTTTTCGTTAACATTGTGGCTTCTTTTGTGTCAGGTTTGCTGAGTTAATTTCAATCGCTTATGGATTTTCTCTGATTCACCATCGTAGATTGCGAGCACACAAATTGTCCGAAATAAATTTCACCAAACTCCGATTCAGATCAACGGCCACGTTCCCACACCATTTAAAAACAAACCAACCACTTTGAACGGATCTTAGAAGCTCAGCCTGAAATTTCACTTGGGTTTTACCAATTTGATACTCGAATTTTTTGTGCAACTAAACCGTTTGCCAAATATCAGACAATTGATTGGAAAATGCTCTAAAATATTGCACAAATATTGCAAATTTAATCGCGCCTTAAGTTACGTTTAAATGTTAAAAGTTGCTCTCTTGCCGACTCCGAAATCCAAACTGAATGCATTGAATTTTCCAAACCATTTAAAAATCGTATAGCTCAAGATTCGAGCGTATTGTGAGTCGGTTTTGTAGTTTTTCATGAATGACCCTGTTTTTTCGTAAGCAAAAAAATAAATACATAAAACTCTCTCTTTTCAAAAAACTCAAAGTTAAGTTTTGGACGTATGGGCAAGTAATAAGCATGAGTTTGTGGTGAGACAGAGGTGGTTTTTGGGGGTGAAACAAGAGCTTTTCTGCCTGAAACGGAGCTTTGAGATTAATAATTTGTATCAAAACTTTACCAACTACCCTCCTGCCTCAGGTAATCAAAATACAAGCAACCAAATCAAATTGATATATCCACTCCACACTCTTGTAAATCTGTCTTAATTGGTTTTGGAAACAATAAACTACCAAGATTTGGTAGAAATTTATTGTTATTTATTTACGAGTTGTAGGCGATTGAATCAACAACACTCTTTGGTCCAACTCGAGTCTTCATTATTCATTATTCCCATTGTTAAAACGTAAACAAATAATTTACTCTCAGAAAGTGCGGGTTTCTTATGATTACTGAATCTTTTGAAAAGCTCCCGCAGATTTCGATACTTTGTTTGCGAGAAAGAAGAAATTTGGTGAACAAAAAAATAATTTCAATAAGCGAATATTATGCAGAATAGTTTGAATTAACATAATTTTGGATTTTCAGTTAGATAACTAATTGAGATCGTCAGGAAGGAGAAAGTGCATTTTGGCATTTTTAATCGTATTTAAAGTAATTTAAAGAGTTTTCCTTATCGTCTTTGAATAATAAAGGGAAATGTTACAAGAGCTTTGAAATTGTATTAATCAACATTATTCTCAGTTGTTCATCAATAAAGTCTCCCAGCCGAGTCTCAGCCTCGAAATAATATTTGGAAATTTCAATTAATTTTAAAAACTGAATTAAAAAAATCACTAATTAATTTTGATAGCAGATTGTGAATGGCGGACATAATTTATAAAATATCCAAAAGTTAAGTTTTAAGCTTGCATCTTTTTTTACAATCTCTGAATAGTTGAAATATTGTTTTAAAAAGTTAAACTTCAGTTCATGATAAAAACTGCTGATTTGAACTCTTATTACCAAAATTACCAACAATTTAATGAAACTAACGATTTTGTGCGGGAAAATATTTTCTATACAAATCTGAAACAAAAAAGAGGTGCATGTTTACACAAAAAAAGAGTTGAAAAGTTTAAAGCCGGCTTTTTGCAGGTATTTCATGTAAACTAATCATTATGAGAAAGGTTCCCAAGCTATTTAAAACTTTAACCTGTTGTAACTTTCACTCTGCCAGACTTTTCAATTATACAAAAACAGGTGAATGTGCAAATTCCACACATATTATGTAGATCAGATCAATTGGAAGATAAAATATCAAGTTTATTAAAAAAAACTAATTAATAATATAAAATAAAAAATTTCGGATATTTTTGGTAGCAACAACAAAATTAAGTTTATATTTCATCTTTTAATTTCATATGACAATATTTTCCAGAGGAATGAAATGATTAAATATATATTTACTGTATCATGTTGTGTTAATTTGTGACTTAAAAACTAAAGGAAATTGACTAATTAGATGATTTGGATAAGTTATTAGGTGGTGGAGGATAGATGCATTAATTAAAGTATGAATCCTCAGTTGGATACTGAAAAATAAATGCTCATGACGACTGCAATAACAAAAACAATACCAACTCCAGTGAGGATGAAACGATCTCGCATTGATCTCATTAACATCGAATTCATTAAGCGGGAAGATCGGCCCAATTCAGCGTTTGTTTCTCGTAACTAAAAATAAGAATTAAATCAGTATCAAATTAAATATTCTCTAGTTTTTGAAAGTAAATAAAAGCTATATTAGTTATGAAAGAATTAATTACTTTTCCCCTGGATCTGTGAATTTGCTCCCTTTGCTGATGTAAATCTTGAAGCACTTGATTTCCGAGCTGCTCAGTTTCTATAGCAACTCGATATCCATCTTGTAGATAATTTCCAGTCCTTTCCAATCTCTCTGAATTGTCCAATAATCTCCGTTTTTGATCTTCCTGTATACCAATCTCCAAATCTTCTGAGTTCAGGTCAGAATCATCGAATCCAGTCTTTGTTATTTTTGCTTGTGAATATTCATATTTCAGACGTTTTAACTCGGAATGGTAGCAATTAACTCTGGACATTAACTTGGACTTTGTGGTGGCGTTGGATTCTTCCCTAAAAATATGCAAAATTGAGTAATTATGATAAATATTTGACCTTAATTTTCAATAAATTTACCTGATCTCCAACCCAATTTGTTCAAGTAGCTCTTCTGATTCATCGATTCCTTTATTAATTTCAGCTATCAAGTTTCGGCGATCATCTAAAAATAAAAAGAGTTGATTACTTTATTGAGATTAGATATAATGTTAATCAATTTGTTCGTGAAGATTTGAAGTTAGATTTTTAATTATTTCCTTAAAGATTGTCCAATCATCTTTATGAAATTTTAACGATCTAGCTCTACTTTTCCAAGTAATAATGAATCAGCAGCTGCTAGAAATTATAGTTCAAGGACTAAATGTCTTAATATTTACCTTGTTCTGCTTTTTGCAGCCTTCCTATGTTTGAAGTAATTTCGGCGGTGAGTATAGAATATTGCTGTTCATAATCAGCTAACAACGCCATGCTAAAGTCCTTTACTAGAAGCCTTAATCTCTATGAACTGTATTTTCCTTTAATGTTTTCAATTTGTTGATTTTATTTTTGCTGGAAAACTCTTGGAAATCGTTCCAGTCAACTGTCAGATTTATTAAGTCGTTCCAGTCATCGGGCATCTCTGAAAATAAAATTTAAAGTGGAAAAATGTGGTAGTAATTCAAGGAAAATATCTTCACTTAACGTAACTACAACCAATTAGCACTAAACAAATAAACTAATTAGCCTTTCTTCTAGGTCGTTGCACACTAGATCCACTTGAATTGCCAATCACCTTCGATCAACTATCGATTTTCAGTTTTTCATAAACAACCTTCACTAAAAAAATTTCTTGAAGCCACCAGTAAAGTTCATACGATTCTGAAGAATGGAGCTCACGACGATCACAAAAACATCGCTTGCCGTGGGAGTAGCGGCTTCATTATTCGTCGGGTACTGTTTCTACTTTGATCACAAACGGCGTAACGCGCCTGATTTCAAGAAGAAACTGCATGAGCGAAGAGCCGCTGAGAAGGAGCACAAAAAGAAGGGCAAGGGTGGCAAGAAGTTGCCAAATTTATCCGATCACGAAGCTGTTCAAAGATATTTCCTGCATGAAATACAGATGGGAGAAGCGCTTATTTCAAGTGGTGACATTGATCGTGGCGTGGAGCACTTATCAAATGCAGTAATCGTGTGTGGTAAGAATCTGATGAATTTGATGCACTTTTGCTTCACTGTTAAAATTATATTTGTTATTTCTTGAAAAATGTGTGGTGTTTGTTTACAAATTATATAAACAATTTCAGTATTTTTGCTAAAATTATTTTTGTACAACCTACATCGACTTAACATACATAGTTTTTCATAATTTGATAGTCAGAGAAAAGTTCAAAAAGTCACGCGCTCATTAATTTATTTTATTTCTAGCAGTGCCAAAATAGTTACATGACATGCAATAAATTGTAAAACTTATTTAATATTTTTAGGCCAACCCGCTCAGCTCCTGCAAGTTTTACAGCAAACATTGCCAGCCGAAGTGTTCACGATGCTGATCCAACGCATGCGAGAGTATTCATCCCAACTAGCTGGAGAGAATGGTGGAAACCCAGAAGATGGTGCCCCTATGCTTAAACTGAAGGAAAATGATTCCGATGATCTAGAATAAGCTTTGAAGTCGCCCCAGTTAATTAAATTTACTTTTTAGTTTTTTAGTTAATTCCCTGAAAAGCAAAACAACAAATATTAGTAAACTTACGAAATTTATTTGAGCAAAATATGCGAGAAATTGTACTAAAAACTAAACACAAACAAAACTATAAGGATAATAAAAGTAGTTGGTTTTAAAAAGTTCGAGAAAATCAATTTTTATTGATGTAGGAGCGGTTAGCGAGTTTTGCTCATAGAGGAGAGTTTAAAAAATGCATTGTTTAGCAAAAGCTAAATGGTGAGAAGCAAAAAATTAACGGTGACTTAACCTAATTAAGGCAAGCAATTATATTAAAAGTCAATGGTTCATTAAATTGGCGGGAGATAAATTTTGCATGTAAGATGATGTTTGTTACATGTAGAAAATAGTTTGTGACTCAATAAATTCATTATAGTTTACGACGTGTAGAAAACTCATAGAAATCCTTTAATTTGTAGATATCATTTGTGAATTCAGGATCTGCGCAAAAATTCATAACATTGTTATGTAATCATTTCCGATGTAGCATTTGACCTTCAGATTGCTACATGAATTTATGTTACAGGATTAAAAGTATTCAACTTTATTGTTTATTTGAATTAATTGTCTTAATTATAACTTAATAATATCTGCTCGCTTAAAATTTTCTGAAAATGAAATTTATTTTAAAGGATTTTCTTCGGAAAATGTAAAGGATCTCGATGATGGAAAAATTTAAGGATCCAACGTAAATGCAACCTTGAAATAATTAGTGGTGCCAGCTTATAATGGAAATATATGGAATGTTGTTGTTTTCAATGAAAATGTTATTGATTCCCCTTAATTCATTACTCATTGAAGATTTTCAAGATTAATTCATTAATGAGTGCCGTAATTCATGTTAAAAACAGCTTATTAACAAACAACATTTATTGTTATCATTCCAATAAATCCAGTGGAACGAATTGTAGGGGTGTCCAAAAACACATTTTTGACGTTTGTCCCACTAAACTCTTTAACTGTCTTTTCAAAATTTATTTCAATTTTTGAACACGCTGTTCGATATAAAATCGTAAGTTTAATTAGTAAATACAGTGTAAATTACTCTACTTTCGATTGCAATTAGTGCATGTGTTAAATCTACGCATGAAAAATATAAAATGAAGGGGATAAAAGATGAATTACCGTCGGAATCTTCAAAATAAATTTTGAGAACCAAAAAACAAAATATTTCGCTAAATGCAATCGAAAGTTAATCTGGTAAAAGTCTAATGAGGTGTTACCTATAAATTTAAGGTTTAGAAATGTCGTCCTGAAAAAAATCCAAAGGCGTCATTATATTTAATATGTTTTTCTGGTAGCCGCATTGTTTTTTGGTTTACTTTCAAGATTTACTCTCTGGATCTTGAGAATTTAGGTTCCTCAACTCTCGGAATTTCTCATTGACACAAAGTATGGATCATCTACTAATTATTATTATTTTTAGGTATCAAAATGGTCCAAAGATTGACTCTCCGTAGACGTTTGTCTTACAACACCAGATCCAACAAACGACGAATGTAAGTAGCCTCAAAAAATGATAAAATACTACCGTCAACGAGCTTCGATACTTTATATTAGCCTGGAGCTAGTGGAGCTAGTAAAAACAATGAATTTTGTGTGTGCTCTCTTAAGAGGAGTTCTTCGTGTAAACAAATCTTGTTTTCATGAAATTTTAGATTTTACTAATAAGGTGTCTAAAGCTCGATGTGATTCAAATCTTAAGCCAAGATTTTAACCTTATATTTTTTAGTGTTCGTACTCCTGGTGGACGTTTGGTGTATCTTTACGTCAAGAAACCCCGTACCGTTCCAAAGTGCGGACAGTGCAAGGAGAAGTTGAAGGGAATCCAGCCCACACGCCCTAGCGAGCGTCCTCGTTTGTCTCGTCGTGTCAAGACCGTTTCCCGCTCATTCGGAGGAGTCTTGTGCCACAGATGTCTCCGTGAGAGAATTATTCGAGCTTTCCTCATTGATGAACAGAAGGTCGTTAAGGTTCTTAAGGCTGCCCAGGCCACTAGCGTAAAAGTGCCTCGCGTCGTTAAAGTCGTCAAGGTAACTAAACCAACCACCAAGGTTGCCCCAGCACCTAAAACTGGTAAGGGAGCCGCAGGAAAAACTGCAGGAAAAGCCGCACCAGCCAAGCAAGGAGGAAAGCCACTTGCCGGAGGCAAATCCACTAAAGCCCCAGCGGCAGTCACCAAGAAAGTTGGAGGCAAGAAGTAAATGAGAATTTTACTGTTGAATTCCTTTTCTAATTTGCAACAATAAAGTTTAAGCGACATCATATTAGTTTTTTGTGTTTCCTTTTAAGAAATTTTTTACAGGTGGCTCATGTTCAACAATTATTCATTTATATTTTCTTAAATCACTAGACGTTCTTGCTCATCTAATTTCAAAGTAAAATTTTATAAACAATGCATTCTTCTTGTGTTAATAGTAATTGAAGGAAAATTCATCTTGCGGGGATTTGTTCATGGATTTCTTTAAATGCCATTTTGGTTTTTTTTGTTAAATATTTATAAAATTTATTTTGTCAATATTTTTTTGTTTATTCTCAATAAATAAAATTAAAGGTAGAAATAAAAATTAAATTAAAGAATTTTGTGGAGTTGATTAATCGGATCCCCCAATCCGAAATAGTTCAATGGGTAGCGAGGGATGGATCACGGATTGAAAGATAGTGATTACTTTTAGAGTCGTACTTCTGGAAATATATTTATGCTATAAGATTATTTTATTTCATTAAAAAATAATTATTTTTATTCAGAAGTTTTCAAACTTACTGGAATTCAACTTATCAAAAAAAACCATTTTGAATTAAAATAAATGATCACAAATTTGGAGAATTGAACTCAAATGTTCAAGATAGCAAAAACATTTCATAAAAACCAGAAGATATTGAAAAAGATTTATGATTTCAAAATAATATATGGACTAATGGAGTTTAATCATATCAATGTAGTGTTATCACTAATCAAACAATCTAAGCATGCGTTCGTCCACCCCCTCAATCGGTAGTGAATTTTAAGAAATGACTAGTGACAGAGGTTTTTGTTTTTGTGTTTTTGTATTTTTGCTGATTTTTGGTGTTTTGGTGGTCCATCCTGAGATGATTGAAGGTAGGACATAACTTGTAAAACAAATATTGATCTTTTGAATAAATACGAACTTCTTAAAACAAGTTAGTTCGACTGGAATTCGGAAATATTCCTCAACATTTTTTGTTGTTGTACAAAACAATTATGATTTTCAACAAATGTGGATAAATTGGAGGAATTTGTTGATTATGCAATTGATGTGTCAAGTAGTTTGTGTCTTTAGAACATAACTTTAATAGCTAGAAAGTTTTAAAACAAGTGGAAATCAACTATTTGCGTGAATTACCAACACTAATGTAATTCCAAAAACAACAAAGCATAAGGGGATATCCATTAATTGTGCATGTTTTGGAAGGATCTGTTAAGATTTATTCCTTATTTTTATTATCGGAGCTACTGAAATGCACTCAAAATGAATTGAATCATTTTCTAGTGACATTGATTTCAGATGTTCCCCTCACTATCTCCGATTCTGCTACTTAATCAAGATTTTTTATTAAATATGGAATGAAGAAAAAATAGAAAACAAAATTTATTGGCACCAAAAAGGCAGCCAACAAAGAAATCAATCAAAACTCAAAATTTATGCTTGGATCGCAATTTCAAGTAATTTATTTACAAAATGTATTTTATTTAGACATCTTGAGAGTTGCATGTCTATGGTAGATATTTTGAAACTACTTTGGCTGTTTCAAAGTTGGACATTTGATGATGATTTTTTGTAAGTTTAAAATCACGCATCTACATCATTTATGCTAAATAATATTAAATTTTTATTTTTGAAAACGAATTTTCCTTAAAAAATTAATATTTACCCTCAATATCAAACGGTACTTTTCTAGGTTTTTCCTCATTAAAACGTTCAATTAAAATCCATAAGTTCAAAATTTTCAATATTTTCAACAAAATTTAATAAAAACTCGATCATCATAAAAATTAGTAATTCCGACTGCATGACATCATAAATGCATTTTAATGCACTTTAAAACATTTTACAGCATTTTAATCAATTTGATGAAAATTAAATGCGAAACAGTGAAAATACTCACAATAATTATTATTTACGGACAACTTTTCAAGTTGCTTTGGAGAAAAGTGCATCACGGTAGCTGGTGTGCGTTGTAAGCCAAAGACAGTGATTATTATTGTTTCTTCCATATCAACTGCATCTCTCTCCATTCTCGACCAAGCAGCAAAATTTTTAAAATACAAGGATGTTAAAATTACAAACCCATCAACAAAATTGTTCAATAAAATCTGGTGAATCAGTTTTTCTGATAAATTTGGTGTATCACTTTTCCTGACAAACTTGCTGATTCCGTATTTTTTTGTTGTAATGAACTGACAGTCAGACATCTCTAGAAAACAGACCATTTTGAATTGAAAAATCGCTAAAACTGATTTTTCCATAAAATTTTATAAAATTATGGTTGGTATCACTTCTGGAAAAGAAATGTTGTCGTCAAATAAATCAGTTGACAAGTTTTTTCTTTGCGCAGTTTTTGAGATTTTAATGTTTTCAATGTTTTTCCATGTATTTTGTTGTTGGTTTGGCTTGATTGTTCTGTTTTTTTGCGCTTGATTAATTTAATTTTCAATTCCTTATTAAAAAGGCATTGATTGCATTATGGGAAAATTATTGTTGAGTGGAGTAGCAGGGATGGAGAAGTGGTTAAATTAGGTAAGTTAATATTGAGATGAGTAATCCAAATAAATGGGTCGTTCTCAATAGCAAACTAATTATTTAATTAACGCCTAAAAATGTTTTATTGAATTTGAGCTGTGCAAATTGGAGATCATTTTTCTGTTGAATTAATGAACTAATTAGACCGGTATTTGATCTAATTTTCACGATGACTTTTTTGATCTATTGAAGTTTGGATAAACAATTTTTTTGTTTTTGTCCAATTTTGTCCGATTCTGACGCATAAAATATTTTTAATAAAAAGTTAAAAAATACAAAAAATTACCAACCTCTGTGCCCTCATATTTGATGCCATTTAAAGCGATTCATGCACAGCATCAGCAATCAATTCGAACAAATCAAGACAAACGGTCAGTTTATTTTCAAGTTTAATTACGGAGATGCGATTTGGAGAATTTGGAATTCTTGAATTGTTCTCGAATGCGTGTCTCCATATTAAGCATATATCTGTTAAATGTCCTAAATTAAAGTAGAATAAATAGAATGCGAGTTAAACCAGGTTTTTAAAAATAATTGAAGAATAGTTTGTGCAATTACCTCAAATTCATGTATTTAACGAGAAGAAATTGGATCTCAGACCCTATTATAATATTTTTTAGAGTTGTATATTATGTAGTATAAGAAAAGAGTTGGATCAACATTCATTCATATTTTCTTTAAAATTTTGAATCGAGTATTTTGTGAAAAAATTTCAATTTTGTACTCAATAAGTTCTCAAGCTCTTGTGGCCCATGAAAATATTCCAAACTAATGTTCCATCATCTAAAGGCAATCTCTTCAATTTATAAGGAAAACTTTCAAAAAATTGAAAACCTTAAAATTATGCTGTTATGCTTGTAAAGTTCGTGCAACATGTCATTTGCGTCGGTATAATTATGCTACTTGTGCCGTCACAATTCCTCAGCAACAATTTTCTAGCTGAAGTGCTGTTGACTGATATATCCATTCAAGTAAATTTCAAGACAATTTCAAGATAATTAAAATATTTCTGGCATTTTGCAGAGCAACCGAAAATAGCTCAAGAAAATTTTGAATACTTGGAAATGCCGTTTGGCGTCTTACATTATTTTTTCAGAATTTTTGATAATTTTTAATCCGCAATAAAATTTTTAATGATTATTTAATTAATTAACATTTAATGTTTTTGGAATCGTCGGACTTTGTTAAAAGTTTGGAATATTGGTAACTTCTACTATTTATGAGGTATATGTAGATTAAAAAAATGTTAGTTTTTCAGAACATTTTTAAATCAAATTAAATATAAAATTAAATTTTGATAGTTTAAACAGGTTAAAAATACTTCTAATAAAATATTATAAAATTTCAACTTTAGCTACAATATAGCCATCGTTACATTAAAATACGATGAACTCCCATAATCCCCTCTTAGCCAACAAAATTTTTAATTAAAACGACAATCTTAATTCCAATAAATAACAATCCTAGCGATAATGTCTCTCATCAAAAGAAAATTTCCATGCAAATTCGCCAAATGGACCGAAAAAGTAATTTGCCAAAAAGATCACCACAGCTCAATATTTATGGAAAACTAAAAAACACACGCAAAACTCTAAAGTTTCGCATGAGCCAGCACTAAACATCGAATTTGTATTCATATTTTTATGAGTTTTGAATAAATTTTGGAGCCGAACGGGCGCAAGAGATGGGGAAAATCAAAAAAAACTCCATTGAATGTGAGTGATTGATACATTTTGACGGTTTTTAGAGTTTGTAGGGGTTTATTTGTCCAAATGACCGTTCGTTCAATTCGAAGTAACAATATCTTGCATAAATAATTAATATCGTTTCATTAGCTTTCATTTCCTGCATTCCATGAGTGCATCATCCTAAAGAGATTGCAAGTCTTGCAACCCTTCCCCAACGCATTAATAAATTTTATTATTGTTGTTTTAATCACTCCCCGTCGTTCTTCGATTTGTAGTAAATTAGTAAAAGGCGCCACAAAGGCATCTAATTTGATTTTTTTCGAAATGAATCCGAGTTCTTTTGAGGTATACTCGAGATTTATAAATATTTCGCCAACAATTTTTAAATACCGAAATGAGCGAAATGGGAAAAATAAGCGAAATAATCAAAAATCGCTGAATTGCGGTTGTAAAAAAACTTTAGCAATTTACAATCATTGTTCTTTTAACACATCTTTAAAGTATCTTCTTGCTTGATGGGTCTTGAGAGGATTTAAAGTAGATATGCCTCAGGGGTTTGGACAAAAGTTTAGATGTATCGGTTCTAAATATTTAAAAAAAGCCATGCAGCAAGAATAAAATATGAAAAAGGTCAAGAAGAGCAAACTTTTGGTTCCTCAAAATATTTCTTGTATCATAGGAAGATCACATAGCATTGTAATAATTTGAGTTGATAAACATTTTCTTTAATAATATTGTATTTAAATTTAATGATTCTGTAAAAAATAATTGAAACAACTTAAATTCCTCAAATCCAATAAATTAGCGACCTTCGATTTCCAATTCTTCCAAAATCATAAAATTTGAAGATATTAAACGACATGAAATAATGAAACATCTTAAAGACGCGAATATTATTAAACACCTCAATTTGAGCCGTTTTACCAATTTAGGTAATTTAAGTACAATTTAACCAATTCAATTATAATTCTCATATAAAAACTTCAAAATAAAATACACAAAAATTTCAAGAACCAAACACCAAAAAGCAAGAGGTGAACTTCGTTCAAGTCAATTTCCAAAGCATGACCATTAATATTTCTGATTTTTTCTGAATATGCTCGTTTGTTGTTCAATATTTCAACATTTTTCTCCTTTGTGGCCAACAAGGTTCACGAAATTATTGGGAAAAGAATATAAAGTGTCAAGAATATAATAAATGTAACACCCTGAAAAGATTCTGAAGACAGTTTTACATTAAGGAATATTGTTTGTAAAATCTCAGAAGTAAATTTCTTTTGAATGATAAGAATAACAATTCAAATGCAATAAAAAGGATATTTTCTTAAATTTAAATTTTAAAATTTCTTTAAGATTTTTGAATAATTAAAATGTTTTTCGGTGTTAACGACGGACAAGTCCAGAGAGAACTTAACCACCACAAGCAACCGCAACACAACACTTATACATTGAACAAGAAATGCGCGGGTTTCCTTACAACACAAACACTGCAATGATAACAATACCACCATGGTTCAAAACTTGTTTCTTTTGTTTGCCATCAATATGTGGTGGATGTCTTGAAGCTGTTTGTGGAGATCTTAAGATGTGATTGTGAGAGAGGATCGGTCAACTGAACACCAACAACATAGTTGCTCTTTTGATCTGTATGCTGTATTTGTGTTTGAGAAAAGTGAGAATGACGTTATAATGAATGTGTTCTTAGGTTTATGCTTGATATATTGGCTGATGTGTTTAAGATTTGGATATTGGTGAAGTTTTTTGGTTCTTTGATTCTAAATTTCAAATACCCAACACCTAAAAAAACTCGATCAATAATATTTATTAAATTATTTGAATTATTGCAAAATGAGAAAATTCTTCGATGATTTATCTGGTTTTTTGAAGGGTTTTTTGTTTTCTAGGCTCAGTATAATTTATAGAGTGGCGATTCTTAAAATATTAACATATATTCTTAAATTGTATGCAACGACATTTTAAAAATAAAATGATGAAGATTATTGAAACAAAAATTTTAATCTTTCATAAAAATTTCCTTTAACACCAAAAACCTTCCTCGAGTGAAATTTGTTTGCTGTACTTTGAGCAAAACAACGCGAAAGAACGTTTTCTTAGATTTTTCGTATTATTTTTAATTTTTATACTTGAAAGATCATGACATCTGATTTTTGTGGCTTTATTGTTGCCTTATTGCTGAGGTGTCAGAACAATGTTAACAGAATATGATGCAATACCTAATTGAACTTGATCTATGGCGCTGAGCTCAGCAATAATGTTTTATTTTCATTTAAATGCTTTCGAATAATAATGTGAGAAAAATTTTATTGCCCAGGTAATTCGAGTAATTTGTAGTGAGCAAGTTTATTAAATAATTACAAGATCATTAAAATTTTTATTCAATTCAATTAAGTTTTACTACAGTTTTCTTGCTTTTACTTACATTTTACGTTTTTACTTATAAAGCCATCGATGGCGATCGACGGGTAAACTGCCTGCACTTAATTATGGGCTATTAAAAGCTCTGGCGCATCTGAAATTTGAGCAACAAGAATAACTAATGAGTTGCTTCCGAATTTTCTTTTTCAGTAAGGTGAAGTCCATATGAGCTTTGAAAATCTTCTCTATTTTTTTGATATTGATATAATATAAAAATCCTTGAGTAAAATATGATTCAAATCTCTTCAAGTTTTGTTGGTTTAATGAACATCAATCCACTTCATCAAGTCAGTTTTTTTAAAGCAACCAAAATTTCTTAAATTATTTTTTGAATATATAATTTCAACTAATTTGCGAGTTGATGGGAAATTAGACATTCACTGGATTAGATCAAGTAGCAACAATATGTGTTTGGGAAAATATTAAGAAGGAAATGATGATTATTATTTCCGCATAGGATTAGTTCAAACGAGATGCCATTCTACCTCTTTAAACTTCTTACAGTTCTTGATAATCTACACTTTTCAAAATAACAAAAAAATCATTTTCTTACGCTTTTCTGGGAGGATTTGTGAGATTTCCGAGATTTCCTAGGCTTTGGCTATATATTTATTATTTTTGACAGTTTATACATTTCATCGACTGAACTGAAATGCTAACAGGTCGCTGGTGCTATTGCTACATGCAAACTTGAAAGGAAAATCATTCAAATCTGAACATATTAAGATTTCCTTCTTTCACACAAAAAAAAAATAAGCCAATAGTTTATTCAGTTCTGTTTAAATATTTACTTTGTAACTTATTGGAATATGCCAATATGGATTTGCTATGGCAAATGGTTTTGAGGCCCTTCATCTCTTGACTGTTTGTACGTCATTAAGAACGAAATGATATGCAAACAGAAAATGTTATGCAAAAGTATTGTGCATTAAGTAATTATGCATTTTTATGGTACGTTTGGTGCTTTATTGTGCTCAGAGTATATTTTCGACAAAATTTAATTATTTTCAAATATTTGTTCATATTTACGATCATCATTACAGTATTGAGCACTACTAGAACTTTCAACATGCTAATTAAGATTGATATAAAAATCCATTTAGAATTTTAATAAAACGCTGCACACATCTAATAAACATTGAATTGAAATTCAAAATATTTGCCAAAGACACAATTTATATTTTCCCAAATCAGATTAATTAATAATTACTAATTTAACTTTGTTTGTGCTCGTTAAAAAAATAGAATGTGCAACAAAAACAAGAGATTTGCAATATTTCCAATCAAAAATTCTGCGAGAGAGCTTTATCAAATTGTAAATACCAGATAGTATACTATCGTAAAACGTACGTGAACTGATTCCTTTAGCGCAATCAGTTGGTTATTAATATTTCATCTCATGAATAAACCATGATAGAAATCATTATAAAGAAAATTCATAAGAAAAGTTATTTATAAGAAGACTTTTTTCTATGAAGCCACACTTGAATAATGAAGGAGACTTTTATTTTACTTTTTATTCATTTTTTATTTGCTGGCGGAGCTACATAAATGTTGTATTGCTCTTTTTTGCATTAAAATAATGCTAGTAATGTTGTACTTGCAGTCGCAAACGACGATAATAAATGTGTGAATTTAATTTCTTTGAGGCATTTTATTCCTAGAATTTTTACTTTTATAGAAAACCTGTCTGGCTGTATTTTCGCCTAAAATTAGATCGAGCATCCAGCAGCTTCCATAATAGTTCTTTTAGCGTTTTTTCTTGTTGCTGGTTGTTTATGCTCGTTTATGGTTTTCAGAGTTGGAGCTTGGGAATAATATTTTATGTATTGATAATAATTGATTGTTTTTAATGTTCATGAATTATGATTTCCCGCTAAATCTTTTATTATATAAAGCGTAGATGTAAATGAGTTGAAAATGCAATCAACACCGATTGACCAAAACCTTTAAAATCTCTTTCAAAAATATCGGATATGGCATTAAGTCATTTTTGACATTAATCTGGTCAGATCTTAAATTTATTGTAAGATCATTGGACAGTTTTTGGAAATATGCTTGTTATAAGTCATGTTTATTAAATATTTAATGCAGAGGAAGTAAATCAATGTCAAAATCGAATGGAAAAATAAATATGATTAATAATAATTTACCGATTTTGGAAGCAAAAGTTGATGGTTTAAGTCACAACTTCATAAGTAAGTACAGATGGAATTGTAATAAGTTTCTGATTTTAACACGACTTGCTAACGGCATCAATTCATGTGTACTTATATATCAGTTGTTTAACTCCATAGTTATTACTCGCATATACCAAATGCATCGAAAACTCTGTAAACATAAACCCTTTATTAAAGTTTCATGTCGTTCCCAGTATTTGGAACTTCAACATCTCTTTTGGTCAAGAAATAATTTTATGTCCATAAACAGACTGAAGTGTCGGTTTTATTGAATTTCAAAGTTTTGCCTCGATTTCATGATTTTTCGATATCTGTCGATTTCAGTTTTAAATTAATTGAATATCGAAAAACCCATTTCAAGTTGCAATAAGACAAATAAATTGGCCATGCATTAAAAGCATTAAATATAACGACAAAATTGGCGGGAAAAATTGAATGGCTGTTGAAAATTGTTATCGCGCCTTAAAAAGCGGTCCATAAAGATATTGACTATAACAGTGCTCTTATGTCAAAAGTACCAACCCAGAGTAGAACTAGTTCTCTCTTCGCATAAGTACAAACCGTGGAAAATGCTGGAAATGGTGAAAAATGGTCAAGTTTTACGCAAATGGAATATGATTATTATTAATGCACTTCTTTCATTATAAGTTGCTGCATTGCGATATGTTTACCTTATGTGTGTTTTCCTTGTTAAAAATAAACCGCGCAAACAATCAGCGTTCAACGCAGAAATGTAAGCAATGTCCAAGTAATGTCGAAGAAAGGCGAAAAACGCAGAAAAACATAAACATTGTTTTAATTGAAAAAAATATCGCTTGATATTCCTAATTTGTTAAAAACTTGTACTCGATCGCCGTTTATTTTATAAGTATGTGACGCAGTTCGCGAAAAAATTGCGTATTTCCCGGATCAGAGCATGATTAGAGTCGAAGTGTGGCGCCATCTCTATTTTCCTTGATTGAAAAACATCTTCCAATACATGAAAAAGAGATCACAAATTTTATTAATGTTAATTTTAATAAAACTGAATTCAAATAAAGTTCTACTGAAAGTAGTCCCAAAAATTGCTTCTTACTCTCCCCTGTCCAGCATCTCTTCAACAACATAAAAGATCCCAATATTGTGTTGCTCTTGTTTGCATTTAAAAAGGCAAGAACAACGTATATATGGCCTTAAACAAGTTTAATTTTTAATTTAATGCGAAGTGTTTGTTGTTCGATATTCAATTTACATTTTCTTTTAAATTTTAACTTGCTTTTTAAGTTCCTTTGAAACTTTCAATAATACTTAAAAGTTTCAACACTAAATGGCTTTTAAGATGTTGTTACCAAAAATTTGTTGTTCCAGGATCAGACTAATTCGCTAATTGATGAAATGTGTTTGAGAATATTACTCGCAATGAAGGCAATTGAATACATAACAATTTGATAATTTTTTTTGAAAATATTTAAACCAACATGATGTTATTGAACACATTTTTCGATGCTCAGTTTTTTCTTAAAACCAGCCAACTCAACTGTCGTGCATAAAATTCATGTACAAAATTAAAAAAATATCGTAAAATCCACAAAAAGTCTTGAAATCTGCAATTCTATCAAAAAATGGCAAAAATTTATTTTCGCACCTTCTTTGTAGCTTTTTATCTTTTTGCAACTTTTTCTTAAGTTTGGCATCCAATTTTGGCTGCCTGTATTTGCTTTTGATAATTTCGCGTTATAAAATAAATTCGACTGTCTCCCGCGCTTTGCTTTTAAGTGAGCTGATTTTCTGAGATTCTTTGGGGGCTGCCTGATTGAATGTTTTTGTTTTTACGTTTGGATAATATAATTACAGCATTAAAATTTTTCTTTAATTTTTAATATCTTATTAAATTTTTCAAAAATCTTTTGATATTTTTGTTGGAAATATCCCTGAATTTGTATTTAGATCCTTCAAACAAAAATATTCGAAATCAGGTACCCCTAAAAAGCTTTCCTCCATTCTACTGTCTCTACCGCTTTTTGCTCTGTATCTTTGTCTTTGGCTTGCAATAACTTTAAAAACGAAAGAAAAGTCCGAAATCAGTAAACGCGAATTAAACGGAGAATTTAAGCGAAAATGCAGCAATCGCCAATAAGAAAACGCAACAGACGCGACTTACGACCAAAATCCAGTAAAATTTGCCTGCATTTTCGACGGACACTAACGAATTCTATCCATTGTGCCATTGTTTTAGGCCGAAGATAAGGAACACATGTATAACGTCATCCTCAATTGAATTATATATGTTTTTGCTCGAGCTGCATTCGTATTCCGTACATATTGTTTTGCAATTTAAACATTCTGTACGACATTTTGTCGCCTATATAAACGGGACAAAAAATATATTGCAGTCGACCAGTGAGTTGGGAAAAGATTTAAATGTTGAATTAAACTAAAAATTATAGAATTGTAAGTGGTGTTTTGTTAAGTAGGAAATATTTGCACCAAAGGAATTTCATTTTGTGTTTTCCAAATAAAATTAGCATTCTCTAGAATTATTTCCAATCTTGAGTACCCTTCGAAAATTGGAGTTTGGTTAACGTGGAAGCAATCGGAGAAACGCGGAGGAGAATTAATCACCTAATTAAATTTAAGTGATACTTGTTGGCTATTCACGGCAAGCCCATGCTTCATAAGAGTTACTTGATGCTCTTGATGGCTTTCATGCTCCTTTGTTTGATATTAGATGTGTCCCGAGAGCTTATTAAAATGTTAGATAGGAGGCAACTCTGAAAAGTACTGAACTAAATTGATAATTAATTGCGCGGAGCCGATTATGATGGTTTCTGCCTTGTGGCCATTCTTGATGGGTTTAAAATGCTTTTGAGGCTTCCTCATAGTCTCTTGTTTCTATTTTCCTGGGTAATTCATATAATTTTTAAGCTGTTTATGTTCAGAAAGTGTGCTGACTTAAAAATTGTTTTTAAGTTTCATTTAATTTTTGGTTTTTGGTATTTTTTGATCCGCTGGTTTGCGGCTACTTTGGCAGGTTTGTGATCAAAATACGAATTATCACGACTCACAAGAATATCAAAATCAGAAGTTTTGATGCAAAAATGTCGCTGGCAATTATCGCGTACAGTAGACATAACAAATGTTCTCTGTTTCTTTCAGTTTTCTTGTAAAATTCTTTAAATTGGAATTGGCTTATTTTTTTGTATCAATAACAGGGTTGTGGGGTCAAAATGTTCATACATTTTAAGGTGATTTAAAATGCTTATTAATATAACATTTAAAACATTTAGTTGAAAATTTGTTTGGAAACCTCAGAGCATTGAAGCCAACCCCTGCATAAAACTTTTACTTATAAAATTGCGTATCCCAGAAACAATGCGAACATTTCTCAGACAATTTGAAAAGAATTGCATAAATTGTCAATACCTGAAAGCCGTTTGTATGCTGTATGTTTTATGTTTCTACTGTTTGTTCTCAGCTTTGGCAGCAATAATTGGCGGTGTTCAATAAACGCGGATTTTGTGTCGCATAATAAATTCAACATTTATTTATGGTGTTAATTTTATTGCAAACATTTTTCAGTTGGTATTTTTTTTAACTTTTGGGGGCTTGCAGATCTCAACTAAATTATCGTTTCTTTAATTTAGTTTTGGATTTGTTTTGTTTGCAGCTTTTTAAAAGTATTTTGTGACTTTGTGTAATGTTGTTGAAAAGAATTTGCTGGCTCATTTTTTTGTCTTCTTTTTGAATGCAAGTCATTGTTGTTGAATTTTTTTAAGTTTAGTAAATATGGTGTTGAATGTCGAGAAACACTTAAATGGAATTCGAGCGATCGAGTAGTTTTTAGCGAGTAAGGGACTGGAAAATTTAATTTCTTAAAAATTAAGGTATTTTTATTTTAAATTAAAAGATTTTCATAAAAAAAAAATTATCTTTCGGTCTCAAATCTAAAATTTTCAAATAAAATATTGAATTCCCTTTAAAGAAAAATCACCCAAACCGAAGAAATCTGCCACTATTGAAATTAACTGACAGTTGGTTCATGTAACTCTATCCTTCTTATGGACTACGAGGTGTTAACATATTCATATTATAAGATCGCCAGTTCGTGATATATATTGGCTTTTGTTGCTCATTTATTATGTTTTATTGTTCCATAAAAGCGAAGCATACGATCTTATAAAAACAATCCGCACATAAACATAAAAAAAAACATTCAAGAATTCGATTTTGTATTTTCGTTTGAATTTTTGTTATTTTTTCGTGAAAACTGAGAAAAGCAGCATTTGTGAAATCACTGAAAAGGCATATTCACAATGCCATAATAAATTGGCTTCCATATATGTAAATGCTTGCGCATATGGTCTGTGCTCCAGCTACAACGAGCTCACAGTTCGTGGAAAGGTTTTCGATTTGAATCGCGCGGTCCGCAAAAAATTCGCTAGAAATTCTCTATCAAACATAAATTTCACATTTAACACCAAAAAAATGGTCTTTTGAATGGGGAGAAAACTTTTTCTATAGAACATATTATTATACGGTATTGGAATATTAAATTTGCTATAAATTTTGTTTTGCTCCCAAAAATGATACAATCTTCTACATTTCTATTCCAACTAAATTTATAATAATTTGCATAAAACTTTACAGAACACTTCAGATTTTAGAGAAGAAAGAAAAGGTTCGAACAACCAAACGGCTACAATTTGCAATTATTCATTTTGATGGCTGGTTTCCTTCTTTTCCTTTGCAATAAATCGTTGTGGCAGCTTAAGAAATCTTTGAAAGAGGTGACTGATGGTAGTGATGCACATTAATCGATTCCTTCTAAAGAGTTTTCATAAAAATTCAATTTCATGCATCAAAATTCAAATTAAGATCAATTTTTTGCGCTCCGTGTCTCGAGTAGTTTTATTATATTTATTTTTTACTGGAGTACGCAGAAGACGGAATCATAAGGAATGATGCAAATATGGTGTGATGCACAAAACAGCAATTTAAATATATTTAATTTTGTTTTTTCGGTTATGGCAGGAAAGAAACTATAAAAAGCTTAATATGCATAAATAATTTCCTCAAAAAAAGATGAGATTTTTGCGATGCATAGAAACATTTTATTCTTCAAAAGGATTTTCTGAGTTTCCCAACTTTTTACCATCATCACATAAATCTTGAAAGAATCTCCCTGTAATTCCATAATTATCAAACCCTTGTTGGCTGTTACTCTTAAGTGCATGGTGTTGCAGCGGATGATAATGCAAAAACAGGCATACAAGAGTATGAATAATTTGAAATTGCTCGGATGGCTTGAAGTGCAGCAAAAAATTAGTTTTTCTTATGTTTTGTGTTTATTCTCAGTTTTCACTTTTTCTTTTTTCATTTTTATTCACCAATTTTATATTTTAATTCCATTGAACGCGACTTAAAGAAGTTTAATGCGATTTAAGGAAACCTCAAGTATCAAGAAACATTTGCCCTTCACACTTTGATTCAGAAATCATGATTATTTTTATGTAAGAATTAATGATGGCTGGTTGAATATACGATTTTGTGAGTTTTTGTTGAGGACTCGATAGTTTGTTACGCGAGTAAATTTTTTGTTACATTATAGCTTGTTACGTTTATGCTAAAAACTTGGTTTGATACATTGGTTCGATTCGGCTTGAAATAAACTCATATTAAGCCATTAAGGTAAAAGTAAATTGTTGTTTTTTTTTGAAATTTTGAAGGCCGTTAAAAGAAACTTTTTTTTTCTAGACATACATTTCTAATTTTTTTTTTATGTTAAAAAATTCACGCCATTTTATAAAAAATCTAAGAAATTATGTAGTCTTGAATAATTTTAACATTTTATAGGATCGCTCATCGTAAAATAAATCTAAAAAATTTCATTGACGCAGTATCGGCCATAATATTTAATTGGATGTTTACGACTTTAATATTGCAGATCATCATATAGAACGGGTTTTTGCTTAAATAAATGTTCCAAGTATTCAAATCTGGTGATAAATCCCAAAATTTAATTGCTGGTTCTCGCTGTTTTTATTGAAAACACTTTTTTAATCATTCGAGAGGATAAAAAACATAAAAGCATAATTTTCAAATAAAATTAGCAATACATTTTTCCGTATGTTTCGTATATTTTGGTATATATTTAATTTTTATAATATTATATTGTGTAACGTATTATTATTGTTAAACGTTTTGTACGGCTCAAGCAAATGAGGATAAGAGAATTTTGCAAAATTATACACGAGACTTGTGTGCATGGAGCTTCTGTGGAATCTTTTTGTATTGTTTTCATTTTATACTTGCATTTGAGTTATAAATACAACCAGATACACTACTATCTTGCTATACAAGAATAAATTCAAATAAAGTTCTGTTCAATTTCGTGTAGATAATATAGAAGATGTAATTATAAGTCAAGGAGTAAACATATTGATCAATGTACTTTATCTAAAAGTCAATATTCATAATAAAATTCAATTCAACATCATGTCAAAACTAAATAGAACCAACTAGCAGCAATTTATCATAATGACCATTACTTGTTTACTTGGTTCTGCATTAAATTGAAAACAACAAATATTATATGTTAATTTTTAAAAGCATGTATTAAAATTCATCCGAGTTTTTTTTGCATCATTTTTCATTCTAACTTGCGGCCAAATACGAGACCATCCAACTTCTCACAGATGGATTAAGAGGAAACTCGCCTGGAAATAACCTGCAAAAGGAAGAAGAAGTGTCCGATTTTATATTTTTGCAACAAATAAACGTAATAAAATTAATTAGAGTGTACAATGTAACGTAGAAATATTAAATCGGTAGATATTTGATACATTTTGTTCGAAAGGCTGCTGGTCTGTTAGTTTTGATTCTTTTGATAGTTTTAATTTTTTAGATTAAACTAACTGTTTTGAGGAATAGTTCGTGACTGCTTCAGTATGTTTTGGACCTGAGTTATTCTTGCAAGAAGCAGTAGAACATGCGGGCTTAAATAAATGTTTCATTAGAAAAAGTTGAGAAATAGACAGTTTAATGATGGTTCTTACAACTTCCGAATAATATTAAAAAGGCTGAGCGTTGTTGTTGGGAGCAATGATGAGCTAGATTTGTTTTAACGTCTAGATCTCAATGCTGGTAAAATTAAACCGCAAACATGTATGATTATTATTAGAAAATAAATATCCAGAGCGGACCAATTTAGGATTTTTTTCAAATAATTACTGTGAAATATAGAATCACTTAAAAGAATGCTAAATGTGTAGTAGTTATTCAAGTCTACAACTATACGGTCTTTCCCTGAGATTTATCTCAAATCTCGTGCTCCTATTATTTTTTTGCGCTTTTTCGAGCATACATAAACTTTTGACCATAATGGCAATTTCTTATCAATACAATATATTTCTATCTAATATATAAATAAATCTAATACATTATTAAATTAAATATAACAATACAATTCAACTATGTTATTTAGTTGCACAACTTTCATATAAGGTAAAAGCTCCTTTCTACAATGTGTCTTTCCGCACAATTTATGATTGCGCAAATTATGCTATACATGTATGCTGCAGCTTGATTATTATTGAAATTGTGAATTGTATTTTAAATTGTTGTAAACTGTAGTTTAATGTAATGTTTTAATTGTGATAAAGTAATCGACCAACGAATTCCATTGGCAAACTATTTAGCGTGCAAAAAATTGAATTATTAAAATCATATGTATAGCGAAACTAGAGGTAAATCGACAAAAGTTAGAAGTATAGTTTTATAAAAGCAAAGATACAGTGTGCTTTACATAATTTATTGACCAAACCGTGGTGCTGTAATTTTGTAATTTAGTCGTTTGACCATAAATGCACATAATTTGTTCCGTTTAATTGCACTGAAAGCCACAATTTACTTTATTTACGAACTTTCTATTTGGATATCTCTGATCTACAATCTCGTGAATAATCTAAAGTATCTTAATGGTCTCCAGAATATTTAATATCGTTTTTCCTAAAATTGTAAGCACAGAAGGTTAAGGTATGGCAAAAGATTTTTAAAGTATAGAAAATATAACGTGTTGAACATAAATTGTCAAGAAAATACGTTTTAACCTAACATTTTCCTAAAAATACTTCAGAGGTGAAAAAATTATGCAAAACCATCACAATTATCCAGGGGACCCCAAGATCTTATAATATCTGAGTTATCTCGAATATCAGCAGTTGCTTCCCGCCTTGCTACCAAACTACTAAAGCAACCACGTTCAAATTAATTATAAGAACAAAAATTTATCAGGAGAAGCGTGTGGCGAGGCCAATTAATTATTGATCAAGAAAACAACAGCAATTGCTCACAAATCCTAAGTCAAATTGTATTTAAAGTCGAACAACGTTTTAATTGCATGTTTTATCAATTTATGGCCGTTGCTGGATCAGCCAAACGACAGTAGCCGTTGAAATCTTTCACATTTTTTTCCTCCACAATATCCTACTTTTTGCTTTCGAGATTGCCAGACTGAACCAAAAATCATGTCAAATTCATCAAATGTATAATCAAAAACATACAATATAATAAAAGTATGTTTTCCTTTTAATTTTATTAACATATTTGATTTAGTTTTATTGTCGCAATTAAATTGCGTGATAGACAGGCATGCATAAGCTTTAGATTTATTTTCTTCAGATATGCTAAAAGACCGTTTTATTGTAGATCGATTTTATGACTGATCACAATCTACCTAAAATTGAATTTTATTTGTTTTTGGTTTATGCTTTTTCTTTCGACTTTTTATGAAAATTTTGATGGAGATTTCCGTAGAGTTGCGTGATGAATTATTTTAGAAAGAGGTGGATCTATAATAATTGTCTTTTTGGCATTTGTTACGAAATCGATCTTTACATTTTAATGAAAATATCAAGAATAAAAGTAATGTCCTTGCTCATTTTTGACCATTAATGACATTAATGACATTAATGACCAAAATATTATAATTCACCCCTGACAAAACTACAAAACTCCTAAAGCTCACTCATACCTCAATAATGAAAACTGGGCTAAAAGTTGTAAATCGCTGATTGACTTGAATAAGTTTAACTCAACTTTATAATTGGCCTGAAGAGTCAATATACTGCAGCCATAAATTAATTTAGCCATCGTTATTGTCAAAACTATTTACTCGCAATTATTTAGCCATAAACGAGCGCTGGGACGGTTTTATGAGCGTTTTAACAAGCTCTACAGCAATTATTCAGCGTGGCTTCGGTGAGCTGTAAGAAAAGCAGGGTTGGACTGTGAGATATATTAATAACCATCATGAGTATAGTGCATCAGATATACTCTCTCACTGCAATTAAAAGTGTTTAAATAAACAGCAATAAAAGTAATCGCCATTCACTTGCTTGACTCGTGTAAATTCAGTTATTTAGTTATTTAGTTATTGTTTGCTCATTTGCATAGGCTGCCGCCATAAATCATACCAAACTGCAAAACTATCAGGTACTATGCAATAATGCAATAATCTGCATAAATAACTAATAAATAGAAATATCAGAAATCTATCCTGAGAGGAAAACAGCGAGAAATGTTTGCCTCATAGTTGTAATTAAAAAACCAATTGCAATTGAAATGCAGCTTCAAATGCATTAAATCTGCATTAAATCGATTCCAATTGCTAAAACATCAGTGATTGGCACTGTTGAGGATTTTTATGAATATTTTCATTCAAAATGTTAAGTTCATTTGACATTTTAAAGTAGCCCTGATGAGTGAGAAATATGAAGTCATAGAAATATCAAAAATAAATATATTTATCAACTCATATTCATATTTTTTTAGAGTGCTTCTTAAAAATGTATTATTAACATATTATTAAACTTTTTGCCAGTTTGCAAATAAATCTTATCAGCTTGGTTAGTAATATAAATAATAAAATATTCATATTTCTGCGATTCTCAATAATATTGCAAGTTGTTCTGTTGGTGTGCTGCTATAATATTATTAGAAAATTTATAGTGATACACTCAATGTTGCACTATAAAATTATAAAACTATCAAGCATAAATGCAAAACTCTATGATTTATGAACGCAGTTTGCCTAGTTTGTAACAAAACTGTTAAAAATTGGCAAAATAACAAATTTACGAAATTTGCATTGTGAGTGCTTATAAATTCTCATTAATTTCACAAAACTGTCACAATTCTTTGGAATAATATGATAAATTGGTTTGCTAGGTAAATTTGGTAGATCGAGAGTTGTTCCAGCCACCTCCACATAAAATAGTGAAAAATAATAATTTACATGCCGTAATAATGAAGTATAAGCACACGATTGTTGGCGAAACAGTTTTTATTGTTTTCTAAATATTTTATAAATTTATGCTGAGTATTTTTTGTTAAATTTTAAAGTTTCTGCAGTAGTCTGACCTGTAGTGAATGTTTTTCTAATTCTTGAAAATATTATGTTTATGTTTTGCCGTTAAGCAATTTATGTGAAATTTGTCAATTGCAGTTTAATTCCCTTTAAATTGTCAAAATTCTGATTAAATTGTCAATGTTGCTGATAGAGCTAAAATTTATGAGTCAATCGTTTTTATTTGTTGAAAAATATTTAAGTGAATCCCAATGCATTCGCCAATCCACAAGTCGCGATTCATGAAAATCATAAAATTTCGCAGAAAGTCCAAAACTCCAATATTAACAAAATATAAAAAATGCAAACACAAAGTTCAATTCGAAATTTTGCCAAACCA
The DNA here is from genome assembly GCA_038502155.1 of Parochlus steinenii. NCBI lineage: Eukaryota > Metazoa > Arthropoda > Insecta > Diptera > Chironomidae > Parochlus > Parochlus steinenii. Next base: position 2,123,444 of record JAXCIN010000048.1, on the reverse strand, counting down.
GAAATGTGATTTGTTTTCAATTTTGTTGTTTTTTTTTGAACTTTAATTTATTTGGATTTTCGAAACTGATTCAAAGCGAAATATCAGAAATATCAAAATTACTATAAAATATGATTTAACGTATGCTTTTAACATAAAATTACATTCACGTTTGCGATGTTTACGCGGCGTAGGCGTCAAAAAGGCGCGCTTTTCATGCGTTTTAATGAATTTGAATTTCCGTTCATTCATACTTGCCCAGCTATGGTTAATAAGTTTTGAAAAATCATTAGTGGAAAAGAGGCAACACCGGGGAGGATATTTAGTATATTTATTTTATTACTATTTAGCCATATATACATAATTCAACTTGTGGGATGTAAAATATTGTAAAATATTGATTGATATTCTGTAAAATTAAGGGTTATAGCATAAACAACAACCTAATAACTCCAATAATCACCCCTCTAATTTATCAACACTTCGATTTATAAAAAACTCCGTTTTCGAAAGAAATTTGAATTTTTATGAATAGGAAATCTCTTCTTCTTCCAAATACGATGATATCACGTAAAAATATCAATTTCTAGAAATTTTTGGAAATTTGTGGCATAAATTACTGAGAACTAAAAATTTAAATTATGTCGAAATTATGTAAATTCAGTAAGTTCCGTAAATTTATTCCAAATTTAAAAACGCTTCATTTGCATTTTTAATTACTTTTAACACTAATTTTCGTATTTCTCATTTCTTTGCAGGTAAGAGGACAATTCCACTGTTTGATCGTATTATAAGCAAAGCTAAAAATCGTCTTACAAGACCTTTGTATAATTGAAGCAAAAGAAAATTAATGAGAGCGTTGAAATATGTGTCTCAAAGATGCAAATGGAAATTGGTAAGCGAAACCAATAACACGTTATTATCCAGAAAAGACACTTTCAAAAGGAAGTTAAGCACAGTTTATACTTTATGTACACAAACAACAAAAACTAAATAAACTACAAGACTGTTACAACGCATAAACAAAATTGATGATAAAAAGCAGGGAATCGTATGTTCCAAATGTTTTACTGAAAAATCAAAATAATTTTCATTTAAAAGAGATTAATTGCTACCGTGATTGCACGCATTCAAATTATAAAATAAATTATCTAGAAAGATGGAAAATGATTAAGTTGATCAAGTGGAGCTGAGAGAGAAGAGGAATTATATTGATGTGTAATTTTCTTATGCAAATGATGCTTTTTTTGATTTTTAAATGTAGTCGTTTAAATTATAGCTTGAATGAAATAAACATTTTAATCGATTGGAAACAATATTTTTGTCACATTTACATTACGACAAAAAGTTCTACGTAACGAACCTTTCCTCTAATTGCTCAGTAAACTTAAAATATGGCAAGTGCTGCCTCGTCTATTTAAATACTATTTAAAATGATCCCAAATGTTAATAATCCAGCCAGGCGTCAAACTCCATGTACCTACAATTGATTTATCACCAAAACCAGAAAGATCCATCAATTATGTTTGCGACGTTGGCTGAAACAATGAAATTCAATTTCCATGTTGCTCATATTTCTCATAAATTCTCATGTTGGCTTTCCAGTGTTTTTCAGTATTTTCACGGATGTTACGGATTCTCGCCTCTTCTTGGATTGTTTGCTGCCTTAGTGCTTTTGTTTTGAGTGCGGGTATTCAGTATTGCGATCTTAATTGAATAATAATGTAGCCAGGGAGTGCCGTATTTGCTGCCAACAAACAAAGTATTTTTTTTTCTAGAGCTAATATTGTTGAAAATAATGTATTTGACTCTTCTAAAATGGGAAGTGTTGTGTAGTTGACTAGGAAACAACATATGAAGGAAACTTTGTTTAAAATAACAATTTATTATTGCTATTTTTAAGAAAATTGAAGTATGTATGGACAAGATTGTTTTGAACGCAATAAATGAAATTTTAGGTCAACGTCAGAGCGCTGGAGAATCCCTAATACAAAAAAAAATTTCATGACCATAAAGTTTTTCAAATAAATTAAATCAAAACTGTATGCTGGAATATTGGGAGATATTCAACAAGAAACAATACAATAGTATAAAATGTTGAAAAAAAAATTAATTAATTTGACCACACTAAAAAATCTGAAACCGATTTATTCCAAAAACTAATATTTTTAAAACTTCCAACTAAAGTCTAAATTTATATTCCTAGAAAAAAACAATATTTGTGTATGTTTTTCTTGAAAATTTCATTAAATTCAATTACAAGCGAGCAATCAGCGTTTTGATTGTGGCGTTATGGGAATTGCCTGATAAATGCTAAATGCGCGCATTAAATCAAATCAATTTACATTCGCTGGAAATGTGGTGTTATTTAATACTGTTTTTAATTGATTAAAAATGTGAATTTATAACATTAAATTTATCAATAAAATTGCTCTGTAAATTGAAAAACTGGGGAAACGAGCATCAAATTGAAAAATGTTTAATCATTTGTAGCGCATTATTTAAGGCATGTGTTTTTGTCGATTCTGTGCTCGATTTGTGTACGGTGGTTGCTCCACTAGTTCGCCAACCAAATTGGACGATTTTATCAGAGAAAAAAATAATTGATTTTAGTTTAAAAATAGAACTTGAATGTAATTTTAGTTGTTTTCAATCTTTCAATTTTTACTTCAACAAAAAAAGTTGTTGAAGTCCTGGATTCATCAAAAAAAAAAAAAAAAAAAAAAAACTCTGGAAATTCGCTTAAAATGACTAAAAATTGGTTTTTGTAACTTCTAAAAAAAAAATGATTTTTGAAAAAAAATCAAAAAGTGTCCGATTCGGTAAAATTCGCCGTATTCTGTCGATTCCACCTTCCAGGGCCCAAACCACTTGACCGATCTTGATTAAATTTGATCAGTTTTTCATTTTTTTGATCCGAGTTAATGCAAAAACATTGTATTTGTTTTAAGACAATTTCCAAAAAATTTTCCGAAAATATTTACCAAGAATTCAAGCTTCAAAAAGTACAAAATGTCAAATTTTGAACTGTATAATTCCGATTTAAAATTTTAGAATAAGGTTTTTTTGATCATACGCAGAGCGGAAAGGCTGGTTTTTACGATCGGGCTGGTCCTTCGAGTACCTGTCATACAAAAGTTTTGATATTTTGTACTTTTTAGCAATAACATTTGTTTCATTAAGGCAAAGATCATAAAAATATGTAGTTAGGCTGTAGTTGATGCTAAAGATTGTGATCCAGTAGTGATAAAACCTGATTGTCAGTCAGAGCGCTTCAATTCAACACAATTATCAGAAATGTTGCACATTATTCCCGCGCGGCGCTGTGATCGGATATTTAAATTTGGGTTACATATTTTCGAATTTCCTAGAGTTTTATCGCTCAAAACAAATTCTAATGGACCTAAGTTATGATTTTGTTGAAGTGCCTGCTAAAGCCCCAAGCTTTTCCGATTTTTTTTTTTGTAATTTATAAATATAATTCTCGTGTATGAGATATTATATTCAATTTTTTTTTCCGTAGAAATTTATGTTATCGAAATATATACACAAGAATATTGTATATTTATTTTATGATGAAACTGTAGAAAAAGGGGTAGTAACACTTATTATTTTCATTGGAACAAAATTAACTGATATGTTTTGTATTTTACATTGGACATGTAGCTTTTTTTATAAGTGTAGATTTTTAATTGGAATTTGTTAATAATTATGTTTTTATGTTTATTTATGATAAATGTGTCAACTTTTATATTTTCCAATTATGTCAAACTTGGTTAAACATTGAAAACATCGAAAACATCTTGGCTGAAGTAACAAGAATTTTAAACATTTCAAAAATGATTCTAAAAATTTGTACAAGCACTCTTTATGATAAAAATTCAACTTGTGTTGTTATTTTGTTTGCCTGAGATGGCAGATATTGCAGGAAGTGTACAAAACTTACAGTGATGCCTACATACTTATTTTCTTACAAACGCTTTTTATTATTCTGTTATTTGGTTGCTCATAAATTACCAGAGGGAATAACGAGCCAAACAATATTGAATTTATTGAATTTATTAGAATTTATTATTTATTTCGAGTATTGGAAAGAAATATATGATATTCCGTGATGGTTACTTGAAATATTTTGAAAAATCAGCTAATTTATTAGTTTTTATTTAAAGCAAATTTTTTCTAAAAATAAAAAATTTTTTTTCGATCCAAAATCTTCAAAACATCTCAAAAAGCGAACAAACTTTCTTCCAAGAAAAGAATTATTATGTAAATTCAACCTTCGAAAGCACTTCGCACATAAAATATGATTCCACCTAAAAGCAGAAAGCATTTAAATAAGTTTACTAAACAATTTATTATTATTTCTCTTATATTTTTCTTATTCTCTATCATTGTCTGTCATCTCTTATTGAGCTTGTATACGAGCAGCCAGATTTTGGTTCTGAAATTTTCTGTGCTTGGGTTTATAAGGTATTTCGGTTGGTAAAATTAAATTGCTTTAAACCAGCAAATGCCATCAGTTAAGTTCAGTATGTGTTTCCACCATGCTATTAAATGTTTAAAAATACTTGCAATACTATACTACACAAAAGAAAGAGTCCAGAGAAAGAGATCATCTCCCAAAGTCAGTCCATAAGTCACGACAGCGTAAAAGGCCAGCCAACTGCTTAATCGAATCGTTTTCATCAATTGTGCTGGATAATCTGGATGTAGCCGTTGGAAAGTTGAAGTTTTTAATTCATTTTTGACACAATTTTAATTCACAATTTGAATATTTTGGTTAAAGGCTGGGCTCCAATCTTTTAATAAGATTACTGGGTAATTGGTGATACGAGTTATGAATATTTTTTGACGGTGAGGGACATTGAAGAGTTTCGGTGGCTGCAAAAAGTTGGCTTGGATTGGGTGTGACACAATGTGTTATGGAAATTTAGTTCATTATGAGACTTAAGCAAAAAGCTTTGAAAGCATAACATTTTTAAGGAGGTTGAATTAGTTGAAGAATTTTAATACTCATCAAAAATAAAACAGTATAATGTCCTCCCTTAACCAAGTCCCCATTAATTCGTGGTGTTTGGTGTCGTGGCCACTTAATAAGGGAATATAATTAAAAGTAAGCTCTCCAATAGCGAGCAGCCATCAACCAGATATCATCTCCCAAAAAAATAAGAAAAATTTGCTTTGCATGAACTAGTTAGTTACAAAGAAAAAGGGCAAAATGCAGCAAAATTCAACTTAAAACAGAATAATTCTGTAAAAACCATGAATTACACCATAAAATAAAGAATATTACTTGAATATTATAAAATTTAAACTGATGTGAAGGAACTGGCAAACTGGAGAAAAAGCATAATAAATATCGTTTCAAGTGTGAAATAAATAATGATGATCCTTTAGCTCCGATAAATGCATATTTTTTGTGCTGTTTTGCAAGACGAATTGGTTGAAACGAATCGAAATGGAAATAATAATGGCCAGAATTTGCACGCGAAATGGTAAATTGCAGAAATTTGAACAAAATGTATGAACATTCTTGATTTTGCTGCAGAATTCTCGGTAAAAGAAGTCCACGAAAAAAGCAAATGTGCACAATCAGCTCACAACAGCACATCGAATCAATACATAATTGCTCGTACATACTCGAAAACAGCGTGTACGTGATCGCGTTAATGCTATGCCGATGCCAATTGTTTTGCCTTCATGTCATCTCCAGCAACGCAATAAATGAAAATAAATGAAATAAAAAAACGTTCAGGCATCACAAACATCATACCATATTCATCTCTCTCGGCCGAATTAATTGCAATCAACAATTGAATGCCATAACTGACTTTCTGAGACGAAGAGCTGTAAACTCACTAAACAGGCTTATCTGGTCGAGGTCCTTTTGTGGCGCTGCAAATTGTTGAAAATGTGATTTTTGTAATTAGCTGGTAAAAGTTCAGACATCAATAATGATTGTATGTATTGTATTGTGCAACTTTATAACTGTTTAGTTTGGATTTGGTCAGAAAAGCGGACTTTGCAGATAAAAATTACAATGTTGGACATTCTGTCAAAATGTGTTTCAATTCATTGTTAAAGTTGCCTGTTCTTTTAATGACCGCACTTAAAATAATAACCTAAAATATTAAATTGTAAACGACTTTATTAGTTCATATACGTTTTTTTGCAATTAAAGTATTTTACACCTTTGCTGTGTATGCCCTCAGCGACAATTTAGATTGACTAACTAATAAATAAATTAAAATTTAAGTGAGAATTGGTAACATAATTCTGTAGGGAAAGCATCTGCCAGCAAAGAAATGTAATTAAAAAGTGTATAGCTCTCTTAAGCAAAAATCAATCTCAAATATTTAAAGCTCTGCAGAAACTTTAAATAAAAACTTCTCTTTATTTCTCCAAAAAAGAACTGATCATTCGGTTAATCCTCATCCTGACAGATTAATTGGTGCTTAAGCAAGGTGTTGCTCCAACGTTCAATTACACGTAATTTACGTCTGCAATATTGTGCCTGGCACAGCTTTAAGAAGTAATTAAATGAGAATTTGTAAAACATAAAAAAAGATAAAAATCTTTCGTTACACAAAAACACAAAAAATACAGAACGACATGGAAAGACACTCTTTTTGCCTTTTGCATTGTGGATACTGAAAAAATGCATTAAAGTTTTTCTGCATAAAAATGCAGCATATGCATGCATATGAAGTGCAGCTTAAATAATCTCACAACTGGAGAGCTATCTTGAGCCTAACTGAAGTGTTAAAGGCTTTTTTGCGACTCAACTTCTTCAAGTATGATAATTTTTATACTAAAGCGTATCTAGAACGCTTGCTTGCTGCCTAAGATTGCTTTGTATCTTCTATCAGTTGTTTTCAAAAGCAGTTGGGCTCTTGCTTTATAGATTTGTGTAGCTTTTTGCTATAGCTAGCCTTATCCAGAAATTATTCTACTCTTTGTTTGGAAATTATCCGAAAACAATTCAGCAGCATAAATTGCGAATTTGTAGCAGTTTCAAACAAAACAGCTCCATGTGCAAATGGTGCTTTATTGCATTAGAATGAGGGGAATGTATTGAGATAATTTTTTCAGCTTTAAAAAACATCAAATGCTGCATCGTATGAATCTGACTGATTTTTTTATAAACTGTGCAAACATTTCTCCCTGCAGCCACAAACTATAAGCATAGAAAAATGTAATCTGTAAATGGGCAAACCACTTCTATTTTAGGATGCACAATTTTCTCTAGTTGCCTTTTTTCTGTAATTTATGGAAAATTCATTGTTTTCATTTAAATCTTCGACTTTTCTTAACAATACTGTGCAAACAATTCTAATAAGAACTTCAGAATATTTAAAGAATATTAAACTAATAACACCATAGAAAATGCAACATTTATCGGCTTTACTACTTAACAGAAAAGAAGCTACAATACTGTACTTGAATACACCACAAAGGAATTACTGTGGAATACATTTTATTATCGCCTTTTGAAAAAATCAGAATAAATCAACACATGAATATGAGATGCTAAAGCTGCTGATGCATAATTTATTGGCGAGTTTGCAACTTCTCAACAGTTCTACTGTTTGGCGAAAAATTTAAATTTAAATAAAGTCTAATCAACTGAATCATGAATGCATAAACTTGTAGCTGTTACACAATTAGATAGTGTCAAATGAATGCACTTTTTGTTGCAGTCTCGTAAATTTTTTCTGTAATTCCCATTTATAAAAGAACAGATAAGATTCAGCTTCATGCTTCTTGTTTCCTGTAGTTTTAATTTTTAATTATTTTGTTCTCGCAAATCAATAGAAATTATTAATGAAATCGCGAAATGCTTAATGAAAATGCGCAATATATCCGCTATTTTAGTTCCATAAATCACAGCGGGCGCGGATTGCATGTTAACGCTGATTGCATGCATGCTTTCTTGGAGATGCAAAATTTGTTCTAATGTGTTTCTGGTAGCTTCTATTGGATTGTTTTATAGCTCATTAGGCTGTAAACTCAAGATTTGTGAATGATCATAATTAAGATAGAGTGAGCCTCGTATAATAACATGTGTTGACAAAGTGAAACTTTTACATTTCTAAAAATTACAGGAAATATCTAGTGCAAATATCTCATAGATCAATAGAAGAAAAACAAAGAAAATATGCAAAAAATTCAATAATGTCGAGCTAGAAAGTTGCCCTAACCATTCAACACTTTTGATCTGTGAACTTATTCGTCGACAGTTAAGTGAAACCACCCAAGTCACAAATCACAATAAGCCAACATTAAGTCCAAGAACAAAATACTTATGGCTATTCTCTAACACTGTCATACTTTCTTGAAGACATATTTATAAGTCACTATAAGAAACTTAAAACAAGCAATCGACAATCTTTCACGCTTCAGTACATTTCTTATTTTCATAAATGCTAATTTTGCCGAGCATTTTGAACTTGTTCCGCTTCACTACGTCGCTTCTATTAGAAAAACCCGATCGGTTTTGATATCTCGAGTGCAAAAATTCATTAAAATTTTTATAGAAAAGTAATAAAAGCGAGCTAAAATGCAACTTACTAACTAAGAGATACTTTTATAGTCTTATTCACAGCGATTTTTATTAATTAATGTTTTATGCGGCTGTAATGCCAACGTGTTTGCGCTATCGATAGTTTGTGCCATTAGCTGGCGAAACATTCACCCGAAATGATCAATTAATTGATATGTGATCAGTATGCAATGGTGCAGTGATATTTTAAATTGCATATTAAATTAATTAACAACTTTTTGCAAAATGCTTTGAACAATTTTTTCATGCATTTTCTATGTATTTTAATGGTTTGGCGTGTTTCAAGCAGAAATTTCATGATAAGAACGATATTATTTTTATTAAAAAAATCTACTTTCGAATATGCAGTTTCTTGTTTTTGGATTGCAGGGTTGTTTATTTGTAAATGTGTTGTTTATAAATGTGACATTTTATTTATTACGGTAGTAACATCAATTTTTATCAACATTACAAAATTTTTAGTAGAGATCATTGAAGATTTGCAGATCATTGAAGATCATTAAAGAGTTTGAAAAAACATTCACTGATTAAACGACTCTTTCAAATCCCAGTCATAAAATGAGTCTTAATAAATGCTGAAAAGCGTTTCAACCATTTTATGTTTCAAATAATTTCAACATGATTAACTTTTTCATAAATTAAATATTTAACATCTATTTTACTATTAAGTGCAACATATCAATTTTTCCATTTTTTCACAACTAGAAACATTTTTACAAGAAATTATTTTATGTATAAAAAAGAAAGTATTTCACTTATTTTGCTTACATTAAAAGAAATAGCATATTTATGTCAACTACATTGCAAAGTATCATTTGTCAATAGTAATTAGCCGAGATGTTTTATTAGCTCGGCAAAACGCATTTACGACAGCAAAAACTATGAAAATGTATAGGAAAATATCAAATGTTCAAAATGCACTTGGTTATGTAAGCTGATTACTGTCCTTGGGAATTAATTCAGTTTTCACGTCAATTTGCCAATTTTTTTATAGATTGATTGCTTCAAAGTCGTTGTAATCCATGCAAACAAAATTTGTTTAAAAGATTTTGTATAAATTGATTACAAGTTTTAATTAGTATGATATGGTTTAGCACTTAATATTTACAGTGTAATATTGCCGTGGAAATAAAAGAAATGCATATCCCATGACCGCATCTTGCAGCTAATAAATCTTTTTCGCGTCACTTGAGCGAACAAACCGATGTCAGATCCACTCACGATCCGAAGAACCAATAAGTTGTGTAAATTAGTTATGATTGAATTAATATTTTAATAATATTGATAATTCTGCTGCTATTCCGCTTTGATCTTTTTTGTTGCTGTAGATATTGGTCGATGTTACGATTTTAATATTATTATGAGATTTTCCGATTTATTATTATGAATTATTATGGATTAATCCTGTGTTTTTGTTGGATTTGCTATTTTTTACGTTTTTTGGATTTGCTGGATTATCCGAGTTTGTCGCTTTAATTTGCTTAATGGAGATGCTAATGGAGATTAAAATCACATAAATTATCTTAGTTAATGGTCAGCATGGTGTAGGAGGCCGCTTTTGACGAATTGGAGGAGAAAAATGATTTGGAGAGGTTGGATATTTGTAGAAATATAACAATTGAAATTTTTTTCACTCTAAAAACTCGTTCAAATAATTTGGCAAATCTTTGAAGAAAGAAGTGTTTCAAAAATGATATTTTTCAAAAGAGCTTCTTGAATGTTTTCAGATTCAGTTGCTCTCCACAAAATCATGCAACTCAAGCCCTAATTTCTCAATTTATCTTAAACTAACTAGCCAAAAAATAGACTATCCAACCCGTGTTCAAAACACATACCTTATTTGCCTAATTGGCATTCAATAGATTAAAATCTGGATATAAATCTTCGAAGTCCAGTATCACGCAATTAATGGTTAAATGTTTAAAATGTTCAAAATACTTTAAATGGCTTTTAAGATAAAAAATTATCAAAAAACTAAAAAGCTAAAAAAGAGCAAAGAAACTGGAAGATTTCTCCTTATAAAAGTTTTTATTAAATTAAGCATCACAGTTGAAACCACCGAAAGCAACCAAAAACGGCTCCAATAAAATGAATGGAAATTGAATTGAAAGAAATATGTGGAGCTGTGGGTGTTTCCATAGTCTCGAATTAAATACAATTTTACGATTTTTTTCACGCCATTTCATCTCTCAAATGCGAGATTGCCGAAGAGTTAAGATTAAGAAGCCAAAGCGATATAAAAGAACTCAATATCCGTTTAGACTTTATACTTTGCAAGATTCGCACAAATTTGGTGAGAGTTTGGGTAGGCCAATCTAATGTAGGTGTAAAACTGCCAACAGATGGCCCGTTCTGATTCTTATAGGCAATATACTGAATACCTTGTTGGAAGAGTCAACCGAATTACTTAACAGAATTAAACGAGTTAACAGAATTAAGGATCGGCAGCAATTGCTCGAAAATCAATTAAGCTTCGACGTCTTTGATTCTTTTGATCGCTTCTTTTGAGGCTTAAATCAGTCAAAGTGACAAGGCAAAGTAGTGAACAAAGAAATTCTTGTAACAAAATAAGTTTTCGTCTTGTCACTGGGTTTTTTGAAGATTTGAAATTTATTGAGGTTTTTGATCTTAAGAGTGTTATTTTAAGGTTTTGAAGAGAATTTTTTTTTTAGTTGATTGTTAGGTACTTAATTATTGCGTACATTACTATTAGTTGGTTGTTTTACATTTTATTCTACTAGTTTTCTTTCATTTTGTGTTCTTATCACTCCCAATATTCAGTAAAGATCATTTGAAAAGTTTTATAAGTTCAAAACCCCTGTCCTACACTTTCCATAGCATAATTTATTCGCCCAGCAGTGTATGAGTGCTCCAAGTGTTTGGATCTCGAAGATATTATTCTTTTTTTTTGAATACATAATAACCCACCTTTATTTTTTATCGCTTCAAATATCAATATTAAAGATCGAAACATTCGAAAGAATATATCTTTTTATTTTTTTAAGCTTTCTTAGCTTTTTTAGCGATTTCTTAAGGTTTTCTTCTTAGCATTAAAGAACCTAAAGAAGTCAAAGCAAATCAAAAGAAATCAAGAACCGAGAGAAGAAGAAATATTATATAAGATTTTTTAATCGACCATTTTTCACAGTTTTTGGTGTGATGTGTCAAGCCTTCGTGAGGCTTTTGGTGTTGCCACACCCGCTTCCTGTGTGCGCCCAACGTATAGGCCTACATAAGTGTTTAGTGGGCTCAGGTGACACCAAATTTCACATATTTTGAATTTGAAATAATGTCTTGAATATTATTCTAAACAGAAAACAACCGAAAACTAAAAAACACGGAAAAACTTATAAACGAGTTTCTATTCTTCGATTCAGAATTTATTGGTGGACCATACATGAAACGCTAGCAGAACAGAGAGTTTGTAGAATTTTATAAGTTTGTTATTCTTTTGGACAGTTTGGCCATAATTCTTATTTTGATGATTTTTATATATATTAAATTTATATCAAAAACCTTTAAATAAAAACACAAAGTAACTTGTTGCTCGTTTTTACGTGCTGGAACGAATTTTAACATAGATCGAGTTAAAACTTTTAAAATCATCTTTTATCTCAAAATCTCTGTAGATATTAAAATCAGCTTTCAATTAAATAAAAAAGGAAATTTGTTCCCTTATGAAAATGACCGTAACAGAATCGCTTTCTCAGACACTTCTTAAGAAATTAATTCAAAATTTGATACTTTTAAATACTTTCTGTGCATTCTTGGAGTTTCTTAATATTCTGAAATTCTACACCTTAAAATTTGAATATTTTTTGTTGATGATTATTTCCATTTCAAGACGCTTGAAAACTGGCTCAAAGTATATTTTTAAATAAAATTGGCCTTTTTATAGCCTTATAAATTGTATCTTTGTAAATGGACTGCGCATTTGAGATTTAATGTGTTTTTGAGCAACTAACTTTAAAGATTTTATGCTTTAAAAACTTTTAAAACGTATTGAGTGGTCAGGATGGAATCCACTTTAGTCACTGATCCATCTTGCTTGAATAAATACTCACAAAGCTCAATGATTTCAAATTCAAATCCGTCTCTGCTTCCGTAATGTCTCCACAAATTAAATTGCTCTAAACGAATTGATAAGTATTTATTTCTATTGAACGACATAAAGCGATACACAAGCATTTTACAAAACAACAAACTTTATTCGGTTGTAAGATTTTAATTCTGATAACAGCAAAGATTGGAGTTTGACGAAATTTTGCTAATAAAATTCATTTTGTATTTTGTACTTTTTATGACACAATACACAATCTTATTCCCTCTAAAGTCTTTATTTTGTGACAACTTTAAAATGCTTTTAAATACGGAATTAAAGTGTAAAATGCGGTAAAGTGGATTTGCCGCGTCGCCGACTTCAAAGTGATTTTACAGCAACATTTTAAGGTTATCAATTTATTTTACAATTTGTACTTAATTTTGCCTTATTGAAAGTTTTATTGCTAGACAAATAAAGTGTGTCTTTTTATTAGATATCTCCACTCAACAGATATTTTATCATATTGCGGTTTAAGCGGTGAACATGCAAACAGTAGTCGGAAACGTTTTTGAAGATTCTACTCTACGATCTACATTCAACCCCTATATGTTTGGTTAAGTAGATGTGTTGTGTAATGCATTTAAATTATAATTATTTTTTAAAACAAAATTTTAAAAAACTTCATAAAAATCTTGACCTTCTTGAATTATCTGTAGATATTTTTGAATATCAATTAGTGTATTATCCGAGTATTATCTTAATTAGAAACATTATAAATATTTTACCGTGGAAAACATTTTTGAAAAGTCCATATTATTTTTAGTTGAATTCTATGAAAATTATGTATTTTAAATTGTCTCGAGATCCCAGGAAAACTCAAAATTTTCAAAATTATGAAACTAGAATCATGGAACTCCAAAAACACCGCGTAAAGCACTATGTTTGCATTAATCAGCTTATATAAACTGAAGATCGAGCAAAATAACTCTGTCTGAAGATGCAAAAAAACACATTTAATTACTGAATCTAATAACCTCACTATTTAGGCTCTGCTGAACTTAAACCACTTTAAATCTTCAGAAAGTCGCAGAAATTTTAAATGAGTTGCTCAAGTACTTACTACCGACTTAATAACCAATTTGTCATAAAGCCATTTGAACGAATGAAATCTCTAGATAAGGTTATTACAAGTTATTACCTTTTAATGTCTCCAACAACAACGGGGCCGCCACAGCATCGACAGCATAATGTTGCGATAAAAAAAAGTCGAAAAAAGTTTTTAAAATGTAAAAAGCCGAAATAAATACTCCTGTCATCACGAAGAGACGCGAGAACGCAAATCGCACACAATTTATTAAACTTATATCTAATTTTGCTTGTAAGTTTACGATGATTTACTTAATTGATTTTTTTGTGCCGTTTGGGCCGCTTAACTGTTTAAATTTTTGTGAGAAAATTAGATAAATGGGCTGTTGGAGTAAAAGCGCTTGGTCGCCTCTTTAATCGGCCTCAGCTATTTAGTTATTACAGATGAAAAATTGTCAGCAATTATTAAACAATCAGAGTTTGTCACGTAGCAAAGTTTTGCTGTTGGAATGCCGGAATATTCAACTAATCCCAGGTATTACGACTGCGTTATTAAGTTTAACTTATCAAAACTAAACAACTTAATTTGTTTGGGTATCTGGGATTTTTGCTTGATTGGCCCGAGTAACAAGATTTGATTTTCTGTCAGCAGTTCTTTAACAGGTTAGGATTTCAATGAATCAAGCATATTTCTTTAGAATCACCATAGTTTCCTGGGTCTCTTATTTTCAAGAGAAAAGCGTGTGTTTTAATCAAAAGCCAGCCCGAAAACAAAATAAATTGAACGCTTAGAAATCTTCAAAAAAAATTCAAAATATTTGAAAATATTTTCGAAAATAACTTAAAACTGTCTAATGCTCGAAAATCTCAATAAACTACGAAAAACTTCGAGAAACTGTTAAATATTTTAAGTAGTTGGAATTAGCAGAGAATTACTTGTGAGTTGTGACTTTATAATTTGTATTAACACCGAACGATAATATGGTGTGCGAGTGAGCATAAGTTTTCCATTTATTTTAATGATAAATTTTAATTAAATACAAGTAATTTGTCAGCATTAGACTCAAAGAAGAGCGATTTAACATTGAATGTTTTTCTTTTTAACAAAAGTTTTCAAATATTTTTTTTTGTTGCTCCACCGAATTTTTCAAAATAATGATCTTCTTTGTTGTAAGCTCTGAGATAAATTTATCTTGTTTCAAATTTCTTACGTCTGAAGCTGTTGTTCGTATCAAAAAAGTGTAAAATATGGCTCAAAACAAGCTTGTTGTCCAATATCATGTACAAAAGTGTAATGGCTACTTAATATTTTGTACAATTACTATTTACTTTGATTTGCAGTTTGTTGAATATCTCAGAGATTCTTTGCAATAAAGATTATTTGAGCTGAATTTTATTGCAATGACCATTACTGTATTACTTGTGAAGAAAATTTATTCTGACGGTTTCACTTGAAATCAAATTGAAGAATCATTTGAATATACAACAATTCAAACAATACAAATCCATATTTCTTCCAGCATAAATGGCGTATAAATTTTTGTTGGCCAGCTTTGTTGGAGTTTCTTAGAAATAAAATGACAATCGGACCAAGAACTTGAAGATCTTGAGGTAAAGTTGAAGAAAAAAAGAGTTTTAAATTACGATAGATTTTTTTTCTCTGTGGTGTTTCCATTATAATCTGACACTTTAATGCGCACATTTAGACACCTTAACCACCTGCATATAAGAACGCTTTGGAGCGAGCAAGAAAATCGACCAAACGCTCGAAAAGGAATGAAAAATGGACAAAATTTCCTTTCAAATTAAATTTTCGATTCAATTCAGTTGAATGGGCTTGAAATTAAATAAAAAACTTAAAAAGCATTAAATGAAGGAACAAAATAAGGAATATCTTTAGAAGGAACATATGCAGGGGTGGCGTGATTTTATGGACATAACCAAAAACTAATTTTAAATGAAAACCTAGTTTTGAGTCTTTTGAAACAGAACCTATTTTAAACTTTTAAACATTTTACTCGGTTTAATTTAGCAAAGGCACAAAAATCTCTGCCACCACTGCACGAATTGCAACATAGCAAGGCAGCAGATTGAAGTGTTTGTGCTTGAAATTGAGAATTTCTTTTTTGCTTATATTTTTCTTAATATTTTATTTTACACAAAAAAAAAACATTAAAAAAACGTTTCTTCTCCTTTCAAAAATATATAGAAAAAACTTAACGTGTAAGATGAAAATTTTCTATGGTTCATTTGGCAATTCATTCTGCAGCCAGATCGTTTCAGAAAGATGAGCAAAAAGCCAAGAACTTTAAAATATAATGCAACAATCTGATTCTTTTATAAGACTATAAGCAGACTATAAGAGTTTGAGGCAGTTTCTTTTCGAAAAATAATTTCTTTAGTTCCTTTAGAGTATTTTAGAGGTTGGAAGTAGAAAGAATTTACAAAGAGAAATATTCAAAATCTTATAATATTTTGGAAGATCTTGGAACAATAAAAGATTTTGAAAATTTGAAAGGAAACTTCAGAATTTCTGTTTTTCTTTGGAGTTTCTTTGGGGTCTGTTATAGTTCAAGTAACACAATATTCCTATTATTTTGTGATTCTTTGATACTTGCTTGATTAAATAAAGAAAATTTCTTTACAAACTGCTTTTGGTTGTTGTCGTTCTTGTCATTCTTTAAATCTCTAAGAGATCTTCAAGAAATCTCAAGAAATCTATTCTTCTCAATTCGATTCGATGTTTTTATATATTTAATATTTTTCCATTGCGTGATGTGATTAAGTGAAGTTGTTGTTGGGTCAAGAATATTTACAATTCTTAATTCAAATAATTCATTATTATTTTGATTTCTTTCAGAAAATGATGTTTTTGTTACATCTCAAATGATTAATTCGATTTCTTCTTAACTATACTTCACGGGCAGTTCATGCTCGCTTGATTTGTTGAGCTTTTGTTATATTTGTTACTTTTGTTACTTTTTTCGAGAATTCGATTTATTATAAGTCTCGACTTATAGACTTCTCTTTAAAGTCTTAAAGTTGAGAACTTATGAAAAAATGTTAATATAAAAAAATTTGCATTAAAAACCTTAAAGAATTAATGAAATAATAAATGAATTCAAAATCTTAAAATTTAAATTGAAAATATTAATAACTTTTTTCTATTTAGGTTTTGAAGGTCACAAACTTGTAAAGTGTTAGAGTTGTTGGAACGAAGAGATCTTTCTTGATTTCTTGCTAATTCATTGCATTTTAGTGTGATTTTCGGGTTGTCTGATTCAAATTATTATGAAAAATTGTAAAAAATTGTTAAAGAGTAATAATAACATCGAAGAAATATTATGGTTTATTCGAATACATCAATAATAGATCTTTGTCATCAAATTTGTTTAAATTTAAACATCTCTCCATTTCGGTCCCTCAAAAAAGGACACCAAATCATCTGGCACTCTCTGCTAAAACCATTCATCATATGGTTCTCCCATACAAACCATGAAAATTGTACAATAGGAAACAAAAACAGAAGGCAAAAAAAGATCAAGAATAAATGAGTGAATTCAGTAAATTCTGAGAAATTAAACAATTTAAAAAATTTGCCAACAAACCCAACAACAAACAAATATCATTCACATTCAAGGCATATTCAAAACATTAAAACGTTCAAGCAAATCCCCAGCTTTTTACTTGGTAAACCGAGATCGCAGGCTGATTTGGGTTAGTTATATGGAAATGAAGAGTCGAAGGAAAAAAAATGATTTAAATGGAAACCGTGTTAAATTAAATTATGATTGAAGTTTTAATTTAAAATCTTTTCTTGAATTTTTTTGACGTTTCTTCAAGTTTCTTAGATATTCAAAGAACTATCAAGCGTTTCTTACTGGCGAAAGATAGTCATATTTTGTTAGATATAGTCGAATTATAATTTAAAAATATTTTCAACAAAAGGATCCTGCCATAAATTATGATTATTCCAAGGCTTTCCAACACTTGCACTCACACTATCAGCTCTTTGTTGAGTTTTTATGGATTGTGGGATTCTCGAATTCTTAGGAAAAAATTTGATCTTTTCGATTTTTGTGTAGTTTTCAAATTTCAGGATAAACAATAAAAACTTTTATTTGAACATTTGGTCTTTTGAGTTTTTTAAATTTTGCCAGATATTCTGTGAATGTCATGAATGCATTGTAAGTTCGTTTGTAAGCAATGAAAGAAATGAAAGAAATGAACACACTCAAGTCATGAATAGGAAACTGTGACCTCTAAAAATATCAAATGCACTGCTTCGAGACATCAAGTCTTTCATCCTGCGGAACCTTTTTTTTTGTTCGTTTATCTTTAGAAACTCTACAGCCAAGCAACATTACTGACAATCGAGGAAAAATCAAAGAACTCGTTCTATTCTAAAGATTAAAGCTCCATAAAAATATGAAACTGGAAATGATTGATTTTTGTAGATTCTGTGGGCTCCATGGATTTTATGAATTTTATAGATTTTTAAGAATTAAAACAGAATTTTCTTACAAAAACTTTTTATTAGAATAATAAAAATCTTAAAATTGTCGTAAACTTCACGTAAGAAAAGCATTGATGTGGGAAAAATAAGAAAATGTTTGAATTTCTAGATCTTGTTACAAACATAATAATTTTATTTTTTTTAACTATAGAAAAGGCTGGCTTGTAGAGATCGAGAGATCGTAAAAGTGTAAAATTGTTAAAATATTATTAAAAAACTAAGACTGTTAAAATTGGTGAAACGATTCAAATTTAAATTCTTCCCTCATCTGTTCATTCTAATTTTCAAATTTATTCCAATGTTTATTAGTTTTGATATTTGAATGGGTGAAAAGACTTTAATTAATTTTCCTTAATTATAAATTGTGTATTCTTGTAAACCTTTGAAAATCATGATTTTGAAACATTTCAATTATTCAAAAACATTTGAAGTTCTGCCAGGTAATGCTAGTTTATGCTGAAATAAATAACTCGAGCAGAATAGATTGAAGCAGAAAATTGGCTCATGTTTGCTTCATGCTGAACACCTTTTAGTTATTAATCTGTATACATTTTAATAGTTTTGTGTTTTAACTTTAAACCAGAGAGATTTTTATGAGGTGGAATGAGGTGGAAGTTAATTTATTTTAACAAACTAAATAATACTTCACCGTTTAGCAAACATCAAAAAATCCTCACAAAGCTGAACTTAAGCAAAGTAAACAAAAGTTATTAAAATTTCACTCCAAAAAACATAACCAATGTCATATTCTAGTTCCAATTAAACAAAACTTCAACTCACAACCGTAATAAGAGCAGACATTTATTTGAACACATGTTTAGTTTATTTAATTTCATGCTTGTATGTTAATGATGTTAATGTTGTTTCTAGTGATACGTTTTTGCAATAAATGTTGTAATAAACCATTAAAAATATTCACAAAAAAATGCAAAAAAGGCAAAAATTTATAGAAATTCAAAAAATGCAAATGCCAATAAAAATTATCGCAAAAATATAAAGTGCATGTCAAATGCATTAATTTATGCACTGGGCGATGTAATTATGTAATTATTTGGAATAATTTCCATTTTGATACTTTTATGCGCAAACTAAGTCCTAAAATATAGTACTGTACCCATGTACCTTATTATAAAAACCTTTTAAAAATTAATTCGACATTAATTTACATAATTAAAACAATTTAAAAAAAAGTTACATGTGCTTATGTTTGGACACATAAAATATTGCAAACATTCTATAAATTTATTTATTAGAATATTTTGATTGAATAATAGTTGTGTATTAATGAACAACTTGAATCTTGGAAGGTTACACAAACATTGAGTCGTGATAATTTCTGAAAATTGCAAACACATTTTGTCTCGATTTATTCTGAGTTTTGCTGTTCCTACAATTTCTGATTAACTAGCAAGTTGTTTTTTTCAGTATTTTTGTTGCTGCAAATTTGCATTTGAAATTATATTGAGTTATTTTGAGAAATGAGTGTTGAACTGCTGCTTAGAATGCATTGCAAAAACTACATAATTAATTAATTGTGAATAATGATTTTATTGGATTTAATGGTTCTAATGGCTTTGAATGGAAATGTGAGACAATGCTGTAGAAAGATATCAATTATCGCGTTTTTTGTTGGTTTTCACATGTTGGGATTGGTGATTTTGAGTTGAGTAATCAAAATCACTAATTGATCATTTGCATATATTTTGAAAATCAAGTCAATTATTACAATATGATAATATTTAAATTTCAAAACACGATTATTTACTAATTTATGTTTTTTATTTATTTCAGGTAAATACTTTTTGGAACTCAAAAGTGTGGGGAACATCAAACCGTGATACCATAATTAGGATGTAAAATTAAATTTATTGGAAGAATTTCTGATCAATCAACTACAAAGAAATCATTGGTAAAATAAAAAGAATGGATTCATCTGCAAATCGGCATCTCCATCAAACTTCAGATTTGCACGATTCCCCGACTCCACTAATCTTCCAGCTCAACCTTCCCGGTGACAACACCAATTAGCAATCTCTTCTGGTGTTTTTTCTTGGGATTTAACAGTAATTTTCGTCTAGTCATTACCTCTATGTTTTATAACACTTATTTGGGTGCTTAAGACAATCACAGAATTAAATAGGAATTTAACAGGCGAAGCACCACAAGCAGACGATTCAATTCTCAAAGGAGGCGTCAACTGTTTAAGAACTAATAAATATTTATTATTGTTGCTTGGCGATTTGGCTGGAACAACTCGACTTGAGGGATCGTTATTTGAATATAATCAGTTTTTAGGCTCTGTGCAGAGATCGATTATGCAATAAGAAGAATTACCGCTGTTTTTTGGTTAAATTGGTTTTTTCCTTGATAATCGAATTTTGAGGTGAGGGGATGATGTTTGATTGATATTGAATTAAATATTGTCTTGTACCGTAACTTTCTATTTCTTACGTTTATACAAACTCATTTTTTAGAGCTCCTCAAGTATTTGTTGTAATTATGCATAAGTTTGAAAATATCTGAAATAATGTTTTAAAATAGCAAACCAAACATCTCACAAACTTCTGCCCCTCTGCCTCAAAAAAATCCCTCAGATTAATTTGCGTTTGCCATATAGAATTTCCAAACCGAATAGAAATGGAATCAAAGAATTGGGGAATGGTAGAGAAAAATAATTTTTCATGAATCCTATTATTATTGCTATTATGTCTTTAGTAATTTAACACTATTCAGCTCTCAAGTACAAAACTTTGTATACAAAACGCAGGCAAAAAATCATGAAGAAGTTGAAAAAGAAAACCCAACAAGTTTATAGAATTATGGAAGAAATATTTATGTTTATTCCCTCCCTCTGCGAAGCCAAATGGGCAGATAAGTCTTAAAAGCAAAACCACTTGAGATATGTACGATTTTTGAGAGTCCATGGTCTTTTTGATTACTAGAAGACTTTGCTATTTTGTAGAATTGTAGCTGGATGAGAAATTCCGTTAGATTGTTTATACAAAAATTCATGAAGACCTATAAAATAGGGATTTATTCTCAGGTATTTGAGACCCCGAAACAAGTGGTTCATCCCTCAAATTAAAACCTGTTACTTTACTATGCTGTTTATCTTATATCGTCCGTATTACCCGCAATACCTGTTCGATGGTGATCCAAAGTTTTATTACTCTAATCTACTTTTACGACCATTTAATATTTTTATGGGTACATGGAAGTACTTGAATATTCATCCCACAAATTTCTAGAAACCTATAAAAACTCATGGTTGTTCTTATCCAGTTTTCTAAACAATATTTCAAATATTTAGATATTTTAGTCCTTAAAAATCAGATGATCGAAATGGAAAACTCACTTTCACAATTACTTCTCTTTTCAAAAGGATCAACCAGCAAAATGCGTCTTGTAGTTTTGAGACGTTTAATGTCTACCAGATTTTTGTTTATTGAGGGATTTTTTTAGTGTATCAACCACAAGGATCATTTTTCGATTTTTAGGTTTTCTCAAATATTTAAATATTTTGTAGACTTTCTAGATTTTGAAAGTTTTTTAGCTTCTATGAAATTTTGTGAATTTTTAGGATTTCTTCAGTTTGTGCAATTCAGTGATATAAAAAAGAAGTTTTGTGAGTTTTATGAGAGTTTTAATAATTTTTTAACCGTTTTTTTGTTGTTTTTTTTATTATAAATTCGAATATTTGCCTATTGCTGATAGTTTGTTTGAGCAAACAGCAATCACATCCATTTTTTGGAAATCAAGAAATACAACACAATGTTTGATTTTGTTTGTTCAAATGTTTTTTTTTTCAATAAAAAAATCGTTTGATATCATTTAAAAGAACTTTATAGAAAGGTTAATAAACATTATTTGAAAATTGTTGGAAATATTAGATAAAATTAATCGCAGGTATTCTTTTTATTGTTTAAATTTAAAAAAATGATTTTTTCATAAGGACCATCTTTCAAATAAGACCTCTTATAAATAATCAGCTACATATTTAAAATTCCAAGAATAAATGTCACAAAAATAAAACATTTTTAAATTTTTTAATATTATTTTCGCCTTATCAAATCAAACTTATCAACAAATAAAACACCAATAAAATTATTAAATGGCTGTCATAAATTAAATTTTTCGAAATTATCGGTTTTATTTCGGTATAGTTGGTTTTTCAAGATATCAAGAATATACAATGAGAAAAGCCTCAATTTTTTAGTCGCATAATTCTGACACAATTCGTCGTATTTCAATTCGAGTAAATCACCTCCATATATCAATAACACCAAAATAATACCGTATGTTTATTTTTTGTTGTTGGAATTTATAATGACAGACTGAGGTGTAAACAAAATTAAACGTTATCAATTAAGATTTTCACTCTGCATGGAGATTCCAGGCCGTTGCTGCTTTTTGTTCGGAAATATTAAATGTTATTAATAAACAAAGTTAATAAAGACAATTTTTTGTTCAACGAAATTTTATAATTTTATACTCGATAATTTATGAAGTGTCATATATTTTTTTGGGGTCTTGCCTTAATTTCTCAGGAAAGACATTAAATTTATAATAAAATTGAGCAAAAAAAATATCAAAAACTCAAGAACGCAAAAATCACTTTTAAGTGATTTTAGAGTTTTTAGCGAGTTTCAGTCAGAATTTAAATAAAACATAAAAATAAATAAAAGGAACAGAAAAAACAAATTTAAATTTTTTTCAAATAAAAAACTCAAAAACTACAAAACTCGACAAAACTACAAAATCTTCAGTATATTACACAAATTTAGCGAGCAAAAATTTATTTTTGAAACGGCAGAAAATTCAAATTTTGTTAAATTTTATGTTGAATTTATTGAATTTATTATTATTAATGTTGACATTTATGTTGCGGCAAATTCAAATTTTCTGAGAAAATTTTCATTTTGTTATTAGATTGGTGTATATTTGCTGATATCAGATGATTGTGGTTAAATTATCGTTGGATAGTTGCTTTAAAGGTGTGTTTAATATATTTTGTGTTAAATTCCCGATCCCTGGTCTAACATTATAAAATACAATAAGCCTGTTTAAGCGTGGACTGTATTCTATGTTGAGATTCAATAAAAGGACTATACTTAGAGAGTTTATAACAAAACAAGTCTTTATTCGACTAATCCTCAAATTCTACTGATTTTTACAGCTATTTCAAACTTCATTGTTGACAACTCAAAACAAGAGACCTGGGTTGACTCGGGACCGGTAATATAAATAAGCCGGTTTGAAATAATAATTTAATGACAATGAAAACTTAAACTATAATTATTATCTGGGGCCTGAACATTCTCCCCCGCTTGAAGTGACAATGTTACTTCGAGAAACAAAATCAGGGTCTTGAAAACTTTCTAAGACATTTTTTCCAAGTTCGGTCTTTTAGTTTCGGATGGTTGAGACTTTCTGCTGTGTTTGTTGCTGATGCAACAAAGAGTGGTGGTTGTTCTTGCAAACCTTGCACTTTTAAAATGGACTCACAGTCCTTACTCCTGGTGAGTGGACGAAAACAATTAAAAAATTGTTCGTTTTTCTTGACAGTAAGCCAGCGATCGTTTACAGAAAGTTTAAAACTGTCTCACACTGGTTCCTTTTGGATTTTTTAAAAAGAGGCGATCATTTTCAGTTGTAGCAGAAGCAAACCATTTGCTGGTCGAGAACGAGATGGTTGTTGTAGACTTGTTTTGTTCCATTGACACTTCAGACTTTGAAGTGACCTTCAAAATTCCATTAAAAATTGACCGTTGGGACGGTTTTGAATATTAATGTTTTTCCCAAAGTTTTTCATCTAGCATGTGCAATTCAACATTTCGATTGACATTTGCCGCGTAGACTTTTAAATGAGCTTTTGTATCAACATTTGAACACATTTTCATTTTCATCCTTGTCGGCTTCGTCAATCAATTCCAATCACAGATTAGTCTATAACCTTGAAAATTCCTTCTCAAGGTCGTCAATATTTAAATGCACTTAAAATAAATACCCATTAATTTCACCAGTGCATCCATTTGTTGGATCATATTGAAATTAAAACCTTGCTCATCGTTGTCAGTTTTGTGCTCCTCGTTTGCGAATTTTAATTCTGAAATTTTTTTTGTGTGTGTGTGTGTGTGTTCCTTGTATTAAGTGAAATTATGAAAAAATAAAATTTACGGTAAATCTATTAAATGGCTTTGAAAATTTTGCCTTTCAGAAATTCTTGATACACTTTCGTCTGATTTGACTTTATTCAAAATTTGAGAATCAAGACCGTGTTTTCTTTATTCAGCAGCAATTTTTTTTCAATCTTTCACTTTACTCACGATTTTTTAAATTTTCTTCTCGATTTTGCGGCTGTTCCAGACTGGGCTGGCAAACAGTATCTTATTTTGGGCTGTCTTAGACGGGGCTAAGCACAGAATCTTGAATTGTCCATCGTCCTAAAATTACGATTTATCTTGATGTTGACGTCTGTTCCAGGCTTTTCTGGCAACAGAATCCTTGTTATTGCGACTGTTCTAGGCTGAGCTAGAAAACAGTAAATTTTTAATGTTTAGACGGAGCTAAAAAATCTTGAATTGTGGGAAAGGCGTCCTCCACGTTTTTTAATTTATTTCGATTTTGCGTCTGTTCCAAAACAGAATCCTTTTGTTGCGACTGTTCTAGGCTGATAAAAAAGTATTAAATTCTTAGGCGGAATAACACAGAATCTTGAATTTTCAAAAGTTTGGAGGAAAATCTGTTTTTCCACTTTTTAACGTCTGGTTGTTATTCCTTGTTTTCGGGCTCCGTAGGATGTTTAAGCTGTATTCTATGTTGAGATTCAATAAAAGGACTATACTTAGAGAGTTTATAACAAAACAAGTCTTTATTCGACTAATCCTCAAATTCTACTGATTTTTACAGCTATTTCAAACTTCATTGTTGACAACTCAAAACAAGAGACCTGGGTTGACTCGGGACCGGTAATATAAATAAGCCGGTTTGAAATAATAATTTAATGACAATGAAAACTTAAACTATAATTATTATCTGGGGCCTGAACAAAGCCTATTAGTTTAATTTGAGTAACGACAAGTACATAAAATAAATTTGTATGGTAAATGATCAAAAAAAAGGATAAATTGACTTTTAATGATTTCAGCTTACCAAAAATAGCTTCCAATTCATTATTAAGCTCACACAAAGCTTTGAAAGCAACTCAAAACCAATTCTATCAGTACACTGATTTAACCTAGAACGATGAAGTTTCTGATCACATCGCTGATATTTTTAGCTGCATTTAGATCATCTTTACCCACAAATTACACCTGTACAACGGTCTTTGGTGGGTAGCGTATCATTCAACAGAACAAGTATGTCACAGGAGAAATCAACAACTTTTTCAACATTAGCAATGAAACATACTATATCGTAATGAATAATTGTGAGCTCCCTAAAGTTCCAGTAAGACTATTTGCTAATTTCAAGATGCTTAGAAATCTTGATCTAGCCCGAAACAATATCAAACATATAAGCAGTTCTAATTTCAAAAATGCACAGGTACTAGAGTATCTAGTGCTTAAGTCCAACAACATCACAATTTTGAAGAATAAAGTCTTCGCTGACTGCATTGCTCTGACCAACTTGGATATTTCTTTGAACAAGATAAAATTGATTGCAATGAACGCTTTCTTTGGATTAAAAAATATGGGGAGCTTAAACTTTGCAAACAATCAACTAAAATCCCTTTATACCAAGGTTTTTGATAGCCTACCAAATCTAGTTCAAATTAACTTGCAGGAAAACGCATTGAAGATAATATCCCCGGGTTTGTTCAAGAACAATCCAAAAATGATTTATTTAATGATCAATTTGAACAATAAAATTGATACAATCGAAGAAGGAGCTATAAGTCAATTGAAAGAACTGCAAGCTTGTAGACTTGAAGGCAATCTTTTGGTTACAACTCCGGATTTGATTCAACCCAGTAATGACCTGCAACTAGCATCAAATCGCCTCCAAAACGTGACAATAGGACCATTAACAAAAACAGTTTGGATTACAAATAATAACATAAAGAAAATTATCTGCTTAAGTAATAATCTGACCATCTCTACTTTGTATGCATCCAACAACTCCTTGTCCAGTTTCGGTTGCATCAGGAATATGACACAACTTCGTTTGCTGAATCTAAGTAACAACAAACTTACGCAACTATCAAAGACTACGTTTTTGAATCTTCTGGTTCTTGGCACAATAGACCTATCATTCAACCAAATTAAAAAAATATACCCGATCATGTTTGCACCACTGGTTAAACTTAGAAATCTTATTGTTGATACCATGTCTAGTTCCAAAAATATTGCGACACAACTGGGAGCTCTCCAATTTATATCCTTGACTACGACAACATGGAACTGTTCGACTCTATTAGCTGTCGTAAAATTGTACAACAGCCAAAAGGTGACCCTGAACTTAAACAGTCCTCCTTCTAATCAAAAAGCTCTTTGTAAGCTTCAGTCTTATGAGATCAATAAAATTGATAAAGAGAATTTCAATCCATCATTCTTTTAATGTGAAATGCGTTGATTTGGAAATGGAATTTGCAAGAATAATTGCTGTTGACTGCATAGTTTTAAGTTTAAAAACAATTTTCTGTTGTAAATAAAACATGCCGATTATAATTATATCAAGTACTCTTCAGATGCTCAAATTGTTGTAAAATATTTTATTCAATTCTCAAGTATCTGTTAAAGTCTCAAACCAACGATTACTTCATAAATTCGTTGATACAGCTTGATGTTAAAGCTAATACTGGTTGCGCATTGGCTTATTGGCGACCTGGAACCGTCCATAAACTAGAAAACTTTATGACCAGCTGGACGTGTGGTTTATTGAATCTCTTATCGTTTAACCATTTTAAGTTGCTTTATGTTGGTTTATACAGTCTGCCTGAGCTTCAAACAGTCTCTTCCATAATATGTAAAATATTTAAATAAATTAAATGATTCAAAATAAAATACATAATTTCAAAGTCTAACGATCGTTTATCTCGCAATAATTGCTTACCAATGTCCTCCAGTCTAGCAAAACTTATAAATTTATAAATGTATTATTTATGGGATAAATTTATCTCACAGTTTTCAAATTTACAAATGTTTAAAATGCTGCCAATCGTTAAGATCCTCAGAATACTGAAAAACTCGTAAAATACGAAAAATGCATTTGGGAAAAAATGTGTCATCTCTAATTTAC
This sequence comes from Parochlus steinenii, assembly GCA_038502155.1. Taxonomy (NCBI): domain Eukaryota; kingdom Metazoa; phylum Arthropoda; class Insecta; order Diptera; family Chironomidae; genus Parochlus; species Parochlus steinenii. The sequence continues at coordinate 2,096,018 of JAXCIN010000048.1, read as the reverse complement.
CACATGTTTTGTGCAACTTTTGAATGTTGTGACGCTCAGTTTCTTCAGTTTTGTTCGAGTTGCAATGCATGTAAAATTAGATTTCTTTAAAAAAAAATATTATGGCCAGATCGACGGAATAAGCAAATGTTTCGTTTTCCAGTTTTTCTTCTTGGAGACTATTTTATGGTCCACTTAGGTAAACAAATTGTTATGTTCTAGAGTTTTTCAGTTTCAAAACATCCTTCATTTCTTTGAAGATATATACTTCAAATATATGGACAGTTAAAATTTTTCTGAGTGTCAGTCATAAATATTTGTAGAGTAACTTTTTATTTTCCTAAAAGGAAGACTACAGCGAGCATCTTTGAGAAAAAATATTTCAAATTGAAAACTCAAGCTACTAAATGAGAAAAAAACAAATATGGGAACATTTGTTGATAATTATCACATTCGGCTAAAAGTTTCATTTCCTGCATTAACCATTTTTTGTGTTCATTAAAAATTTAAATATTAACAAAATTTAGAAAATGTTACCGAATAACCAGAATATTAACGAATTATAATGTCTTAGAATTTTGCAAGCATTTGGTGACTTAAGCGGTTTGTGTACATTTTTAAAATGAGCTTATTAGTTCTTTTATTAATAATAATCGGCGCATTCATTCACAATTCACATCATGTTTGTCCGTAAGACTTTAATTTGAAACAAGCCGCAATAGTGCTGTTTTTAGCTGATTGAAGTGTTTTTCAATTTTAATCTCAGGAAACTAATAAACTAATAAAATCAAATAAATTGTATTGAAAACAACAAAAAAAATAACTTTTGGTTAATTTTGAATTTAGCATATGCTATATTAAATGGTGCTTCGCGGTTTTTATGCAAATTTCATTGATTGAATACAAAATATCAGAAATACTAAAAATACAAGAAAATATGGTAACTTAAAGAAACTACGCAGTTTTAAGCGGGATTTGCTGCTTTGAGTATTGAAGGTATTTAGTGGGTGATAAAAGTTTTTCAGATATATGAGGGTGTTATTCTATTCAGAATGTTTCAAATACTAAGTGGAATAGAATAAACTTAACAATGTGCTCAAACACCATAAAATATTTCAATATCGCATAAAATAAACATTTCCACCTATAAACACACCTCTCTTGTAAATAAAGCAAGGCACAATATCTTATACTCAAGAAACAAGCAACAATTAACAGATAAATTAAGCAAAAAAAGCCGAAGCTGATGGTCAAGAGCTGTATATTACTCGTCCACCAAACGATACGGAATTGCGGAAACTCAGCCAAATCAACGAAGAATGAAAAGTGTAAAATGCTATAAAAGCACGGCTATAATCTTAATACATTCGAGATGTTGCCACAATCATAAATGTTAAACCGCACACATGTAAGCCGCCAGATAAGCTCTCCATACGTGTGCTATACTGTCGGATGATAACTTTGGTATAAATTCATAAAATCTGGTTATTTTGGTAGTGGATGGTGATGGATCGGGCTCGCAGCGCTAACCAAGTCCAAATTTGAATTTCTTACATGTTTTTATGATAGAGTGGTTCAGCAGTTGGTGGTTTGCCTGTGAGATGCTAAAGTACCAAAGAGTACGACGAGCTCACAGCCTACGCGCAACGACCATTTGGTTTATTAATTTTTCATATTAATTAAATCGCTTTCGTAGCTTTTGTGTTGATTTCGTGAAGATTTTTACTCATTTGGTGTAATAAATTAGGAGGGAACATGTGATGGAGAGATTTTTTGATGTAGAAAACCGATTTTCAGCAAGCGATTAATCTTTTTCATAGTTCATGGTATAAATTTTAATTGATCGATTAATATACTTATATTGATATACTGCATAAGATTTTTAAGGATCTGTTAAAACTACATATATCTGACTAATCAACGTTTTAGTTTTTTAATTAAAAATCAACTTCTCTAACTTTTGAAATGAAGACAAATGTCTTGCAATGAGACAAATGCACAGATTTTCTGTTAATTTCGTTATTTCAAAAGACTTTGTTTAATAAATAAACACAATTTGTTGGGAATTGGATAACAAATGATATGAAAATATTGAGAACTCTTTAAATCTAGTAAATAATTTAAATTCAAGAAATTCTTCAAAAATCTGTTGGTTGTCTAAAGAATAAATAAAAAAGCTTGAGCACTGCAGCTTAGTGGAAGGCGCGCGATTCCAAAGACTGAAACAAGACGCGTGAACAAAATTAATTGTCTCGCATAAATATCTGAGAATTAACGATTTCTCGTGTTTTTATTAATTTGTGGAATTACTTAATACATTGGATTATTAATTAGATGGTCGGTATTTGAGCTCGTGATGTTTTTGTTATTTTTGCTATTTTGGCTATGGAGGTACAGAAAAATGTTTGAAATACGCGAAAGAAATATGAATCTAATAATATTATTTTTCAAGTTTCTTTAAGATTTTCAGAACTTCTTCAAGATTTCTTGAATTTTTTTTCAAGATATGTGAGTTTCTTGAATTTTGAGACTACAGAATAATCGCTCGAGGATTAAATGATCATAAATTTGATCACATATATTGTTCAGCCGTTGATGTTATTTGTTTTGCCTTGTAAGTCGTATTTATAGACGACAACATAGCCAGGCAAAAAAGACTTACACTCGGCTCATAAGTTTTACTTAAAAAAACATAAGAAATTAAAGCTTTGAAGGTTTACCATAAAATGAATAAACACCTAAAAAGAAAGATCTCACTAAATATTTAGTGCAAAAAATTATTAAGATTAATGCCGAATGAATGCTGATATATACGGCTTGAGATGTCTTGAGATGGTTGAGCAGCCAAGATCTGAGCGAGCGCGGCAAGGCGGTTGTTTGATCTCAGCATTAAATTTATATTTTTGCATCGATTTTCACACTTTAAAATAATTTTCTTCTTTATTGTGCACACAGTTTCTTCCACAAAATACATGTAGAACTTTTGGGGACGTTGGGTTATGATATCAAGGAATTGATAATTGAATCAAAAAACTATTTGCTAAGATCTTTCAAGATGAGAGTTGAAATTGATTGAGAAATTTTATCAGGCTATTTATAACGAGAGACGTCGTTCATAGATGCTCACCATAAAGTTTGAGAGCCGAAGAAAAAGAAAAACGTCTGTACAAGATGCACAAAAAATTTTGTTTTCAAATGCAGTTCGTCGAGCGATTTCTTTAATTAATAATATATATTAATTTATTGTAGAATGGTTACAATATGAGGGTATTACAGTAAAGTTCAGTATCTTTTTCTCGAATCAGAGATTTAAAAAAAATTATTAGAAAACTTAATCTATTCAAAAAAATGATACCTTATAACGTCACAACAATTAAAGATTTTTAAAAAAATCTTGACACATCTTGCAATAGAACTTTTTCGCTGATTTTATGCTCGCAAAGGAGAAAACTCAGAAAAGGCAAAAATAATAAAAAAGCGTGAATTATTGCAACTGCCTGCCTGTTGAAGTCGTTGTGTTATTTTTCTTCGGTTTTTGGGTTTCTTTAAGTTTGTGCTTTGCTTTCAGAATAAATTTCTTAAAGTTTGCTCTACAGTTTTTTTTTGTTATTTTGCTCGAGAATGAAAAGTTGCAAGAATAAATTGTCTTGATATTTTCGCCGTTTGTGATTCTTTTATATTTTTGTTGTGGAGCTCAGAGAGAGCAGATTAAGCGACCGAAAATAATGTGCAAAGGAGAACGAAATCATAATGAGCCATTGCAATACAGAATATTGCAGTTCAGCATTTGGTTTAGAGGAATACAGTTTTTAAGAGTTGATATGCGAGTGGTTGGTAGTTCAATTTTTTTGCTTTCAATTGGAAACTGTGAGGTTTTCTTCAAATATCAAAAATTTCTCGACATTTTTTTTATTTGTATTTTTTAAATAAATCTATTATCATAACATAATAATAATCAAATTTAAAAAAAATTACTAAAGAAAAGTTTTTATTTTAAATAATAAGTATGTATGACTTCATGTCCTCTTTAAATTTTTTAACGCGACTACGCAATCTTACTTCACTATGTCTTAAGCCACAGAATCAGATGGAAGACGAGATATATTCTTTTATTCTTTCAAAGAAAATAAACTGAATAAATAATTCTTTTTTCAGAGTCATGATTTTCCTTATCCACCATCACATCCAGGCACCACTCGCACCAGGCAAAACGCTCCTATACAACCTACTATTCTATTGAATTTACAAAAATATACATGCAACAATTTCTCTCTCAATATCATGTATATTTTGTCAGATTTATTAAAACAATTTAAATGTTTTCTTGTGTTTACTTCGAATTTACTTGTAGAGTTCACCAGAAAAGTCTCTAGAAAACATATGAAACTTGAAGATTTATAATATTGAGAGAGCTCGCTCTTTGGTACCTACGCTTAACGCGTTCCACACGTTCGCCAAAGGTCTGTTGTTATGGCTGCCTTTGCTTGTATGTCATGTTCTGCTTTCAATAACTACATGTATTGCCTGTATTTTTGTGTCGCTCGCCGCTCCGATATTTAAACACTTTAACTTGCCTTAGTGTGCTCCGTTCATGTCAGTATTTACAGAACGCTTGATGACTCGAGACGTGCTGCTCGATCGTTTGTCGGTTATAAATATCAAAATTCTTTACTTATAGCAAAAAAGCTAGTTCAGCTTGTTTGTTGTTTAGATCGAGTGCAAAACTAAGAAACTTGGAAACTAAAGAAATATATAGTACATATGTGTAGTAACACTAATCTACAAAAGTTACGTTGAAATAATAAAGTTTACTATATCAACAAAAATAAACAGATTTTGTTTGTTCTGAAAATAAAAAACTTTTGAACAAACTGACTGAATTATACAGTGCTAAAGTTGTCTTAAATAAAATCTTAAAAATACAAAAAACAGAGAAAATAAGAATTATTGTTGAATAACAGCAAATAGACAGTGTTGTCATAAATCTAACAAAGTAACAAACGCAAAAGGCGACAAAACTCGTAAATACCTCTAGCCGTATGACCCGATGATAGAAATATCGATCATTTCGATCATTTCGCGACGACAAATGGACAAACGGTGAACCTCAGCTACTCAGCCAGTGGATGCTAAACTGTGAGGCGGAGTGTTAAAAATAGAAAAACATTGAGCAAATCAAGAAAATCTTGGGATCAAAAAATCAAGAAATAGATTTTTTTGATATTTTGGTAAACTGTGAATACTGAAAGCTGAAGAAAAATAGTGAATACTCTAAAAAACTCTGAGAACACTGAGAAATCTCATAAGAAAAAAACAAAATACTGAAATACCGCGCAGCGAAGGCTTTTCAAATTATTCAGATGTCTGTTACAAGATATATTTAGATTTATATATTGTTTTTGTCGAGCATCGAGTGGAAGAAATCTTAAGTTACACATCCAACACTCCAACAGATTGTGTTTCTGCTCGCTTGTTATTATATATTAAACGCAGTCAAATCAGTTTTATTAAAGAATTGAACAGAAACATAAACAATTGAAGCTTTATAGCAATATTTGGAAATTGTTTGTCTCGAAAATCGTCGAATCAACAAATTTGAAGTTTCAAAATCAAGAAACTTTTGACGTGAAGTGATTTGTGATGATTTTTGATCAATTTTCCAGCTGAAAATTAATTACACATGATCATCTTTAAATAAATAAAACAAAAAGCTACAGACTCTGTAGAAGTGTAGTACGTACAATCTCATAGTAATACATAACACTATTTTCGAGAAATAAATTAAAGTGGTAGTGGAGAGCGCGCAAACAAAATATCAACAAAAAATAAGAAGTTTTAAAGACAGGCCACGCAAAATAAAAAAGAAAATAATTGAATTAACACATACGCACGCATAACATTTAAAATTTATTATGTGCTAAATTGTGCTTAGAGCTTAAGGAATTTCACGAATCAAAAGTAATTAAAAATTCCATTCTTAAAAAACATCATACAGTGATTTAAGCAAAACATATTATTATAAAGCGCGAAATACAAAAACCACAGAGAAAAACAAGTGGATAAAGGACCTTGCAGATGATCCTGAATATGCAGTTATGCGGTCACGTGTATTAGTGCACATTGTATTCAAATTTTTAACATCACTGGCCTGAAGAAGCGAAGAAGCAGGCTCCAAGTGAATACCAGCGGATAACACTGGAAAAGATTTCTGAAATTTATTTTACAACAAAAAGGGCGAGCAGAAGTATGGCGCCGAAGACGAGAAAAAAGAAGGCACATGGTAAATAATACAATTTTTATATATTTGTATCGGAGAGAAATATCTTTAATATTTATTATAAAAAACACAGAAAAAAAACATAAGAAAACCAAAAAGGAATAATAAAAGCGCTGGAAAAATAATACTGGCAGTATATTTTCAGTGTCTTGGTCGTATAGCGATCTTTGTCGATCTTTAAAAAACTTTTTAGTATTTTAAAGTTGTTTTGTTATATTTTATATTGTTGTTATTTTCGCTTTTTGTACAGCAGAAGCATTAAAAATCATAAATAATAAAAATTGGACTGCATATCGATCTTATCGCGCCAGCTCCGAAAACTTGCAACTCGGTGGATAAATTGTTAATGCTATCCTCGAGCCTGATAACCTGTCTCTGGTGGATTCTGAAGTTTGCGATTGTAGGGCTTCTGGGGATGTAAGAATATGGGATTTTTTACCTTTCATAAAAATTTTATGAAAATTATTTAATTTCATTTGCAATATGAAAATTAGAATCTAGATTTAACTATTTTTTTCGTACAATAAAATTTCGTTTATTGATTTGCGTTTGTTACACTCGATACTATTTGTTACTTTATATTTTGTTACATAAGTGTATGATCACATTTTGAGAAACTGTTGACATATGATACGAAATATTCAAACAATAATTTATGAATACCTGAAAAGACATCCAATCTTAATAACCGCTGATATCAAACTTTTATTCATAGAAAAGGGTATCATAATAGTTTTGCCTTAACCTGCCTTTTATGCTTAACCTGCCTTTTATGCTTTCTATTTATTTCAATGACTTTAATTTAAATAATTCCTTAACCAATATTCTTTTAATTTAATTAAGCGTACAAGATTACAGTTTTGTATAATTTATAAAATTTTATATTTTATTGAAGTTGGGTAGATATTCAAGTGAAGCTTTGTTTTGAACAAAGAATTGAAGAAATGCTTTTAATCCAAGTGTCAGGTTTCTTTTAATTGGAATTTATTCGTTTTAAATGGTTCTTCTTCCATTTCTTCCATTTTATGTTTGGAAATTTAGGTCTTTCATTTTTTTGGAAGATCTTTTGAGATTTTTTTTGTTATTCAGTGTTCTTTTTTAGAAGCTGAAATTGTTAGAAACCTTTAGTTATGTTTAAGAGTTTATTGAAAAACTTTTAAAATTTGACAAAATATTAGAAATCTTAAAATCCGTAAATTTGTTATTTTTAGTTTTGTCCAATTTTTGAATAAAAATTAATCAAATCTACAAAATGAATATTTTGTTCTAACTAATATTGATTTGAGAATTATAAAGTGGGAGCACCTGAAAGGTTTCCATTCAAGCTGCTTATCACTTCACATTACTTTACTGCTCCACTGCTTTCAGTACTTGCCTCACTGCTTTAATTCCTAAAAATAATAGTGAAACTGGAACAAATCGAACAAATTAATCGATTGCAAATTTATGCAAATACTTATGCTCGCAGCTTAGTCCTACACTTTTGCACTATTGCCATTATTTATCACAAATTAACATTCTGTGTTGTTGTTTAGTTGTTTACTATTTAGTGTCGTGCTGAAAACTCCCGCAAATTCAAAAAATCACAAAATTTGGGCGTATTTGCGTGAAATGTGAATAATCATAAATATTGCGCTAAATTACTTTCGGTTAAGCGCAAAACCTTAAAAATCGTTCACTTTTTGTCGAGTATTTGTGTTTTTTTGGGTGCACAAAGTGGTAAGAACAGCGAAAAATATTCGTTAACATTTTGTTTTTATGTAAATTGTTCATGTTCTTGTTTATTCTTGAGGTTGGAAAAACCTACACTATTTTTCTGCACCGCACAGCACAATTTTGCAAAAAAAAAATTGTATCGAAAACTCAGCTAAATAGCTGAGCACCGAGTGAATGAACGTAGAAAATACTTGAAAACTGAAAAAGGCAGACAATTGTGCAAAAGAATTATTAGCATTACCTCCCAAATGGATTTGTGGTTGTTTCTCCATATAGAATTGAACATTTCCTTTTGCAGTTCCACCTATGTTTGAAATCGCTTGAAATGTCTGAATGGTTGACTTTTTCGTAGAGAATCAGCTATGAGCCATATGGGTGGCTTTGTGCTTTAATTGGCTTGATCCATGTTTGGGAGAGAGTGCAAAAATTGTGATTTATTTTCTAAATTATCTAATAAATAATTTCACATCAAAAATCTGTCAAGTTTAGATAGAAAACTTAATATTATAGAAAATAGAGCCTTACATTTTAAAAGATATATAATTTATTTTAAATGGTAGAATAAGAACATCATCCGTTCTATTACCAAACCAATATTCTCTAAATAATAACCAAACATTTGAAAATAAAATTGTTTTTATATTTCATTTTTAAAATAAATATTTTGAAAATGAAGCTCATACAAAAATTAATTACAAAAAAAATTGTTTAAATAAATAGAACCAAAAATCTGAAAATCAACAAAGTCAATATGGGCTGAGATTTGTATGCTGTCCTCAAATATCTAAACATTATGTGCATTTCAGCGTATATTTCTTTATCAAACAAACAAATATTCGAGAAAATTGAAATATTATTGAAATGTACACCTTTTTCTGCCTTTCTTTAGTTTTTCTTGAATTTTCTTGGTTCAACTTCATAAGATTTGCTTCAGAATTTGAAGACTTTATTGCTTTGCCTTGTTGACTTTCAATTCTGAGTAAATATTGGATTTCTTAGGTTTCTTGTAATCTCTTCAAAAATTATAAGAAATTTAAATAAAATGTTAATTCTTGGTGTTTATTTAATATTTAGACATTTTTTGATTCTTTTCAAGTTGAGGAGTTTTTGGAGCTTCTAAGGTGTATTTGATCTTCAACGTTTTATTTTTCATAAGACAACAATGATCCACCAATTCCTGGATTTCAAATTCTGTTATATTCTTGAAAGTACGAAAAGTACTCGGTAAAACTGTGAAGTGTTCTTTTATAAAAGTAAAATAGCGATGCAATGTAATCATTACTTGTTTTCAAGTGAACTACTCGATTACTAACTTACGGCAATACCTTTCATGCATTTTACTTCAGAATAAATTAAAGACTTCAACGAGGTGAAAAGAATTTCCAATCAATCATGAGCAATTATTTGGTTACCTTTTGTGCTTGCTAACGTGTAATTTACTAATGCTGCTAATAGGCTTGAGTAGGAGTAAGTGCGGTTCTCACTATCAAATTATTGCCTATTTTTTGGCATCTTGTAAAATTATCGTGAGGCTATAGGATTCAAATATTTTAATCATTAATGTTATGGTGGTGAAGATTAAGCTTCAGCATTTATAAATACAAGTCTTTTCAATGTTTTTCTTATTCAGCTACTTGAAATAATCCGCATAAATTGCACAACATTAATAAAGCCTAGAAAATTCCAAATTGCATAAATTTCTTGGTGAAATTGCTCCAATGATGAAAATTATAAATGCAACCTTTCATTGTGCTGTTCTGCTTCGAAACTACTTGGCATTACCTGGTACTACTGTACAGAAATTCCATAACAAAATTGTTAAGGCAAACCAGATTTCTCGATATTATCTGAAATATGAGTATAATCTGCACTATCTGTATTATCGTTATTAAAATTTCTAACGATTATGCATAAAATGCATAAAATTGGATAAAATGCAAATAAATTGCACTCGCAGCGCACCTAGCCAAACAATTTCCGGATCGCTAGGAGTTGCACGAAGAATTGGAAAATGATTGAATAATTCGAAGAATAATTGAATATTGTTTTTCTATCAAAATTGACTCGCCAGTATCAAACTAAGAAACTGTAAACTGCAATTTTCTATGCAATTGCGAGCTCCGCCTCGAAAACATACAACTGACATGTTTGGAAGTGATGAAGTTTGTTTTTCAATAATAATTTGATTAGAATGAGAATTTTCTCAGCTAATTTATTGAAGAAATAGAAATGTCAATGTTAGATTATTCTGATAATATTTCCTGCAACTCAACCAAAAGTAGCTGGAAAAATCGATCTTTGCTTTAATTTTAATTCAATTTATATATTTTCTATTGAAGCACATTGGAAATATTTTGACGACGCAGACAACGAACATTCAATCGTAATTACACTTAATTGCTTGTTTTGCACTTTTAATCGACAGTTGACGGAAAGTTTGAAAAAGCTTGTTCGAAAAATTGTTTGCAATGCTTCGATAATAAAGTTGTACAAAAAAATTATAAAATTTTAACTAATATTGTGAAAATTTTGAAAATTTTCTCAGATATTACAAACAAGAATGATTTTAAATATTTCCCATGACTTCAAATTCAGACGTGAAAAATTTGACGACATGTAAAAATTTTTCCATCGAAAACAATTATAATCGAATCAATAGTTAATTAATTTGCAACGTGCTTTTGTACACTGGGCGGTCGTAGGTCTCTACGAACATGTACATTATTTCTAGCAGAATGTTGTTGCTTTTGGATGTTTATGGCTATTTATTCAATTAATAAAACATTTGTTAGATTAATTTTTTACTTTTGTACTTTTGTGCATTTGTTTGATAATAATTTGCAATTTTCAGATTAGGAAATCTAAAAGATTGAATTGTTAAAAATGTAGGAATTATAAGGTGCAGTAAAGTGTCAGGTGTTAATTCCTGGAAATTTATGAATATAATTATAAATTGCAATTATCTTGCGAGTGAGTTGCAAGCGAGTTGCAAGCGAGTTGCTTTTACTTAAAATGGAGCTTCACGATATTGTAAAAGTCATAAAATATGTTACGTAACATTTCTTTGATTTTAGATTTGCTGGAAACTACCATATGGTGACTTAAAAATATGTTTTCATTCTCAATTGATTCAATAAGTTATCTAAACTCAAATTTTATGAAATACAATCATGCAAATACAGCAATATCAAAGATGTATGACTTTGAAAGAACTAAAAAAAGATCAGGAACTAAACGTATTGGCATATTACATAAATTAATTATGCAAATCTAGAAAATCTTATGTCTTGCATATATTCAACCCAACTGCGTAGTATACTCTCAAATTGCGTTTCAACGGCTGCTGATGCAAGATCATCACATCACTAGTCGAAACACATTCCGAATCCACAAAAACCATCCTCGTCTACTTTTAGCTCAACATTTGAAGTTGAGTAAAGTCGAGCAGTCGTAATTAGTGCGACAGCAAAATGTATTTTGCGCGTGAATCGCATAATGTCTGCCAAATTGGCGAAAATAGTTTTGCCTGCTGGCTTTCCCTCAATTTGAAATATCCTCTGTGTCTTTGAAATTTGCACGCGAAAAGATCGCAAAAATTGCCAAAGTATCGCACCACTGCAAAAAAGACACATAGTCTGGCCTGAACTGCAAAACAAAGTTTATTTTTGAATTCTCAAATGAATGTATGAGAATGTGATTTGGGTTGGTGTGCTTGTTTGTCAACTAGTTTGTAAGGGGTTTGAATGGTAGAATATTTCCGTTTGTTGGAATTACTTCAACTGTCTCTTATTTTCTGATAAGTGTAGTTTTTTAAAAATGATCATACATCAAGGAACATAAATATTCCTCTCATTGATACCCCGATTAGTCTAAATAATTCTATTTCAAATAAAATTGTTCATTGTACAAAAATGCGCCGCACTTAAATTTTCGCGCAAATCATAAAAACACTGAAAATCAGACCAGCCAATGACAAATTGCAATAAATTGTCTAATTGCTGCGGCTAGCATTAATGCATTATTTCTGCCGTTAATTAAGTATTTGCAGTATCTGTTGCGTTGCGAGCTGTCACAGGCCACTGCAAATAGCCGTTTGATACGAATCTGTTAAGCGGAATGTATTTGCACCTTGAAAATCGAGCTAGAAGTATTTTTTTGGAGCAAACCCGCGCTCGAAGCTCGCAGCTCACTTGAGGTGTGGTACATAATTTTCGAGTGTTTTAAATATTTCTTATGATACGGCTGTTTTTTTTAGAAAAAAATTTAAACTAGAAATATTGTTGTGTGGAACATATATCACGATTTAAATATCTCGAGTGACTTTTTTGTATTTTTTCTAATTTGTCAGTTTACGAGTTAGTTTGTAGTTTGCTATTTTGTTGTTCGTTGAGCGAATTATATGAAGTTTATTATGTTTCATAGAGAAAAAATGGTGTAAGACAAAGAATTATGATTGTTGCTTGACAAGGTACATGCTACATATATTTTTTTATTGAAAGTTGGATGTCAATTTGGTTGAAGTTTACATGGCGAGCGAATTTTTGAAAGGATTAGTGGAGTTAGGGTTGAAATAAAATCTGGTTTAGATTTACTTTTGAGGGATTATACTGATAGAAATTTTATTTTTAACAGTCATTTACTATAACTTGTGATCTTCAATTGATATTTTTCCAAATATTTCAATTTTATCTTATATCTAATCAAGATAAATTTTCATGATGATCATTCAATCGATCACCCCTCTTTAAATAAATTTAAATCGTGCCACCTCATTTTCCACCAAAAATTCCTAAGAAATGTTTACCTCAAGAATATATCACAGCAATATCCGCGTGTTGGCTGAAAAATAAATTATTATTCAAAGAAATGCGAGTTATGGCCACCATTTGTCTAAAAATATCCATGGCATTGTTCGAGTCGAGTATTTTTAACACCGCCAATTCGTCAATTCTACATATTTCTGGCATTTTCTACAATTACACGTCATTTTCCATTTATGAAATTTTATGAAATCATTTAACTTTACATATTTGTTGAATCTCCAAACTCAATTCGTCAATAATTTAATTCTTCCATTCTGGAGTTAATTTATGCGAGTTTGTTGTTTGTGACGAGCAGCCGAAAAAATCACGCCTACGAAGACTATGAGAGTCACAACGCTGTCTAACCTGGTTCAGCTGTTGACCAGTAACTATCTGCTATATAGCCATCTGAAATTGAATATTCAAATGAGACATATCATCATATTATTTCTAGTTGATAGGAATACTGAGAAATACGGAGAAAAACACGAAAAACTAACAGAAACTTAGATTTTCGAGGAAAAAATCTTGGATTTCGTGTTTTTTATAATTTTATAATTTATTTTTTTATTTGTGTATTCCAACTGAGAAAAAGACAACCGATTTCAGATTTGGAAAGAATCAAAGAAATTTGAATTAAACGTGAGTTTGACTGCGAAGATTTGTTCGATTATTTCTCGTGTGTGAGTCGCGGAGCTCATGAATTATTCATGGGGCCAAAATAAAAACTGAAAAGCCAACCAAAATCCAAATTAAAAATTAAAAATAAAACATTACCAGTCTGTGGCTTCAGCAAACGTAGCCGATTCGGCCGCGCTGACTCAAACGACTCTTAAGCACAAGAAGCTTTAGTAAGACAGTTGAATTTACTACAACAAGAAACACTTTTTATTACGAATAGTAGAAGTTGAATTTTTGTTATTAACGTTTGATAGCGTGAATTATGAATTCTGGATGGAAGCTCAAGTTGATGGGTGGTTTTATTGAAATCAAAGGAATTTTTAATTCGGAAGTTGTGCATTGAAATAATTAAATTAAAATTCAAAAAATGCATTATTAAAAATTTCAACGATGGACACTGACACAGAGAATTTCGTTTTTTCAAACTAAAACATTCCACCCACTAGATCACTCCTCCCGATTATGCACTCTCTAGATTACAATATCAACAGTTTCCTGTTGCAGACAATGTTGCTTGCACTGCGATGATTTAATAAAATTATTTCATTTAATCTTGATAAGCATCGAAACAGAGCCATGTTGACAAATTAGACGAGATATAAATTAATATGTTGCACTCTTGAAATAACTTAAAGCAAACTATAAATAAACTTGAAGTTTTCTACAATCCGAACATTTAAAGCATGTAAATCATTTAATATTATTTGACTGGTCATTGATCGTACTTATAAACAGTTTTCTTCAGAAAATATATATATTAGTTTTACAGTCTAGCAAACATATCGCGTTTGTGATAATATATTAGTGACACGTAACAAATGTAACAAACTCTAAGCCTTATTTATTGCGTTTATTGCCGGCTGATAATTTACTTTATTTACGAGCTCGATGCCGCGATTTATGTAATTTTATATTTCTGTTCAAGTTTTGCCTATTAGTTGTTATTTCTTTTTTATCTGAAATATTATCGAAATGAAACGATTATTATGAAAACAACAAATATACAACAAAAATTTTAAACGCTTTCAATTTAATTTTCCGCGCAACAAGTTGGGTCTGAAAAGCCATAATCAATAAATATTGAACAAATCACCGATTGTAAAGTTTTGTTTCTCGGAAAATAGAAATGTGTTTTCTAATAACATTGACAAGGCCTGGCCTTATCGCTGAAAATGCTTATCAAACGTTTAACAAAACATTTGTAAAAAAAATTTGGTAAATTAGTATAAAGCTGGAAATGCTTGAAAATGTTGTAAAATGTTGTTAAATGGCAAGGGTATTTGAGAATCAAGAACATCATTTTTATGAATTTTATTAATTTTTAATTTATTCTTCCGTTTGTATTCAATTTGCCAACTAACTTAATCAAGATTTAAGATAAAAAATTTTAGCAAAATTTATAGTTTATCGTTTTTTATGGCACATTGATTTGAGATTTCCGAGATATTTTGTTTATCAACAAAACATTAAAAAAATTTTACAAATGAATGATATATGGAAATGACGTCATTTTTTCGTTCAAATTAGTCTACAAAGACAATTTATGGCTACTCGTAAAACATTATGTCTAATAACAAAATTCAAAGACATTTTTATAATCTTTTAGTCTGATTTTGTTTTATTTATACATTTAATTATAAAATCAGTTTGAAACTGTGTAATTTATAAAAAATTAAAATATAGATATCTGCTCGCTCAATTATTTATAACAAGGTATTTGTTGCATTATGTAAAAATTAGACATCCTTCATCCTTGAAAACCCTTGATCAACACTTTGTATATCCAGAGATACAAAAATAACCAGAAAAGATAAGAAAAACAAGCCACTCAAATAAAATTATGTGTACCTGTCTGATAAGGTTATCTTGGTGATATTTATAACATTTTATGTTTTGCCAGCCCTGCTTATCGTTTATCATTCTTGTTGTCGTTTTAATCAAGCAAACAACGAGCAACAACAAAATTTTATTTTCAAAATTATACAATTAAACGCAAATAAACACGTTTTGGAGTTTATACTCCACATCAAAGATAGAAACCATCATAAATATTGTTCCAATAAATGATAGTATATTAAGCTGATTTTATGTGATATATTGATAGTCTTTTATTATGTTATATCTTCAATTTACACTGTGTATCTGATACTTCACATTCTGTAAAGTGTTGATAGGGTACTCAAGGGAAAATTTCAAAACATTCGATCCACTTGAAAGAATATCGCTCCAATTGATAGCTTTTATCAGAAAAGGGTAATAAAACTTTGATTGGGTTTTTAAGTGCATTTGAAAGATTTTGATAAGATATCCGAGAAAGGAAAAAATAAATTTTAAACTTCTTTCTAAATGATATCCTACCAATTCTATCAATTAATTTATTTACATCACTTTCAATTAAAGTGAACAAAAACCACAGGCACCGACCCCATTCAAAAACATTTACTTTTAAGCGATCGATTGCTTGCATTGCTTCGGTGTCTTGAGAAATGCAAACAAACCTCAAACAAACATACATGTCGGTCTAAATAAAGTTTATTAATAAATCTGAAGTTTAATAACTGTTGGCAAAACACAATTATTTATCAATATCGCTGAGCTATCAAATTGAAAATATCTTGGGTAAACACATCAAATAAAAGGCAATATTGAACATCTCAAAAATGAATTTTTATCATCAAAAGTGTCAAAAAGATTGGATTGTTCATTTAATGAAGTCTTTATGGAGTTTTATGGAGTGATTTTTGGTAGACTCTCTGATTTTGTGGAAGTTTTGCACTTCATGAATGAGTAATTCTGGGAATTTATTGACTAATCATTAATAAAATTTAATAGCTTCCTCGAAATGAAAAATTTCATAGTTAAATTGAATTCTATTGGATTTAATTTCCAATCAAATTCAAATATAAAATTTTGTTCAAACTATGCTAAATGTTTAAGTATCTCATCTCTTAAATGCGCCTCGCAATCAATTTTAATGGCGTTATTTAAATAAACCCAAACTTCAAATGTGTTTTAGAAGCCATTTATCAGTAAAACTATCACCTCTTGAGTCCTGATGATACTTCATGAATTTTAACGAATTTCATGGCTTTGAAACCTCATAAAACATATGTTTGATTCCCATTTTAAACTTTATTGCCAATTATTTGCTGAAGCCACCAATCGGTTGCAAAACTGAAATGCTCAACGTTCCGTGTGTTTGCCTCATTTTTGGACAATTTCAGCCATTAATTTTAATTTCATTATTTTTATTGAACTGCCAACCAAAAGTAGCAAAAAAATGTCTCGAAGAAAAATGTTTAAAAAGCTCAAATCTTGTTCCACTGTAAATTAATGATGTTATGGCCATATTGGTCACCAGCGACTGTTTTGTTTTATTTATTTTGCGCAACATCTTCCATAGATTTTCTACTATGTATAAAACTGTTTGAATTAGGTAAACTTTCGAGAAATCGAAGCCCGAGTAGTTGAGTCGCCTATTTTTCTCTAAAGGATACCGTAATTGGCGTTTGATTTGTGGATTTTTATAATAATGTCCAATATTTTTGAGAGATTTCTTTTTTTGTCGGATGCAATCATAACTGTGCCATAAAGAGACAGTTCGCTTTTTATGGTCTGAACATTTGTTTGATCAGCCAATGTGGAGTCGTCTGTGTCAAGTTTATTTAAATTAGTAAATCATGATATTTTATCAATCTTTATTCCATTGAAATTACTAGCCAACATAAAATAATTTATTTCCCTCGACAAATCTTTTAGTATCTAACACTTATTTCAATGAAAAGGGTACTAATTAAATCGCTAACTTGTAATAAACTTTAAAACTGCTGTTAACAAAAACCGGTTTCCTATACACTTTTCTACGTGTAACAAAACTATGTATGAAAGCGTAACAAACACGATGTAGAAAATAAAGAGACCATTCATGATCCCAACAAGAACGTAGCAAATTTTTTGAAATTTAAAATCACATTTTGTTACTTCATATCTATTTTTTACGCCATGTGATTTTAAGTAAAGTTTTAAATGGGCTTTAAAGTATATTTACATCCCAGACCAACTAAAATCCACAAAACGAACTTGAGTCTTAACTGAACAAATAAATTTATTCTCAACGTACCTCGAGTATATATACTTAAGCAGTGTCATGCAACCAGTGCACGTCAAAATTCAATGCGTGGGAGGTTCCTGAGCAGCAGCAATTGTGCGATTTAATTCATTTAATTCAATTTGTAACAATTTTGTATGCAAACCGGCAACAAATGGTTGTACATGAAAGAAAGACATGAGAGAAAGATGTAATTATCCAACTGTTTGAGAGTTTGCGAATTGTTTGCATCGCGAACGTGGATGCACTTTCAATGGTCTTTTAATTGTTATTTATGATTATCGATCACAGTAATTTTCAACGGCGATTCGACGGAAAAACTGTGGGTATTTGAGTGAAAAGAGTCAAATAACTCAAATAACTGAACGAATACTGAAAGCAAAGATTCAAAGGTAGTCAGAGATTTGTTGATCATCAAGATTAAGTCTATCATTGTAAGAAGCTTTGAAAAACTGACTCAATTACTTCCCGAGCCCTGCAAAAATTCTTACACGAACAGAAAACCAAGCATAGAAAACTGCGAGTTTTTCATTCATTTTTCATTCACAACGAATCGGAATGATAATATTTATAATAGTTTATGATATTTATAATATCTAAAGATTGGATCGTAGGCTTGCACAGTTATGTTCTATTACTCAGCTTATACTCAGCAGTTCAGCATTTACGTTTTCCTAAACTTATAGCTTGTAAGTTGACTTGTGGTGCCTTTTGTGTGTGTTTCTTGTGTGTTTGGTGTTCCATTCATGCAGTTTAGTTGTGGGACGATGAAAGGAAAATTTCACGAGAGAAAAAATCAGTATTTACGTAAATTATTACGGCTTTTGGGTGTTTAAATTGTTTTGGATGCTCTGCGGTTTAGTGGATCGGTGTTGTCTTTGAACTGCCTTTGGTTTGTTGCGGGAGAAATTTTGTAAAATCCGTGGATATAGAGTGATTTATATATTGGGATAAGTTATCTATTGGGATAACTGATGGATAATTGACATTTCTAATGATCTGTCAGAAAAAATGTCACCGACAAAAGTGTTTATAATATTTTTACACGCACTTTTGTCGGTGACATTTTTTCTGACAGATCATTGGAAATGTCAATTATCCATCAGTTATCCCAATAGATAACTTATCCCAATATATAAATCACTCTATCTATTTTCAAATGAAATTAAAAATATATTTTAAATTGTAAGAAGCAAAGCATGTTTTTCTATCCGAAAGAATATAAATTGTTTACAATTTATCAAAATCCACTCTACCACATGTAACTTAAAACTTTACCAAAATACCCTCCCCTTCAGATTATCCACAAATTAGTAAGATCTACAAAAATGATGCGCTTGTGCCCAATGTTTAAACATTGTCAATCAACGCTTGAGAAAACGCCTAATTTATAAATTTACTCAAAATTACACGAAAATTACTTGAATTTAATGGTGATTACCGATCCAACGAATTAAGCAGAACTTTTTTTCCAATCACAAGAGATACATTAACATTTATAAAATAATTAACAGAATATGTTCAAAGAAAAATGTGAATATTTTAGTTGTTATAAGTAAGTGCACTCTGAGTTCAATTTCCTCTCCAACGAAAAAAATATGGAAGTGTAACAAACACTTTTCTAAAATTTATTATATCTCTTATTTTGAAGATCATTTGAAGATTCTAGCAATACTTGAGGAAAGTTGTAGAAAATTAAATCAGAAGTAAAAACTACTTCCTCTTATTTATGTCTTGAATATTTTTGGATTTTTTGCTTTTGTAGTTTTGTAGTTTCTTGAAGTTTTTATTGATCGCGAGGCAAATAACAGAGTAATTCTTAAGTAATTCAATGATGATGCTTATTTTACTTATTTTACTTATTTTACTTCAATTACTTTATTACTCATTTTACTCATTCATCTAATTTTCATACACAAAAAGTTTGATGAGACCTTTGTAGGTTTGTTACTGTGAAAAGTTTATATCTTATAACTACAAATTATCGTAGTTTCTGTATATTTTTCTTAAAACTTTCATTGATCTCCTGATGATCAGATGGTCAATGAATTTAGAACTCTAAGTTTGTTGGAATTTCTGGATGTTTTTGAAGTTTATGAAGTGTTAACGCAAAAAGACTATAATTATTATAACTGCTTACGGATCTTTCCATGATCTTTCCGTTTGCAGTTGATCATTAGCGATCTAGTTTAATTTTAATATGGATTGGAATGAAATTTGTGGAAATTATACACCCGAATGCAATTGAACTTTGAAGTTACTTTGAAGTCATTACAAAATAATAATAGTATTTGGTTTTTTTTAAAGCAAAAAACAAATTAAGCTGAAAATATCATTTAATTGTTTTCTACAGTGAACATTATAACTTTTTTTAGTAAATTTGTGATTTTTGATGGACATTTGAAGAATTCTCTGATTTGAGATTTAAAACAATAAATATGCAATAAAAGCCCATAAAGTATAGTCAATAAATTGATTCGTCCGGTGAAGACGCAAATAAATTATTAATAAATTGAAAAAAAACGCATAAATCATCTAGAGATGCGACTTGACTGGACTTTGATAGATTGCTTAGTCGTAGAAAGCGATTTATGCTTAAAGCGGTAAAACGATGTGTGTGAAAATATGGAAATTAGGGCTTGATGAAGGTTTTCAGTATTTAAAGCATTATGGGAATTTTAACCATAAGGTTTTTCTTTAACAAAACAGGTGGTTGATTAGCTTATGAATATATATTTGATGTAGATATTTATTAAAGTCGCTACCATTTACTCAAAACTGAATTATAAATTGTTTGATTATCTAGATATTGAGTTGTCTTAAGTTTAATATTCAATGATAAAGATACTTCAATGATCTTTTGAGCTTTTCATATGCCAAGTTAACTCAAAAGTCAAAAGTCGAACAATTAATCATTGCATAATACAATCTTAATCAAAATAAAAAATCTAACGTTTTATTTTTACCTATTTCAGCACGCCAATTACAATGTTTTTGCGAAGGGCACTGCCCAGACAATATGCCGAATGGAACTTGCGAAACAAGACCTGGTGGATCATGCTTCAGTGCCGTAGAAGAAGTGGTGGATGAAACAACAGGACTCAATGTACCGGAATTCAGCTCAGGATGCATGTCCCCAGAACAAAGTGGAGGACTTTTACAGGTTGGTCATTTATTTCTATTCTTGAGAGTTTTACCAAATTCTTATAGTTTAATTTATAAGCTAGATTTAAAGTTTATCTTTTTAAATTTCTAATAAATTTCTTTTATCAATTTTAGTGTAAAGTCGCATCAGTCTCACACCTACATGGAAAAAACATAATTTGCTGTGATAACGAGGATTACTGTAATAAAGACATGCTGCCTGAGTACACACCTCGCACGACAATCCCCCCACCTGCCTCACCTATTGAAGCTCATAATCTGCCGTACCTGGTGCTTTTCCTTTCGATGATCATCTGCCTAGCTGCTTTCTCCCTCATAGTTTTAGCCGTTTGGTTGTCATACAAGCGGCGCGAGAAATCCAGAAGAAGACAACAAAGATTAATGGATCCACTCTTTGGCAACAATCATATTGCTCCGATTACAGACATGGTAGAGCAGAGCTCAGGTTCAGGCAGTGGATTGCCGCTGTTAGTCCAAAGGACTATCGCCAAGCAAATCCAAATGGTTCACTCGATTGGCAAGGGACGTTATGGTGAGGTTTGGCTCGCCAAGTGGAGAGACGAGAAAGTTGCCGTGAAGATCTTTTTCACCACCGAGGAAGCTAGTTGGTTTAGAGAAACTGAAATCTACCAGACTGTATTGATGCGCCATGAAAACATTTTAGGTAAGAATTGAAAAATATATTAGCGTGATTTAGCTCAATTGATAGTAAGTTGCGCGCAATAGAGACAAAATTAGCACATTTAATATTGAGCGCGTAGAACTGCGCAAATGGACTAGAAAGTCTCTGTGATGACTTTTTAGAAAAATAGAAAAATGTATTAAAGAACGTCTTTTATTTTAGGATTCATCGCAGCTGACATCAAAGGTACCGGTTCCTGGACGCAAATGCTCTTAATAACCGACTTCCATGAACTAGGAAGTTTGCATGACTATTTGCAAAAACGTGTATTAAATCCACACATGCTGAAGGAGTTAGCGCTCAGTCTCTCCTCTGGCCTTGCCCACCTGCACACAGAAATCTTTGGAACACCAGGAAAACCAGCCATAGCTCACCGAGACATCAAAAGTAAGAACATTCTGGTGAAGCGCAACGGACAAGCAGCGATCGCTGACTTTGGGTTGGCCGTTAAATATACTTCAGAGTCTGATGAGCTTCAGATTGCTCCCAACACTAGAGTGGGCACCAGACGGTACATGGCACCTGAAGTGCTGGCTGAACAGCTTGACTGCAAGTCTTTTGAGTCGTACAAAATGGCAGATATGTACTCTTTGGGTCTGGTCTTCTGGGAGCTCAGTAGAAGGTGTATCACAACAATCAGAGGCACCAAAAACACCACCTGTGAAGATTATGCACTGCCTTATCATGATGTAGTGCCTTCAGATCCCAGCTTTGAGGATATGTATGGCGTTGTATGCGCCAAGAAAATTCGACCTCCAGTGCCCGCCAGATGGCAAGATGAAGACATTTTGGTCATTTTGTCTAAGATCATGCAGGAATGCTGGCATGATAACCCTAGTGTAAGACTCACCGCACTTCGAGTGAAAAAGTCGCTCGGGAAGCTTGACACGGATTGTCAGATTAAGATAGTATAGTTAGGGATTAGATAATTAGGTAGTGATAAGATTTAATTAGTTTTCTTGTTGATGATGATTAGAAAAGGTTTGGAGAGTTGGAGATGCTGATATTTTGATGATGAAATTGAGCATTTCTAACTAGTCAAACCCTTATTAAACTAAAGAGGAGAAAAGGTGTTATATCATTTTCTTAAATTAATTAAATTAATTTATTTTTAATCGCCTACAAATACACAAATTTGTAATTTTTGTACAAAATGAAATCCGAAGAAAATCATAAAAATACGTAATTTAAATAAATTGATTTAAATTTTGTAGTTGATTTAATTTTTACAGAATTTTGTCATTTAAGGGACAGAAAATGGTGAAACTGACTAATTGAAAACAATTTTTGCCATATTAACGGACTTTTAACTTTAATCCTGGGTTATCAGCACTAGATTTTAACGAAATAGTTCAACACAAAAAGATTCCTATAATTTATTAATTCTTTTTATGGAAATTGGTTAATTTTGATAAATTAAGCTAACTGGATGATCAGCAAATAAATTATAGAGAACGTCTTATTAATTTCAGCTTTGTACATAACACTAGTGTAATTGTAATCTCTCCTCTGGATTGCTTTGATAGACATTTCCTTGTAGACTTGAGGTTTCTTGCAAACTTCGAGCTTTCGAATTTTAATTTTCTCAACAAAATTTTTGGGGATATCTGTTGATTTTTTGAAATAAGGACAAAAACTGTAAATACAAAATTTATTTAGAAAAACTAAAATTGATTGAAATTTTTTTAGAATTTTATTTGACAGGTTTATGACAAAATGCAAAATTAACAATCCTGTCTTATCCAAAGGTTTTTGGATACAAGAAACTATAAAAGTGCTATATTAGATTTTAATTTATTGTTTGCTGGAAATAGAAAATCTGTAATTAAGACACAATTTTTGAAAAGTCTTTAAAGACTATCAAAAAATTTGACTTCTTGCCTTCAACTCAGTATAAATGGTCTTTTTATGAATTTCAAACATTAAGAGGAATTTCCAGGCTATTGTCTCTTGAGACAGTTTTTTGGGACGTCCTCTTAACATTTACGCCTACTAAAAAAGATTTAAACAAAATTTCAAATTGCCTTTCGAAATTATATTCTGCAAATTTACAAGCAAAAGAATTGAAAGATTGCCTTAAACTGGACAAAAATATAAAAATTCCTTAAATATGTTTTTACTTCATTTGTTAGGTATGTTTGGCACTTAAATAGAGAAATTTTTATTCAGTTTATTCAACGAAAAGACATTTAAATGAATTTTATGAAGAAATTTGAACGTTGATTAATTTAAAGTTTTTTTTTGTTTGTAAATATTTTTGAGCATTATTTTATAACAACTTAATTGAGAAATGAGAATATTTTGTATTTTAGGAAATATTAAACTTACGATTATATATTATTGATTAAGAAAATAAAAGAAAAGCTGTTGAAAGTTTATTTCAGAAAAAAAAAAATGTAGATTTTATTTTAGGATGTCTATCATCCTTATTTTGTCGAATTTTTTTCAGGTTTCGTCCTTATTATATGCTTCTTACCAAAATTTCTTCCCAGCAACACCAAGCAGCTAATTAACATACTTTGACGAAACCACATTTTTCCGACGTATTTTTAGCAGTTAAAAATGACAAATTCATCGTTCACTAAGAACAAACGATGGATCTATTTTTAAACAAAATGTTTTGAAAATTTTCCAATTATTGCGGAAAAGTCCACGGTGATGTTTCATTAAATTTAAAATTTATGTAGCAAAAAATAGCTTCAAAATTCCGCTTCAAAAAAATCAACAACAAAAATAAATAAATAAATAGACAGAGCTAAAAATACAACACAAAATATAATTAAATCTAATTTTGTTTGGACTCGACAATTTTTCACAGTTCGCATTTTTTTCACATTTTTCACATTTTACTCAAATTTACCGAATTTTTACCGATATTCCTTTATTGTCGGTGAAAATCGGTGAAAATTTAGAATTTCAAACAAAAAAAGATATATTGTCGTTGATCACGAGCTTTAAGTTAAAAAGAAATCTGTAGAAGGGGCCGTAAGTGAAAATATTTGAACATTGGTTTTCAATGTTTCTAAAAAAAACTGAAATATGTTATATTTCGGAATAATTGTGAAATTTTGAGCAACTGTCCAAACTTTTTCATAATTTTCAGGACAATTTGTTTATCATTTCTTCTCAGCTAGTATTTCTTGAATTTGAAAACACTTCTATTGAAACAAAACATTTTTTCCAATAAAAACAAGAAAGATGTTAATATTTATCATCCCCTCAAGTCCTCAACTAAGCTAGTAACCAAAAGTCGTTGAGATCTATATTAAATCAAGAATACCCCAAAAACATAATTTATTGGGTGAAATTATATAAAATATTTTAATTTCAATCATTTATCTAGAAGACTCAAGTTCAAACCAGCGAGATGATACATGACATCTTGTCATATATCTAGTCTGCTAGAAATATAGTTGGCCTATTCTAACAACTCGCAGCAAAACAGCAATACAGCAGTTCAGCACTCAAAGCGCCAACGTCACCTGAAAATATTTTTTTATTCATAACATTTTTAAAAATATCAAAAATCTGTATTTTATAGCCGTTTCCCAAAACCAAAATGATCTTCGAAAAAAAAAGAAAACGGTGAATATTGCAAAATCGTTTGAATTTCGTCATTTTTCACCAATTAACTGTGATATTATTAATTTTTGAAAATTTCAGAAAATCACTAGAAAATTTCTTAATAAAATAAAACAATATTCCGTTTAATAATTTGTTGTGATCGAATGTCAAATGAAATTAATTATAAATTGGAGTTCAATTGGAGGAAATTCTACAATTTTCCAAAAATTTTAATTGAACGCGACTTTTCCGGCAACTCTTCTGTATTACAAATTTAATCTTCTTGATATTTAAATCATTGAAAATTTAATATTTTATCATTGGAATGAAAAAATGGAATTTTATGGAGCAAATCTTCGAAGGAAACATTTTAGGAATTTTCTTCAAGAGTTGAAAACATTTATTAAGTTTGCGGGTAAATTTATATGTTAATTAAGTGGAAATCCGTTTGAAATAATTTATTTTATAGTTAGTAATATTGGTAATATTCTGTGTAATTTGAATTTGATGAGAAAAAGGGGAAGTGAAAAAATAATAATTTTCTCTACTTTCTTTTGGATGAAGATCCGGAAAGTTGGAAGGTTTGAAATTTTATTGAAATCCAATCCTACAATCAAAAACCACCCCCTCGGCGTGGGAAGGAAAATCTTGAGCGTTGGCTGAAAATTCGCAAGCAATTGCACGAAACGAATGAAAATTGTCATTTTTCTGTGAATTTAATTTTGCAAACAATTCGGACCATCTGCTAGAGCGAATATTTTTTGAAATAGTTCACAAATTATCAAATTTTGAAATTCAATCAATAAATGAATCTCAAAAATATCAATCTAAGAGTATCATGAAATGCCAGAAAAATAAGATAATTATAAACTAAAACGGGAAAGAAATAATTAATTCATCAGTTTTTTAAATTTCCCAGATTTATTGAATTTTCTTATAATTTTTATAATCAAAACAAATTCTTCTTATATATTTATTAGCTTCAGACTCTAGCTCTTTGCTCTATTAAAAAGATGATTTAGCTGCTTCAACAAATCAAAAATTTCGGCACAAGACTATTCAATTAAAGGTCAACTAACTGAAAAATGTAATCAATCACTTTAAAAATACCGTGAAAAATTTATTAAACGATTTTTTTACGAGCTGGCAGAAGAAAATTTTTAAAGTTTAATGTCTTTATCTGCATAATTGAAAATACTATTTCTGATTAATTTTTTGGTAGAGGAAGAAAATTTATAAAATTTTTTTTTTCAATGCTATGAGAATGTTTCTATGAAAAATTGGTCGATTTGCAAAGTTATGATGAATGTAAATGGTTTTAGGGCCATTGTCACATTATGTCAAATATTTTATATTTTAATACATTTTATGCGGTATGTTCAAAGTGGCTTACGTTCCAACGCGTCAATTAAAGTTAAAAATTAATGCCATCAAATAAATGCACCAATTAATGCTTCTCTGACGCAAAATATTAATTTTTAATGCTCAATTGAAGCGTTCTAAGATGATTTGTAATAATCTAAGGTATATTCTAAGAATACTTAATTTTACATAAGACATAAGTAAGTATAGAGAGCAAAACAGCTTCTAACCACCATCCAGCCAAGTTAAACAGTTGGGAAACTCATAAAACTAATTTCTGCGAATAAATATTTTCATTTCATTCTACTTTTCTCAATTAATTTCATACAAATGATTTATTACGGCTTTAAGGAAACAGGGTCTAAGAATCAAAGAATTAAGCACTCAAACACTTTATGCAATGGGTATAACTAATGAAGTAAACATTCATATATTTATTTTTTTAAACATCTCGTATATAAATATCAGATATTACGAAATAATTGAAAAACATCGAGCTAGTGAAAATTTTTAAGAAAATATATTTTAAAATGCACAGCTCTGCAGAAAAATGAAAAATGAGAAAATTGAGGAGTAAAAAGCAGCGGGAAACTCAGAATTTTCACATAAAAAGTCTCTGCCGTTTCATCTTTTGAAGAAAAGTTTATTCTTTCAAGGAAGTTCAGGGAACGATTAATTTGAATTACTTTCTCTGGTATTATATTTGTTATTCTGTTATTCAGGCAATTAATTCAACAGACGTGCAATTATACAGAGAAAATAATGTAAATTGAGGTAAGATAAATACTTATTATAATCGCTTTAGAATCAACTAAATTATTTATAAGACTCTAACTAAATTTTTGATTGACAAGATTAAACTTTATTTATTATCAGTATTGTATTGTATTGTGTATTTTTCCAATTTTAGATTTTCTCGAGGGGAAACTAAAAAAATTTAATTTTAAACCTAAATTTTTACATTTTAGCATTTCTTATATTTAAAAACTTTGCATCTCAGCAAATTTCACAACTCAAAAATCAGACTTAAAAAAGTCGTTCCCTAGATACTGTTCAATTCTTTAATAAACAAAATTCTTTAAATCCTCTTGAGACTCACCATCTAAGATGATGAAAAACAGATAATTTATGGCACTCGTATAATTTTGTAAAGGAGAATTCCACGAAACACCGCGCGCCTCCATTAATTTCGCTTTAATTCACTTTATTTCCTTCTATTTCACTTTTCTTCGCTTTATTCACGATTTATAATTCATTAATGTGACACCAACAAGCATTTGGTGATAAAACCTCAAAATAAACAACTTTTTAAATATTCAATTTTTACGATTTTTCCATAAGGAATGACGCAGTTTTGTAGATTATCTCATTCTTTTTACATGGATTTTAGAATTTTTAAATATTTCAGTTCTACAACAATTTGACAGGAAAATCACTATATTAAATACTTTGTGATTCATTTGTGTTATAGTTTCAAAAGTAAACACAATTAAATGAAATATATCACATGCCATAATATTATTTGAAAATATCATTGAATCATTACGAAGTAAAATTTTAGCTAAAATACTAAATGACCACAAAAATTTTCAGGGTGACAGTTGTTGCTCCAAATCATTGACTGAATATTGTGAAACATGTAAATTATGTAAAAGCTCCAGACTGTACTTGTTCAACTATCTTAATAACTGAGTAGTTATTTTCTAGATTATCTCACAAGTGCTTTTAAAAACGATTAGAATATTTACACAGCAATTTATACTTAAATCTCTTTTATTCCATGTAAATATTTTCTCTATGTTTGTATGATGCTAGAAGTCTGGAAGATTAATCATATTTGAAAAAGATTGTTCTAAGATTTAAATTTCTTGAGATTTTATTAATTTAAAATATTATAATATTAAACAAAAGTTTCTTCAGTGCCAAACTATTTAAATTGTAGCAATACTCTATCTATATTCTAAAACACATAGTTTGAAATGAAACAGCTTTCCATTTGCTAGAACAACATGCTGGGAAAACAATATAAATATGCAGTGAACAGATGGTTCAAAACAGTGAGCCAGAAACACATCCAGTTGGTGAACTGTTCAAGAAAATCACAGAAGTCCTCATTAAATTCATCAAACTCATTAAATTACAAAGACTTACGTGTACTTTAGCTAAATTGCTTGTGAAATGCATTTGATGAAAATTTCATCAGATTAAATTTTTGTTTGTGAGAATGGAAAATTTTAGGAAAATACTCGATAGAACGAATTTATTGTACAGATAAAGTTTTTCTAGGAATGTGGGCGCTTTGTAATCGACTGTACATCCTCAATTTGTAGAATTTATACATTGTTGCATTTTGCAATTTATTGAGGAGATCTATGACATTTTACTATACATTTACAATTCAACCACAAAAATTTAAACATAATACAGAAGAAAAGTTTTCAATGTGATAAATTCATCTCGTTCAATTCGATGAGCAGAGTATGCTTCTTTATCTGCGGATTATTTAAATTTGATCTTAATCGTGTGGGAAAATTCTTGAAAAAGCTTCCAAAATAACTTGCAGACCCATACAACTAAAAATCCACATGAATTCAGAACAACCCTTTAATCTAGTTCTAGTACCAGAGATTTATTCAAATTGCCTCGATAAATAAGGGCCATAAAACTAATGCTTGAACCAATGATTTAGTGGCTTATGAAAACACTCAGCGGCCATTTCAGCGATTCCTCTCATTCATAACTCCATCAACGTAGCAATAAAATGTATGAACTGAATCAACTATGAATGGAATTCAACGGCAACAATATTTAGAAAAGGTTTGTGAATTGAATCATAACGCGTTAAAACGTTAATAGAGATGTTTGTTCATACCTGTGGAGATTTTGTGTGGGATTTGCAACTATATGTTATGATCTTAATATTTCAGGAAATTGGTGCTTTTTTGAGAACATCAAGATTTTGAAACTACTCTCATGGACGATGATAATTGCTCTCTCCTCGCTTTTTGGATTATCCTTTAGAAGTCAAGTGCAATCGAAAACACATTTTGAATGGATGGTTTTTTTCATAACCTTGTTTTAAAATACTTTGTTAATCTTGAATATTACCTGAAACCAAAGTTAAACATTCAAAACTCACAGATAAATAAAACCAATAAAAAATAGAGTGATCTAGTTTCAGACAAGATAAAGTGTATAAAATATCTCTAAAGAATAAACTAATTTTCAATAATTCTTTAATTACCAAAATCAGGCCAGGTCAGACGCCACACTCGCGCTACACATTCATTGTCGCAACAATTCCATCATCTGAATGAGTAAATATACCGAAAAACCGAAAAACCCAAAAAAAATAAACTTATTAGTCTTATTCTTACACACTTCAAAAAATCAAAAATAATAATATTCTAGTTGTTTAAAAAATCTTCATCGCTTTTTAAAGTATGCACAGTTTATTTTTGGAAAAGATTGGAAAAAAATATTATTGCTATTCTCGTTATGATGTGGAACTATTTGTTTATCCAACAGCCTCTCCGCTCAATTATGCAGTCGTTAAATTGGCGAAGCCAGTAAATAAAAATCTTTAAGGCAAAGTGTCTGTGAACAAAATATCTCCCAAATATCTACAAATGCCCCCAAAATACACAAAAGCAAGATTTCCAAAAAATCGCTGAACTTTGAATTTTCATTTCAATTCATTTAAATTATATTTTCGCTGTTTGAATGGATTGAGAGAAGTGTTTGCTGTGTGTTTATCCAAAACGACCGATAAAAAACCGCTCAGCCAAACATCAAATACATGAAAATCCCACAGATATTTTAAGTGTTCTAAAATTATTTTCCAACGAACCATCAGAGAGATTGAAAATATACTATAATTTTTCTCAGTTCCTTGCTATAAAAATGTATTTTAAATGTTAATAATCGACATCATACAGATTCATAATCCGTTTGGGCAGTGAGGGGACAGTGAGTTCCACTAATGACATTTATTAAATTATTTAAACTGGCAACATGGCTAACTTTAAAACAGGTCAACTATAATAATCAATCTTTACAGCAGACATAAAAAATTCATGTAGACTTAGTGAGAGCAAGCAATCAATTATATAGATTTTATTTGAATCACTATTCAAATTGTTAACATTCCAAATTGATTTCAAAAATTTTAATGAATAAATGATCTATCCAAAGTCTAATCTATTGAAAGAATGAATCTCAACATTCTTAAATATAATGATCAATTTATTCCGCCAACGATCAGCAAAAAAAGATGAAGATCACTTTTACCGCTCACTGTCCCTCTCTCTCAGTGTGTGAAGGTGTCTTGCGCCGAGTATATAAAGATCTTCATGCGATATTTTCACTTTTAGTGTCTGATTGAATCTTTGGCATTCAAGTAATTAATTTTCATCCCCCGTGCAATCGCGTTTATCGCCGTAAAAAAGTCGCAAAATGGTAATGGTAAAATAAGTATCGTTGAATTCAATCACCGCTAGACGACTGCAAGACTGCAAAACTGCCCGGAAAATTGCTCGGAACTCTGGTGGCCCATAAAATTGGAGTAACTGTTGTGGCCGACATAAGGTGTTTAATTACCGCAATAAGTGCTTGTTAGAACACTTGTGGAAGCGATCTTTACGACAGTTTTATGGGCATCAAAACTATTGGAACTTTAAATAAATTTTGTTTTATTTGAAAGTCTTTGGAAAAATTGCGAAAATAAATTTACAAAACGTTGAATAAATAATTGAAAATAAATTGTGAGAAAGTACCGAACAGTGATTTTCACAGATTTAAGTGATTTTAGTCGTTTGATGTGGTTTATGTGGAATTTAGAATTTATTGAAGAACTAATGAAGAAATTTTCTGTGTAAAATGTGATCATTAATTATGATGAAATTGGAATAAAAAGTGATTATATTCTTGTTAAGTGAATGAAATAAATTACAATCGATAAAAAGATTAAGCAATATTGTGAAATTAATTTCGAACGTTTCCATTGATACATGGAAAATTAAATTTGAAACTAAAAACTTCATCTTAAACTTATTCTCAATAAAAATGCAAGAATTATTTAAAACTTAAAAGAAAGTTTTATCCAGATCAATACTTGTTTATTTATATTTATTTAATTCAATAGATTTGAAAAGTTCAAACAAAATTTAAAAGCCTTATAAATATTTTAGTTGTACTTTAATCGATAGATTCATTTTCAATATATATTTTATTTTAAAAAAATTTATCAGACAAGTTACATAAATCTGATTAAAAAAGTGTTTTGAAGTAAGATTTATACAAAAAGTAGAAAACTGCTTCTTTTTGAAACAAAATAAGGAAAAAAACAGAAAAGGTAATTTAGGTGTATATTTTTAAAAGTTTTCCAATGTTTTCCATAATCTACCCACAAAAACGTTTATGTAACAATAAATAACTTTAAAGCGACTGCAATTTATTCGCGAATTTAAAACTGGATTAAATTTTTCCGACAAAAAAATTTGAAACCCTGAGAAACTTGATAGTTTGCCAGAAAAAAAAATCACTTGTTGTATCTTTCGACTATCTTCAAAGAAATTCAACTGGAGTGGAAAATTCATTTTAAGATATTAAAAATATAAAAACTAGAAAAGTGAAAATGTTAGAAAAACTGTAAAAAATATAAAAATTTCCTTCGGAAATTAATAAGATTTTTATGGTGCAATTGCACAGTTTAGTCAGTTCAGTGCCTTTTTCAGTTTTTGTGATAGTGCAGCTTTTTACACCACAATTTGTTCAAATTTAAACTTTTTGTAAATTAAATTTGTTTTTGATTTGAAGTGAAAATGACATTTTGTTGGACTTTTAGCATTTTTTTCGAATAGATCTATTTATTCGAAACTTTGTCAATGCAATGCATTTTACTGTTCGAATTTCAAAAAACTATTGTACATAAACTGAAAACCAACCTCAATGGAATTAAATAAACTTCAAATTGATTTTGCCATGAAATACAAAAGCCAATTCCAGTTTATAGTTGGGCAATAATGAACTTTCGGAACAATTTGGCTTAAAGTAAAATATATGATGTGAATATTTTAAACATAGGAAATGTTCTGAAAATGTGGAAAATACTGAAATATGTAAAATTCGTAAAATATGGTAAAGTTCGCCAATAAACGTTCGTACATGATGGTGCAATGGAATTTATTGTATTGCTATGACTACCACATATTCAAGCTACAATATTATTGGACGTTACCTGAAAAGTTGACTAATAGCTCTGCTGCATTTATTTTAAATTTTTGTTAAGCTCCAGAGCTATTTGAAATTCAATTAAAATTTCATTCACACGAAAAAATTTATTCAAAATGGAAGTTTTTCGTTTAAATTTTCGAAGTCAATTTATTTGTTGAAAAATATTATACTAAATTTAAATGAAAAAGCATGTTATAAATTAACAATCAGAATTTCTTTTAAGCTCGGGAAATATTTAGCGCTCAAAAATTTCATTCATAATAGAATTGCATACTTAAGTTATTATTAGAAATATTTGCTGATACCACATTAAGCAATTAAAAATGTAAATTTAATAAAAATGTGAAAATGTTGGTCGTAAAAATTGTCGACAAATCGTGAAAAATGTGAAAATTGCTTGTTCGGAAAAAACTCAAACAAAACGGAAAATCGGCGACAAACTGTTTTTGCAAATAAAATTGATTTTGATGGTTTTAAAGTGCAATCAATTATTTTGTTTTGTGTGAATTTGAATGATTCTGAATATTTATGCAAATATTTATCAAATATTGGTTTTAAAGTTTTTCTGTGTGATTTTGAAGCATAAAAATTATTTGATTATAATTAAAAATTAAAAATTTTTTTTCAAAATTGTGATGAGCACTCATCAATTTTATACATTTTTCGAATATTATGAACCTTTTTTAAGACCATCACCATAAAAAATCAATGCAAAAACAGTTGAAACTTGCAGGAAAAGCTTGTTGTAAGATTGACAACATCCATTTGTTTTGTTGAAGTGAAAGCTTGCCTGTCAAACTTATCTGCCTTTTGTAGAGAGTTGCTATTTAAGTAAATCTCTGAATTTGATCATTTGAGTAGTAGAAATAGAGTTTGGTTTGAATATCCTCGGATTGTATATGTGACCCACGTTTGTCCCCCACAGCTTGACATCTCTCACCCAAACTTAAACCCACATTACCTTAGGTTGTTATATGACGTGCAAATATATTTCAATGATGAATGATAGAAAGAGCAGGACTCGTTGAAATTGTCAAAAAGAGGAAAATTGGTCTCGATAATTTAATATCTTTCTGGATAAAATTCTTTTGAATCTCTTTCCTTTTGGCATTTTCAGAGAGTTTGGTTCGCTTTGCCATTTAACAAAGGATTATAGACTTTTAACACATATACGAATCTATACATACATTCCAACATTACTGCATTTATCTTTACGCTTATCGTTTGAACCACGGCCCACTAGTGGCTCAACTCATCCTCCATCTCCTAGCAATTTCTCCCACCCCTCGTTACTGTGACCGCCAACACCAACCTTTGGATAACTTTACTGACTTTTTGGATTTTTATTTCATTGATACTTGAAATGAATAGGAAGATGATGATCAGAAAATGCAAGTCTTGCGAAAGGCTTTCCAGATGTTCGATACCACCAAGAGTGGATTCATTGAGACTCTTAAGATTACCACCATCTTGAACACAATGGGTCAGCTTTTCGATGAAGGTAATTAGTCATTCCTAAAATATCACATGTTAATCGAAAAATATATAAACTTAAACTCTTTTTCATTCCCATAGCTGAACTCCAGGCTCTCATAGATGAGGAAGATCCAGAAAGTAAGTACTCTAAACATATTATTTACTTTGAACCATATCTAATTAAGCCATTTATCCATTAAAAGACGTCGGAAAAGTGAACTTTGACGGATTCTGTGCCATTGCTGCCCATTTCCTTGAAGAAGAGGATGATGAAGCCATGGCTCAAGAGTTAAAGGAAGCCTTCAGATTGTACGATCGTGAGGGTAACGGTTACATTACCACCAGCACACTCAAGGAAATTTTGGGAGCTTTGGATGACAAACTTTCCGGAACTGACTTGGACGGAATCATTGCTGAAATTGATACTGATGGATCAGGAACCGTTGATTTCGATGAGTTCATGGAGATGATGGCTGTAAGTAATTTTTAATTTAACTTTCCTATGTTAAGGACTTTTTCTTTCAACGCAAATGAATAAATCAAAACTAATTTTATTATTCTCTTCTCTTTTTATTTTAGGGTAAGAACTTTTCCAGACACTTAAGCATATCTGTCCTTAATGACTACATCTTCAGCATTACTTAATTTTCATTCCATTTATTTTTACAGGAGAATAATTTCACCACCAACAACAACTCAAACAGCCCAAACCCAACAAAAACTTATGTATTTTTTATCAAGATTGCCGATTTATGCTCTGCGCCTTTTGTATTTCTCTATCGCTTTGATGTTTCAACACCACGTGCACCTTATACCGTTGATGTAAACTGTTAATTTATTTTTTAAATTATATATGTAAATAAAAACTTTGAAAATAAATGAGATGGATCTTTATAAAATTTTAACAAATTCAATTTTGATACAATTTATGCATTAATTTTGGCTCGATTGAGAAATCAAGAAATTGAATTAATTGATTGAGAGCATTTGTTATGAAATGTTACTTGAGTAATGAACACTTTCAACGATGTTTGTGTTATGATTTGAAAGCGTCGAGAATCTGAAAATAAATATTTAATCAGATGAATTACTTTCAACAAAGATAAAATTTAAATATTTGGATTCAAATTAATTAACTCACCTTTTTTTGATCAATAAAAATACTTTTGATCTTAGTACACACACGATAAAGATCCAAATTCCTTGAGAATTGCCAGAAAAATTCATGGCCTTCAGAGTTGATTCAGGGATTTTTTCTTGGTAGCCCCAAATTACAGCATCCATTATCCAAGCACAATCGACCACCAAGTAAAATAATAGTAAATGCAGAAAACTGGAAAATTATTGTTATCCTAATAAGTATAATGGCAACTTGCTTACCTCTCGGTTTGAAGATTTGGATTTCGAATATTGCAGATTTTGTGTAGAAATACGAAAAATGTTAAAAGAAAGTTAACTCCAAACAAAATGATGATAATCGAATAGAAATGGATGAATGAACTCAATCGATCAACTAGAAAATTAAGAATATAATTCGATGACAAATTAAAGAGCTTCATAAATTACTTACAATGTAGAAAACAATGAAGCACACCAATTCTTGGCTTGAATTTCTCAGGAACTATATTGCTGATATCCGACAAAACAGCAAATGAGAGAATCATCAGAGACACAATGATCACAAAAAGAATGTACCAGCAAAAAATCCTTTTCATCCACTTTCGGCTCCAATTTTTAAAGCTATGAAAATTATAATACATCAATATTGCCTTCAATACAAAGTTGTTAGAATAACTTACAATTGAGTGAAAAAGTTATTCATATTGATCACGTTCAAAAATAAAATACTAAATACTGCACTGGTATAAGCCATGTATCCAATTATCGTGCACATTTTTGATATTGGTAAATTGTCTAATTTGAGATAAGATATTATGATGTAAAATACAGTCAGCAATGTCATATAACACATCATAACTTTTCCACGCAAATTTTGGAGCTCTGGTATCCAAGCGTAGATAATCAATGTTAAAACAAGGAAACAAATGGACATGTAGACAACTGCAATACATATAAGGTATAATTGTTAGCAAAATTTGATAGTAAATTAATAATAATTTTACCATAATTATGATAATAGAATGAGATCTCGCTATTTTCATCTTCTTCAATGTTTATCATTCCATCTTTCAAAAATATTGCAACAGAAACTTCCACCGTCAAATCATCTTTTAGGATTCTCTCGAAGCAATATTCTCCGAAGTCATAAATTTGATCCTCGAAATGCAATGAACCATTCTGTAAAGTATTTCAAAATGTATTCTGATTTTTTTAATTTGTGAAGTTTTTTGAAAAAGCTTTAACGTATAGAAATCCTACCTTTAAAAGCATCCATTCATCCACGTAGTCTACCAAAAAATAATGTTCAGCTATTTCAAGACTATATCCAAGCATCACGGTGTATCTGTCTTTCGCTTTGAATTCTTCAAAATGTCTATTATTGCTCGTATTCAGATGAACTTCATGAGTAGAATTTTCACATTCTTGATTTGGATGAAATTGACTGGTGTAACCAGGTTGGCAGCAAAATAAAATGCATGGTTTTGATGCAGGTAAATCACAAATGCAGCCTCTTATTTCACTTTTTATAATACCATATTGGTTTTTTGAATATTCAATGCTGTTGTGAATGATATTTCCATCTATAGTTCTGAAGCCACTGCTAATATCAATGGACCGATCGTAACGACAGGGTAAATCTTTTGAGCAAGTAACCTCAACCATGATTTGGATCAGAAGGGTAAAAGAGATGACGAAAATATAGAACATTATTGATTTTACTCAGAATTAAAACAAACTTATTAATTGTACTCTCAAAGCTGTACTGATATTAAAATGATATTTTTTACTCTTATCAGGAATTTCATTCAATAACAATTTGAGATGAACTCGGTCGGTGACTCTTGTCGATTAATTTTTTTATGATAGTGAAATGTACATACAAATAACATGTTCTTAAGATTAAAACATTAAATCGTTCGTTGTTTTTGCTTTCGCACCATCTAAATTAATTAAAATTAAATGAGAGTGAGAGTGTTTGAGTGAACTTTGACATTAATTTTGTGATAAGTCTAAGCTGAGTGTTGCATACTATACGTGGGACAATCTGAAATCAAAATTTATTATTCCTCAATCATTTGAAAAATTTTATTTAAAATTTAGATTTACCGACTTTTGATAAGTTTGAATGCTTTAGGCCGACATATCAAACAAATGAATATTAAGACACCTTGACAAAATCCGTTGACTCCTGTGACAAATATAATGTTACCTAAAATTCCACTGGGTATTTTCATTAACCACAAAAATACTTCAAAGATCCAAGGGCATTCGATCACCACAAAAATTCCAAGTACGTGTAGAAAACTAAAAAGTAAAAATAAATTGCATAAAAATATATACTATTAAAATTAAGATTTTAATTAAAGGACCTTTCAATCTTCATTTCTGACTTTTTGTTCTGCAACATTAATGTTTTATAGGCAGTTAATAAAAACAAAATTGTATTGACGACAAGTAAAGAGATCACGATCGAGTAGAAGTATATCGAAATACTTGGCCGTTCATCTGAAAAAATATTATGTCTTAAAAAAAATATGTAAGAAAATCGATATGTTGATCATCAATACTTATTAAAAAGCAGGAGGTATAACCAACTCTTGGCGTGTAATTAGATTCTAAAACGTTAGAGTAATCCAAAAAAGCTACATAGGCTACGATCAATAAAGGTACGCCAAATCCATACACCATGTACCAACCAAATAGTTTTTCTTTCAATCTGAATCTCAAATCATGAAACCTAAAAAATTAATAAACTTAAATTATTACACTACAACTCGTTAGATGCCGCTGATCTATGTATAAAAAACTCACCAAACCGTTAAAAAATTATCTACATTGATTATGTTCATAAAGAAGAAGAACACCAAAATGCTACCATAAATGATAAATCCTTTCTCATCGCAGAATGTTGGTCTATTCATGTAGTTTGTCCATTTATTAGCAAAACACATTGTTATAAAAAAAGTCAATAGTGCAGACATCAGACAAATTAAGCATTTTCCTCTTAAATTTTGAAGTTTTGGTATCCAGGCGTAAATTGAGATCGTCATGATCAAACAAATAATTGATGCGATCATTACTGAAAAATTAATTGTAGTTTTTAAATTCAATGTGAAAATGATCACTGGAATAACTTACAAGAATCATCAATTCCGAATAAAGACCTTTCAACCTGATCTTTTAAGCAAATTGAAACAGCAGTTTCAATTTTATTGTCAACTGTAAGCATTTGGTCAAAGCAGAAGCTTCCAATATTATATATTTCGTCATTGCAGCTTATGGAGCCATTCTTAAAAAAAATGTAAACATTGTGGAATGAATTAGATAAATTAATCAAAACGAACCTCCAGCAACATCCAAGAATCCACTCCATCAATTACATAAAAACTTCCCAAGCATGACCTTCCATCGATAACCTTGAATTTTTCTTCAATCCTGCTTTCCACATACCCAATCCCATTGCTTGTATTTAGAAATATTTCATGTTCGTAGGGCTCACATTTACTAGCAAAATGTTTTCTTTTGACTTCTCCAGGTGGACAACATAGTGGGACACAAGGTTTAGTTTTATTAAATTCACACAAACACTCTTTTATGTCATCACTATAAGAACTAATCTGTAAGTTTCCATTTGATAACTCCCCAGGTTGTTGTTCAGAACATGGGAAACTTTTCACTTTTCCACTAAGTATGCTCGAAAACATAAATAGACAGCATTTCAGGTATAGGCACTTCAGCATTTTCAACACATTCAATTTGAAAATATTTTAATTAAATAAACAAAATATTTTCACTGTTTAAATTTAAACATTTTCAAAACAACAAGAGGTGAGCTTGAGAGCCGCTGAAAAACTAATAACAACTGAATGTATGCGAACAAACTGAAAGCATTAGAAACACTAGTTGAATGTATTGGAGAATAGAGAGCATGAAGCATGAATATTTCCAAGCAAGATACAAAAAGGAATTAGTGAGACTGACCAAAATCTTAATTTTTTGTTCGCAGTCAAACTTATTGGCGCCGGCGACTCTTTTTTGTTAGTTTATTAGAATCTCCTCCTTGAATAACAATTTGTGATATTTAAAAAAATTCAAGTAACGAACAATTTCTTTATTTTGTATTGTTTGATTTAATTTCATCATTGCGCTTATAATATAACATTGTATACAAAATGATTTAACATATTCTTTATGTTTTTATAGTGTCGCGATGGCCTCTCTCTTATAAGTGAGTATCATTATTATTAGAGAATCTGAAAAATATATGTTAATATTCGATTTATCGGTTACAATAACTGATAGAACCTTTGTTTGATCATCTTGATGTTTTTTTGTCTAAAAATGCAGAAAACAAAAATCCAAATCCCTTGGGAATGGCCAATAAAATCAGCAACCTCAATGATTTCTGTTGATATGTGATCCTTGAAAAACCAAGTTATGACCTCCATTATCCAAGCACAGTCCATGACCAAGAACAAGGCCATAATATGGTAGAACCTAAAATACAATATAACTATTGGCTGTTTATTCAAGTAATATGTTTTGATCTCACGTTTCTTGCTCCAGTTGGTTCTTCTTGGAGAATTGTCTCATTTTCAAGAAAGATGTAACAACAAATACAATATTGATCATTAATAAAATCGAAGTGATCAGGTAAAAATACCAAAAAGTAACGACACGATCACCTAATCAAAATCAATAAAATGAAAATACAATTTGTTTCTTATTATGAGTATTCTCGCTCACCATGCAAAAAGCAGGAATAGATTCCGAATCTTGGTTTAAGTTGAGTGATTTCAGTATTATCCATAATTGCAGCCATTAAAACAAACATTAAAGCTCCGCCTATTCCATAAAGCAAGTAAATATAGATGAGCCTCGGCTTATTTTCTTCACGGAAGCCAGTGAAACTTTAAACAAAAAGAATTATGAATTATTTTTGCTTCGAATTTCATGTTCAACTCACCAAAAAGACAAGAAAACGTCGAAATTTATGGCATTCAAGAAAAACATGGCCATCAACAGAGTTCCATACGACAAATAGCCATAAGTAGTGCAAATTGCTGGTGACTCCAATAGGTCTAGCTTGATGATACAAAGCCACGTGAAAAATGTGCATAATGCGATCATGTAGCACATCAATGTTTTTCCACGTAAATTTCTTAGTTTTGGCACAAATGCATACACCAGTAAAGTCAAAATCAAAAAAAGTATAGAGACCATCATCACTAAAAAACAAAAGAATTTAAAAAAAAAATTGCAAAGCTCACACAAAATAATTTCAAACCCCCAACATCAGCAAAATGTTCATTAAATGACTTCTCAGGTTTTTCGTCTTCTTGTTCAAAACAAATTGAAACTTGAATTTT
This sequence comes from Parochlus steinenii, assembly GCA_038502155.1. Lineage (NCBI taxonomy): Eukaryota > Metazoa > Arthropoda > Insecta > Diptera > Chironomidae > Parochlus > Parochlus steinenii. The sequence continues at coordinate 2,055,481 of JAXCIN010000048.1, read as the reverse complement.
TGGTTTGTTTTCGTCCTCTGGCCCAAGAATATTGTCCAAACAAAATTGTCCGAAATGGTTTATATCAGATTCAAAACTAAGTGATCCATTCTGAAAAATTTTTGGCAATTCATTTTCAATATACCTAGAGAAACTCTAAAATTGGTAAAAATTTAACTTTTGGTGAACTACCTTCAGTATAGTCCACTCATCCTCGTCTTCCAAATAAAACATTCTGTTGCATTTAACGGCCTGAACTATCTCATAATTTTCTTTTACGTTGATTTCTTCATGATTGTACGTATTGTTGGGGCTTAGGAAAAGTTCGTGGTCAGATGACTCACAACTACTTTCAAAATCACCTTTCTTAATAAATCCAGGTGAACAGCATAATGGTATGCAAGGTTTAGAACCTTTTAAATTACAAATGCAACCTCTTATATGTTCTCCAACCGTTCGTCTTGAATTATCAGGTAAAATCATTTCGTTTATGTATGCATAGTGTTCTTTGCTGTATTCAAGGTTGTTGTGGAAGATGCTGCCATTAGCATATTTTACGCCGCCAGTGATATTCACAGAATGAATTAAATCACAAGTTAGTTCTTCAGAAAACACATCGTTCACAGATAAAATTAAAAAAACACAATATGCAGAGAATTTGAACATTTCTTTTTCAAAGATTTTGCAGTCTTTCTAACACAATTTCGTAAAGCAAACTGAGACCAATTTGACCAGGCATCGTGCAAAATGAGAACTTTACATTTTTTAAATATATATTGATGCTAATCAAAAATCCATTCTCTGCGTTCTCAATTTTTTTATTCTCTCCGATCTAAAAAATTTTACAATTAAAAAAAAATTAATTTGATTGTTTCACAGTAAAATGGTACAAAAATTAAAGAATTATCGAGAATAATAAAAATTGAATTAATCAAAAGTTTTTTTTTATTTTTGAGTCCACTTAAATTAATTTAAATTCAGTTAAAACCCAGTATTCACAATGATATCATTCTAACATATAAGTTGAAAATTGAAACTCGAATTCTACAGTTTTATAAAGAGTTTTTTAATTAATTGACCCAAAATGCTCAGCAATAAAAAGTTTTTCATGATTAGTTTTTGATGTAATCTAAGATATGTTTATGTTTTTCCATAAAGTTCTATAGTTGTTGGATTATCCTCAGAAAAGTTTCTTATATTTTTGTCACTTCCCGTTTTGGAATAGTTTTCTGTTGTCCACCTGAAAATAAAATTGATAAAATAAAATTTGCATTCATTTTGTTGATTCACGATTAGCATATTTTAACATACTTCTTTTTGATCAGAATAAAAACTTGTGGTCTACAAACACAAGCAATAAAAATCCAAACTCCTTGCAAATGGGTCATAAACACAAATACATCTATAAACATTTCAGGGATGTGATCTTCGAAAATCCAAGAGAGCACTTCAAAGATCCAGAGAAGATCGATCACAATGAATAAAGTCAGCAATTGAAAGAAACTAAAATTGTGTTAATAAATAAATAATATCTGAAATTTGTTTGGTGTGGGTTACTCACTTTTCACGATCAAAATCATTTCCATTAGTCTCTTCAACGATGAAATTATTTGAATTAATTGACGTCTCTGTCGAAGCTTTCCAAATTTTTAATCCAGTAAGAATAAATAGAATAATGTTGACCACAATCAATGTTGTTAAGATAGAGTAAAGATAAATAAACATGCTCAATCGATCGTCTAGGAAGGAAACAAAAACAACTATTTTAATATATAACTTTTTCTTGGTTTAAAAAGAGACCGTGTAAAAAGCAAGAAATGTGTCCAATTTTCGGCCTCAAGTCATTGTCTAGAAGATCTGTAAAATCAATAAACGCTGCTAATGAGACGATGAAGAAAGTTGCACCGATTCCGTAAAGCATCAACCATCGGTAGGTTTTCTCCTTCGATCTTTCTTTCAAATCTGGCATACTGCAATATTATATAATTTATTTTGATTCTCATAATAAAGGAAAATCTTACTAATATGATGAAAAGTATTCGATTGCAATAGAGTTCATCATGAAAAATACTAGCAATAGGCTAGCATATACTGCAAACCCTAATGCAATACAAAACTCAGGTTGCTCCATTACATATCCATTAGTCAGACACAAAAGAGAAAAAAACAAGAAGGCTGCTATCATATATGACATCAAACATTTTCCTCGCAAGTTTTGTAAATCTGGTATCAAAACAAATACCAAGAAAGTCAGTACTAGGAATACCATTGAAATTATCATAACTACAAAGAAAAAATAATATCTTTTTACACATTTCCACATTTTTCAAACTAATTAATTCTGATACCTATTATTTCGAAAGTTTTTTTATGATTCAACTCTGATGAACTATCATCACCGAAACAGATTGCAACAGACGTTTTTGTCGAGTTGTCTGCTAGCAGAACTTGATCGATACAAAAACTGTCATACTCCCAAATTTCATCTGAATAGTACAAAGATCCACTCTAGAACACCTTAAGTTAGAATAATCAATTCCTAATATAAAAAAGCCCTAGATACCTCTAATAATTTCCAGTTACTGTTAGGATCTTTATCTTCATCTAATAGATATAGATCACATTTTTTCATAGAGATTATGATAAACTTCTCATTAACATTAAATTCCTCGTATCCGTCAGCATTACTGTTATTAAAATACACTTCATGGTCTGATGGTTGACAAATTCCAGAATGATCACCTTTCTTTATAAATCCAGGTGGGCAACAAAATTGTATGCAAGGCTTAGAATCTTTCAATTGACAAATACAGCCTCTGGGATGCTCTTCAACTGTTTGGGTCGAATGGTCAGGTAAGATCATTTCGTCTACATGTCCGTACTGTTCTGCAGTGTATTCAAAGCCGTTGTAGAAAATGCTTCCATTAGAATATTCAACTCCATCAGTTATATTCACAGATTGATGAAAATGGCAAGGAAGTTCTATAGTTTTAATTTTAACAACAAAAACCACAAGCAAAATTGCGATCTCAGTTTTTTCGAACATTCCTTAGTATCTAATTTGTCCAAAAATAAATTCAAATGCTTCTTATTATATTTTCACAGAGATCAGTCTTTTCCTCACAAAATTCAATCAAAAACTGATTTTGAAATTTGCAAAGTCTTCATGCAATAATAATAAAAACAAAATCTTGTTCTCAGTGTGTAAAAAAATTAAAATAAATAGATAGGAAAATTTTGATTGTTTACATATTTGCTGACATGTTTGTGATCAACTTCTTTTATTTTTTGCATTTTTTCATTTCGTAGATTTTTGATGACACACTTGACTGTGTTAAAAAGCATTATTTTTTTTTATTGTCTGATAGGCCGTTGGTTTGAGGTTTGCTTTAAAGATTTTGTTTACATTGTGTTTAAATTGGGAATTCTTAGGATTCCAAACAGTATTTATTGAATACAAAATTGTGTTTTTATCTATTATGACAAAAAGAGTTCCTGAGGCTGATCCTCATCAGAAAAGTTTCTAGTGTATCTAACGCTTCCTGTTAGTCCAAATTTGTTTGTGAATCTGTGAAAAAAATTATTTGATGTGATTTTACAGCAGTGCTTTGCAGTTGATGTTAAATTATACCTTTTTTTGATCAACTTGAAAACTTGAGGTCTACAAACACAAGCAATAAAAAGCCAAATTCCATCTGCACGTGTTATAAGATCAATTACAAATATAACATTTTCACTGATGTGATTGTAGAAAATCCAAGTTAAAATTTCAAAAAACCAGATAACATCAATCGCAAAGAAAAATCCAAGCAAGTGGAGGAAACTAAAAAAGGTGAATTTATTAATTTTTCTGAACTTTAATCAATGTATGTACTCACCTTTCTTTTTTGAAGCTATTTTTGGTATTTTCTTCGATAACAACATTCATTGACGTATCCTTTTTATTGCTCAAAATATTGATGACAGTAAGAACGAAGAAAATAATATTTGATAAATTCATTGTTATTAAGATCGAGTAAAGATGGATGAATATGCTTAAACGGTCGCCTATGGAAAATAAAGATATTTTTTGAAAACTATTTATTTTGGAAAAAATACTCACTATGTAGGAAGCAAGATTCATGACCAATCTTCGGCCTATGTTCAACGTCTAGAAACTCAGTGAAATCAAAAAATGTTGCTAATAATACAATGAAAAATGTTGCGCTAAATCCATAACACATTAACCACCTGAAAATGTTTTTCTTAAACTTCTCCTTTAGATCGGACATACTGAAATTTATATAAAGTAAAACTGTGGTAAAACTAAATGCTCTTATAGATGTTTTTAAATATACTTACTAATAAGATGAGAAGTATTCAAAACTAATAATGTTCATCATAAAAAAAGTAAGCAAAAAGCTGGTATACAATGCAAATCCTATTATAACACATAATCCGTGTTGATGCAAAGCAAAATTGTAGACCAAAGACAGAAAAACAAAAGTCAAAAAATCCGCTACCAAATAAGACATTACACATTTTCCTCTTATGTTTTGAAGTTCTGGTAACAAAGCATACACCAAGAAACTCATTACCAAAAAAGCTATTGAAATATTCGACACTAGAATAAAGATAGAAATTTCTAAACAATTGCAAGCTTGTGTATAAAAATATTAGTTACTTACGAGTATTATCAAATGAAAATTTTTCAATTTTTTCAATTTTGGGAGTAATCTCTTCCGGATGGCAAATAGCAAGATATGTTTCTATTGAGTCCTCTAGCAAGTATTGCTCAAAACAGAAACTTCCATAATCCAAAACTTCATCAAGGTTACTAATGTACAAAGAGCCATTCTAAAACAAAAATTTAATACAAAGTTATCAATTTAATGCATGACATAGATTATTGCATTATGGACTTAATGATATTAAATCATTACTTTAGATACTATTTTCGTGAAACTTTTTATTTCAACTTTTTTTTGAATAAAAAATACCATGATCATCTTATTACTTTAGTCATCATACTAAAAAAATCACTTTTATATATGTTAAAAATAATATGGTTAAGTGAAAATTAAAAAGTCAATATTTGTTTCCAATGCAATAAATTACCTCTAACAACCTCCAGGTATTGTGATCATCCTCATCTGATAGATACAGATCACACTCTTTATATTGCACTATAACGTATTTTTCTTCGACATTTATTTCCTTGTAATTCACAGGATTATTACTGGTATTAAGAAACACTGCATGATCCGATGGGTGACAAATTCCAGAATAATCACCTTTCTTTAAAAATCCAGGTGGACAACAAAATGGTACGCAAGGCTTAGAATCTTTCAGTTGACAAATACAACCTCTTAAATGTTCTTCAACTGTTCGAGTCGAATCATCCGGTAATATTATTTCGGTCACATGTCCATACTGTTCTGCAGTGTATTCAAGGCCTTTGTAGAAGATGCTTCCATTAGAGTATTTGACACCGCTAGTTATATTAATAGATTGATGAAAATGGCAAGGTAGTTCCCGTGCATTCAATTTAACAGCAGAAAAAGCGAGTAAAATCACAATAAAAGATTTCCCCAACATTCTTCAGTAATGTTTTTTAATCAAATTGAATAGACTGTTTTTGAATAAATATTTTAACTTTTCCAAGCAAAATCCAATCACAAACTGAGCATGATTTTTGTTTTTAGCAGCACATCATTTGATTAAGAAGAAAAATTCGAAAGATTGATAAGACGCATTGCGAAGTTATTCAGGGGAATAATTTTTAATTTATGTGTTATCATTTTAGCTCTATACGGGATATCAGAACATCCACGTATTACTTTCAAAAAAGAAAGCTGTTGGGTGTGTATATCGTTCCGAAATTATTAGATTTACTGAATTTGTGGATTTTCCCTTATTCTTTGCTCTATTATACTAAGTTTTTTTATTTCTTATATGCACATAAACATTAAAAGTCAAGCTTGATTTCTTTAGTAAAATTTTTAAATGTCGTGTAACTTAATTGTAATATTATTTTATAGAATTAACGGAGCTTCCGTGAAAAGGAGGAAATACTTTTATACACGAAATACGTTATCTGTATTTTTTGTTTAGCTTTTGATTTTATTGTTTATTCTTTTGGTGGGTATTTACATAGATTAGAAGTTGCTAGTTGATCTATTGAAAGTTAATGATATTGTTGAATTTACATGTAAATATTCCCAAATATTCCCAAATAAATAAATAAACTAGTTGTGCAGCTTGTGAGCTGAGCAGAACTTCTCCGCTAACGTAGAATTGTGTTTTAATTAAAAATTCCTTTAACTGAGATATAATATCTATATTCCGCGCGGCATCTGTTGGTTTAAATCACGAATACCCTTTTTTATAATTTTCTGGACGTATCATGAGATTCTAAGATTTTATTTTAAAAAAAGTTGTCTGATACCACCAGATGACCCCCAGGTGACTTCCAGCAGGTAGTGGACCAAACATCGATGCATTTCTTGACTCATCTCATCATTTTAAACATTTTTTAGAAAAAACCACAGCTGTATCTTTAGTTTTTCAAAAAAAAAGTTTTTTGTATGATAAAAAGTAAAAATGTATTTTATTGACCTAGAATTTAGGAGGAAAAAATATTTTTTATAAAAAATCTTTACATTTATAAGTTACATTTCAAACAAATTTTATTATCCGCAACTCTCCAACTCCATCAGTCACCAACCCTAAAAAAACGCTCGGGCAGTTTTATTAAAACACGCTATAAAAAGTATTTTATTGACCTAGAATTTGGAAGGAAAAAATATTTTTCATAAAAAATCTTTACATTTATAATTTACATTTCAAACAAATTTTATTTGCTGCAACTCTCCAACTCCATCAGTCCCCAACCCCAAAAAAACGCTCGGGCAGTTTTATTAAAACACGCTATAAAATGTATTTTATTGACCTAGAATTTGGAAGGAAAAAATATTTTTCATAAAAAATCTTTACATTTATAATTTACATTTCAAACAAATTTTATTGGCAGCAACTCTCCAACTCCATCAGTCCCCCACCCCAAAAAAAACACTCGGGCAGTTTTAATAAAACAAGTTAAAAAATCTCTTTTATTGACCTAGAATTTGGAAGGAAAAAATATTTTTCATAAAAAATCTTTACATTTATAATTTACATTTCAAACAAATTTTATTGGCAGCAACTCTCCAACTCCATCAGTCCCCCACCCCAAAAAAAACACTCGGGCAGTTTTAATAAAACAAGTTAAAAAATCTCTTTTATTGACCTAGAATTTGGAAGGAAAAAATATTTTTCATAAAAAATCTTTACATTTATAATTTACATTTCAAACAAATTTTATTGGCAGCAACTCTCCAACTCCATCAGTCCCCAACCCCAAAAAAACGCTCGGGCAGTTTTATTAAAACACGCTATAAAATGTATTTTATTGACCTAGAATTTGGAAGGAAAAAATATTTTTCATAAAAAATCTTTACATTTATAATTTACATTTCAAACAAATTTTATTTGCCGCAATTCTCCAACTCCATCAGACCTCCAACTGAAAAAAAACACTCGGGCAGTTTTAATAAAACAAGTTAAAAAATGTATTTTATTGACCTAGAATTTGGAAGAAAAAAACATTTTTCATAAAAAATCTTTACATTTATAATTTACATTTCAAACAAATTTTATTAGCCGCAATGCTCCAACGCCATCTGTCCTCAACCTAAAATTTTGAACTCAAAAGAAAAAGCAAAATAAATATTAATAAATATTGTATCAACTAATTCCTATAAATTTGAATAAAAATCATAAAATAATTCAACATCTAATTTGGTTCGATCCGCCAATCTCCCCAAAAAGATGTTTCATTAATCTTAGATTTTTCTTCAAATTTATGTCTAACTTAATTCTAACTAATTCTATTTTTCCTTTTTTTTTGAAAAGGATTATTTATCATTATTTTATCAAAATTTAAATAAATTTCATATCTAATCTAATCAAGCCAAAAATCAGTCTATAACTTCAAATTTTGAAACTAACAACTTAACTAACATACAATCCTTTAGGATAAAATTCGTTTGCTCCCGAATGCAACCAAATACATTTTTTTGGAACAAATACGTTTGCTTCCAAATTCAACCCGAAAATTTTTTTCGGTTTGAATTCGGGTGCTTTCAAATTCAATCCGAAAATTTTTTTTGGTTTGAATTCGGATGCTTCAATGTTCAGCAAAAAAATTTTTTTAGGACAAAAGTCGGGAGCATTCACATTCAAACAACTTTCATTCATAAAATTTTTCCCTACTTTCATATTTCCCTTCTCAGATCCATTTTCATACTTATAATCAAAATCATACTTCCCTATTGTAGCAAATTCGGATGCCATTGGATTCAATTGGAAATTTCTGATCTTATCTTCTTCTTCCTCCTCCTCCATCATGTCATTCCAATCAGTAGACATCTAGAAAGAAACAAAAAAAATCAATTAATTTCTAAACTCACAATTTCTAGTACACTTTAGAAAAAATTTTCCAAATCTATCCAAAATCACAATTTTTTTTTTATTTCAGAGTTAAAGTCCCAAACTAAGGTTTTCCGACACTTTTTGTTCCACAAACCCTAGTATTTTAGACTTTATACTACTTTCAAAATTTTTCGCTGTCAATTTTTTAAATTTTTTTTTAATATCGCTTTAAACTACTAACCTTCACTTTACTATCAGTTACAAGCACCTTAATATCGATAAAATCAAGTTTTTTGGTCTTTGGAAGCGTTCCAAGTATTTTTTTTTGCGATTTTTGTGGAGCGTTTTGGAAAATCGACTGTCTTGAAAACTTGAAATTCTCAATTACTCCTCATTTGGGAAATCCCCAAGGACTACTACTTTTTCTTCCGGAAAATTTTCGGAAAATTTCCGAAGTTTTATTTTTCGGTGTAACCTTTGCTTTTTTTGGTGACTTTTGACAGACTTTTGCGAATTAATCGTCACCGGTGCTCTTGATGGGGTTGCACCTGAAGGAAAAAGTGTTGAGAAAGTGTCGAGTTACGTGGAAAAAGTGGTGTCATGAAATCTCAGATCATAATACATCGGGAAACAACAAATAAAAAAGATTAAAAATAAATTAATTTTGGAAATAATGTGTATGGAGCCACCAGATCATAGTGGTGGCCCAATTCTAACCATGATTGGTTGCTAACTCACCATTTCTAGCTATTTAGCTGAAGAAACCAAATCTTTTACCATCTTGTACCGTTTAATAGTTATTTTGTAAGGGAGAACTTCCCAGAAAAGTGGTCACATCTCCCTAGCTGGTAGATCAATCTCCACCAAAAATTTTGTGTTCAAACTAGGGTTGAATTGAACCATTTTAAAACATTTCATGAATCATTCGAAAAAACAAAATCGTTAAAAAGAAAGGAGGACAAGGACGACAAGACCAGAACTAAATGAAAATCTACATTACTTTGGCTTATTTTGAGTTAGCTTTTTGAAAAATATCTTTTAAAAAGAAATACAAAATAAACTATTTGGAGTTTTAAATTAGTCTGTAACATATTGGCTGATTTTATTAAAGAATAAGTTTTTTAAATAAATTACAAAATGAATACACAGCAATACAATACGGCAGACAAAATCAGTTGAAAAGTTATCACACTCAATTCAAATTCATAAATAAAACACTGATCAGATAAGCATTCAAACAGCTGAAATCATAAAATTGCATTCATAATACGTAAAAATTTTGGCGAGGTACAGCAAAATAAACAGTCTATTCATCAATTGGCCTAAAGTAATTGCATTAATTTAAAATCAATCCCGCAATAATAACAATGCCATAACTTCAAAATACAAATAATTCAAAACGAAATATTTGAAATTATAACAAGTCTATAGAATGCAATTTTTATAATTTTTGCATTAAACTGCTATAATATAAATTTATTTATGATTAAATGCATAATTCAAAACAAATTTATGGTGAGGTCCATGAATATTTTATTAGCATTATGTTTGATGGTTGCAGTGATTTTTGGTCAGTGTTGAGGCTTTAATATAATTTATGATCCACTTTATGAGGTCTCAAGAGGCTCCAACAATTTTCAACATTTGACTTTATTCAAAAATGGTAAGCATTTGATTTATGATTACTTTAGTAAAACTAGAACTAAAACTACAGAGATCCAAAAACATCAGCCATGACATGAGAAGTTTGTCCCACCAATGGATTGATAGTGTTGATTCAATATAGTCTTATTTTGAGGAAAACTCGAAAGAATTTTAATACCCAAACACAATTTCACATAAGATAAAATAAACATAAAATAGACAAAATACCTGGTCCTGAATCATTTCCAATCATTGGAACAGCATATAAGTTGGTCGGAAAGCCTCGTGAACAAATTTATCATATATTTTATGCGATAAGGAAAGATTTTTCAGGAGGTATTTATCGATTATGGCATGGATTTATGCCTGAAGTTAAGGTTAGTCATTTGATAGTAATTAAAAATGAACAACGCATATCTTTCATGATGTCATTATCTTTTTGATTATGTTGGTTCAGCGTTAAAAAAAAATTATTCACCATTATTCTTTTCAGCTTTGCCGTAGTAAAAATTCAAAATATTTTTGTGAACAAATATCAAAAAAAAGCAGCGCTATTTCAGCTTTTTACTTAAGATTTTTAATACTTTATTGTTTTAGATCTTCAATTGTGAATATGCCGAACAAATTTTCAAGTCAAGCCGAATTATTGAGAAATCATCTGCGTATAATTTTATTAAACCTTGGTTGGGAGAAGGTCTTCTTATATCTACTGGACCAAAATGGTTCAAACATCAGCTCAGTTTATGGAGAGAATTGAAAAGTATTAAATGGAGCAACAATCTAAATTCAGTGATACTGGAAAAAAAATCAACATTTATCCGTTTATTACTCGTGCAGCTATAGATATAATCTGTGAGACAGCAATTGGAATTAAAATGAATGCTCAACTACAAGAAGAAGTAAATGAGTACACAAACGCAGTTCATGATTTTAGTGATCTTGTTATGAAGAGAATTTTCAATCCACTTTTTCAATTTGACTTTATCTACAAAATGATGTCAATTTCTAAAAGAAGCAACAAATCTCTCAAAGTTCTGCATGAATTCAGTTGGCAGCAAAAAACGAATTGCTTTCTTGGACATGCTTTTAGATGCAAATGAAAATGAAGAGACACTTTCAGACACTGAAATTAGAGCAGAAGTCGATACTTTTATGTTTGCAGGTCACGACAAAACAACTGTTGGAATCTACTGGGCTTTATTGATGATTGCTTTGCATCCTGAGGTTCAGGAAAAGATTCATCAAGAGTTATATGAAATATTTGGGGACAATAAAAGCACTATGGCGACTATTCACGACTTAAATCGTATGCACTATCTGAACGTGTAATAAAAGAAACATGATATATCCTTCAGTCGCTGTAATAAGCCGAAAACTTAACGAGGACTTAGAAATTGCTGGTTATACTGTTCCGAAAGATTGCACAATTTCTATTCAAATATACATGATCCACAAAGATGAAGCCCACTTTCCATCGCCAGAGAAGTTTGATCCTGATCGATTCTTACCAGAAAACTGTGAAAAACGTCATTATTTTGCCACTTAGAAAGAGAGAAGATGTGAAATTAACGAATGAAATTGTTCTATGAAATATTTTTAATGGTATATTTTTGTTTAAAGACTAAAATTTTGGAATAACATAATATAGAATTTTTTCAGAATAAATAAACTAAATTTTAAACCACTGCTTGAATTTCCACAAGTGAATCAACTAATGAATCGGCTATTTGTATGGCCTGATTCTGAATGTTAGCATCTTCTAGGTCACTAACCGTGCTTGTGGTGCAAATTGATGAAAGTGAATCTTCTCTGGGTAATGGAATTGGTTCTTGAGGAAGATCAGCGTATTTATATGGAAGAACTTCTTTTGACACCCACTTGGATGTTAAAGGATTGCTCGTCATAATCTCTCCGTGACCTTTGAGCTATAGGTCAGAAACTGCTTCTGAATTTTCCGGTATCTTTGAATATCCAGAGATCATGTACTTAGATTTGAAGGTTATCATCCCAGGGCCTGAAGGCTGTTCATTCTGCCAATTGCCATGGAATCTGAACTGTTGGTTAATAATCTCAATTGGGCCTTTTCGTTCATCATTAACCCATGTGGCTTTAAAAGAAAGATTCTTCTCATGATAGTATGTGTAAGTTCCCACTCCATTCCGTTTCCCTCCAAACCATGTGCCTAAATAGGTATCTCTATTTAAATACTTGTACTCTCCAAAGCCATGTTTTAAATCTCGCTTCCAGTCACCTTCATAAACAGATTGGTCTGGATACACAAAAATTCCTTCTCCATGCTTTAGTCCATTTTTCCATTCTCCGGTATATTGACTTTGAATTTTATCGAAACCATAGCGTCCAGGCCCCCAACGCAATCCATCTCTGTAACCTCCTTTGTAGGTATCGCCATTCGGAAAAATAGCAAAACCTTCACCTCAAGTCACTAACAACAAAATTCAAATCAGTTATGAACTGGACGACTTGTTTTGCATTGCAAAAGCCCAAATGGATCATGTGTTTGTGATGGATGCTTATGACAACCGATTTGTGTCTTTGTATGGTTGTAAAATGCTAGAAGTTGATGGAAGGCTACGCAAATTCGAGGGAGTACTTTTTGTGGCTGCTAATTCTGAGGACATAAAAGAGAATCAATGGCTATTGGACGTGACAATGATGTGGTTGAAACAAGCAAATATCACTATAGATGACTTGACTGCGGGTAATTTAGATGTTTTAAGTGAAAAAGGTTCATGCCAGAGCATTGTTGAACAAAGAAAACAATGTACGGACCATAAGTTCAAGTAGATTATGAAACGTAGATTTCGAAACCATTTGATGTTTGATTTTATTTTTTTCTTCAATAAAATATTATCGCGAGCTTTGAAGCAAAGTTACTAATGTGGTTAAAAATTAAAATAAGATGGTTATGAGGGAAAGTTTAAATTTACATATATTCATTCTAACATAAAAAGTATTTGTGTTTTCTGAAAATATATCTTTCCTTAATTTTTAGGAAAATCGTTTCTGTTTTGAAAATTTTCCAACATTCCAAAACAGCCATATTATTCTTTCATCTCCAAAACGTTTTTAATGTGTTCTAAAATTTTATTAGAAAAAAAATCTCGACCATTTTTAATAAAACAACTTAAAGCTTTTATTTTATTGATCTAGAATTTTGAAGGAAAAAATGTTTTTCATAAAAACTCTTTACATAATTTATAATTTACATTTCAAACAAATTTTATTAGCTGCAACTCTCCAACTCCATCAGTCCCCCACCCCAAAAAAACACTCGGGCAGTTTTAATAAAACAAGTTAAAAAATCTCTTTTATTGACCTAGAATTTGGAAGGAAAAAATATATTTTTTTAAAATTTTTTACATTTATAATTTACATTTCAAACAAATTTTATTAGCCGCAATTCTCCAACTCCATCAGTCCCCAATCTCAAAAATAAACCTCGGGCAGTTTTAATAAAACTAGTTAAAAAATTTATTTTGACCTAGAATTGACCTAGAATTTGGAAGGAAAAAATACTTTTCATAAAAATTCTTTACATTTCTAATTTACATTTCAAACAAATTTTATTAGCCGCAATTCTCCAACTCCATCAGTCCTCAACCTCAAAAATAAACCTCGGTCAGTTTTAATAAAACTACTTAAAAAATTTATTTTATTGACCTAGAATTTGGAAGGAAAAAATATTTTTCATAAAAATTCTTTACATTTCTAATTTACATTTCAAACAAATTTTATTATCCGCAACTCTCCAACTCCATCTGTCCCCAACCCAAAAAAAACACTCGGGCAGTTTTAATAAAACAAGTTAAAAAATGTATTTTATTGACCTAGAATTTGGAAGGAAAAAATATTTTTCATAAAAATTCTTTACATTTCTAATTTACATTTCAAACAAATTTTATTGGCAGCAACTCTCCAACTCCATCAGTCCCCCACCCCAAAAAAAACACTCGGGCAGTTTTAATAAAACAAGTTAAAAAATCTCTTTTATTGACCTAGAATTTGGAAGGAAAAAATATTTTTTTTTTTAATTTTTTACATTTATAATTTACATTTCAAACAACTTTTATTAGCCGCAATTCTCCAACTCCATCAGTCCCCAACCTAAAAAAAAACACTCGGGCAGTTTTAATAAAACTAGTTAAAAAATTTATTTTATTGACCTAGAATTTGGAAGGAAAAAATATTTTTCATACAAATTCTTTACATTTCTAATTTACATTTCAAACAAATTTTATTAGCTGCAATTCTCCAACTCCATCAGTCCCCAACCTAAAAAAAAACACTCGGGCAGTTTTAATAAAACTAGTTAAAAAATTTATTTTATTGACCTAGAATTTGGAAGGAAAAAATATTTTTCATAAAAATTCTTTACATTTCTAATTTACATTTCAAACAAATTTTATTAGCCGCAATGCTCCATCCATCTGTCCTCAACCTAAAATTTTGAACTCAAAAGAAAAAGCAAAATAAATATTAATAAATATTTTATCAACTAATTCCTATAAATTTGAATAAAAATCATAAAATAATTCAACATCTAATTTGGTTCGATCCGCCAATCTCCCCAAAAAGATGTTTCATTAATCTTAGATTTTTCTTCAAATTTATGTCTAACTTAATTCTAACTAATTCTATTTTTCCTTTTTTTTTGAAAAGGATTATTTATCATTTTTTTATCAAAATTTAAATAAATTTCATATCTAATCTAATCAAGCCAAAAATCAGTCTATAACTTCAAATTTTGAAACTAACAACTTAACTACAATCCTTTAGGATAAAATTCGTTTGCTCCCGAATTCAACCAAATACATTTTTTTGGAACAAATACGTTTGCTTCCAAATTCAACCCGAAAATTTTTTTCGGTTTGAATTCGGGTGCTTTCAAATTCAATCCGAAAATTTTTTTTGGTTTGAATTCGGATGCTTCAATGTTCAGCAAAAAAATTTTTTTAGGACAAAAGTCGGGAGCATTCACATTCAAACAACTTTCATTCATAAAATTTTTCCCTACTTTCATATTTCCCTTCTCAGATCCATTTTCATACTTATAATCAAAATCATACTTCCCTATTGTAGCAAATTCGGATGCCATTGGATTCAATTGGAAATTTCTGATCTTATCTTCTTCTTCCTCCTCCTCCATCATGTCATTCCAATCAGTAGACATCTAGAAAGAAACAAAAAAAATCAATTAATTTCTAAACTCACAATTTCTAGTACACTTTAGAAAAAATTTTCCAAATCTATCCAAAATCACAATTTTTTTTTTTATTTCAGAGTTAAAGTCCCAAACTAAGGTTTTCCGACACTTTTTGTTCCACAAACCCTAGTATTTTAGACTTTATACTACTTTCAAAATTTTTCGCTGTCAATTTTTTAAATTTTTTTTTAATATCGCTTTAAACTACTAACCTTCACTTTACTATCAGTTACAAGCACCTTAATATCGATAAAATCAAGTTTTTTGGTCTTTGGAAGCGTTCCAAGTATTTTTTTTTGCGATTTTTGTGGAGCGTTTTGGAAAATCGACTGTCTTGAAAACTTGAAATTCTCAATTACTCCTCATTTGGGAAATCCCCCACGGACTACTACTTTTTCTTCCGGAAAATTTTCGGAAAATTTCCGAAGTTTTATTTTTCGGTGTAACCTTTGCTTTTTTTGGTGACTTTTGACAGACTTTTGCGAATTAATCGTCACCGGTGCTCTTGATGGGGTTGCACCTGAAGGAAAAAGTGTTGAGAAAGTGTCGAGTTACGTAAAAAAAGTGGTGTCATGAAATCTCAGATCATAATACATCGGGAAACAACAAATAAAAAAGATTAAAAATAAATTAATTTTGGAAATAATGTGTATGGAGCCACCAGATCATAGTGGTGGCCCAATTCTAACCATGATTGGTTGCTAACTCACCATTTCTAGCTATTTAGCTGAAGAAACCAAATCTTTTACCATCTTGTACCGTTTAATAGTTATTTTGTAAGGGAGAACTTCCCAGAAAAGTGGTCACATCTCCCTAGCTGGTAGATCAATCTCCACCAAAAATTTTGTGTTCAAACTAGGGTTGAATTGAAACATTTTAAAACATTTCATGAATCATTCGAAAAAACAAAATCGTTAAAAAGAAAGGAGGACAAGGACGACAAGACCAGAACTAAATGAAAATCTACATTACTTTGGCATATTTTGAGTTAGCTTTTTGAAAAATATCTTTTAAAAAGAAATACAAAATAAATTATTTGGAGTTTTAAATTAGTCTGTAACATATTGGCTGATTTTATTAAAGAATAAGTTTTTTAAATAAATTACAAAATGAATACACAGCAATACAATACGGCAGACAAAATCAGTTGAAAAGTTATCACACTCAATTCAAATTCATAAATAAAACACTGATCAGATAAGCATTCAAACAGCTGAAATCATAAAATTGCATTCATAATACGTAAAAATTTTGGCGAGGTACAGCAAAATAAACAGTCTATTCATCAATTGGCCTAAAGTAATTGCATTAATTTAAAATCAATCCCGCAATAATAACAATGCCATAACTACAAAATACAAATAATTCAAAACGAAATATTTGAAATTATAACAAGTCTATAGAATGCAATTTTTATAATTTTTGCATTAAACTGCTATAATATAAATTTATTTATGATTAAATGCATAATTCAAAACAAATTTATGGTGAGGTCCATGAATATTTTATTAGCATTATGTTTGATGGTTGCAGTGATTTTTGGTCAGTGTTGAGGCTTTAATATAATTTATGATCCACTTTATGAGGTCTCAAGAGGCTCCAACAATTTTCAACATTTGACTTTATTCAAAAATGGTAAGCATTTGATTTATGATTACTTTAGTAAAACTAGAACTAAAACTACAGAGATCCAAAAACATCAGCCATGACATGAGAAGTTTGTCCCACCAATGGATTGATAGTGTTGATTCAATATAGTCTTATTTTGAGGAAAACTCGAAAGAATTTTAATACCCAAACACAATTTCACATAAGATAAAATAAACATAAAATAGACAAAATACCTGGTCCTGAATCATATCCAATCATTGGAACAGCATATAAGTTGGTCGGAAAGCCTCGTGAACAAATTTATCATATATTTTATGCGATAAGGAAAGATTTTTCAGGAGGTATTTATCGATTATGGCATGGATTTATGCCTGAAGTTAAGGTTAGTCATTTGATAGTAATTAAAAATGAACAACGCATATCTTTCATGATGTCATTATCTTTTTGATCTTTGCCGTAGTAAAAATTCAAAATATTTTTGTGAACAAATATCAAAAAAAAGCAGCGCTATTTCAGCTTTTTACTTAAGATTTTTAATACTTTATTGTTTTAGATCTTCAATTGTGAATATGCCGAACAAATTTTCAAGTCAAGCCGAATTATTGAGAAATCATCTGCGTATAATTTTATTAAACCTTGGTTGGGAGAAGGTCTTCTTATATCTACTGGACCAAAATGGTTCAAACATCGGAAAATCATCACACCAACATTCCATTTTAGTGTTCTTAACAACTTTTGCTCAGTTTATGGAGAGAATTGAAAAGTATTAAATGGAGCAACAATCTAAAGTCAGTGATACTGGAAAAAAAATCAACATTTATCCGTTTATTACTCGTGCAGCTATAGATATAATCTGTGAGACAGCAATTGGAATTAAAATGAATGCTTAAGTACAAGAAGAAGTAAATGAGTACACAAACGCAGTTCATGACTTTAGTGATCTTGTTATGAAGAGAATTTTCAATCCACTTTTTCAATTTGACTTTATCTACAAAATGATGTCAATTTCTAAAAGAAGCAACAAATCTCTCAAAGTTCTGCATGAATTCAGTTGGCAGCAAAAAACGAATTGCTTTCTTGGACATGCTTTTAGATGCAAATGAAAATGAAGAGACACTTTCAGACACTGAAATTAGAGCAGAATACTTTTATGTTTGCAGGTCACGACACAACAACTGTTGGAATCTACTGGGCTTTATTGATGATTATTAAAGATTGCACAATTTCTATTCAAATATACATGATCCACAAAGATGAAGCCCACTTTCCATCGCCAGAGAAGTTTGATCCTGATCGATTCTTACCAGAAAACTGTGAAAAACGTCATTATTTTGCCACTTAGAAAGAGAGAAGATGTGAAATTAACGAATGAAATTGTTCTATGAAATATTTTTAATGGTATATTTTTGTTTAAAGACTAAAATTTTGGAATAACATAATATAGAATTTTTTCAGAATAAATAAACTAAATTTTAAACCACTGCTTGAATTTTCACAAGTGAATCAACTAATGAATCGACTATTTGTATGGCCTGATTCTGAATGTTAGCATCTTCTAGGTCACTAACCGTGCTTGTGGTGCAAATTGATGAAAGTGAATCTTCTCTGGGTAATGGAATTGGTTCTTGAGGAAGATCAGCGTATTTATATGGAAGAACTTCTTTTGACACCCACTTGGATGTTAAAGGATTGCTCGTCATAATCTCTCCGTGACCTTTGAGCTATAGGTCAGAAACTGCTTCTGAATTTTCCGGTATCTTTGAATATCCAGAGATCATGTACTTAGATTTGAAGGTTATCATCCCAGGGCCTGAAGGCTGTTCATTCTGCCAATTGCCATGGAATCTGAACTGTTGGTTAATAATCTCAATTGGGCCTTTTCGTTCATCATTAACCCATGTGGCTTTAAAAGAAAGATTCTTCTCATGATAGTATGTGTAAGTTCCCACTCCATTCCGTTTCCCTCCAAACCATGTGCCTAAATAGGTATCTCTATTTAAATACTTGTACTCTCCAAAGCCATGTTTTAAATCTCGCTTCCAGTCACCTTCATAAACAGATTGGTCTGGATACACAAAAATTCCTTCTCCATGCTTTAGTCCATTTTTCCATTCTCCGGTATATTGACTTTGAATTTTATCGAAACAATAGCGTCCAGTCCCACAACGCAATCCATATCTGTAACCTCCCTTGTAGGTATCTCCATTCGGGAAAATAGCATAACCTTCACCATGACGGATACCTTCCAAGTTTCGCTCTCCATCGTAAGTCTGCAAAAACAAATACAATTTTAAATAACCTTTAGGTAAGGAAGATTTATTAAAAGTTTTACTCCAATTGAATCTTCCTCGTTAACTGATGGATCAAAATCTTCAGAATCTTGAGCAGACATTGTGAGATTTATATAATAAATATTTGCAAGCGATACTTTGATTTTTAATTTTAATTGCCTAAATTAATGTTTTTAGGTACGTCATCGAATGATTTCACAAGAAAACTAATCAATCATTTATTTTATAAACTCATGAAAAGTCGATGAAAAGGATAAAAATTACAGCTTGATTCGTTTATCATAAAAAATCTAAAGATTAAAACAGTATAATTTTATGATGATTGATATTAAATTGCATTTAAAATGTTTTTCAACGATTCTGTTATTACTAAAGCCTTCAATATGGTTTCTTTGAAGAGAAATAGAAAAGCAGTCGTCGTATATAAAGGCTTGTAAAATTAAAATCATTTCGTTCAGTTGCAACAAGATGAAAATGTATTGTTGGATAATATTCATTTCTTTAATTTACCTTGAAGTTCAAGCAGATTCTTGTCCACACTTTTACGGGCTGAATCCCAAATCTTTGGTACTCTACCCAATGTATTTGAATCACTTATGAACGATCTTTCTTTATAAATCTGTAGATCCTATTATAAGATCACCATTCTTTGGATATGAGGGAAGCAAAAATTCAATAAATATCACTAATCATGCCATTGAAAGTTTTTGCTTGGGGGAACCTGATCAAAATATCGATGCACCTCATATTGTTTTCAATAAGATGAACTACTCTCAAGTCACTAACAACAAAATTCAAATCAGTTATGAACTGGACGACTTGTTTTGCATTGCAAAAGCCCAAATGGATCATGTGTTTGTGATGGATGCTTATGACAACCGATTTGTGTCTTTGTATGGTTGTAAAATGCTAGAAGTTGATGGAAGGCTACGCAAATTCGAGGGAGTACTTTTTGTGGCTGCTAATTCTGAGGACATAAAAGAGAATCAATGGCTATTGGACGTGACAATGATGTGGTTGAAACAAGCAAATATCACTATAGATGACTTGACTGCGGGTAATTTAGATGTTTTAAGTGAAAAAGGTTCATGCCAGAGCATTGTTGAACAAAGAAAACAATGTACGGACCATAAGTTCAAGTAGATTATGAAACGTAGATTTCGAAACCATTTGATGTTTGATTTTATTTTTTCTTCAATAAAATATTATCGCGAGCTTTGAAGCAAAGTTACTAATGTGGTTAAAAATTAAAATAAGATGGTTATGAGGGAAAGTTTAAATTTACATATATTCATTCTAACATAAAAAGTATTTGTGTTTTCTGAAAATATATCTTTCCTTAATTTTTAGGAAAATCGTTTCTGTTTTGAAAATTTTCCAACATTCCAAAACAGCCATATTATTCTTTCATCTCCAAATCGTTTTTAATGTGTTCTAAAATTTTATAAAAAAAAAAATCTCGACCATTTTTAATATAACAACTTAAAGCTTTTATTTTATTGATCTAGAATTTTGAAGGAAAAAATGTTTTTCATAAAAACTCTTTACATAATTTATAATTTACATTTCAAACAAATTTTATTAGCTGCAACTCTCCAACTCCATCAGTCCCCCACCCCAAAAAAAACACTCGGGCAGTTTTAATAAAACTAGTTAAAAAATTTATTTTATTGACCTAGAATTTGGAAGGAAAAAATATTTTTCATAAAAATTCTTTACATTTATAATTTACATTTCAAACAAATTTTATTGGCAGCAACTCTCCAACTCCATCAGTCCCCAACCTCAAAAATAAACCTCGGGCAGTTTTAATAAAACAAGTTAAAAAATTTATTTTGACCTAGAATTGACCTAGAATTTGGAAGGAAAAAATATTTTTCATAAAAATTCTTTACATTTCTAATTTACATTTCAAACAAATTTTATTAGCCGCAATTCTCCAACTCCATCAGTCCCCAATCTCAAAAATAACCTCGGGCAGTTTTAATAAAACTAGTTAAAAAATCTCTTTTATTGACCTAAAATTTGGAAGGAAAAAATATTTTTTTTATTAATTTTTTACATTTATAATTTACATTTCAAATAAATTTTATTAGCCGCAATTCTCCAACTCCATCAGTCCCCAATCTCAAAAATAAACCTCGGGCAGTTTTAATAAAACTAGTTAAAAAATTTATTTTATTGACCTAGAATTTGGAAGGAAAAAATATTTTTCATAAAAATTCTTTACATTTCTAATTTACATTTCAAACAAATTTTATTGGCAGCAACTCTCCAACTCCATCAGTCCCCAACCTCAAAAATAAACCTCGGGCAGTTTTAATAAAACTCGTTAAAAAATTTATTTTGACCTAGAATTGACCTAGAATTTGGAAGGAAAAAATGTTTTTCATAAAAACTCTTTACATAATTTATAATTTACATTTCAAACAAATTTTATTGGCAGCAACTCTCCAACTCCATCAGTCCCCAACCTCAAAAATAAACCTCGGGCAGTTTTAATAAAACTAGTTAAAAAATCTCTTTTATTGACCTAAAATTTGGAAGGAAAAAATATTTTTTTTATTAATTTTTTACATTTATAATTTACATTTCAAATAAATTTTATTAGCCGCAATTCTCCAACTCCATCAGTCCCCAATCTCAAAAATAAACCTCGGGCAGTTTTAATAAAACTAGTTAAAAAATTTATTTTATTGACCTAGAATTTGGAAGGAAAAAATATTTTTCATAAAAATTCTTTACATTTCTAATTTACATTTCAAACAAATTTTAATGGGAGCAACTCTCCAACTCCATCAGTCCCCAACCTCAAAAATAAACCTCGGGCAGTTTTAATAAAACTAGTTAAAAAATTTATTTTATTGACCTAGAATTTGGAAGGAAAAAATGTTTTTCATAAAAACTCTTTACATAATTTATAATTTACATTTCAAACAAATTTTATTGGCAGCAACTCTCCAACTCCATCAGTCCCCAACCTCAAAAATAAACCTCGGGCAGTTTTCATAAAACTAATTAAAAAATTTATTTTATTGACCTAGAATTTGGAAGGAAAAAATTTTTTTCATAAAAAATCTTTACATTTATAATTTACATTTCAAACAAATTTATTAGCCGCAATTCTCCAACTCCATCAGACCCCCAACTGAAAAAAAACACTCGGGCAGTTTTAATAAAACAAGTTAAAAAATGTATTTTATTGACCTAGAATTTGGAAGAAAAAAACATTTTTCATAAAAAATCTTTACATTTATAATTTACATTTCAAACAAATTTCATTAGCCGCAATTCTCCAACTCCATCAGACCCCCAACTGAAAAAAAACACTCGGGCAGTTTTAATAAAACAAGTTAAAAAATGTATTTTATTGACCTAGAATTTGGAAGAAAAAAACATTTTTCATAAAAAATCTTTACATTTATAATTTACATTTCAAACAAATTTCATTAGCCGCAATTCTCCAACTCCATCAGTCCCCAACCTCAAAAAAAAACACTCGGGCAGTTTTAATAAAACAAGTTAAAAAATGTATTTTATTGACCTAGAATTTGGAAAGAAAAATCTTTAAATTTATAATTTACATTTCAAACAAATTTTATTAGCCGCAATTCTCCAACTCCATCTGTCCTCAACCTAAAATTTTGAACTCAAAAGAAAAAGCAAAATAAATATTAATAAATATTGTATCAACTAATTCCTATAAATTTGAATAAAAATCATAAAATAATTCAACATCTAATTTGGTTCGATCCGCCAATCTCCCCAAAAAGATGTTTCATTAATCTTAGATTTTTCTTCAAATTTATGTCTAACTTAATTCTAACTAATTCTATTTTTCCTTTTTTTTTGAAAAGGATTATTTATCATTTTTTTATCAAAATTTAAATAAATTTCATATCTAATCTAATCAAGCCAAAAATCAGTCTATAACTTCAAATTTTGAAACTAACAACTTAACTACAATCCTTTAGGATAAAATTCGTTTGCTCCCGAATGCAACCAAATACATTTTTTTGGAACAAATACGTTTGCTTCCAAATTCAACCCGAAAATTTTTTTCGGTTTGAATTCGGATGCTTCAATGTTCAGCAAAAAAATTTTTTTAGGACAAAAGTCGGGAGCATTCACATTCAAACAACTTTCATTCATAAAATTTTTCCCTACTTTCATATTTCCCTTCTCAGATCCATTTTCATACTTATAATCAAAATCATACTTCCCTATTGTAGCAAATTCGGATGCCATTGGATTCAATTGGAAATTTCTGATCTTATCTTCTTCTTCCTCCTCCTCCATCATGTCATTCCAATCAGTAGACATCTAGAAAGAAACAAAAAAAATCAATTAATTTCTAAACTCACAATTTCTAGTACACTTTAGAAAAAATTTTCCAAATCTATCCAAAATCACAATTTTTTTTTTTATTTCAGAGTTAAAGTCCCAAACTAAGGTTTTCCGACACTTTTTGTTCCACAAACCCTAGTATTTTAGACTTTATACTACTTTCAAAATTTTTCGCTGTCAATTTTTAAATTTTTTTTAATATCGCTTTAAACTACTAACCTTCACTTTACTATCAGTTACAAGCACCTTAATATCGATAAAATCAAGTTTTTTGGTCTTTGGAAGCGTTCCAAGTATTTTTTTTTGCGATTTTTGTGGAGCGTTTTGGAAAATCGACTGTCTTGAAAACTTGAAATTCTCAATTACTCCTCATTTGGGAAATCCCCCACGGACTACTACTTTTTCTTCCGGAAAATTTTCGGAAAATTTCCGAAGTTTTATTTTTCGGTGTAACCTTTGCTTTTTTTGGTGACTTTTGACAGACTTTTGCGAATTAATCGTCACCGGTGCTCTTGATGGGGTTGCACCTGAAGGAAAAAGTGTTGAGAAAGTGTCGAGTTACGTAAAAAAAGTGGTGTCATGAAATCTCAGATCATAATACATCGGGAAACAACAAATAAAAAAGATTAAAAATAAATTAATTTTGGAAATAATGTGTATGGAGCCACCAGATCATAGTGGTGGCCCAATTCTAACCATGATTGGTTGCTAACTCACCATTTCTAGCTATTTAGCTGAAGAAACCAAATCTTTTACCATCTTGTACCGTTTAATAGTTATTTTGTAAGGGAGAACTTCCCAGAAAAGTGGTCACATCTCCCTAGCTGGTAGATCAATCTCCACCAAAAATTTTGTGTTCAAACTAGGGTTGAATTGAAACATTTTAAAACATTTCATGAATCATTCGAAAAAACAAAATCGTTAAAAAGAAAGGAGGACAAGGACGACAAGACCAGAACTAAATGAAAATCTACATTACTTTGGCATATTTTGAGTTAGCTTTTTGAAAAATATCTTTTAAAAAGAAATACAAAATAAACTATTTGGAGTTTTAAATTAGTCTGTAACATATTGGCTGATTTTATTAAAGAATAAGTTTTTTAAATAAATTACAAAATGAATACACAGCAATACAATACGGCAGACAAAATCAGTTGAAAAGTTATCACACTCAATTCAAATTCATAAATAAAACACTGATCAGATAAGCATTCAAACAGCTGAAATCATAAAATTGCATTCATAATACGTAAAAATTTAGGCGAGGTACAGCAAAATAAACAGTCTATTCATCAATTGGCCTAAAGTAATTGCATTAATTTAAAATCAATCCCGCAATAATAACAATGCCATAACTACAAAATACAAATAATTCAAAACGAAATATTTGAAATTATAACAAGTCTATAGAATGCAATTTTTATAATTTTTGCATTAAACTGCTATAATATAAATTTATTTATGATTAAATGCATAATTCAAAACAAATTTATGGTGAGGTCCATGAATATTTTATTAGCATTATGTTTGATGGTTGCAGTGATTTTTGGTCAGTGTTGAGGCTTTAATATAATTTATGATCCACTTTATGAGGTCTCAAGAGGCTCCAACAATTTTCAACATTTTACTTTATTCAAAAATGGTAAGCATTTGATTTATGATTACTTTAGTAAAACTAGAACTAAAACTACAGAGATCCAAAAACATCAGCCATGACATGAGAAGTTTGTCCCACCAATGGATTGATAGTGTTGATTCAATATAGTCTTATTTTGAGGAAAACTCGAAAGAATTTTAATACCCAAACACAATTTCACATAAGATAAAATAAACATAAAATAGACAAAATACCTGGTCCTGAATCATATCCAATCATTGGAACAGCATATAAGTTGGTCGGAAAGCCTCGTGAACAAATTTATCATATATTTTATGCGATAAGGAAAGATTTTTCAGGAGGTATTTATCGATTATGGCATGGATTTATGCCTGAAGTTAAGGTTAGTCATTTGATAGTAATTAAAAATGAACAACATATCTTTCATGATGTCATTATCTTTTTGATTATGTTGGTTCAGCGTTAAAAAAAAATTATTCACCATTATTCTTTTCAGCTTTGCCGTAGTAAAAATTCAAAATATTTTTGTGAACAAATATCAAAAAAAAGCAGCGCTATTTCAGCTTTTTACTTAAGATTTTTAATACTTTATTGTTTTAGATCTTCAATTGTGAATATGCCGAACAAATTTTCAAGTCAAGCCGAATTATTGAGAAATCATCTGCGTATAATTTTATTAAACCTTGGTTGGGAGAAGGTCTTCTTATATCTACTGGACCAAAATGGTTCAAACATCGGAAAATCATCACACCAACATTCCATTTTAGTGTTCTTAACAACTTTTGCTCAGTTTATGGAGAGAATTGAAAAGTATTAAATGGAGCAACAATCTAAAGTCAGTGATACTGGAAAAAAAATCAACATTTATCCGTTTATTACTCGTGCAGCTATAGATATAATCTGTGAGACAGGAATTGGAATTAAAATGAATGCTCAAGTACAAGAAGAAGTAAATGAGTACACAAACGCAGTTCATGACTTTAGTGATCTTGTTATGAAGAGAATTTTCAATCCACTTTTTCAATTTGACTTTATCTACAAAATGATGTCAATTTCTAAAAGAAGCAACAAATCTCTTAAAGTTCTGCATGAATTCAGTTGGCAGCAAAAAACGAATTGCTTTCTTGGACATGCTTTTAGATGCAAATGAAAATGAAGAGACACTTTCAGACACTGAAATTAGAGCAGAAGTCGATACTTTTATGTTTGCAGGTCACGACACAACAACTGTTGGAATCTACTGGGCTTTATTGATGATTATTAAAGATTGCACAATTTCTATTCAAATATACATGATCCACAAAGATGAAGCCCACTTTCCATCGCCAGAGAAGTTTGATCCTGATCGATTCTTACCAGAAAACTGTGAAAAACGTCATTATTTTGCCACTTAGAAAGAGAGAAGATGTGAAATTAACGAATGAAATTGTTCTATGAAATATTTTTAATGGTATATTTTTGTTTAAAGACTAAAATTTTGGAATAACATAATATAGAATTTTTTCAGAATAAATAAACTAAATTTTAAACCACTGCTTGAATTTTCACAAGTGAATCAACTAATGAATCGACTATTTGTATGGCCTGATTCTGAATGTTAGCATCTTCTAGGTCACTAACCGTGCTTGTGGTGCAAATTGATGAAAGTGAATCTTCTCTGGGTAATGGAATTGGTTCTTGAGGAAGATCAGCGTATTTATATGGAAGAACTTCTTTTGACACCCACTTGGATGTTAAAGGATTGCTCGTCATAATCTCTCCGTGACCTTTGAGCTATAGGTCAGAAACTGCTTCTGAATTTTCCGGTATCTTTGAATATCCAGAGATCATGTACTTAGATTTGAAGGTTATCATCCCAGGGCCTGAAGGCTGTTCATTCTGCCAATTGCCATGGAATCTGAACTGTTGGTTAATAATCTCAATTGGGCCTTTTCGTTCATCATTAACCCATGTGGCTTTAAAAGAAAGATTCTTCTCATGATAGTATGTGTAAGTTCCCACTCCATTCCGTTTCCCTCCAAACCATGTGCCTAAATAGGTATCTCTATTTAAATACTTGTACTCTCCAAAGCCATGTTTTAAATCTCGCTTCCAGTCACCTTCATAAACAGATTGGTCTGGATACACAAAAATTCCTTCTCCATGCTTTAGTCCATTTTTCCATTCTCCGGTATATTGACTTTGAATTTTATCGAAACCATAGCGTCCAGGCCCCCAACGCAATCCATCTCTGTAACCTCCTTTGTAGGTATCGCCATTCGGAAAAATAGCAAAACCTTCACCATGACGGATACCTTCCACGTTTCGCTCTCCATCGTAAGTCTGCAAAAACAAATACAATCCTGAATAACCTTCAGGTAAGGAAGATTTATTAAAAGTTTTTCTCCAATTGAATCTTCTTCGTTAGCTGATGGATCAAAATCTTCAGATTCTTGAGCAGACATTGTGAGATTTATATAATAAATATTTGCAAGCGATACTTTGATTTTTAATTTTAGTTGCCTAAATTAATGTTTTATGGTACGTCATCGAATGATTTCACAAGAAAACTAATCAATCATTTATTTTATAAACTCATGAAAAGTCGATGAAAAGGATAAAAATTACAGCTTGATTCGTTTATCATATAAAATCTAAAGGTTAAACCCGAATAATTTTATGATGATTGATATTAAATTGCATTTGAAATGTTTTTCAACGAGTCTGTTATTACTAAAGCCTTCAATATGGTTTCTTTGAAGAGAAATAGAAAAGCAGTCGTCGTATATAAAGGCTTGTAAAATTAAAATCATTTCGTTCAGTTGCAACAAGATGAAAATGTATTGTTGGATAATATTCATTTCTTTAATTTACCTTGAAGTTCAAGCAGATTCTTGTCCACACTTTTACGGGCTGAATCCCAAATCTTTGGTACTCTACCCAATGTATTTGAATCACTCATCAACGATCTTTCTTTATAAATCTGTAGATCCTATTATAAGATCACCATTCTTTGGATATGAGGGAAGCAAAAATTCAATAAATATCACTAATCATGCCATTGAAAGTTTTTGCTTGGGGGAACCTGATCAAAATATCGATGCACCTCATATTGTTTTCAATAAGATGAACTACTCTCAAGTCACTAACAACAAAATTCAAATCAGTTATGAACTGGACGACTTGTTTTGCATTGCAAAAGCCCAAATGGATCATGTGTTTGTGATGGATGCTTATGACAACCGATTTGTGTCTTTGTATGGTTGTAAAATGCTAGAAGTTGATGGAAGGCTACGCAAATTCGAGGGAGTACTTTTTGTGGCTGCTAATTCTGAGGACATAAAAGAGAATCAATGGCTATTGGACGTGACAATGAATGTGGTTGAAACAAGCAAATATCACTATAGATGACTTGAC
The DNA here is from genome assembly GCA_038502155.1 of Parochlus steinenii. NCBI lineage: Eukaryota > Metazoa > Arthropoda > Insecta > Diptera > Chironomidae > Parochlus > Parochlus steinenii. Next base: position 2,026,920 of record JAXCIN010000048.1, on the reverse strand, counting down.
TGCGGGTAATTTAGATGTTTTAAGTGAAAAAGGTTCATGCCAGAGCATTGTTGAACAAAGAAAACAATGTACGGACCATAAGTTCAAGTAGATTATGAAACGTAGATTTCGAAACCATTTGATGTTTGATTTTATTTTTTCTTCAATAAAATATTATCGCGAGCTTTGAAGCAAAGTTACTAATGTGGTTAAAAATTAAAATAAGATGGTTATGAGGGAAAGTTTAAATTTACATATATTCATTCTAACATAAAAAGTATTTGTGTTTTCTGAAAATATATCTTTCCTTAATTTTTAGGAAAATCGTTTCTGTTTTGAAAATTTTCCAACATTCCAAAACAGCCATATTATTCTTTCATCTCCAAAACGTTTTTAATGTGTTCTAAAATTTTATTAGAAAAAAAATCTCGACCATTTTTAATAAAACAACTTAAAGCTTTTATTTTATTGATCTAGAATTTTGAAGGAAAAAATGTTTTTCATAAAAACTCTTTACATAATTTATAATTTACATTTCAAACAAATTTTATTAGTTGCAACTCTCCAACTCCATCAGTCCCCCACCCCAAAAAAAACACTCGGGCAGTTTTAATAAAACAAGTTAAAAAATCTCTTTTATTGACCTAGAATTTGGAAGGAAAAAATATTTTTTTTTTAAATTTTTTACATTTATAATTTACATTTCAAACAAATTTTATTAGCCGCAATTCTCCAACTCCATCAGTCCCCAATCTCAAAAATAAACCTCGGGCAGTTTTAATAAAACTACTTTAAAAATTTATTTTATTGACCTAGAATTTGGAAGGAAAAAATATTTTTCATAAAAATTCTTTACATTTCTAATTTACATTTCAAACAAATTTTATTGGCAGCAACTCTCCAACTCCATCAGTCCCCAACCTCAAAAATAAACCTCGGGCAGTTTTAATAAAACTAGTTAAAAAATTTATTTTGACCTAGAATTGACCTAGAATTTGGAAGGAAAAAATATTTTTCATAAAAATTCTTTACATTTCTAATTTACATTTCAAACAAATTTTATTAGCCGCAATTCTCCAACTCCATCAGTCCCCAACCTCAAAAAAAAACACTCGGGCAGTTTTAATAAAACTAGTTAAAAAATCTCTTTTATTGACCTAGAATTTGGAAGGAAAAAATATTTTTCATAAAAATTCTTTACATTTCTAATTTACATTTCAAACAAATTTTATTGGCCGCAATTCTCCAACTCCATCAGTCCCCAACCTCAAAAAAAAACACTCGGGCAGTTTTAATAAAACTAGTTAAAAAATCTCTTTTATTGACCTAGAATTTGGAAGGAAAAAATATTTTTCATAAAAATTCTTTACATTTCTAATTTACATTTCAAACAAATTTTATTGGCCGCAATTCTCCAACTCCATCAGTCCCCAACCTAAAATTTTGAACTCAAAAGAAAAAGCAAAATAAATATTAATAAATATTGTGTCAACTAATTCCTATAAATTTGAATAAAAATCATAAAATAATTCAACATCTAATTTGGTTCGATCCGCCAATCTCCCCAAAAAGATGTTTCATTAATCTTAGATTTTTCTTCAAATTTATGTCTAACTTAATTCTAACTAATTCTATTTTTCCTTTTTTTTTGAAAAGGATTATTTATCATTTTTTTATCAAAATTTAAATAAATTTCATATCTAATCTAATCAAGCCAAAAATCAGTCTATAACTTCAAATTTTGAAACTAACAACTTAACTACAATCCTTTAGGATAAAATTCGTTTGCTCCCGAATTCAACCAAATACATTTTTTTGGAACAAATACGTTTGCTTCCAAATTCAACCCGAAAATTTTTTTCGGTTTGAATTCGGGTGCTTTCAAATTCAATCCGAAAATTTTTTTTGGTTTGAATTCGGATGCTTCAATGTTCAGCAAAAAAAATTTTTTAGGACAAAAGTCGGGAGCATTCACATTCAAACAACTTTCATTCATAAAATTTTTCCCTACTTTCATATTTCCCTTCTCAGATCCATTTTCATACTTATAATCAAAATCATACTTCCCTATTGTAGCAAATTCGGATGCCATTGGATTCAAATGGAAATGTCTGATCGTAACGACTTCTTCCTCCACCTCCAACATGTCATTCCAAACAGTAGACAACTAGAAAGAAACAAAAAAAATCAATTAATTTCTAAACTCACAATTTCTAGTACACTTTAGAAAAAATTTTCCAAATCTATCCAAAATCACAATTTTTTTTATTATTTCAGAGTTAAAGTCCCAAACTAAGGTTTTCCGACACTTTTTGTTCCACAAACCCTAGTATTTTAGACTTTATACTACTTTCAAAATTTTTTGCTGTCAATTTTTTTAATTTTTTTTTTATATCGCTTTAAAATACTAACCTTCACTTTACTATCAGTGACAAGCACCTTAATATCGTTAAAATCAAGTTTTTTGGTCTTTGGAAGCGTTCCAAGTATTTTTTTTTGCGATTTTTGTGGAGCGTTTTGGAAAATCGACTGTCTTGAAAACTTGAAATTCTCAATTACTCCTCATTTGGGAAATCCCCCACGGACTACTACTTTTTCTTCCGGAAAATTTTCGGAAAATTTCCGAAGTTTTATTATTCGGTGTAACCTTTGCTTTTTTTGGTGACTTTTGACAGACTTTTGCGAATTAATCGTCACCGGTGCTCTTGATGGGGTTGCACCTGAAGGAAAAAGTGTTGAGAAAGTGTCGAGTTACGTAAAAAAAGTGGTGTCATGAAATCTCAGATCATAATACATCGGGAAACAACAAATAAAAAAGATTAAAAATAAATTAATTTTGGAAATAATGTGTATGGAGCCACCAGATCATAGTGGTGGCCCAATTCTAACCATGATTGGTTGCTAACTCACCATTTCTAGCTATTTAGCTGAAGAAACCAAATCTTTTACCATCTTGTACCGTTTAATAGTTATTTTGTAAGGGAGAACTTCCCAGAAAAGTGGTCACATCTCCCTAGCTGGTAGATCAATCTCCACCAAAAATTTTGTGTTCAAACTAGGGTTGAATTGAAACATTTTAAAACATTTCATGAATCATTCGAAAAAACAAAATCGTTAAAAAGAAAGGAGGACAAGGACGACAAGACCAGAACTAAATGAAAATCTACATTACTTTGGCATATTTTGAGTTAGCTTTTTGAAAAATATCTTTTAAAAAGAAATACAAAATAAACTATTTGGAGTTTTAAATTAGTCTGTAACATATTGGCTGATTTTATTAAAGAATAAGTTTTTTAAATAAATTACAAAATGAATACACAGCAATACAATACGGCAGACAAAATCAGTTGAAAAGTTATCACACTCAATTCAAATTCATAAATAAAACACTGATCAGATAAGCATTCAAACAGCTGAAATCATAAAATTGCATTCATAATACGTAAAAATTTTGGCGAGATACAGCAAAATAAACAGTCTATTCATCAATTGGCCTAAAGTAATTGCATTAATTTAAAATCAATCCCGCAATAATAACAATGCCATAACTACAAAATACAAATAATTCAAAACGAAATATTTGAAATTATAACAAGTCTATAGAATGCAATTTTTATAATTTTTGCATTAAACTGCTATAATATAAATTTATTTATGATTAAATGCATAATTCAAAACAAATTTATGGTGAGGTCCATGAATATTTTATTAGCATTATGTTTGATGGTTGCAGTGATTTTTGGTCAGTGTTGAGGCTTTAATATAATTTATGATCCACTTTATGAGGTCTCAAGAGGCTCCAACAATTTTCAACATTTGACTTTATTCAAAAATGGTAAGCATTTGATTTATGATTACTTTAGTAAAACTAGAACTAAAACTACAGAGATCCAAAAACATCAGCCATGACATGAGAAGTTTGTCCCACCAATGGATTGATAGTGTTGATTCAATATAGTCTTATTTTGAGGAAAACTCGAAAGAATTTTAATACCCAAACACAATTTCACATATGATAAAATAAACATAAAATAGACAAAATACCTGGTCCTAAATCATATCCAACCATTGGAACAGCATATAAGTTGGTCGGAAAGCCTCGTGAACAAATTTATCATATATTTTATGCGATAAGGAAAGATTTTTCAGGAGGTATTTATCGATTATGGCATGGATTTATGCCTGAAGTTAAGGTTAGTCATTTGATAGTAATTAAAAATGAACAACATATCTTTCATGATGTCATTATCTTTTTGATTATGTTGGTTCAGCGTTAAAAAAAAATTATTCACCATTATTCTTTTCAGCTTTGCCGTAGTAAAAATTCAAAATATTTTTGTGAACAAATATCAAAAAAAAGCAGCGCTATTTCAGCTTTTTACTTAAGATTTTTAATACTTTATTGTTTTAGATCTTCAATTGTGAATATGCCGAACAAATTTTCAAGTCAAGCCGAATTATTGAGAAATCATCTGCGTATAATTTTATTAAACCTTGGTTGGGAGAAGGTCTTCTTATATCTACTGGACCAAAATGGTTCAAACATCGGAAAATCATCACACCAACATTCCATTTTAGTGTTCTTAACAACTTTTGCTCAGTTTATGGAGAGAATTGAAAAGTATTAAATGGAGCAACAATCTAAAGTCAGTGATACTGGAAAAAAAATCAACATTTATCCGTTTATTACTCGTGCAGCTATAGATATAATCTGTGAGACAGCAATTGGAATTAAAATGAATGCTCAAGTACAAGAAGAAGTAAATGAGTACACAAACGCAGTTCATGACTTTAGTGATCTTGTTATGAAGAGAATTTTCAATCCACTTTTTCAATTTGACTTTATCTACAAAATGATGTCAATTTCTAAAAGAAGCAACAAATCTCTCAAAGTTCTGCATGGATTCAGTTGGCAGCAAAAAACGAATTGCTTTCTTGGACATGCTTTTAGATGCAAATGAAAATGAAGAGACACTTTCAGACACTGAAATTAGAGCAGAAGTCGATACTTTTATGTTTGCAGGTCACGACACAACAACTGTTGGAATCTACTGGGCTTTATTGATGATTGCTTTGCATCCTGAGGTTCAGGAAAAGATTCATCAAGAGTTATATGAAATATTTGGGGACAATAAAAGCACTATGGCGACTATTCACGACTTAAATCGTATGCACTATCTGAACGTGTAATAAAAGAAACCATGATATATCCTTCAGTCGCTGTAATAAGCCGAAAACTTAACGAGGACTTAGAAATTGCTGGTTATACTGTTCCGAAAGATTGCACAATTTCTATTCAAATATACATGATCCACAAAGATGAAGCCCACTTTCCATCGCCAGAGAAGTTTGATCTTGATCGATTCTTACCAGAAAACTGTGAAAAACGTCATTATTTTGCCACTTAGAAAGAGAGAAGATGTGAAATTAACGAATGAAATTGTTCTATGAAATATTTTTAATGGTATATTTTTGTTTAAAGACTAAAATTTTGGAATAACATAATATAGAATTTTTTCAGAATAAATAAACTAAATTTTAAACCACTGCTTGAATTTTCACAAGTGAATCAACTAATGAATCGACTATTTGTATGGCCTGATTCTGAATGTTAGCATCTTCTAGGTCACTAACCGTGCTTGTGGTGCAAATTGATGAAAGTGAATCTTCTCTGGGTAATGGAATTGGTTCTTGAGGAAGATCAGCGTATTTATATGGAAGAACTTCTTTTGACACCCACTTGGATGTTAAAGGATTGCTCGTCATAATCTCTCCGTGACCTTTGAGCTATAGGTCAGAAACTGCTTCTGAATTTTCCGGTATCTTTGAATATCCAGAGATCATGTACTTAGATTTGAAGGTTATCATCCCAGGGCCTGAAGGCTGTTCATTCTGCCAATTGCCATGGAATCTGAACTGTTGGTTAATAATCTCAATTGGGCCTTTTCGTTCATCATTAACCCATGTGGCTTTAAAAGAAAGATTCTTCTCATGATAGTATGTGTAAGTTCCCACTCCATTCCGTTTCCCTCCAAACCATGTGCCTAAATAGGTATCTCTATTTAAATACTTGTACTCTCCAAAGCCATGTTTTAAATCTCGCTTCCAGTCACCTTCATAAACAGATTGGTCTGGATACACAAAAATTCCTTCTCCATGCTTTAGTCCATTTTTCCATTCTCCGGTATATTGACTTTGAATTTTATCGAAACCATAGCGTCCAGGCCCCCAACGCAATCCATCTCTGTAACCTCCTTTGTAGGTATCGCCATTCGGAAAAATAGCAAAACCTTCACCATGACGGATACCTTCCACGTTCCGCTCTCCATCGTAAGTCTGCAAAAACAAATACAATCCTGAATAACCTTCAGGTAAGGAAGATTTATTAAAAGTTTTACTCCAATTGAATCTTCTTCGTTAGCTGATGGATCAAAATCTTCAGATTCTTGAGCAGACATTGTGAGATTTATATAATAAATATTTGCAAGCGATACTTTGATTTTTAATTTTAGTTGCCTAAATTAATGTTTTATGGTACGTCATCGAATGATTTCACAAGAAAACTAATCAATCATTTATTTTATAAACTCATGAAAAGTCGATGAAAAGGATAAAAATTACAGCTTGATTCGTTTATCATATAAAATCTAAAGGTTAAACCCGAATAATTTTATGATGATTGATATTAAATTGCATTTGAAATGTTTTTCAACGAGTCTGTTATTACTAAAGCCTTCAATATGGTTGAATGTAGAGCCACCAATGAAGGTCCAACAAGCACTTCCGGTTCAAGTTCAAGTTGAACCACCAAAATTAGCTAGTAAGCCTTCATTTGTAAGATCCACCTCAGCTGGAGACATTAGCAAGAAGTTCCGCTTTACCACTTATGAGAACCGGAATGATCTAGAACCAGCATCACCGGAAGTCCCTTTTGGACAGAATACTTTTCGAAGAACTGTCCTGAAAGAAAAGATTCTTCTTCCAGATGACAAGAAGAATGAGGAGAATGGATTTGGAAGAGTTTTAGACCAAACTAAGGTGTCCACCTATCAAACAACTCTTACAAGTTCAGTTCAACCACAACAAGTACTCAGCAAGCCAATCCCTAAACCACCACCTCCAAAAATCGTTAAAGGAGTGAAAAAACCATTCTCGGTTCCTGCACCAGGACCAGATTCTAGAGATCAGCGCATGGATGGAATTAGGAATTTTAGTTTCAACTCCTTGAAGAAGAAATAAGATCATGACCTACTGAGAAACTTGTGAAAATATTTGAAATGAATTGAAAGTGCCTTAAAAGAAATATCCGTTGTTATTTAATTTATTTTGCTAACAAAAAGTTTTCCCGCTTTTTCAAAAATTTTAATTTTATTTCTTCTTACTACAAGGATCAAGGAGTGTTTATGAGACTTTTATAGAGAATTTTATATGCTTGAAAACTAAGAAGTTTAAAAACAAGGATAAACATTGATTTTCAAAATTCTATTAAAATAGCTCAAAGCAGCATTTTGTATCATTTCAATTAACATTTGATAAGTAAGAAGTGGAATCATAAATCCTTCAATATTAACACTCCTTGTTTCACTTTTTCCCTACTTGAACACAATTACTCTAGTTCTCTTGTAAGATATTCTGAAATTACATTTAAGACCAATTCTAATCATATTCCATTAATATATTAGTTGTAAAACGTTTCTAACCAAAGGCTGAGGGCATTCCATATATGACCTGTTTCTTGAAGTTTTTTCGATTGATTTTTGTCAATTATTGAGTTAATGAATTAATTATATAATCAACCAATTAATGAATCATAAGAGAAATTACGGAAGATATATAATTTTAATTAAGCTCAAAGTTGCAGTGAAAGTACAAATGTTGAGAAATTTGACTTTAACATTTTACATAAACTTTTGTAAATCTTAAATGTAAATTGCAACAAATAACATTAATAAATAATAAATAATAAAAATTAAATTTTTTTGGTAATTTTTATTTTGAACCTAAATTTCTTTAATTGTAGGAAATACATAAAATAAAATTATTCATCAATTTGAACATATTTCATCAACTTGTGGTCTGGTTTCAATTTTTCAAGTTTTTTCAAAACTTTTGCAATCAAAATTTTATCCAATTTATTGTGAACATTCATCAAATGTTTCTTGTAAATTTCTTTGGAGCTGAAAGTGGTTGAGCAACCAGGAACCTCACAATGAAGCTTTGAGAAATGTTTCAATATGATGTGCTCACTTAGCAGACCTTTGTCTGTGAATCCTTTGTTGCAATGTTTGCACATTTCATTGAGAATTCCTTGATGTCTCTTTAGATGTCTTTTAAAGTTACAAGCATACACAAACTTCTCGTGACATTTTGTACAAGCAAATGATGGAGGTAAATGAATCTTCATGTGTTTACTCAGCCCATTCTTGATTGCATATCGAGCACCACAACAATCACAAGTCCAATCTTTTTTAGTTGAATGTATACGTTGTTGGTGACTTAGTAAATCAGGTTTGGCTCCAAAAGCTAGAATGAAAAATAATAATATTTAACCTTTTAGGAAAATGGCTATCATATTCGACATACCTTTGACACAATCTGAACACTTCCATGGTCTAAGTTTACGATGCACTGTATTTACGTGCTGTTGTAAATTGCACTTCCATTTTGTTTTTACAGCACATTCAGGACAATGGAAGAATCCTTCTTTTTTTTTTATAATGATAGTTTTATCTTTATCAATCACGTTTGTTCGCCTTTTTATTAAGTTATTGGATTTTTGTTGTTGACTTGAAGTCCTTAGCATTACGTTAAGCTTCTTTTTATCCTTTTTTCTTTGCTTGAACTTGTCAGTCAACTCTTGTTCTTCCTTCAAACTTTCCAAATCTTTAACTTCTTGATTATAAATGAGTTTATTGTACAGTTTTGCTTGATTCTCAAAGAAATCTTTCATGATCTGCAAAAGCTCCACCTCAAGACACAAAATCCCAAAATCATCTTCCTCACATTGTTGAGCTTCTTCAATATATTCTTTTGATGGTACTTTCATTTTCAGTCTTTTTCAAATATTTATTTTTGTTTCCAGCTGTTTAATTGAACTCAACTTCACCTTTTGCTTATCAACTCGAGAATGATGTTCGAACACCAAAAAAGTTCAATTCAACAAATTACCTGCTTTAAACGGCCAAAACTAAAATCAAAAACCATTTTACATGCATGATATGAAAATCAAAAATTCGGAAAAAACCAAAAAGTTGAAACTCGCATGATATATAAAAGTAGTTCTGAAACTAAAATAATCAAGCTAAAATGGAAGTTCTCTACTTTTTGGGAAGAAAATCCAGGAAGTTTTGAAACAAAAGGATTAAATTTTCGAAATTCTCTTAAAATAGCTACTAATTAAGCTCAAAGTTGCAGTGAAAGTGCAAGAATTCGAGAGAATTTTACCTTTAACTTTTTACAACTTTCGTAAATCTTATGGAAATGTAAATTGCAACAAACAACATTAGCGAATAAAAATTAAAAATAGAATTTTTTTTGGTTATCTTTATTTTTATCTTAAATTTCTTTAATTGCAGGAAATATAGAAAATACAATTTATTAATCAATTTGAACATATTTCATCAGTTTGTAGTCTGGTTTCATTTTTTTAAGTTTTTTCAAAAGTTTTCCAATCAAGACTTTGTCCAATTTATTGTGAACATTCTTCAAATGTTTCTGGTAATTTGATTTAGAGCCAAAAGTGCATGAGCATCCAGGAACTTTGCAATCAAGCTTCGAGAAATGTTTATTTACGGTATGCATAAAAAGTGAATTGTGAGTTGTGTATCCTTTGTTGCAATGTTTGCAAATTTCATTGTGAACTCCTTGATGTCTCTTTAGATGTAAATTTAAGTTACCAACATACAAAAACTTTCTATCACATTTTGTACAAGCAAATGATGGAGGTAAATGAATCTTCATGTGTTGTCTCAGCCCATCCTTGTTCGCATATTGAGAACCACAACAATCGCAAATCCAATTTTTCTCGGTTGAATGTATGCAAAGGTGGTGACTGATCAAATTTCTTTTGGATCCAAAAGCTAGAATGTATGAAAAATAATAATATTTAATTTTTTAAGAAAATGTCTTTTATATTGAACATACCTTTAACACAATCTGAACACTTCCAAGGTTTAAGTTTGCGATGCACTACATTTATGTGCAGTTTCAATTTGCTCTTCCATTTTGTTTTAAAAACACATTCAGTACAATATAAGAATCCATTTTTATCACGTTTGAATGGTTCTACTAGAACAGACTTCTTTGAATCATCGTAAGAGTTTTGTTGCTGCTTCAAAGTTCTCAAAAATCTGTTAAGCTTATTTTTCTCTTTTTTTCTTTGCTTGAACTTGTCAGTTAACTCTTTTCCTTCCTTCAAACATTCCAAATCTTTCACTTCTTGATTGTAAATTAATCGATTGAACAGTTTTGTTTGGTTCTCGAAAAAATCTTTCATAATCTGCAAAAGCTCCATTTCAAGACACAAAAGCTCAAGTTTATCTTCTTCACACTGTTGAGCTTTCTCAATAAATTCCTTGGCGTCTACTTCCATTTCAATTTCTTTTCAAAACTTATTTTTGCTCTCGATTATTTATCAAACTGAACTTCACCTTCTGCTCGTCAACTCAAGAATGATGTTCGAACTACAAAAAGTTCATTTAACAAATTACCTTCCTTGAAATGTCAAAACTAAAATCAAAAACCATTTGACATGCCTGGTGTAAAAATCTGAAATTCTGAGAAAACCAAAAAGTTGAAACTCGTAAGATGCATAAATGTAGATTAAAAATCTTTACTCACTATGAAAATAGTTCTTCAAGAAAATTAAGTTTTTCATGAAAGTTTTCTTGACGTTTAAACATTTTATTTTATTATTTTCGAAGATTAATTAATTCTTGTATTAAAAATGCGTGTGAAACTAAAGAGGTTCTATTTTAAAGGATAAAGTTTTCGATTCAAATAGCTCAAAATATCTTCTTCTTGTTGTATTAGCACACATTTTTATAATTATCTTGAAATCTATTCTGTAATTACATTTAGGACCACATCTCATCATATACCATTAACAAATAAGTTGTAAAACGTTCAAACCAAATTTGGTTGAGGGCATTTCATAAATGACCAGTTTCTTGAAGTTTTTTGATTGATTTTGTGTCAATTATTGAGTTAATAATGAATTGATTATAAAACTAACCATTTAATGAATTATAAGAGAAATTACGGGAGATATTTATTCATTTAAATTTATTGATTCAATATATAATTATGCTCATAGTGGCAGTGAAAGTGCAAGAATAGAGAGAAATTTGTCTTTAACTTTTTACAACTTCAACTTTTGTTAATCTTAAGTGTAAATTGCAACTAATAACATTAATAAATAATAAATATTAAAGATGGAATTTTTTTTCGTAATTTTTATTTTTATCTAAAATTTATTGATCAATTTGAACAAATTTCATCTTTTTGAAGTGTGGTTTCAATTTTTTAAGATTTTCCAAAAGTTTTCCAATCAAGACTTTGTCCAATTTATTGTGAACTTCCTTTAAATGCTTTTTGTAATTTGATTTATAGTTATAAGTGGATGAACAACCAGGAATTTCACAATGAAGCTTTGAGAAATGTTTACGTTAGTATGCAAATAAAGTGAATTGTGAGTTGTGTATCCTTTGTTGCAATGTTTGCAAATTTAATTGAGAGTTCCTTCATGAATCTTTAGATGTACATTGAGATTACTAGATTGCACAAACTTCTTGTCACATTTTGTACAAGCAAATGATGGAGGTAAGTGCATCTTCATGTGTTGTCTCAGCCTATTCTTGATCGCATATCGAGAACCACAAAAATCGCAAATACAATTTTTCTTGGTTGAATGTATTTGTTGTTGGTGACGGATCAAATTTACTTTGGATCCAAAAGCTAGAATGTATGAAAAATAAAAATATTTTACCTTTTTAAGAAAATGTCTATTATATTGAACAAACCTTTAAAACAATCCGAACACTTCCAAGGTCTAAGTCTTGCGATGCACTGCAGTTATGTGCATTTTTAAATCTCTCTTCCATTTTGTTTTATAAGGACATTCAGTACAATGGAAGAATCCATTTTTTCTGTCAAAAGTTTCTTTATACTGAATTACTGGCCTTTTTATAACGGCACATGAATTTTGTTGATGACTTGAAGTCCTCAACATTATGTTAAGTTTTTCTTTTTCTTTTTTTCTTTGCTTGAACTTGTCAGTCAACTCTTGTTCTTCCTTCAAAGATTCCAAATCTTTTACTTCTTGATTGTAAATTAATTGATTGAACAGTTTTGCTTGATTCTCAAAAAAATCTTTCATGATCTGCAAAAGCTCCACCCTAAGACACAAAATCCCAAAATCATCTTCCTCAGCTTCTTCAATATATTTTTTTTTGCTTCCAGCTGATTAATTGAAGTGAACTTCACGTTTTGCTTGCCAAATTAAAAACCATTTTACATGCATGATTTGAAAATCAAGAATTCTAAAGAAACTAAAACAATCAAACTAAAATATAGAGTCCTTTATATATTGTGATAAGTTATCTATTGTGATAACTGATAGATAATTGACGATTCTAATGATCTGTCAGAAAAAACATGATAGACAAAAGTGCGTAAAATGTGTTTATACACACATTTGTCTATTACATTTTTTCTGACAAATCAATAGAAAAGTCAATTATCCATCAGTTATCACAATACATAACTTATCACAATAGATAAGGGACTCTAAGTTCTTTACTTTTTGCGAAGAAAATCCAAAAAGTTTTGAAACAAAAGGATGAAAATTTCAAAATTCTATTGAAATAACTCAATAGCTTATTATTATAGCATAGATACGTAAGTTTGGTTAGTAAGACGAGAAAATCCTTTATTATTATAAACTTTCCTTGCTTCAATTTTCACTAACTTAAACATTATTTTTTAGATCTTTTGTAATTATTTGTCTTTATTTACTTTTCACACCAATTCTAATCATATTCCTTATGGTTTTGAAATGCTGTTGAAGTATTTAAATTGGTTTTTGTCATTAAATGAATAATTTAATGAATCAAAAATCTAATTAAGCTCAAGGTTGCAATTAAGGTGCAAGAATGGAGAAAAATATGCCTTTGACATTTACAACTTCAATTTTTGTAAATCTTATGAAAAACGTGAATTTGCAACCAACAACATTAATATATATATTAAGAATGAAGTTTGTTTTGGTAATCTCAATTTTCAAATGTCTTTAATTGCAGGAAATATTTATTTATTTATTTATGATCCTATATAACAAATCGTAGATATAGAAAATAAAATTTATTAACCAATTTAAACATATTTCATCAGTTTGTAGTCTGGTTTTAGTTTTTCAAGATTTTCCAAAAGTTTTCCAATCAAGATTTTATCCAATTTGTTGTGAACATTCTTCAAATGAATCTTGTAATCTGATTTTAAGCCAAAAATTGATAAACAACCAGAAACCCCACAATGAAGCTTCGAGAAATGTTTATTTATGGTATGCATGACAAGTGAATTGTGAGTTGTGAACCCTTTGTTACAATGAATGCAAATTTCATTGAGAGTTCCTTCATGAACCTTTAGATGCACATTGAGATTATTAGAATACACAAACTTCTTGTCACATTTTGTACAAGCAAATGATGGAGGTAAGTGCATCTTCATGTGATGTCTCAGCCATTTCTTCGTTGGAAATCGAGAACCACAACAATCACAAGTCCAATCTTTCTTGGTGTTATGCATACGTTGTTGGTGATCTAATAAATCAGGTTTGGATGCAAAAGCTAAAATGTATAAAATTTTTTTTATTATTTAACTTTTGAGAAAATGTTCATTTTATTGAACTTACTTTTAACACAACCTGAACACTTCCATGGTCTAAGTTTACGATGTACTCTGTTAATGTGCAGTTTCAAATAATTGTTACTCCATTTTGTTTTGAAAGCACATTCAGGACAATGGAAGAATCCATTTTTTTGCCTTTTTAAAACGGTACATGAATTTTGTTGTTGATTTGAAGTCCTCAACATTATGTTAAGTTTCTTTTTGTCTTTTTTTCTTTGCTTGAACTTGTCAGTCAACTCTTGTTCTTCCTTTAAACATTTCAGCTCTTTCACTTCTTGATTGTAGATAAATTGATTGAACAATTTTGCTTGATTCTCAAAGAAATCTTTCATGATCTGCAAAAGCTCCACTTCAAGACTCAAAAACTCAAAGTCATCTTCCTCACATTGTTGAGCTTCTGCATTAAATTGAGAAACTTCTTTTGCTTCTTCTTCCATTTTGAATTTGTATCAAATATTTATTTTCGTTTTCAGTAATTTAAATGAACTCAACTTCACTGTTTGTTCGTCAACTCGAGAATGCTTTTCGTACACCAAATATATCAAAAGTACACACTAAACATTTAACCTGTCAAAATCTTCTGAATGAAAAACAAAAACCAATTTTAATAAATATATAAAAGTTTCAATTTTCTAATGCATAAATAAAAATGTTTTAATTTAATTTTTAGATATTGAGTGTATTTTCAAACAGTGTTAAAAATGGATGGTTGATGATCAAAAAAGTTATTTATTTATTTAAAGTGTTTATTGGGCCTTACAACCATTTTTGGTTTTAGAAAGGCTCTAGAATGTTGTTTTTGTTTTTGTTTTTTACAAATTAATTTTAGTTAAGAACATGGGTGTCTTTGATCAAAAAAGTTTCATGAAAATTCAAGATTGATAATTACGCAATAAAATGATAGTTGACTAGAGTATGTAACTCTAAGCATCTCTAAGTTTTTAATTTTAATTTTTGAGCTGTTGATTAAATTGATATTGATTTTAAGTTGCAGCATAAAGTTCCATCTTAAATGTAAGAATGCAGAAAAAACTGTATATCCTCTTGTAATTTCACATTATTAAAGAGCTAGTAAATGTTAATTCTAATTAATAAACATAAGTCGTGTTTTTCAGTTTTTTGATTATTGTTTATTTAATTTATAGTAAAAATTCAAGTTGAAAAGCAGTTATTGATTATAAACATATTTCAGCTGTTCATGGTCTGGTTTTAGTATTTCAAGTTTTTTCAGAAGGTTTCCAATCAAGATTTTGTCCAATTTATTGTGAACATTCTTCAAATGTTTCTTGTAAGTTGTTTTAGTGCAAAAATTGGATGAGCATCCAAGAATCTCACAATGAAGCTTCGAGAAATGTTTACGTATAATATGGATACTCAGCACACATTTGCTTGTGAATCCTTTATTGCAATGTTTGCAAATTTCATTGTGAATTCCTTCATGAATCTTCAGATGATTTTTCAGTGTGCCAGCATACACAAACTTCTTGTCACATTTTCTACAAACAAATAATGGAGGTTGGTGAATCTTCATGTGATAACTTAGCCCAACCTTCTTCACAAATCGAGAACCGCAAACATCGCAAGTCCAATCTTTCTTGGTTGAATGTATGTGTTGTTGGTGACTTAGTAAATCAAATTTGGATCCGAAAGCTAAAATTTCAAAAACAAAGATTCATTATGCAACTTTTAAGAAAATGTTCATTTTATTGAACTTACCTTTAACACAATCTAAGCACTTCAATGGTCTAAATTTACGATGAACTCTGTCAATGTGCCGTTTCAATATGCTCTTCTGTTTTGTTTTGTATAGACATTCAGTACAATGTAAGAATCCATTTTTATCTCGTTTGAATGGTTGTACTAGAACAGACTTCCTTGAGGCACATGTATTTTGTTGATGACATGAAGTCCTTAAAATTATGTTAAGCTTTTTTTTCTTTTTTTTTCTTTGGTTGAACTTCTCACTCAGCTCTTTTTCTTCCTTCAAACATTCCAAATCTTTCACTTCTTGATTGTAAATTAATTGATTGAACAGTTTTGCTTGATTCTTAAAGAAATCTTTCATGATCTGCAAAAGCTCCATTTCAAGACACAAAAGCTTAAGTCTATCTTTCTCATATTCTTGAGCTCCTTCAATATATTCTTTAGCTTCTCGTTTCATTTTGAATTTCTTTCAAAAATTTATTTTCGTTTTCAGTAATTTAACAAACTCAACTTCACTGTTCGCTCGCTTACTCGAGAATGATGATCAAACACCAAAAAAAGTCATACCTAAACAAATTACCTGCATTGAACGGCGAAAACAAAAATCAAAAATCGGAAAAGCTGAAGCTTTAGCAGGCACTTCGGCAACATAATACCTATGTTTAATTAGAATGATTTATGTAAATAAAGCAATAAAATTCTAGGAAATTCAAAAATATGTAACCAAAAAAGAAATATCCGATCAGAGCGCCGAGCGGGAATATTGTGCATTATTACTTATAATTCTGTTAAATCAAATTTTACCACTTTCTGATCAAAAAAAAATCCGTGTCGCATGTATTCAAATTTTTTTACGGTCTTTTCACTTTTTGCTAAACTTCACCGGGGTAAATATCAAAATAATATAATTTTCCTCGAGTTGGTAGTTTTTTAACAAAAAACACGTAAAACTTGATTTCATATAAAATTCAAAAAAAAAATATGTATTTTTTCAAACAGTTTTTTAGATTTTTGTAAAAACACAAAAAATATCAAATTTTTGCATGGCAGCTACTTGAAGGAAATGCTTGATCCCAAAAATCGTTCTTTCAGACCTGCACTGTAATAACGTTTGTGTACAAGTGGAGGTATTTGTGCAATTGTTACATTTTTGTGCACATTGATTGGACACAAATTTTTGAACTTATCGAAACTTTTTGATAAAAATGTAACTTTTGCATTTTTGTGCAAAATTAACATTTTTTTGTTTACTTGTACATTTTGTGTTTGTCAAATTTTTTGACAGATTGAAAAAAAAAGCGAATCAAGCGCTTTGATATTTTGGCTTTTCAATTAATATACTAAATTAAGTGGTTTAAATCAGTTTTTTATTTCTCGAAACTGTATAAAGTGCATTGAAACATTAGTGGGTATTGTAAAACAGTGAATATTTAAGTGATTTGATCGATTTTAAGATTATCTTAAGGATTCTGAGCTTCCTCAAGACAAGTAAGTAATTAAACCAAAAAAAAGGCGATAAAGTGGTATCTAAGCTGTTTATTTATTTAAGGGCATCATAATACCAGTGTTAGAGTTCCAGAGTGCAGTTAGAGCTAGAATTTGGAGCATTTGAGTAATAGAAGCCGCTTTGCGATTTTACTTCAAATTTTTCGGGCATTTAAAGACACGCGTGCTGATTTATAAGTAAGAAACTGACTAATTGGACAAATTGGGTGCTACTTCTAATCTTTTTTTACTCAACAGGACTTCCAAACACCATTTTATAAGATCCAGTGAGATTTTTCGTGATATTTGGGAATTTTGAGCCAAATATTCCTAGAAGTGGCTTTTGTAGACTCTATTATTCTCTACAGTTGGATCACTATTGGACCAAAATTGATTATCGGCAGGTTACCCGATGATGGACAGGTAAAACTTTTATTAAAACTGTATTGAGTTTTTTGAGCTCAAATTTTTGAACAATTGCAGGAACTGTTTAGCGATTTCTTCAATCTCATCTTCTAAATAAACAATCCTAAGCGAAATGAACAATTCAATTTGGTGAAAGATGGAGAATTAGATGAAACTGTTGCTAAAGAGTTGACTTCAAGCCTAAAATTTATCTGTAGAGTACATTCACGAAGTCTAAGAAAATCCCAATAAGCATTTCATGAAATGTTGGCGCTTTTTGATTTTGCCAGTCAGGAGAATCAACTGCAAGCTGCAACAACACTGCTGAGAACAAGGAGGAAGATGGTAATTATGTTTTTAGACCTTTTGTAAAACTTTCGGAGTATTTTCGGGTTGTGTAGGTCAAATTTTTACTCAAAGACTCGAAATTTTCAAACTTTCTAAATTTTATGAAGAAAAAAAGTTTAATGTTTTAAATAAATTTATTTCAGAAAGCGACGTAGAATCTAACGATGACAGCTAGCCAGACGACGCTTCAGATGACGATTCAGACTACGACGTGGAAGACCAAGAAGAGGAAAAACTGACAAGTTTAGATGGACAATTTGCAGCGCACTCACAAGAAAAGGCAACGAAACGGACGCTAAATCAGTTGATATTAACGTTATAGAAGCTGAAGAAGGTGGAAGACTCGATAATTCCTTAGCTGACGTTTTCAGACTTCAACAATACAGAAAGAGTAAAAAGCCAGTAGGAAAGATAAAATTTCGGAAGAAGTTTCGCTGCATTCTAGTGTGAGAGTGCTGAATCTGGTGGATATACATTTAATGTCTTTGATAGGTCAGTTTTGACTTGAAGTTAAATAATAAGAATTAAAATAATAACTTTTGTGTTTTACAGACTCGTGCAAACTCCAGAATTCTTAACACTAGAATCGATCCTTGATGTTTTCCAGCGAGATATTGCCGACAATCTCACAAGTTTTCTCCAAAAAATGCGCAAGGATCAATCTTTTTTCGTGGAAATTTGGAGTTGATCCGACCTCTTAGCTTCGAAGATATATCTAAACTTTCGGGAACTACTAAAGAGCAAAAAAGGTCGCATGAAGGTTCAGACACTTCCTTTACTTAAATCGTAGAAGCAGCCTTTATAATAATTCAACAGATTCGTTCAAATGTAAAGGCACGATTACATGAGTCGAACTTAACGTCGCACTTGAACTTATTTTTGAATTTTTGTATGGAATTCGAAATTATCAAATTATTCTAATTTTTAAACGTTCCATACTAAAATTCAAAAATAAGTATAAGTGCGACTCATATAATTGATACTTAAGAATGCTTATGATTTTATGTGTAATTTTAAGTTGAATTTATGTTTGATTTAGAAAATTTTCTAGTTTATAACAGTTTTAAATATTTTAAGTAATGAAGCAATAGATACTAAAATAAAAACAGCACAAAAAATATTTAAATTGAATTTTTAATTTCCCGCAAATTATTTTAAAATCCCTAAATTTACAAAATTTTGATCAATCAATGTACACAAAAATGCAATTGTTGCACAAAAACCAAAAAGTTCAAAAGCTCTAAATTTGTGCAACTATTACATTTTTGTGCACATTGATTGAACACAAAAATGATCACGATTGGTGGCACTTTTTTTGTGTTCAATCATTGTACAATTTTGTGTACAATCAATGCACACAAAAACACACTTTCTGACACAAACGTTATTACGGTGTGCGTGTGGTCTAAAAAAGCTTATTCCGAAGATATGAAATTAATCGGTTTGGTGCAGTCTGAGAAACCGTTCACCAGAGTTGAGAATTTTGGATTTTTAAATCATGACAACTTGTTCATGGTACAATATTTCCACAAAATATTCTGGATTCGATCATTTTGAGACAAATACAATGCTTTTGCATATTCAGATGTTTAAAAATATTCTCAGGAAAGAAAAAAAATTATATGGAAAAATGGTAGTTTGCACTACAGGTACTAGATGGCGCTGTCGAATTTTCTTGAATTAGCAAACGCGACCGTCTTATGGTTAAAAAAAGCTTATTCTGAAATTTTGAGACCAATCGGTCGGATGGGTTCAAAGATTACGAATACAGAAGGTACAAAAAAAAAAAAATTTATAACCATGACAACTTGGTCATGGAACAAAATTTTCAAAAAACCTTTAGGAATTGATCATTTTGGGTCAAATACAAGGTTTTTGCATATTCAGATGTTTCAATATATTCTCAGGAAAAAAAAGATTTTGTATGGGAAAATGGTTGTTTGCACTACAGGTACTAGATGGCGCTGTCAGATCGAGCCCAAAAATAGGAGACTTTTGCACTGGAAAAATAAAAGTCTTAAGTCCTGAGTTTCAGCAGGATCAATGCATCGGTTTAATAGTTACAGAGGCCACACCATGAAAAAAGAAGTCAAAACCACGGACTGACATTTCGCAAGGACTCAAAATTTCGGGTTCTAGACCAAAAATTTTTTCGTTTTAGGCAAAAATAAGAAAAAAAAAAAAAAAAAAGTTTGGATGAAACCAAGACTTCACAACTTTTTGTTGCCGAAGTAAAAAATGAATGCAAGAACACTGTGTAGTATGTAGTTTGTAGAATACCATAGTATAAATCAATTCCATCATACTTGAAGTCCAAATTTTTTCAGAATCAACGTTAAAGAGCTTGAAAAGCTTAAATTTGTATCACCAACAAATTTTTATTAAATGTTGGTATCTTTCCAAAATATTGAGCAATTCAGCAAATTCAGCAATCAACACAAATTTGCCTGTCTCTGATAGCTATAAAGTGTGAGGCCAAAAAACGAGCAAGCCATCAAAAAGATAAAAAAACCGAAGTTTTATGGCATTTGTATATTTTTTTATATATCGGCCCATTTTGTTTCTTTGTGAAGCTTTTAGCTGAAAATAAAAGGTCAACGCACAAAAAAACAAATTTCTCGAGCAAATAAAATCATCATAATATTCCAGGAAGGATTTATTCATCTAACATAATATGTTATTGATGGTGGAGCAAAAATGTCACGTGGCAATAACATTTCAATTTCATAAATGTTACAAATGCTAGAAAATACAATATCACCATCAGGGATCAATGTTTTGGAAGGCAAATTGATGTTTTCGTGTGGGAAATTGAATTAATCTAAATGAGCCAATTATTCAAGCACCTCCGCCTTTGAATGTGAAAATATGTGTTATGGAATGATGGAGTAAAGTTTGTGTGCTATAAAAATGTTCATATTATGTTTTTTCAGATTTCTAGAGACTTGAAACAGTGAAATGCGTAGATTTTTGAGAATTTTAATTCTAGACAATTCAGGAAAGGGCAAATCATAAAACTTTCTAATTTTATGTCACTCAGCTTGAAATTATATTATGGGGCATCCGATAAATCCATAAACACTTTTGATGATTTTGATCGCTAATAATATGGTTAGAGATTTTAATAATCATTAATATAAATGCATCACCCTGTGCCCAACTCAAATCATGATTGAGTATCTTCCGCAAAATTTTTATTCATTTTCCAACACAAAAAGCAGAAAAAACTAACAACTTGTCATCGTTTTGGTTTTGGTTTCGCATAATATTCTAGTTAACAGTGAAGGAAAAAAGTATGCCTAAATGGCATTAAGCAATTCATCTTCAACATTCTCAGCTTCCTATTTCTGAAGCACCCTAAAAACCTTAAATGTATCCTCAATATCTCAAATATCCAGCTCATCTCGATTTCCTTCTAGCACTTTTCTTGTTATGTGTTCATTCCGTTTTTATTTTCAGATCTCTCCAATTTCAGCAAGAAAAGTCAAGTAGAGCTGTCTATAAATATTCATGTGCTCATTAATATGAATGAGCTCACTGGTTGTTTGTTGCTGTTGCTGGGCGATTAAGCAAATTTATTGCGACAGTCAAGAATGAGATGTTAAAATTATGCTTTGTTGATAATTATCTGGAGCGAAATGCGATGTAGTGTCAGGGATAGAAAATTCAAAGAGTCACTTAAAACAGTGATCAAACTTGGAATAATCTTAAGCTTTTGAATGAATACATGTTAAATATAATCCTTTTCAATATAATTCTGGAGGCAATCACAAAGCACCTATGTTTTAGAGCTTTAATACGTTTTATAATTTTTAATCTATGATGTACAATCTAATATTCTACATATTACGTCTACAGTCCCTGAATCAATACAATAATCCTTCTAAATCCGTCAAACCATGGAGTAAATCCTTGTAGACATTAAACTTTTCATAATCACCATTTACGTCCGCTCAGCAATTCTGTTTTTATCAGGGGCATTAAGTTTCTGTTCATTGATAGCATAAGATAAAATATCAATTATTCAAACCTTTAACCCCCTGACTCGTCCCCCAACTCATAATTAAATTTTTAATTGTGAATCGATAAGGAGACATTTCCACATTGTTTTATTTTTAGAATGTTAATTGCTGTGCGGTAAAACTGAGAGAAGTCGGAAGTATATCAAACCTCACTAAATTTGTACAAAAAGCTCAACATAACTCATTATGACTAAAAAAAAAAAAAAAAGGAAAATATATAAAAACGAAATATCATCACAGCAACAACAACAACAACAACAATTATACAAAAAAGTCTAAAAAGCTTTTGCACCTTATTCCCTGTTTCATGAATTTCATTCCATGTTCTTTCCGACGAATTTAGTTCACTATTTTGCCCTAAATACGAGGTGCTCTGTTGCTCAGTCAGAAAATACGAGAGCAAACCGAAAGATGCACTCATCAGGTTTTCTTCTCGATTGCCACGCTAGATAGAGCAGCGCGGCAAGACAACAAAAGGCCACAGACGCATAGCTTTGTTTCTTTCCCGCACCAAATTTGGGAGCGCGAGATTTGCTCAATTTCACCAATTTTCCACAACTTCAACCATTTTCCTCAATTTTCCTCAATTTCCCTCAATGTTCCACAATTTGGCGCTCACTGTGGCTCCTCAGCAGCGGCAAACGCGTATCGCTTCACATTTTCCTGTGAGCTTTGCTGGTGTTCGTTTGCCCAATAGCATAGATAAAATATTAAATTCCTTATAAATTCCAAGTGCTAAGTTTTTTAAGTTTTTTTTAAGGAAAACCGCATTTTCTTTGTAGCAAAGTGCCATATTTGTTCCAATTTATTGAGTTCTGTTGGTGGAGAAACAGTTTTCAGTGAAAAGTCCCGTGAAAATTGCGTGAAAAAGTGCAGAGAAAATTCCCCAGTGGCTGAGGCACAATATGTATCATACATAAAGCAGTATTGTGCTAGTGTGCGTTAAATATATGGAAATTATACAAAATATAGTGAAAGCCTTAAATACAGCAAATCTTAAGGGATAAACATCTTGCACACTTAAATTACTTCAGATTCTTGAATTACTTGAAAGTCTTTGAAGTAGTTCAAAGCTTTAAACAGTGCATTGGATACAAGAAAAATAGTTAATACTGCCCAGGAGTCATCCATCGTTTTGATTTAAATAAAATGGTGACAAGGTAACTTTAATTTGTCGTGTTTTTGATACAATAATTATTTTTTGTCGGTCGATTTCTCACATAAATTTTTCTTGGAACAATGAAATTAAAATATTTTCATTGGGAAAATACAGAACTTAAAACAGTACATATGCTTGAACATATCCAACATACATGAGTTCACAACATAAATTGCATAATAATTTATTCATTCCCAGCAATCGAGTAATCCAACAACGCGAACAGAACGTTAATGTTATTTGCAGTTTTTGTAATATATTTTGTTTCGCATTTACGATATAACATATTATGAATGTGCAGGCACATATTAATATTATTATTAATAAATTTATGCTGCACCATGCAGTGCTTTCACGAGTAGAGCTAATCAATTAGAGAAAGCCGTTCAGCAACCTCGATACAATTATTAGCATATAAACAAACTATGATATTTATCAGATACTGCTCGATAAAAGGTTTCATTCATAATGTTTTTTTAAGCACTTTGTTTTCAAATATATCTGAAAATGCGTTCAGTCTTGGTAATGCAAACTACTTTATCTAATCTATTTATGCTATTATATTACCAGTTTGATAGTTGAACAACTAAAAGAAAATTGTAAATCACAAAAAATCTTTTTCAACAATTCAAGTTTCACTTTAAATTGTAGTTGCAAAAATATCCCCAGTTTAAATTTTCCCAAGAGCTTTTGATGCTATCCAGCTTTACATTATTTTTTAACTACTCAATGACGTCAACGCGATAAAAACTCACCCAAAACAGTTTACATCGTTCGAAAGCTTTTCTACTTACTTTGCTGAGTTTTACACGTCTTACTGGATTTTTTTGGTGCAGGCTCTATTTGGAATTGCTCGTTGTATGTTTTTTGTTTAAAATAAAATTGTTATTCACAGCAAATATCGCTTGAAATTGCATAAATTATTAAAAACAACAGCGCAGTACGGCAGCAAATTCGCTGTATTGCTATTTTTATATCGAAGTAAAATTGAATCACGTCATAAAAACGCTCAAGTTAAAGTACAATAAAATGAACGGCATTAAAACTGTAAAATTAGTTTATTTAAATTTATGGGGAAAATAGTGGAAAATAGTGGAAATATAGTGGAACAGTCATAAAACAGAAGTCAAAATTGATTTCAATCACAAGCTATTGCCGGTATCGGTTCATCATAGCATAGCATGAGTTTATATCATAATTTTATGGTAAAAGCCCGAGTAACAAAGGAAGAGATTTTACAAATAAGATTATGAGGTTTTAATGGATTTTCCGCAGTCGTTAATTTAATAATGGCTTTTATGAATCAATTAAGCATATGGAACATTGAGGAAATTTTAATTCTAACCTAATGTGATCATTTTGAATGATTTTTCATTCTCTTGCAAAATGTATCTAGATGAGTTATTTTTAGGTGAACATTCAATTGTTTTTTCAAATTATTACTTTATTCAAATTATTTCAATGAATCAAATTTTATGATCTGATATCAACATTTATTCAATTTAAAAATTATATGAATAAATTTGATTAATCTGAAAATCTCATGGTCTCCCGGGTCCTTAAAATCCACAAAACTCTTTATTATTGATCGTATTATCTAGATTTCCATTTCAATTGCTTTTATTTACGACTGATTTCCATGCAATTATAAATTAAAATCCAAACTGCTTTTAAACATGACATTTATAACAAAGCTTTTGAGAAAATCGTCCAATTATTCCAAAGGGAGTGAAAGTTTAATAGAAAGATTCAAAGTTCAAATAATAAAATAATATTAATAAAGAACTAAAAAGATCCCACATAATAAAATTATTAAATTAATACTAGATCTGAGCGATAGCTCGTTGAACTTGCTGATGAACAGATAAATCAAATATCCGCACACATTTTCTAGCCAATCAGTCTGTGACTTTTCACGCTTCGTCAAACTTTCCTGCGCTATTAAAAAAATCCACAAACATTTTGCCACAATTTTCACCATTTTTGCGAATAAAGTCGTTAATGAGCATTTTGAGAGCAATTTGTCAAACAACCGGCAACTAAAACTTGCCTGATTGCTCATTTTTCCTGAGCCGCGCGCAAAAAAGCTCTGGCCAATTATGAAATTAATTTAGTATTGCGAGGCAACCGCCTTTCGTGTTTCAATTACACGAAATTTCCGGTGCTGTATGTTTCTTTTGGCTAGTCTAACATTCTTTTAATGGATGGAATGTATGGAAGCATTAGATTAGCACAAATGAAAATGCAGAATAGAATTCTATTTACGGGCACAAGTGTGAGGTATTATTATAGTTATTATTGTTGAACCTTTTAATGCTTTTAAGAGCGAACGTTTTTTGAAATATAGATAAGATTTCAGTGTCGAAGTTTTTTTTTCTACAAAAAGTTGACAAACACAAGCCCCTCGATAAAAAGGCTAATTCTCCAGTTATTTTGTTCATTTTCCCTTTCGAGCATAAATTAAAAATAATATAAAGCATAAAATCGGGCTTTTTTGTTCCTTTTGGTGTTGAAAACCAAAAAAAGCGTAGCCTTCCTTTAACTACGTCAATTGGGCAAGGAAACTTGATTGACAGCCTACGATTTTGTGATAACAACAAAAACTAGGAAACTCCATCAATTGTCAGGAAAACTTTATGACAGCCAAATTTGCCTGCAACTTATTTATTGAGCTTTTACTTTTTAAACGGTGATTTGTGCTATTTCTGTAAAAGTCGAAGCATTTGAATAAAGTTGAACAGTTGAGCGACAAACCATACACAAATGAAGTAAAAAAGTAGAATGTATGAATTATTTGAATATTGAGTTCATGACAGAAATCACTTGGAAAGGTCAACGCTCATGTTTGAAATGTTACGAATCGAGTAATAGGGAGAATTTTGAGCTTTTTGAAACAAAAAACCTTTCATGCAATATTACAGTATATAGTCAAAGTATTTATAAAGCTTTGCTGCTAGTTTTTTCATGGCCAAAATGTTTAAAACATCATATTAGTTTCGATCATTTGCTTATTTTATAAAACAACAGATTTTAAAATCAGTAAATCTTAAAATTCTCACACAAAAAGTTACCATAACAAACTTGTAAAATAACCAAAACCACAAACAACCATTATTACATCAATCCACTCCTGCCAAACCGCACAATATAACAAATCAACAAAGATTCATACTTGTTGGGCCTCGAAAAATTTTCCATGCCATCTGCCATCCTTTCTCCATAATTTGAATAAATATTGCAGACACTTTTGTAATTTCCGAGTATTTTCAATAATTCACGAACATTTCGCCAAAAGTTTCATGAAATTCTGAAAGCTCGCCAAAAGTTTCTTCATATTTCTATTGACGAAAAAAACAAAAAGATCTGAAAATAGAACACACTGGCATAAGGACAGATATAACCAAAGAATAAATAATGAATGGAAAATATTGGCAAAGAAAAATTGGAAATGGCAAAAATGATGGAAATGAAAGTTTTCTGTGGAACATAAAAATGGTTCAAAAACTTTTCAAATGAATTGAAAACAGCAGAAGCTCCCCAAAAGCGCAATGATCCAAATCTTTTAGCCTCTAGTACGAACATTTACTGAATATTCTCGGAATATTCCCACTTAAATTAATGTCCTAAAATGAGAATTTGATGTTGTCTTATCCTTTATCAATATTTCTTTATAGCTTGATCTTTGCATGGTTTTTCCACGCTGCTGTCGTTATAGATATAGGTTACTCACTGGATATCGTAAACAAGACCGTTTTCTTAGCTATTTCTTTTCAATTTCCTTTTTTCTGGTTTTGGTTCTTTTTCATTTATTTGGTTCTTTTTCATTTATTTGGTACAGTACCGAGAGAAGTGCTCTTTAAAACATCATACACATTAACTAAACAATAAACACATCCCAGGATAGATAACGAGACTATAATGTGTTTTTTATCGCTTTAACATATGTTTTTCGCGAGAAAGTTTTTCTATGACTCGTCGATTATGTTTATTCACCAGAAAATATATCAAGTATTCATTAGAAGTTTTTTTGCTCTTCGAGGAAGATATACCAGATTTTTTATAGAAGTTCCACGTTCAAATAATTTCAACATGAGTAGTATTTTTTGGAATCAGTTCAACATAAATATGGTTCCAGTATATTTTGCAAGGTATTTTTTCAATGTTTTGAAGTTTACAACTTAAACATTGTTGAGGTTACCGAGTTCAACTCGATTGACATCTTGTGGAGCAAGTGAATAGACTCTTGATATCATGAACATAGCCTGTCAAACAAACATGTATACTCAACACTTCACATGAAATCAGCATCACCATGCAACCACTGACACTCTTAACAATGGAATGGTGAACAAATAAAAATATGTCAAAACATCAAAAACTGGGATATTTTCAATTTACCATGTTTGACACATTTTCAGCCTTATCATATATTGTTATATATTTTATGTTCTTTCTTTAGAATATTCTCAAGCTTTTTGTGATATTAAACTTAAAAAATCATTTGTTCCTTATAGCGTTTTGCTCAATTTCTCAAGAATATGCATATTTTAGTAGATTTTTACATCTCGCTGTCACTTGCAAGTAAAACTCAAATTATAATGTTAATGCACAAAACTTGTACAAAACAATGGAAATTCTAAATTTACGAAAGTTTTCATTTTGCCTGGAGAATTATACAACAACAACAAAAAGTATTTTAAAAAGCAGAAACGTTCGTTTCAACCGTATAAATAGAAGCGAGAACTCTAGGAATATTTCAAAATGTTTATTCCATCTATTTAATGTGTTCTCTGAATTTTCTGTATTTTACGAATTTAAGCGTTTCAAGAATTTTAAGAATTCACAAAATCATGCAGAAGCAGCTAAAAGCCTAGCAAAAGTTTCTTGAATATTTTTAATAAATTCCTGAAAAATTACAAGAATTTAAGAAATTAATAAATTACTTAGCGTACCTGGATTTCTGGGAAGCTGCTTCTTAAAGATTAAAACAGGTTTGAGATTCATCTATTGTTCTTGGCTGAGGGTACTTTTTAATAGAGGTTGTGTGGGCGAAGCTGTTTAAGGTTTTGATTTAATTGAACTTTTTTCTAGTAAATACCAGCTGGTGTTCGACCTGAATAACCTGAGGTAAACCAACTGGTTTTATGTAATTAAAAAATATCTTTTAATAAAAGAATTTATAAAGATACTAGCAATCAACAGTTCGGCTCTCCTGCCAAAATATTTCATAAAGTTTCTTGAACAAAGTTAACAGTGTCTTCCTTGATTAATACCAAACGAAATTGAAACATGTAATTTCCGTACAAACATCTCGTTAATCCTCTCGAGAAGCATCTTTCTACATTCTATCATTCTATAATTTGCATAAGTTCTTGTGTCAGCATGACTTAAAACGTGAGAAATCACGTCACTTGGAAGAAAAATCGAGAAGCAAATAAGGGTGAAAGCTGAAGCAAGCGGAAGGCAAATGAGGATAGAAATTGGCATATTATTTTCTTTGAATAATAAACACATTTTGATTGATTGATTGCCAACTATTTTTTATATTTAGCGAGAGGCGTGAGCGACTGGAGAAGGTTGAAGGCCTGCTTATGAATTTTTTATGAGATGTCGGTTTCAAAAAAGATCTAGTAAAGAAATTTATTTCTATTATTGTTCACAAGAATGTTGCGATACATGTAGTAAAAATGTAAAAATGTTACTGAATTTGATTATATCGATATATCATGCAATCGATATTTATGTTCGAAATGTACTAATTACTAAAGAATACTTAATTAATATAGCAATTATATACGAAAATATAAGGCCTTTTAACCTTTTCAGCTATAATAACCTTAACTATAAAAACCCTATCAAGAATCTTGAGGGAAACCAAATTTGTTAAACAAACTGTAGTCAAGCTTATCATCCTCATCTACGTCCCCTCTTCCATTCAGTATTCCAAGTGCTGAAACAACTTTTTGTGTAGAGTTTTTATAATTTTCAAGAATTTTAAAATAATATGCCGATAATAATGAATATTAATCATCGAACCGTTTAGACGGCAATTTATCATGATATAATTGGCTTCTTCTGATTTCAGAAAATTGCTTTATTCAATTTATGTTTTATTTTCTTTTATGAGAAGTGGACTGTTATTTTATGGAAATTAAATATGTTTGTAATCAAGCACTTTAAATGATTGAGGGTTGGATATTTTATGAGGCTTTCGCTTTTTGTACATTATGTATAAAATTCACGACTTATATAGATCTATTGATGAAAAATTGAATTTTAATGATTTCGGTATCCATTAACATAAACTTTCGTATTTGAGCTAAAATTTTTAAAAATAAAACCTTATTTGCAATCTTCTTTCAAAAAAATCTATTTAAAGACTTTTCATAATAATCAAACCCTCTTTTCCCTTCTTCGTTTTAAAGCAGATATAAAAAAGCTCTGATAAATGCTTTATTAAGGCCATACAATATTCATGTCGCCAAAACAAAATAATTTCCAGTCTATCAATTCATTCAAACAGCAAAAAAAAAAAAAAAACTTTTATCAGTTCATTTTCATTCCCCGGAAAGTTCATTCTGAGCAGCAAACAATACAATAACTTATGTCACTCCGGATTGTGCGGAAGACGTGAAAATTTTAACCGAAAAAACGAAAAGCACAAAAATACTCCTACGATATTCCTGGGCAACACACGAGAACAACCGCACAAATTATAAAGTCGTTTTGCATAAATTCATAATTTCTAATAAATGCTGGCTCTTGGGGGAAATATTTGTGTACCTTTTTGAAAAAGAAAATCGTGTGCGGCCCATATGAAACCAATTTTACCCCGGAAGCAACAAAGACCAACAACAAAAATGAATACGTCAAATATTCTAAAAACACTCTGCAAATACAGAAAAGAACGCACAGTGAAATTATTTAAATAAAATATTTTCAAGCAAAAGCTCCTAAAGTGAAAACAAAACAGCTGAAAACATAATGTATGGATAAGTTTACGGGAGAGCTTTGGCTTGATTTACGTCCCACTAGTCTAGCAGTTTGTGGTTTAATATAAATAAAAGCTCGTTAAGTGGAATTATAGAACACTTGGGCGTTGTAAGGAGTGCTTGGAAGTATTTGAAACTGCTGGGTTTCAATAGAATGTACAAGAATAGTTTCCAAAAAGGAAAATTTATAAAGTTTTATAGTTTTACAGTTTTTATGGCTGCATTAGGGAAAGTGTTCACCACATGTTCTAAAACTTGAACCTTCAATAAATAAGACTTCTAAAAAGTATTTTAAGAGCAATTAAATGTATGAGGAGAGTGTAACGCCGTAGTTGATGATGGTTCAGGAAAACTCGTGTTAAAAGCACGTGCGGATGTAGCCTAATTGATTCAGCGTGAAATCTCAAAGATTATATCTACATAGTTGAAGAATTCTCTATACTTTAGTATTTTTAGAAATTCATCAGAAGTGTCATTATTGTAGTATAAAACTTGTTTCTTCTCTTCAATCTGATAAATTTTTATATAGTTTTCAATTGAAATGGGACGATCGTGTTTGATTTAAATTAAAATCACTTTTGTACAATATCTTTGAAATTGCAATAACATTTTATCCGATAAAAATCATCATGAAATTAATTTTTGAAAAATATCTCTCTCAAATGAAAACGTAGATTTAAAACTGTGATATGTTTAATTAGTTTACATTTTATTTAAAAGAGAAATCCACTAGAAATAATCACATAGAAGAGTCATTATTTATTGAATTTACTTTACAATTTCTTACTGACGATACTTAATGTTAATGATTTACTTAATTAATAATGACTCTATAACATGATTGTTATTATCATGAAAGACCACTCTGCATGAAATTTTTCAACCTCATTCTAGATTTATAATTCACTTTATCATAAATACTTCAGCAAAACCCAGTTTTTCATGCTTTCATGTTGTTTTCAATGATATGTCAATAGAAAATAAATGCAGCTTCGATAAATCATTGCATCGAAGTTTACTATATCCACTTGAAGGATTTCAAATCAATAAATTTGCAATATTTTTTATCTTATTTTCTATCTCAGCATTGCAGCTTTTTCAAATCATATTCATATTTTTGAATTTATCAGCAAATATAATACAACAAACATTTTACTCGTCTACACATTATTCCTAATGGTCTCCCATTCTCACATTATTTAAATTTCATTCCAAGTGTTCCATTATTTATCTGGAAATCTTGGCATTGTTCATGTTGTTCAATCATTGACAGTATAAACATATTGACATTATTTTTGTTTTTTATTACAGATCACCATAACCAGCTGCTAAAGAAGGGAAATGAAAGTTGATTATAAAAACTCAACTCCACACATTTGGCTTGTAAGTTTATTTGAGTCGATTTTTATACTTAAGATGTCATAGAATTTCTTGCATTTCTAAAATATCTCAGATATTTAATGTTTAAATAGCCGAAAGCCCTTAACATTAACATTTTATGCACAATCTGTTAAATCTGCCAAAATCTGTAAAATATATACTAAATCTGTACAATCTGTGCCAAACTACGAACCCAATATATTTATGATGAAGCTTTTTATGCTCTTATTTCCGAGACTTTTGAAAATCATTCAAGCGGTGACTTCTTTAGTCGAGCTTTACTGCTTTCGACACGTTTTCTCTTTAGTCTTTTATGATTGCTACGTGTATAGTGCATTGGATTTTATTGAAAAACAATTACTTCATTGATTTTGAATGTAGAAACATGAAATGTGAGCTATTTTGCAATAAGCAAAAAACAAGGGTTAACTTTATTGCAGCCGCGGATAATATCAATAATAGAAGTGTTATGTTTGAACGAAATGCATGAAAATGAACTTGAGTTTTCTTGAAATTTGATTTAAAGCTTCTGAAGCTTTATTACCTTTTATGTTTGAAATTGCTTGTAGGAGCATAAAAGTTTAACATAAAGAATTTCTTTTGAATAAATTGAGTTTTAAAGCATATTTAGTGCAGATTGGATATTCATCCTTTATTCAGCGTTTCTTTAGAATTGGTTTGAAAGGTATTTGCATTTTAATAGATGTTATGGTGTTAATCGAATTTAAATTGGGAATTATAATTTTACTACACCGCGCTTTTTGCCTTTTAAAAAACTTGTCTATGGTTGTAAGGCCAAAAAAACCTTCATATAAATAAATTAATTAATATTACTGTTATGCAATATTTTTTTAGATTGAAAAACTTTCATTGAAAATATTAAATCATTAATTTATCCTCCTATTTTGAACATCCTCAGATTTTGAAGAAGAAATATATTATGAGCTATACTTCCTATGAGTAACCAGGAAAACTTGTTAATTAAGCTTCCAGTGAAAACTTCCATCAAAATACCAAGCACCATTTTCCAGCTTTCAAAGTTCAAAAGTATCTATCTCCAAACTATCATTAAGATAACTACAAACGATAGTAAACTACTCAGCTTACTCAACTGTACTACATTATAACAAAATAACAGACACGGTCTTGTCATTTGATAAGGTTACATGCTATCTTTGTGTACACATTCTTGTGTCTATAATAAAGGTCGAGCATATAATTAAGCTGCAACCAAACAGAGCTACACTAAAAATCCAAGATTAGGGCGTCACATGTGATTACAAATGGAAGCTTTAATGAATCTTGCCCCTTTTGTTTCTTTAATTAGATTTTCTTGAAGCTTTTTTCTCATTACTATGGGATGCACAGTACACTGTTGAAAAATTAGGAATTCTCTGTTGTAAGAGTTTTCAAATTAATAATTATTTTTAACCAAATTTACTTAAAACTCCTCGTCTTTATGCAAAAATTTCTCGCTTCAGGAAGCGGAAATTCTGTCAAAGTTATTTTCTCTTAATTTTTATAAAAATATAAAATATAAAATATACTGTGATAATCGTGACTCACAAACTTTTGAGATGAAATATAGTAGAAAACTAATCACATTTTCTCCGCTTTTTCTTCCACATCGTCTGTTCTACGTGGCATCCTACTTGATGAAAAACTACAAAAACCCTGCAAAACCATAAGACAACGCTTTGGTGTTTGCTTGGCGTACTCGCTCTAGGGGCTTTAGGTGTCATCTCATTCTGGATCAAAAGATGCAGGTATGTGCTTGGGAGATTTGCTTTTATAATTATTTGAACAAACCTTCGCAATAAAGTTTTTTTTTTTGTTTTATTTTATTGAATCACAACCAACCAATTCGTTTTTGAGATTATTTTTAATGTTGCACAATTTGCATTTTTATTTTGTGATACGATTTTATTTTCGTTTTTGAGTAAAATTTGTAAAATTGCAAAATATGCAAAGTAAAGAGTGTAATGGCATGGAAGAGTATTTAGGGAGCTTTCAAGGATATTACATGAAAAGCTGCTTGGGCGGAGCTCAGGCAGACTTTGGTCTAGACTTTGTAAGGCTACGTGCTTAAGATTTTAAGATATTTGGTGATTTGGATATAAATGTGTTGAAATGTGAACCTTTTTAGTTTTCCATTCATTTATCATTTAATTTCGGTTCAAAATTTCAATAGTTTCAAAATATTTGTTGAATTCTGAGGCTATATACTTGCAATGGTTATGTTTTACAGCTTTGTTCCGCGAAAATATTAGCTTTCTCTTCTTTTTTATAAAAATCTAAAATTTCCCTGTAAATGTCTCTCCATGCCATAAATCCCTCCGATTTGATTAGATTATATTTTGTTTTTTGAAGCAAAACCAGTATTTAAAGCAAATTGTGGCGTATTTAATAATAAAAATTCTCTGCACTGTAAATTGTATGATTTGCGAGGTAATCCTTATTAAGCAATTTTGTGTAATCCAAGCAGCCAGCAGCAACTACATGAGCACATCCGTATAACAGCATAACAAAAAGCAAAATCCCCAACAAGCTCTAGTTCTTAATTCCACTGATTCGTATTTTTGCTACTTCGCAATTTTTTAGATATCATTTCTAAGTCTTCATAGACTTCATAATGTTAGATATCAATTCCCACGGTGCTTTAGTGCAATATGCACTGACAATCTGCAAACATTTAGAATTTTTCTAATGAACCTCAGAGCTATTGACAAGTTTTATAAAACCAGAAACTAATGAAAATTATTTTAAAGCCTCGTTTCCACCAAAGGACAACATTTTATTATAGTGTTTCAATTTTTTCAAGAAACTCGCAAATCTACTCATTGCTAAATCTATACATTTTTAGAAAATGTATTCCTCAAAAGTTTTTTGGTGAAAACGCAGCTTAAGTTTTTTTCATGAAAGATTATAAAGTTTTGTGGACTGCTTCCAACAACAATGACCGCATTATATGCACTGCATAATGCCATTCTTTTTTGAAAGTTCATTTCAGCCATTTTTTGCGGATTAATAACAGTAGATTAATTTTTGGCAGTTGATTTAGCTGGCATTTTTTTTTGGCTTAGCTACAAAGAAGCGCCAGTATTATTTCAGTTATTTCAGCTTTCTTTCAACTGAGGGCGGAATGTGAATGAAAACTATCTCTCTATGAATACTGCTTCATTGCTTATCAAAAAAGGAAGCGCGTGGAACTGGAACATTGCATCCCGTGAAACCAAACGGGAAAATATAAATCTGCAAATAAACCCGAAAATTCTATGTCATCACTTTTTTAATCAATTTACTCGTAATTCACTAAAATTATAACAGTTTAGATGGTTGAACATGAAAAATGTTGAGCAAAGCAAAACTGGTTCAAATTAATGCTAGGATAAATTGTGCACAATGGCACAAGTCATTTTTCATAAATGTCAAGTCACTTCCTTGAAAACCTACAATCACGTAACCGAAAATTGTGCAAGTAATACTGAACAAGAACAGCTATCATATCGACTATCAAAATTCTCAATATTTGGTATTTCAACAATTTCGACAATTCCAACAATTTCATGAAAGAACGAACTAAACATAAGAACTAGCAAAGTTCAGAACGATGAATGTTTCCAATGTATATTCAGTAATTTGTAAAGAATGTTAGAGGATTGTTAGAATTGAAGCAGATGTGACTTGCAAGAAATTATAAAATTATGAAAATTCTTCTACGTTAAATGAAGAAATTGGGGGTGTCATTTCTTTTAACCTCAACCAGCCTTAACGGAGCCCTAAGGAGGCATACGGTATCATTTTTAATTATAATTTGTTTAGCGTTTTGGCAAAAATAATAAGATCTGACAGGTTGTTCTTCGTGCAAACATGAACAAATTTGTGTTTAAAGAAAAGGCAAAGGAATTTTTAATTGGAAAGATTATTATTTATATTGTCACTCCCAGTAAACCGAAGCGAGCTTATTCTGACATGAATACTTGATCCTTTAATGTGTTAGTTAAATAATATTTATGTGCGTTCCCCAGGCTCCAGAAACTCAATAAAGTTACTGAATCCTAAAATTCTCGCAAAAAGCCACAGTGAAATAAATTTCCATTAGTTAGTTTGGCGGTTTGGCACATACGTATCCCACCAAAAAAAATTAATATCCCACTCAATTGAAAAAGGCACGTTGATATTTCATTTTGGCAAAAAAACATACAATAAAATATTCTTTTGTCGCATTCGGGCTGTTCATTATTATCGATAACTTAATTGAAATGATTTGAAACTGAAATTATGTTGGCAGTTTGGCACACACATTTCATTAAATTTGCATTTCAAAGCGCAATGCTGTTGTTTTGCGTTCGATTGATCACAATTCTGAGAATTGCTGCAAATGTATGTGGTATTATTGTTTTTTAGTCCGGGCGAGTGTGATATACACATATTTGAATTAAAAACATAGTTTGTGTACTATGTCCAATGACATGAATCATTAATTAAGTCTTCATTGTCTTCTATACATTAAATCAATGCCTTTATTAAGGAGCCGAACAAAACGCCATCTTTCGCTTTCCTTCTTAGTGACGAATGGTCCTATCAATATCATTAATAAAGAAGACACCGCTGACTTTATATGTATATATATTTAACCAATAATTCACAAAAGATGTTAGATGGTACAAAGTGAGCTTATTATGGTGAACAAAAACATTCATAAATCACTTGCACGTATCACGTTCTTAGCGGGACATAAAACAGCAAAACTTTATGCTAAATGGAAAAACAGCAAAAACGCCCAGAAAGCTTGTTCCTTCCCTTGTGGCCAGTGATCTTCGCTTCTCTTTCTGACTAAGAAACTTATTGTTACATATATCATCTCTCAAATAAGGAAATTCAAGAAGATACACCAACAAAAAGCGAAAAAGCAGGCAAAAATAATAAATATACCTAACCAATTGTTTTACCATTCAAACCATTGAAATGTTCGTGTTGTTTCGAGTTGTATAACTTCACTCTGCTCGGTAGGGTATTATTTAGATGTATATTCAATTTACGAGGCTGTGATGCTTGTAACTGCCTGTAATGCCTGTAAGTTCCATGAGTTTATTGCGCTTCACTCGCTTTTTGCTGATTTTTCATAACTGCCTCTGAATTACTCAAATACTGAAATGCCACAAAAATACTGAAAATCGCAGCTACACTGCCAAATATATCAGAAGCACATAAATTCCCCACATGTCTGGATATATTTTCAATCACAATAAAGGCAACTCGCACATATCAGTTCTGCTTTCAAATGGCTCAAACCACGGCTAAGCACATGTTTCACGAGCACGAAGCGTTTACTCTGTATATCAGTATTTTTTTACTGCAGTTTGATATTTTCCATATGTGATATTATTTGATTTTCCATTTTCCATGGAGGAAAATCGAAGAGCTAGCGTATTGTATTAGTTTAACATGAATATTCATTCAGTTGCGCTCTTCGGTGCTAATAACTAAATTTATTGGATTATTTTTTACAATTGGTAACACAGCATGACAGCACGTTTTCTACACCAAATACAAATAATGTTGTTATTTAGATGGTTTAATGCTTTTTTGCTCTGAAAGGAATTTGTATCGACGTTTCACAAAATAAAGAGCTTTAATGATAAATTTAGACGCGAATTAAAATGTATTTGGAAATCTATTGAAATATCTCTGATGACATATAAAATGTCACAAAACACCCTCATCACAAATTTTCCCTTCCAATTTTCACAAATTTATTTGCCTGTCTAATATGGCTGTATTTAATTTGTATCAATTTCTAATCAAATAAACGAGAGGAAAATCCGCAACTCGTATAACAAAAGAATGCTGAAAAAATTAGGCATAGTGACATTGGGAAATTTTTCATATCCTTTAGCTGAAATTGCATATTATAATGGATCACAATTCTTTA
The DNA here is from genome assembly GCA_038502155.1 of Parochlus steinenii. Classification (NCBI taxonomy): domain Eukaryota; kingdom Metazoa; phylum Arthropoda; class Insecta; order Diptera; family Chironomidae; genus Parochlus; species Parochlus steinenii. The sequence goes on along the minus strand of JAXCIN010000048.1, from coordinate 1,989,606 downwards.
GAGACTCAAAAGTGCCAAAGCTACAGCAAAATGTCAGAACGTAGAAAAAAGAGACTGAAAAATTCCAAAGAACTCAGCAAACAATTTCCATAATACCAGATAATACTAATATTATACAAAAGTATAACAAACTAAAGCTTGAATGGCAAATTCCCCTGAAAATTCGCTTGAATGGAAAATATTTTTTATTCTCATTGCAATTACTTGAAATCCTGAAGTTGATTCTTTGAATGATTTTGATCTGTAGAATTTTTTGTTGAATGAGTTTATTTTACTTATTCAATGAAAATTGTAATTGAGTACGCTGACTGATAAGTATGCTGAGAATGCTAATGGGATTTCAATTACGTCTTTTTAATTTTTAAGGGGCCAGATGTGATTTTTTCGATCTTCACATGAAATACGATTGAATTTTTAATTTCAATATTTCATAATTTTGTTCATTTTGAATATATAGAGTTAAATATCTATCAAAAATCGATTAAATCCAAATAAACAATAATAATGATATCATTAAAGAATTTATGAAAATAATCTTTATTCGACTGCATTTCTTTCAACAGTGGAGAGTAGCAAACATTTTAATCTATGGCTTTAATTAATTACTGCCCATATTCAGGCTTTCCATCCTTCTTCCATATCGCTCATTCACAGCTCATTTACTGCAGATAGTATCAAAGAATTGCTTAAAGAATTTACTTTATTGTTCTTCATAATTTTCTATGTGGTCGCTGTTTCTACAAACATCAGAACATATATGAACAGCGAACAGGTAGTAGTGGGGATCGGCTGCACAACATTCTCGTATATTCAGTTGTTTTTCGCAGTTTTCCATTTTCAAATATCTATATGAAACAAATATATGGAGAAATGAAATATTTTTTGAAACGCTGAAAAGTCGACAAAAGTATTGAAATGTAGGAAGCTTGCCAAGTCAGTCGGTTAGTGGTCGTGAAAGACCAAACAACATATTTTAAAAATTTCCGTTCTGTTGCTACAAAGTTGTTAAATTGAAACACTGTAATTAATTATTTACAAAGCCAGCCAGTGTCAATAGTAAAATAACTACAAATTAGTGGATAGAATTCAATTAAGTGAATAATTTCGGGTATTTATAGAAACACATTCAACACATCAAAACTTGTATTAAAATTACAATAATCCGGAAACTCAATCGTGTGCAAATTGCAGGAGTTTTAAATTTTCAGAAATGTGGAAAATGTGAAAATTGTCGTAAAATTGTGAGATCATAGCGAGGACTATGGGATTGTATGTGGCTAAAATGAAAATATCTGGAAATTTGTGAGCCTGAGTAATTCGATTGAAAAACATGTGCACAGCTATCTAATTGAATTAATTGTTTGTTTTGCAGTTTTGGCATATTTTTGGTGTTAATTCTATAATTCAATTATAGAATCATACTATAATTTGTGTTTTGAGCATTACTTATACAATTATTGATAAATGTTTCGTTGACAAGAAACATCCATTCACAAATTTATGAAAACAATGCTTCTATACGGTGCTACTAATTTCGATCACAATAGATATTACGGAGACACAACTGCAATAATTTATCATTTTTTATTCATTCCAAGTTTCAAAGTTCTACAAAGTGAAAAAGTCTGGAAATTAGTTCGAGAAAAGTTTTTCCATATATTTCTGACAAGATTGGATAAAAGTTTTACCGCAACATAAACTATAAAACTGGGAAAGTTTTGTTTCTTGTTTTTCAAGAAAAATCAAAAATGGAAAATTGCGTACCGTTGTCATTTTTTGGGAAGGATTTTTTACTCACAGGATAGTTTTTGGGTTAGCAATAAGATTTCGAAAAACTTTTTTGAAATATTAGTTATTTAATCGAATTCAAGATAAATTTCAAAAATAAGGGTGTTTCATCCTCGATCACTCAGGTTTTAATATTCAGTGGCAACATTGATTTATTTATTGCATTATGTGGTACACCGTACAATTAAGTTGATTTCATGTAGAATTTTTCGAAAATATACAAGGACAAAAATAACTTTTACCACTTTGTTATAATTTAAAAATTGAATGTTCCAGAAAATTGTACAATCCAATTATAAAAATATTCAAAGCACTTGATAAACAAGCTTAATGTTTAAATGAAATTAAACAAACAATTACAGCTCTAAATATCCGCACTATTGTCCTTTCAACTTTCACTGTTAATGACCATTAAAAGCGTGGACAGGCTAATTACTTTTGCATTGTAATTAATTTCGAATTGTGCACCATAAATCACAATAATAATTTCCGGCCAAACAATTTGAACAAGTTGAACAATTTGCCAATCAAAAACGCAAATTAATGAACAATTTTACTTAAATTTTCCTTGGAACATAAAATTCATTCTGTTTTTTATTAAATTATTTTTTAATTGCTTCCGCCTGAACTCTACACGATTAATCTTGTCAGATTTTATTATTTTCTTTGGTAAACGTGGTGTGTAGGGGTATAAAATAGAAATTACCAGCAAATTACGAGAATTACGTTTTTAATCAAAAGCAGATTTAGTGATTTATCGGCCTTTCCGTGCTTAAATTCGCCTTCATTTTTGTATCGAAAGGAAATTAATTAATTCGATAGAAGATAAATCAAACCTTAATTTAATTATGCTGGTTTTATCAGCCGCATTTTGAGCTCAAGTACTAGAAGACTGAGGCATATTGAAGTTATTTATAAAATACTCACATTTTCAGGTAAACCCAGAAAAAAGTTTGAGTTTGTTTAGAGTCTATTAATATTATTTTAATCATCAAACTCTTACAATTTATTACTTCAACAGTATAAAAGCAGCAAGAAATCTCGATTCAACCTTATAACAACCAAAAATCAATCTTTATGTAAAGATAATTATAAGTTTTTTTATCCTTCATTGTCATTGAGAAATAAAGAACACAGACAGTAATCTCCTATCGAATAAGTGCCCATAATTGTCCATACTGTATATCAATGGCGTGATAATAATTTATTAAACGAATAAAATGAGTAAAATGAGCCTAGTGAGCATAGTGAAGTGAACAGCGAAATAAAATCCATAAATAGACAATAAACAGAATAATATAAAGTGGAATAAAAGCGAAAGAAGCTTTTGGACAGAATTATGTCGTTCTCAATTGAGTCAATGATATTGATTATTTTGATTGGCTATACGTTATAGGTTTTCCGATAAATAATGAGCGCGTATAAAAATAAAATTCATTTAAATGTGTATGTGAGGAAATTGAACTATTGTTAGCTTTTTCCCGTGTAACCAGAAAATTTTTTATAAAGGAAATTAATTATTGAAAGAGATTAAGATTTTCAGCTATTCAACAAAATTTGAAATATTTAAGAAGAGATTTAATAAAATCCAATGATTATGATAATAAATAGTATTCTTGTTTCACGGGGAAATTTGTATGCAAAAGGTTCAGAATTCTCATATACTTATTTTCGCTCTCCAAGAAAATGATAAATTTGCGGATTTTTTCTGAGAAAAAATACGACATATCAGCAATAAAATATTTTCAAAAAAACATAAGAAGTCCTACAAAAACACCATCACATCATAATATTATATTTCTTATCTTCCAAGGACCAAAATCAGCTGCCACTACCACAACGTTCCGTTACGGTTCTAGTCCATAAAACCATTAATTCGGTGCTTAAGAGCAGCCGTAAAATACTATTTCGAGTGTGTGAGGTTGCCAATGTAAAAAAATCTTTTAAAATGTTCAATTTGTACTCGAATATGCAGCGTCGCAAAGACGAGCATACAACTGAAACTACCAAAGAGCCTGAGACCACCGGTCATGATAGATTCTATCAGAGACCGTCAAGGTAGGAATTGCGTCAAGTATTATCACTAGTCATGTCTTAATAAATGTATTAAAAGGAAGTCGTTAATTGGTAATTTGCGCTAAATTGTGGAAGTTTTACGATTTCCGACAATAGCGCGATATTGCACGAAATTACACAAAATTACACAAAATGGTGCGAATATCGTTATAAAAAGTCATTTAAAATTTAAATAATAATCATCACGTGGAAGCTTTATTTCAATTATTAACTTTTACGACACTTTTCCACGCCAAAAAGCTCCTTTCAAACCGGCGGAGAACAACGATAAATCAAACTGTTGCTATAAATATAAAATTTATTTATCCAACATTCCGCTTGAACTTTATGGTCCTTTTAGTCGTAAATCATGAATTATTCCGCGATATATGTGTTAATGTGTTTTGTCATTTCCTCTAACAATTTAACATGTTTTTTACTTCTTTCTCCATTAAAACTCTCTCTGCACACTATTTAACTGATCTTACGGTTAAAATGGGTTTGAATGAAAATCATGGAATCATATAATGGCATAATCAAAATTGTGCAGATCATCTTATCGCAAGAAAAAGAGAAGAAATGTGCGGAGAACACAAAGTGTAGCTGAGTTTGAAACTAGAACACTCTCGGCAGCAAGCAAGCGAAGCCTTTTTAGGTAAATGTTATCAATGCAAACAAAGTTGAATTGAATGAAAGAAAGGATATCATGTATTTAGTTGTTGCTGGAAAGTCACTCGAGAAATGTAGAGATTTGATAATGCGGTAGAAAATTAATTGAGCGTTAATTTGGGATCTTTTCATTCATTCTTAATTTAAAGATAAGAGATTTAGATGTTTTCCAGCAAGATGTAAGACACATTTCAAAAGTGGTTTAATAAAATGTCTCAAATATGTCAACTATCAAAGTAAGTTAACTGCTCAATTCAGTTGAATATTCACTCATTTAAATGCCTAAAGTCACATTAAATAACATAACATTTCATTCAAACTTTAGATAAACATCATATTTGTAGTTTCTCCTAACTTTAGAGATTCAGGGGTATTTTTTAAAATCAGTTCATTCTAGATTAGATTACGAAAATGTTTCCAAACACCTGACATAAGTGTTTAAAAAATAATTTATATTGAACATTTAATAATTCATCAGAATTATGAATTCCCATATCAATGAAAATAAATGAAAATCAATCCACTGGCAATAAAAATCCATGCTTCCGAGTGATTTTCCTGTCAGCACATTATCCTCTTCAGCCAAACAAAAACAATGCTGTACATAAGGGAGAACCCCCCAATAAAACCATAATCTAAAATAAACTGACATCCAACATATGTTTTTGCAGTGGACGCTCCGTAAGCTCGGACAATTCCGACATTTCAGAGCATTCTGAAAAGTCGCCGCTCGTTAGCGCCAAACTAGACTCGTTAGCCAAGCTTTTGTTCAGTAAAAGTTTCATGCAAGAGTCCGGAACAAATATTAAAGATAGAGACTCACCGACCAGGTTTTTGAACTACAACATTTTATCTAGCATTCCTTGACTGTATCTGTATAACCTTTTCATTGTTCCTTGTTACCCATTTAATCCTAGAAGTTCTCTCCATCTTTTTTTTGTCACCATTTACCATCTATTGTACAAAAACTTTCAAAGTCATCGAGCTTGTTTAATTGTTATTTGATTGTTTTCGCAACTAAGACTGTTAGTGTTTTGTAAGTTTTTTTATTGTTCTTGACTACATAGAGTATGATACATTACTTAACATATTATATATTTTAGTGGTTCTAATAATTGTCCGCAATTTATATTGAGTTATGAGGGCATTATTGATATTTGAAACCGTTCCAAATCAATTAGGAATAATGGTCAATTTAATTAGCTGAGCAAACGTGTGTTAGCTGTTTGTTTCAATGTATAAATGGACTAAATAAAATACATGAAAAACATGGACTACAAGTGGGTAGAGCGAAATTCAATTAATTTTAACTTCAATGAACTGAATCGGACCAATATTGGATGCGAAATGGATGTAAATAAAACAAACATAATACATTGAGCAATGACTAACGTGTAGCACGCTTTAATTGCCTAATGTTGACCTTTCGGAATAATTCACATAATATAAAAGAAGACTGTTTCATTCAGTAATAACTTCTATCATAAAACCTACCAAAAGTAAACTTCAAGTGTGTTCTTTTCCTGTTACCTCGAAACCAATACTTAACGAAGCAATAGTCTTATGTCTGTATCTTATTAAGTGATCAGAAATACCATATTAAATTTCTTACAACTATAGTTATTATAAATCTTCACTGATAATTTTAAGCCTTTCCGCTTCAAAAGTTCTATAGATTTTCATCCTTTTTTCTTCGTCACATACAAAATTAAAGCCTTCATAAATATTTTCACAATTTAAAAGGTTATATAAAAGTAAAGTAACATTAAATCTTTTCTTGTTCAGTAACCTCACTAATTTCATAAACTCAATATATTCCATAAATTCACTTTAAAAAAAATTCACCCGTAAATAAAATTAATGAAACATTAACATTTTTAGCTTGATATTTAAATTTACTTTACAGAAAATTCATACCAAAGAATAATTTATGTTTTAAAAGAATTGCTACAGAAAATTAAGTTAAATGCTTGGCAAACAATCGAAATTCAAACTCTGCAGCAATATAAAATCACTTCCGAAATTAAACTTTCTAAAACAGGAAATTAAATAAATATTTTATGTGCAATAAACCATTTTGTACATCATATATTTTAAGTTTCCTATAGAACACAAGAATATATACGTTTATGTTTTTTCGATCATATTTTTTCATGTTCATGTTTAATGCATCCATAAAATAAACTTATTTTCAACCATTTTATACAAACAAGCATTTTCATTGCATTACATATAGTTAAGTTTCCCGAGAATTTTCACATAGCTTTTCCACCCCATCACAAATGCATCATAAAAGCACTAGAGTACTTAGCAAAAGGAACTGCATTAATTAGTGCGAACAATTAGACGGGGAAAAATGTGAAAAACTCGGAAAAAGCTGTGGTATAATTAATACGGTAGAAATATGCATTTTTAAATAAGGTGTCAAGTACTTTATATTTCCGCTGGATTTATGTCAGCACAAACAGTACATAATAATAATAATCACACGTTGAATAATCTTGAACTGTGAAAGTATTGTTTTAAAAATGTAGAGTGGATGCAATTTACAATACAAGGAAGGAAACTATCCATGAGCATTGAGCACATAATTTTTTAACGGAAAATACCCATGCAAATTATAATGACAGCATGTGAAATTCGTTATGTGACAATTCAGAATTTAAACAGGCGTAATGTATTGCCAAATTTACTAGCTTGATGAGTATATGATGAAAATTTTCTGCTCGGTTCATTCTTCATCAAATTAAACAGATGGAAAAGTTCCCATCAATTTTTCACCGGCATTAAGTTTGAGCATGTCGCTTTGATAATTATGAAATTCAATTTAAAAGCTTCATACTGTAATTTCTATATGAGCGAAGCAAAAGCATATTTTTCTTTGATAAATACTTAATTTACGTGTCGTTCAGAAAGTCAAGTGATGACTACAGCAAAATATTGTAACGTTTATTGTATGAGATTTAAGCCATTTTGAGGAGTGACTCCTTCAGCGTTCATAAGTGCTTATTGATGACAAAATTGCATTAACGCTACAATCTCAGCCTTTATGAAGATTTGTTGGTTTAGTCTGTTGAGCCTTTTTGTGCTATTTTTAGTTTCTTCTTCGTGAAAGTGTAAACATTTACCCCTTCGGCCTTTTTAAAAATGAATAATATTTAAAATAGACTTTCAATTTTCTGGCTGAAATATATGTAAAACTTTAAATGAAAATATGTAATGTAAAGGATATTATGCAACAATGTTATTGATTCCTCATTAAGACTTTTCCATGGAAATGAGTACTCTTGAAAATGCTAAGAATTCCATGAAAACCTCGTTGCTATCATGACTGCAGTTCTTATTGATTTCACGACAGTGGTGGGTAAAATTTTTGCAAGATCCTGTTGAACAAAAATTTTATTCTTAATATTTATTTCTCCATCAAACACAATTTCCTGCTTCAAAAGTGCTTCAAAAAAATTATCACCAAAAAAAGTACATTCCAGCTATTCTATTCATCTTATGAATAATTTTCAAGCAATCAATTACAAGCTCAAGATGAAAACACGTTCACTTGAGGCAACTAGCTATTATTTTTCTATAATGAGCTTTTGCTACAAAAAAACTACAACAGATTCTTCTGATTGCTTATGAATGCTTATGATAGAAAACTTGTGGAAATCTTGTGGATTTTCGCAACAAAAAGTTTTCCTTGTTTTGCTTGAATCTCGTTTTTATCGTTGGATAAAATTCATTCAACAACATGTTTTCTGTATGCACGAATTACGCCAATGCCGGGTAAAAAATTGATGATGGATTCAGTATCGAAAAATTTAAGGGAAAATTCATGTTTTTTTCAGAGAGATTCGTGCTTTCTATTGTTTTCGGCTCAAATATCTTGCCATTATTTTTTCAAACAAGAAATGATTGAGCAAATAAATATTTTTTGCATAATTTTTGAATAGTTTTAGCTTATGAAGAAGGGGCGAGTGTTCGAGACCTTTCAAGTTCTGAAAAATGTTAAATAAAGCTTCCTTTTTATTACAATTCGAAATATGAGACAAATTGCTACCAACAACACAAAAAATGTGATACCTTAAAGAAAATTAACTTATTCGATCTCTCTCCAAACTTCCGAATAATTTAGAAGGAGCATTGAACTCTACGAAATCCGTTACAATGTAGAGAAAGAACCTTCTTGTTTTGGAGCTTTTTGACATCTTTTTGGCTTTCAACCCAAACAAAGTACCACAAAAGCTTCCAAAAGGTTAGCTCAAATATATAATTAAATTACACAAATTAAGATTAGAATAGAAGTTAAATCTATTTAAACGAATATTTAAATTTACTCAATTGTGTATGTTATAATGTAAAAGCTCTATGTTATCTTTCTTGATGCTCTTTAAAATGTAAATTGTCGATAAGTTGTAAATATTTCTGTATAATTAAATTAAGTATACAAAAAAGATTCAAAGTGATAAAAATATTAGTCTTAAGCTGACCTACTTCTTCTAATTAAAAGATCACCCCCTCACCTAAACCATCCATCGAATATCCTCATCGTGTTTTCGTTCCCAACTAAGTAAAAATATTGACGAAAACAAATTGATATACTAAATTCTTAAATGGCCGTTGGGAAACAAACAACTTTTGGAGTTTTGGCACAAATTTATTATTTTCCCATTATATTGCACCTTTCATTTGATTATATTTGATATTTTCAGTCGAATTTCGAGTTATTGCTTGCCTTTATGTTATGCTTCTGTTATCTGTTTGTTTTTCCCGATCACTTTGCTAATGCACAGTTCTGCTGACTCACATATCTCTTCATGGAATATGCCTTTTTGTTCTATGCTTGAGAAGTTTCACAATTTTGTTGATTTGTTGATTTGGGATGCAAGGCAGCACAAGATTGGATTTATATTGGAACAAATTTCAACAAAAACTTGAAAACCATTCCATTAGCTTCATTCTGTTGATTGTGTTTTTATATTTTTGTTCTTGTTCACCAGACATTTATTTCTATGCTTAGATGTGAAAACTAAAATATTTTGGTGTTTCCGAGCTTAAAGCTCTTTTTAAATATTAATGCTAAGCCTCCTTCCAGCAAAAAAGCTTGAGTTGTTGCACAAAATAGTTGATTCTGTATATTTGTACATATTATTGTTGACAAAAGGAGCTTTTATGCTTTTATGTAGAGCTCGCAATGTCAAAGCTATGAAAATTTATGTTTCCTCTTTTTTCTCAAGCAATTGTGAGCTTGCAGAATTTGCTCTCCTTAATAAATATTTAATTTTAATTTTTTGCTCGAGCTACCTGAATCATGTCAGCTGGTTAATTGGAAATGTTTATTTATAGAAATGTACGGTACACTCAGTATTCAGCATTAGATAATGGAATCAGCTTACCAGACAGGAATCCTCGGGAACGTGCGTCTCGCGACCGAGCTTTCTCAAATTGTCAAGAATGGCTCATCAATCAAGGGGGGCGTTACGAAATTATTGCGCACCTAGATGACCTCGGCTCTAGATCAAGCAAGCAATGGTTCCTTTTAAGTGACTCAACGGTTAGTAATAAATACAACTTTAAATTGCTTAAATATTAATCTATAATTTCTTTAATTTTTGTAGATAAAAACTGACCGTTTAATGACTTTACTCCCACTACCTCCCGATTGCGTTGCCTTAGAAGTTCTGCCAAACTCCAGCGAATGCCCACAAGGTGTTTTAATGGAGCTCCTGGGGTCCCTCCAGCATCCATACATCTATCCAATTCTCGACTTAGGTTTTTTCCAAAAAGTTTCTGAATATTCCTGTTGCTTAGTCATGCCCTTTAATCCTCGAGGATCTCTAAAGGATCTCATCTATAAGGTAAAGATTACTTATATTGTTTAGTTTGAAGTCTATTTTTAAAAGATTAATGTTCATTTTATTTGATGAAATAGTCCCAATGGAACGAACCCTGGAACAGAAAATACAGTAAAAAGAGCACTTGCTTGCCTATATCACAAGTTCAACGGCTCGGAAGACAAATTCTGGAAGCTTTGCTTTTTCTTCGAGATCGTGGAATAATTTGTAAGTCCCTTAAAAATTCCTTAATCAAAGCCTTTCAATGCAAATTACTTAATATTTAATCCTTTTTATAGCACATGGTCACCTTCACGCCGGAAATGTGATACTACAGAATGGAGTGGCCAGGTAAATACCTCCTTTCAATCATCATTCCAGCTCATTAAAAACATAACTCAAAAACTGCACTGCAATCCGTGAAATATAATTAGCATTGCAATAAATATCCTTGCAAGGATGTAGACTTCGGAAGTGCTTAATAGCATTAAAAGGATACTTTCTACTTTCTACTTTCCACTTTCCACTTTCCACTTTACAGTAACTTGGCCCAGTCACGCGATTCCATTAATGAACTTGTTTTTTCTAATTTTGGTATTTGATTATTCTGCCTCGATATTTCAATTGCGAGTATTCCCAACAGCAGTTACTAAGCCGGGCTTATTGATTCTCCAGGCTTCAGGCTTTTCAGGACGGGCAGGAAATTTAATTTATCCGGAAAATGCGTAGAATATATTATGATGGAGGTGTTTGTAATATTTGAATTATTTGAAGTTCAAGGTAAATAGAATAACGAATAGAATCAATAATAATATTTCACGGATATATTTGGAAACATATTCTAATATTCCGGAAGTACCGCATAAGCAAAGTTATGCTTGTTGTAGGTTTTATGTCATCCAATATTTGTTTAATTTATGATCGAATTTCTCCATAAAACATCTTTATTGACTCTCAAAAAGCGATAGTCTGATATATCAGCAAAATACCTCCAAAATATCTAAAATTCCTGCCTCGTGCTTTTTTGTATTTTACTGGTTTACATGCGGTTTTCCGTTGACGTCAAGGGTTGAATAAAAAATTATGTAAACATGCATAAATTACTTTTGAGAAGGGAATAATCAATCCTGTTTAATATTTTATATGGTAATCTAGTATAATGCATGAACGCAACTAATTTTGACATTTTTGATAGCTTCGATAACTTCGCCATAAATTTGCAAAAGTTATCATTAAAATCTCATAAATAATAGATTTAGGTAACCTTTAAAATTTGCCTAATTTTTTATCGTTGTTATACTGCTGAAACAAAAATCCCTTGGGCAGTTTATAAGACGATATTTTACAAGACGCAATAATTAATTAGAACATCGAATATCCATTCAATAAATTCAAAACAATTCCCAATAAAAAAGTCTGTCACTCTGTCCAAAAGATCTAATCGCAAAATGCTCTCCGGCTACGAATTGAGACATTCTTTTAACAGGCATTAACATCGATAAAACTGCTGCCGTGTCACAAAGCCCGTTAATTCACAATCTCTCTATAGTCTACAATATAAATAGCCCTGTTTACCATTGTATTAAAGCATAAAGTTCCCATCTGATATCACTAAAACAGTAATTTATTCTGTTTACAGACTATCTGGCTTGGAAAACGGTCTACTGTGCTTGAACTCTCGAGTTAATGCGGTGATGTGGTCCCGAAACTCGCCAGAGATTGAAAATGTAGATGTTATCTGCTTCGGTCATTTGTTGTTTGAGATGTGCACTGGTTATGAGATGCCTAGCCCAGTGCCAACATCAGCTCATTTGCAATTGGATTTGGAAAGATATCCGCAGGTAGATTTTTGCTTTCTTCGTTGTATCTTTGAATAAAATACTCATGATTAGTGTATGAATAATTTTAGGTTGCCGAGATTCTTCAAATGATCTTTGATACACCTGGACACTATCCTACACTTGAAGAGCTAGTTCTTTGTGATTTATTCCGTAACATCGATCTTCGAGAAATGCGAGGAACTCGAGTAGCGGTAAGCTTCTTCCTAACCCAATTTAAAATATAAAATAACTTTATCCCTTCTCATTTAATTTAAGTCATTTAAACCTGGTCTAAGTCGATCCACTCTCAGCTTGCTTAATGCCGTCCGCCGTCGGCAAGGTCAAGGAACAACATCATCACACAGTGAAGGGAGTTCACCCTGTACACCACCCTCAACTCCTCGTGACAGAAAATCAGGGTGTGTAATCTTCACATAATTCTCTGGCTCCTTGGCATTTGGTCTGGCTACATGCTAACTCTTGAAGATCTTTGAAACTTATAAAGCTTAAAAATCTTAAAAACTCTTATTAAGTAGTACAGCTTAACTTTACTCTTTCTTGCCTATAATGATATAAAATATTTAAAAATGCGTCCAAAGTTCGTTGAAACAAAGGAATCCTTTCAATACTAGAGCTTCATTAAAATTAACCTCAAACAAAAAACATAATGGAATTAACATAGAACGAAAATTAGAGCAAACTTTATCATTTTGCATGTTTGTCGTGATATCGTCTCAAACTCATCAACTTTTTAGATTAAATCTTATTATATATCGATGTCTTATCTAGTTTTTAATATTGTGTCCATAATTTCTTTATGAATTTATTTGTTCAGTAACTTTTGATAATTAAACTCTCTATCTTTTAATTTGAATATGACATGGATGTACTTTTGTATTTTTACTTCATCTTTTCATATTTAGCTTTAATTTTCATCTACAACATACAGATGCACGGATCTCTGATAACTATGAATGCAAAAGTTATCGTTTGGCCTAACAAACTAATTAGTGATGGCGCCGTTAATTTCTGTTGTATGTTTTCTTTTCATGAATCTGGGTAAGGAGTTTTTATGCTTTCTTTGTATACTTTGTAGTTTATGGTTTGTTGACATGTCAACAGAATGGTAATCTTTTATTTTATTTGGATTTGATAAATGTTTGAACTACTTTTGGTTAAAGGAATTAAATTTTATTCAATCGATTTTCAGAAAAGTTGTCTATGCTCTTCAAAACTAATAAGTTTGAAAAATTAATTTATAAATATCTACAACTTAGTTAAATAAACATTCCTAATCCTAAAATAAATTGTACTATTGCGTGTCTTGAAAGCCCTAAAAGACTTTCTAAGATGATCCTATAAAACAATTGAACATCTTGCCCTTCGTTCAAACTTGTAAACCTTTTAACATTGAAAGTTTAAAATAAAAGCTATCATCCAAGACTACCATTCCGTTGGATTCAATATAATATTTCTGAGTTTACATAGCAAAATTATGCATGCAAATATTTTTAATTGGGACATTTTCACCTTTGTTCCTTTTTTAATCGCATGAGCAATTTTTATTAATTTTATATGCAAATTTTAATTAAAAACATTTCTGCATTTCACTCCAAATATTCCAATTATTCCAAAAAAATATTCTAAAGTCATCACATTCACGCGCCTTCATTAATTCAATTTGGGGCCAGCACAACTGACACTTTGTATTGCAATTTTACAGCCACAATCTTGCATCCGACTTGTCAAGTAGTGACGATGATGATCTTTTGGATGAGATAATAATTACGACAGAGACCCACTACGATCCGATGCAAGTGTCACCCATCCATTATTGTGACACCAAAAACACAGTGATTTGCATTAGCAGCTTTGAAGAATCAGGCTGTTCTTCTTCGGGAATGCACCAACAGTATTATCATCCAGAAAACAGTCAAACATTGAATCCCTCCTCTGCCTGCAAAAACTCTAAAATCAGACGTTCTGAATATTCCAATAAGGGTACAAAGCAAGGTAGCAATCCGTCTCAAGATTCGGCATTCGGTTCTATATCAACTGATGGCGAATTGTCCCGAGCTTCTAGTTTTAAATTAAGTAGTTTTCAGTCAATGTCTTCTCCAATTGATGAAGGTGTTGAAGATATCTTGGAATGCAATCTGAACAATGAGATCACACTAACTACCGTGGCGAACAGCCTCAAGTATATCGATTCTTGTTGTTCTTCTCCCAGTAACTCACAGCATTCTAGAGAACTAGACGTAGCTGGTCCATTCACCACAGTTTCTCCAAAAAACAAATACATGTATCATCCTTGTAATATCAAAGAGACCTGTATTTATTTAGAACCACCACCAGAGGATCAGCAGCCTGGTGACAAACTCATTTACACATCATCACCAATCAGAAAATGTAGCACCACAACCGAAGTGTTCTCTCAAAAATACAGGGTATCTAGTTTTGAGGACATGTCCTACAATTCAGTGAAAATTAACAACAGGCTTGGAGCCTCTAAAAAAGCTTTCAGGTCTTTTGAAGAAGAGCAACAACGGATTGAGACTGCTTTTACACCCATCAAGACACATATGCTGTCAGCACGTGCTAATAACCTAAAAACTGAGAATACTGAGAAAGTTGACAAAAATAGAAGCGAAACTAAATCACCAAGTTCACTAACAACATCTTTGAGTAAATTTATAAGCGGTAAGGAACGAAATTTCATTTGGAAATCAAGCTTTTTCAAAAGTAATAAAAATCATTTAACAATTCAATCGAATGAATCTTTATATGAAGATGCAGTGGCATCAGATCCTAGAAGTGATGAAAGTGAAGCCACCGAGCAAGAACAACTCCTCTGCCGAAATAATTCAACCAGTGAAATCTCCACCTCCGATAATGCCACCAAAATGGTTGATTACAGATTTAGTTTGACTCCTGAGCCGATTCCACATAATTCTAGAAAAGCAAGATCAGAAAGATTTCTATTTAACCTAGCCAAGTTTAAGCAAAATGCAGTCAACGATAACATCGCCCTGGAGAATCTTTCTGAGTCCAGCAGTGATATAAGCAAGCAATTAAATAGCTCAAGCTCGAATGAGTCCAAAATTGAAAACACCACTACATTGTCAACAGACGATACCAACAGCGATGAGGAGACCAGCAGCTGCACTGAAAATCTTTTCACGGATGGAAAATCGCCGTCACATGATGTCAAAAAGTTTATTAAAATCATGGGAGCTGATGAGAGAGCGCCACTGCTTGATGCAAGTGAAAGTAATGAAATGGAGCTGACCAGCCCGGCAAACGAGCCTGAAGAAGAAATGTTGTGATAAAACTGTGTAAATAAACTCAATTCTTATGCAAAAAAAATTAACACTTGAAGAGAAATCATCAAAATGATAAGTGGGTGTAGATTGGTTTAGGATTGGTTTGAGGAAGCTTTTGTTACAACTGCAAATTAATTTTTACAGTGAAATTTCTCTAGCTTTTTCAAAGTATCAAAAACTACACCTAAATCTATTTGCACCCAAAAATATTGCGCTTATTCGATTTTTTTTTTAATTCAATTTTTAAACTTTATTTACTTGGAACGAACGATCATCTAATTATGATTTCTGTTTGAGATATATACTTAGTGCTAGATATTTTTTCTACTCCATAGTTGATAAATAAATTAACAAGTTTTTTCGATAGCTTGGTTTGTAGCTTGATATATGCAAATTTGCGAAATTGAGATATGCATTTATATAAAAAATTTATTAAAAGTGGAATCCAGAAATCAATCAAACCTTTTGAAAATCAGTATTTTTAACATAAACATGCTAGGAGAATTTTGATCAATAGAGAAATTTTGTTTCAATAAATAAATAGAATCAATGAAAAATTATAATTATTAGAAGATCTTATTTTGGTATACATTAAGTATAATATTGTAGAATAATTTATAAACAGTTTTATACTTAATTCCATTTCCATACTTGTGCAAACAATTCCAAATAAAACCAGCAAATTTTCCGGCAGCTTATCCAAAATCAAATCAAATTTTCCATAGAAAAATCATAAAATACGTACGTAAACGATAGAGCATAATAATAAATCAGTAAAATTCTGCTACTTTAAAGACCGTCCCTTTTTCATTATGACAAATTTGTTTGCCAAAGGCTTGTAAATAATATTAAGCTATTATTAAGTTCAATGGAGCTATTTTGTTTTGGGTCCAAACACTTGATTAATTATTTAAGTGCATACTATAAAATTTTGTTGATTTAAATTTGAATAAAATACTGAATGAAACAATTAGTCAAAATAGAGAAATTGTTTTTAATCATTTCCCGTTTCCCCAATTCAACCAACTGTCTTTTTTTGATTAAAAATGTTTACGATTGCAGCGCCTCTAGAGTATTAAGCATAAAAATTTATTTGTCAGCGCCTCTAGTAGCAAACTCTTTTTTTAAATAATTACTTGCAAAATATATACATTGAGCTACCGCATTCCATTTTAATAGCATCGTTTAATTTAATAATTGGAATTATAACAAAGATATACAATCCTAATTGATCCCTAAACAATATTTTACAGTATAAAATCAGTATCACATATCGTTCAATTTTGATTAATCCAAGGGGGCAAATAATTTGAGTATCATGAGTATAATATGAGTAAAGGTTTTGAATATATATAATCATTGACCCCTTAAATCCGTAGAACGTATAAATAAATCAGAACATTTCCAAACTTTGTCGAAGTATGAAGTAGGAACCTACTTAAGAGACTAATTGTGAATTCTACTTGTGCAATTAAGTACATAATCTAGTAAACGAACAATTGATATTCATGTAAACAGTGTTAACCTGCCATAAAGTGTTTAAAGACCAACGAAAATAGAGAATATTGCGGTTTGTCAGGAAAAAAAATTGCATAACTTAATAGGCAAATACCGAAATTGCAATGAAAGAACTGATACAATGACAGTGTAGTTAAACAAATAAAGCCTAGTTGAAAACAATTAACGCAAATTGAAGCAAATAGTGATTCGAATTTTCAAGTTATTTCAGTCAAGTTTTGTGAATAAATTAATTCGAGTATAATTCAAATCAAGCAGGAGCCATGACGGAAAGAGACACTTTTATTCATCTGCTGGCTGGCGGGTATGTATTTGAAATGGTTTCCTGTAAAATATTTCTAATATTAGAACATAAACAAAGTGTTGCCAGCTGTTTTGGTTCCATTCTTCCCTTCACAACAAGGCGATCCCTTTTCACTTTCTTCATCCAATTCTTCTTCTTACTACAAACTGGCTTATGAAATCTAGTTATCAGTCACGACGTAATTCATGTTAAACTGTTCTTTTCTTGGTATTCTTCAGATTTCTTCGTAACTTGTGCTTTTTGCAAGAGTCTAAAAATAGAATCTTTCAATCGTTGCTTTATTTACAATACTTTCTTTTTTTCTGCAATTCGCAAATCAAAATATTAGTAATTAATCGGTTTTCTGTATTATTGTTTACGTTTCAGGCTTAATTAAGCTTTTTTCTGGTGTTACTTGTTAATTGGATTGTCAACATGGTGATTTCTTTCGATTTTCATTAGTTTTTGTGTACAGTTTTCCCGCAACATTATCGATTGTAATTTCTACTTACGAATTCAAATTTTGTATCATATAAACGTTGAAAATCTGATTTTCACTGAAATTTCGAAACACCTTACGAGCAAATGTTACTTTAAAAATTTCATTGAGAAGCTCTGAAATCTTAAGGTCAAGCAGTAATTATAAAAATTTGCGATAATTCTATAAATGATAAGAAACTGGAGTTGTATTTTTTCCACCGAAAATGTGTAAGACATTTTACTAGATTACCATTATTTAAGCAAAGATAATAATACCTCTAATTATTTAACATAACATATTTTAGATACCGAAGTGATATCTAGGGGATCTGTTTCTTCGTCACTAGTTATGCATTCAAAGATTTCTTTATAGTTTACGATGAAAGAACTCAAATCATTTTCATGGGCAAATTTCCAAATCGATTTGTTTTAAATTGGCTTGCAAGGAAACTACGATAAATCAAAATTAATCAAACCTATTTATAATTTACTGGTATTTTGGAACTTGTTTGGGGAACTTACTTGATTACTTGAAGCATTTGCGATTTGAAGAAAACTTTCCATTACAAATTCGTTTCACATGATAAGTATTAGAACAACTTTTTATGGACCTCAAAGCTAATCATGAAATTGTAAATCGACATTTAAAAATTCAATTTAGAATTCGAAACGTGCATAAATTGCAAAACATCAGCATAATTTATACTTTTTTGTCTAAACATCAAAAAATATTCGAAACCCGAAAAAACGGAGACATTCAATAGGCGCCAATTTAGCAATATTTCTAAATAATTATCATTATTGTAGCAAAGTGAATTAAACTAACAATCATTGTGAGATACTTCGAAGAAATTTATTTCCAAGTCAACGATAGTGCAACAATTTGATTAACAAGTTTCAAAAAGTGTTTGTGCAATATCAGAACACTAAGGAAATTGTAGGCAAATCTACAAATAAGTATCAATTTATTTTGTAAAACATAAATCATGAATGAACTCGCGAAACCACATAAATTCATCCAAAACGTAAAATTCTTCTCAACAAGGTTCTCATTATTCCTTTTACATCTGTTCAATACTTTACATTCCAATTTTTGTTATTGCGGCTATTTTTAGAAATAAACTTAATTTTTAATTGAATCACCGCTCGCCGAACACGAGTGTACACAGATAAATATTTAGTAAAATACATTTAAAAATGAAACATGCGATTATTCAAATTACAACAAGTTTACATCTAGTGCTTTAAATGAGTTGTATTTGTGCTTTATATTAAATACATGATCAGAAAACAGGCCATTAAAAATGCTTTTGAACAATTCAAGATATATACATGGCACTAAATAATAGCAGCTTCTCTTGTTCAACACGATATCAGTTAAATGTGCAACAACAAACCATTGACGATATTTTCGATTTTATTTATAATTTGAACGGAAAATATTCTTATTATATAATACCAAATTAAAAAAAATACGCCGATGAAAAATAACAATAAAAATTATTCAGCAAATTTGGTGTAATTGCGTTGTTTCTCAGCTTTTTTTATTTATTAATTTTTTCAATTCTGCCGGAATTTAAAGTCGAAAGGTTTTAAATTTGAACAAACAATAATTTAACAACAAACCAACACCAGCTTAGATCGCGCCATAAAAATTGCCGGCTTTATTAATTAATTGTTACATGAATATCTAGATACTCAAAAATCCACACACTATTATAAGAATTGAAGTATGAATGGAGCCAAATTTACTTCCAATGTTTAATGCAAAACTTTACATGAATTGTGATGTTGTGTATTTCTGAGCTGATGTAAAAAGATGCTTAAATAATGGGAGGTGCTGTGGTGTGTGCATATTGGCCTACTGCGTATTATATTTCTGCGATCGTGACCTTCAAACATAAAACGTGTGCCGGTTGGGCTGTTGGTGTTTTCTGTTAGTTTTTGCTGCTACTACCACAAATTGTATCGAGATATGGATAAAAAGGAATATTTAAGGCTTTACAGGATAAAAAGGGTTGTTAGTTACAAATTAAAACACATTATATTCATTTTGATCTGAATGAAAAATTTAATAAACATTTTTACAAAAACTCCTGATACTAAAACGACAATAATTCTATATCATCATGCCATATCAATTTTAAGACAATTTTCGCTGCCTGAATTTCTAAGAATTCCATGGTACGACTGCGTGACTCTTTATTGCATTCCGAAATTTAGTAAAAACTGCCAGTTGGTTTATTAGATTGCACGATATAAATTTGCCTAGAAAAATTTCTGCGACGCAATTTCGTATTATCTTCTTTTCTTCGATTGCTTAGCGCACCAGAAGAAAATACATGAAAAAAAGTTGTTTGAAGGAAATGTGTGAAAAACTTAATGAATACACAAAAAGAAATGTAAACACAGCAAATAGTCAGAGAATAGAATATTGGCCCAAAAACCAGAAAAATCCGAAATTTAATGCAAATACTAGAAACTTGTGTGTTTTGCTGTGAGTTTAATGGACGGAACTGAACTTGAGAATTACGCGAAAATTTTAAAGTTAAATGGGATGTCGTTGATATATTTTTATTACTTAAGAGTTGAGACGCAAGGTCCCTGAAGCAAAAATTGCAAAAATCTCGAAAAAATCTCAAAACTCGTGAAATATTAAAAAATCATATGCTCTGCCGAAAAATTGGCAACGTCTTCTCGCAACTTCTGCGATATTTTTAAATTTCTTGTATTTCCTTCTTATCAACTACCGATTGCTTGCTTGAAAAATTATCACTATGGAAGTCAAAAATTTTCCATTCAATGTCTGCTCGCGACTGTTTGATTTTCTGAACCAATTTCGATTGTGTGTCGTACTGATTTAATTACATCAATTAACACTCTTCAGTGAATCCGCTTTAATTTTATTTGCAGCCTTTTATTTGGCGCCAAAGATCGATTAGATTTTTGACAGATTTCATATTACGCATTATTGGTGATTTTCTATGTTAAGTATGCTAGTGTTTACGTGATTTTTGCTAACATTTTTGTAATTCATTGTGTTGTTTGTTGTTAATTTGTTTTGGGTTATTTTTGGTTTTCAGAAGGGACTATTTACATGAATAAAACTTGTGGACTCGTAAACTGTTGCGTGTAATTGGCTTCATTATCTATTTTGTTTGTTTGTTATTTTGAAGCAACACCGCAAGATTTATTAGTTTGGGGATATTTTTAAAAAATATACATTTGGGAATTTTTGTAGATAATATTTAATGTTTGAGATTTGTATGACCTAAGCTTGTTCGTCAGCTTTTCACAAAATTTATTTTGTGATCCTTTTGTTGTATTTCATCGTTAAAGATGTTTTATCCATTTTTAAAATTGTAAATGATTGTATACTTTTTGTCGATAAATTCAAAAAATTTCCTAAAAGCTCTGAGGATGAACTTCTAATCAATTCCATACAAAAGCTCATTAAAACAAAATATTTACAAATATTGTCAAAAATTCTTCAAGTCTAGATTAAAATATTAAACAATCACGCTACAATCCAGTTTCTAGAAAATGCTGTTGTTGCAACAATCAAAACTCGAGTTCAAAGATTTTCCTCCGTTTTTAGTCTAATTATAACAAATTTCTCGAATAATCTCGTTCATTATAAAACTCTGAAAAGCTGAAATTGTAAACATTCAGCTATAAATCCAACACAAACCGGTTCAGCTAGATTGTGGACCAAATAAATAGCTGTTTAATGGATGAGCAATCGGCCGGGAAGGTTGAGAGGTTATCCCTCGCTGGTCTGTTTGATTCAGTTTGTTCATTACATTTTTTAAGTAAATTTACTGAATATGTTTGCTCCGTGAGACTGTTCAATTGAACAAATAACACTGGTTGAATCTGGATTATGGAATGATAAAGATTTACGTTGGTTGTGCAATTTGTTTTGTTAAAAATTGGATGGCAAAATATTTTGACAAGATCTTTTGACACGAATTTTGGTTTTAATAGCTTTATTATTCTATGAACTCCTCAAAATGTATGCTTGTGTAAACTATGTAAAAGTCAAATGTCATTCGATATCAGATATTCATCACAAAAAAAAGCTTCAGCACAAAAAAAAATCATTTGCCATTAATAATTTTTTTAATCCTGCCATACGCTCGCTGTAATTCGAGACAAAACAGAAAATCATAAAACCTCTTCTTCAATTCTATGAAAAAAAGAATCTATCAACTTTTATAGCTTTTCTACGTCTTACAAATCATTTAAATTTATCCTTTTTGCATTATTAACATGGTATACATGATACAACAACGTGTAGTACTTGTTTAGTACGAGCTTTGTGAGTTCAACTGAATTTGAAGAGCTAGCGAGTTATTTGAAAGTCACAAGCAAACTTGCAAGTCACGCGATCTCCATTTAAATCATCTATTTGTATAATTTATTTAAATAGCTTTAATCATTTCAACATGCACTTTGTGAGTAGTCAGTAAAATCCTTTACAAATCTGAATTTTGCATTCATGTACATTGTAGAAAATTGACTTGCAAATATCTTGGAAAGATCCTTAAATGTTCACAGAAACCATGAAAAGTTCATCGAAATTAACTTATATATTTGCATAAAAAGCTCTTAAAAGCTTATAATCTTCAAAATCAACAAAAAACCAAACAAAGCAGAACAAAATTCATTATGCTGTAAAACGAGTTTGAACTTGACCGGAACTGACTCTTCATTGCAACAGAGTATCTTCCAATTATCGCAACAATTAGCATCCCTTATCTAATATATACAGCAAGTACTCTACTTGAATAGTATTTAACATAATCAGAGCCTATATTACTAAAAAGGCATGTCAACCGTAGAAAGCTCCTTGAAGTTATTGTAATAACTCAGTTGGTGGTGGACTTGCAACTTTTTATCATTTAATTAGCATTTTCAGCACAAAAAATCAACAATGCTGTGTACTCTACTGGTGATGTTTGTTCAATTTATAGAAAAGTATTACACATTATTTATTATTGCAAAAATCAACAAAAGTTATCAAATATTATAGACAGAACCAGTTTGAGGTTGACTTAAAGTTCAGCTACGTAATCTCTTTCCACTTTCAACGGTTGCTTGCATTTTCTCAGTTTCACAGCTTTTCAGTCTAATCTCAGGATTTTTTCTGCTTTTGTTAAAATGATGTTGAAATGTGCTGCTTTAGCTATTCATTATTTCACTCTGTCAGTTTTTCAAGCTTATTTAAAATTTTTAATCTATTAAATGTTATTGAGAAATTGATAATAAATTTTCTAAAGTTTTAAAAATCCAGTTTGAACCGGTGTACTTCAATTTCAGTATCTGTTACTGCTTAGTAAGCTAGAATTGCTTTTAGAATTGCATTTTTGTGCTGAATTGAGGACGGAGATCATGAGCTCTTTGAAATTGTGTACTTTGATTGAAGAGAGCTGGAAAACATTTTTTTAAAGATACAATGACTGGTCAGTGGACTCAGTTGACACGTTTCTCGGGGGTTTTTTGTGATCTTAGTTGTTTATGGGAATTTTTTCGGATTAAATTTGAGATTTGTTGAAGATTTTGCAATGAGAAAGATTTATTTCTTATAAAAGCTTTAAAGATTTTTTTGGAGCTGATAAACTATTTTAAGCTTTTCTTTTAGAATTTTTTCAAGGAACAGTTCTATTTTGAATAGTTGGCTTATTAAAAACTGACTAATTCAAAAGAATAATAAATTTCTGTGAGATTTTTTGTTTATTATGATTCAAATTTATTATCACAAAAAATACTAATTATTTACCTAAAGCACTTGAATGAAAACAATCGTCAAAATAACACTAAAACAGTTCTTTCCTCGTATAAATTTTTAATTTGTACTGTAGATTTGCTTGTATCTTGGGTGACTAACCGTTATCTACCAACGAGGTACAAGCTCGTAAAAGTCGTCAAGAATTAAAACTGATTAACGTTTTATCAAATTATATCCAAGCAAATTGCACGCTTTCATCACGTGCTATCATGTGTGTTTTATAAGAAATTTGCGAGACATTTTATATAAATAAAATTTGTGAGACCGAGGAAATTTCGCGCGATTTGCTAAAATTAGCTGGCCTTCTTTTTATGAAATTACAGACTTTTTTGATGAATCAAAGTTCAATGAAAATAAATTTTAACGATTTGATTGTTTTGGGGGAAGTTAGATGGTCTTGAGCGCATATCAAGGATTTTGATTAAAAATTTAATTTGGTGATCTTTTAAATTATTATCATAAATATTCTAAAGTTCATTGAAATGTTCTTGAATCAATTAAATGCGCTTTATATGTTTTTTACTGTTTATCTTAGAAGTGTCAAGAAATGTTTAGTTGGTTTTCTTTTCTCTTTTTGGAAAACCAACTTTATTTCAAATATTGATGATCATAAAGTCTTAAGAAATCATGTAAATATATTTCAATGCAAACTTCAGAAGTCTTGCAAAAGCTCTTTGAAATCTTGATTATAACATCATAATTAGTTTTCCAAGTCAAATCCTAATGTAAACTCATCCTCCAATAACAACAATAAAAGTCGCCAATCTGGCGATGTCTCCTCTTGCATGCAAGATGTGATGGGAATCACGAAACTCTGCGTGTCTCTAAGACTTTTCTTTTCTTGCTCATAAAAATTCGAAAAATAAAAACGCAAAACTCGTGTAAAACTGAAAGAAAATCCAAATAAAAGTTCAACTAACAATTAAGAGCCAACTGTTGGGACTTTGTATGTTTGCGTATAGTAAAATCTAATTTTGTTTTGCTTACACAAATTATGGTTGTTTGGACTTTTTTGCGAATTTGAAGCAACAAGTTCGCAGAGTAAACGATTTAATTGCTTGTTGAAGGTTACGCAAATGTTAGAAAATTATTGGAAATATTAAATGCTTGATCTTGTTAATTTTAGTTATACTTTCAAGATATGTCGATAAATAATCGATTATTATTATCTTACAAAAATCAAAGTTGAAAGATTTTTAACAGCTACTATTCATTTATTTTAGAGTTGCCGGAACAGCTGGTGCTGTTCTTACCTGCCCCTTAGAAGTCGTAAAGACCCGGTTCCAGAGCTCAGCCTTCCTGCCAATGCATGTTTTACAAGCCTCAAAAATTGCCGAGTTGCCCGCTCTGCAAAATCCCGCCAATGATGCGCTCCGGCGACCCGAACAACGCCGCAAACTATGCACCACAACACTCCTCCGACGCACTAGACCTCAGGTAATCATCTCTGGAGATCGAAGGCTGGGCTCATATTTTGATTTCTCCCGTTCTTTCATCATTCTAGAGGACACCACCAAAAGCATTCAAGCATAAAAACTGCTATGAGAAGCTTTGTCTCAAGTTGAACAAGCTGAATGTAATTAACCACTCATTTTTACTTCTTATACTCATGCATAACTAATTTGACATATTGGGGTTGTGGGGAAGTTTTTGTGAGAAACTTCTTGGAATTAATCTGAAGGTTTCTACTTTATCGACTTTATTCATAAATAAATGAAAATTGTTTTCAAGTTTTCTTTGGGAAATTGTAACATTTTCACTTGAACTCACTAACAAGTTTACAAATCTTGTGCAAGCTCAATTTAAAAAACATCAAAATTTCCATCTAATTCTACCACAACCCCAGCAAAAGCTCACAAATCGATTTCACTCCACAGCAAACTTCCGACCTCATTTATCGTCATGACATCCATTCCATAATTACAAAACTGAGAATATGAGGGTTTGAGCTTTTAATATTTATTTAAGCCCACATTGGAAGCAAATTGCGTTCCAACATATCCATCCAGTTTTCATCAAGGCTTTACGTTAAGTTTTCCGCAGTTTTTTTATTTTTTGTTGTACTTTTTTGAGTGCAGTGGCTTAAAAGCTCAATGCGATAAATGATTAATTTAATTTAATTTGTTGGATACAGCTAATTTTTAATTTGAGTCGCATTTGAAGAATTCTGAAGAATGTTGAGACTTTTATCTTTTTTAGCCTTTAAGTTGAAATTTTTTGCTTTTTGAGCCTTTAAGCGAGTTCATCGGTGAGCTTTGATTTTAGCGAGGAAGTTCAATGTATATTTTAGCTCATGTCGCATGAATTTAAATCAAAGACTTTCTAGACTTTCGATAGAATATTCAAATTCAAAAAACCTCAACAAGTTAATACTTGCGCCTAAAAATTTATTTTATACAGAGTTTTCTAGTTTATTATTGTGGCTCAGCCTTATCACCGACTTCGACAGTAATTCTTTATGTTATTAATGAGTTTAAAGATATCACTCAAGATTCATCAAGTGCGATAGACTTTTCTATTTGTGTGTTTTATTTGGCACAATAGGCAACCAAAACGAACATTAAATGCGTTGTAAGAATGGCAAATGTTAACTTTGGATTTAGTAAAAGAAGACTCATGAAAGCTTTATTTATTCATTGAGCTTCAAATTTAATGTAGGTGACTATCTAAATTCATATTCTTTTTAAAAATAAAAATATTTCGAAACATCATGAAATAAGTAAATTATTTTCTTCTGAAATGAATCCACAATTTTATTGCTATATTGCTGAAAATCAGTTCAAACCAGATTTTGGCAAAATTAAACTGTGTAATTTTCTTGCTGTGGATAAACTTCGAATTTATAAACTTTACAATAAATAAAAAATTTCATCTCAGTCTCACACCAGAAATTAAATATAAAATTTTTCTCAAAAATCAGTTGTAAATGAAATCGCTCGTATAGTCAAATGTGCATCGAAAATTGCAATTCCTTTTTCTGTTCGCATCATTTCCTTCAATCGCTTCTTAAAAATTTGTTTATTGACCCAGATTTCCCAAAAACAAATAATTATTTGCGGAATATTCTTGAAATTTTACGAGATTGATACATTTTTAAGAAAAAAACGATAATGTTCTTGATTTTTGGCGAGACTTTTGTGATTCTCTGGGAATTTGTAAACTTTCCGGAACTCTTGATAATTTCATAATTTTTGTGAATTTACAAATCTTGAAGATTTTGCAAGTATTTTACGAATTTTGAGATGTTTAAGCAACAACGGGGTGCGTTAATTGATTTGTTGGCATGACGGATATTTGGCAAAAATATAGTTCCTACATTCTTTTTTGGCGGACTCCAAAATTCTTTGAAGATGATTTATCTTGTTATTGTTTACTAATTTATAAATGCAAACTGAAATCTTTAAATCTTGACAATTCATCAAATCAAACAAAAATTCTGAAGAATTCTAAAAATACCTGAGCAATTTGATAGGATACTTGAAAGATAAGAAAACTTAAGCCTTTTATTATATAAGACAAAGTGAAACAAATCAACTGATATGAATATCATGTTAAACATTTTTCAAAATTATTTCAGAAAAGAGCCATTAAAATTAGTAGAATGATATCGATCACAAATCAACGAAACTAAAAAACAGTTGAAATTAATTATCAGCCATTAAAAAAACATCTGGTTACATTTCGTGAATAATATCTTGTGAATCAGTGTATTGATCGTCAACGTATAGATAAAAGATTAAGCCAATAAAATAATTTTGAATCAATGATTTTAAAATAAGTTACCCTCAGCTACTTGAATTATCTTTGTGACAATCATGAAATTCATAAAACTCATAAAATTTTGTACCAGCACATTCCCGCTCAAAACAATAAACAAAATACATCAACAAACAACTGAATACCTGGCTCCCAGCCATATCAACTTGCGCATCAAAAGAACAATCATGAACTCTATCTCTCATCGCTTTGTTGTTCAAAAAGAATGTTTTGTTATTTAGTCGCAAATTGCTTTTGTAAACCAATGATTAATCCTAAATGCATACACACATGACACATCTTTTTAACTCTTTCGCCTTCTCTTCGATTGCCTTGCAGGTGTACGCAATCTCGTCCTGCGGCATCTCCTCCAAATCGACTCGATCCATGAGTATCATGCAGTGCTTGAAGTACATCGTGCAGAATGAAGGACCGAGGGCGCTGTTCAAGGGAATTGGTCCAAATGTGCTGGGAGTGGCACCTAGCCGAGCCATCTACTTTTGTGCTTATTCTCAGGCCAAGAGTGGACTCAACACTTCTGGGTAAGTTTTTTGATATTTTTGTTTATCAAGACATAGTAACGAATTAAATTCTCTAATTCTTTTTAGTCTTTTCCGACCCGACTCCCCAATAGTCCACATCGTGAGTGCATCTTGTGCTGGTTTTGTCTCAGCATCCGCCACAAACCCCATTTGGTTTGTGAAGACGAGATTGCAGTTGGACTTTGACTCAAAGCAGAAAATGACGTTGAGACAATGTGTAAAGAAGATTTATGAGCAAAATGGACTTAGAGGATTCTATAAGGGTATTACAGCTAGCTATTTTGGCATCTCAGAGACGGTTGTGCATTTTGTGATTTATGAGGCGTTGAAAAGCAAATTGGTGAGTTTTTGTTTTTTGATAAGATTCATAAAGCTTTCAAATTTGATTTTAAATTAAAATAATTTACCAAACTTGGAGATTAATGAATCATTCAATCATTTTTAGATTGAAAGACGCCATAAAAAACCTACCGAAGGACGTACCTCACGAGATTTCCTTGAATTCATGCTTGCTGGTGCGACCTCTAAAACGATAGCCACCTGCTTGGCATACCCTCACGAAGTTGCAAGGTAATTTTACTTATTTAATTAATTCAATTGACCCAGAAATTAAACTTTTTTTTCCTCTTATGGTAGAACGAGAATGCGCGAGGAAGGCACCAAATACAATCGTTTCTGGCAGACTCTTTTCCTTGTGTGGCGCGAAGAAGGCAAAGTAGGTCTATACCGAGGCCTTGCCACTCAATTAATCCGAAGCATTCCTAACACTGCTATCCTGCTGGGCGTTTATGAGGCTGTAGTTTATGTGTTGTCCATGAAATTCAACGCTAGCTTTTATCTCAACAATCACAGTGATAATGGCAAAAGTAACAAGAATTAGGAGCTTGAGCATAGGGATGAAATCATTTTTAATGGAAAAGTTTAACACTTGGAATTTTTGTCTCGTGGCATTCATGTTGAAGCTTTTGGCTTAATATTGAATAACTTCACCTAAATAATATTCCACCAGTAAAACTCCCACTCATCAAACGCCATCGACATGTTTGTACATATAATTAGCGCTAGAGTTTATTAGTTTTTGTTCAATATGAATCTTGATTGTGATTTACTTGGTTTATGGAGCTGTCCAGTCTACTCAAAATTAAAAATCACGTGTGTAAGTTAATTTGGTGGACTGCCTCCTTAATTACTCCTTTGGCCTGATTTTACAGGCTTCCTTTAGACTTATCAATGTAAAACAGAAATATATATATATTGAAAAAATGTTAGAATTTTGAGAATTTTGAAATATTTTATTGTAGGGGACTATCTGGAAATATTGTCACTATAAAAATTGTAAAGTCCCTTTAGAAATCGTCGGTTGACTTCTTGAAACGAATATTTTTTGATGAAATCACCCATTTTTATAAATTTTTATCTATTTCGATTAAATTTAATTCTTAAAGAAATTGATTAGAAATACTGAATAAAACCAAATAATTAAAAATATTTGAGAACTCAATCGACGACATTTGTACTTCCTGTGCTTTCTGTTTTTACTCCTCACGGAGCTAGTTATTTAAATATTTTAAATATTTAAACAAAAAGTTAATGTAAAGTTAGATAAAAAGGCTGATATTTGAACTAATTCACTAATTGACTGAATTAATTGGTTATGGTCAATTATTATATTGGAAACACTTAGGGAAAATCATATTTTTGAAAAATTTGCTATAAAATGTATTGAAATCAAAATTTATTGCACATTTCAGCAAAATCACAAAAAACTTCTTGAAATTGACGGACATACATAATAATTGATAAAAATGATAAGTAGTTGTCAACATTATTTTTCCTTAACTTTAATTAGTTTCTATAGTTATGTCAAATTTATTATTAATTGATCAATTAGTGATTTTAAGGATAAGGAAGATTTTTATTCGCAAAACCAATATTTTCAAAACTTACTGAAAATTTTCAATTTGGTTTAGTGATTAATTAAACAATCATCGATTAATTGATACCAAATGTTAAAAGAACATAACGTTGAGACGTAGTCAAGAATTAATTTATAATTAACAGTCACAATTTGCAGTTTAAAGTTTTAACTAAAAATTTGCCAATATCAGAGGAAAAAAATTGTTTAAGTAGTTTTGAAAGTCTTCTGATAGGTTTTTGGCTTAGAAGCGACTAGGAGACTTGATAGCTGTGATTTGAACATAAGAATAAGATTGCAAAATGTAAAATATTGCAAAAATTACAAAATATCGAAAATCTACAATGATTCAATTTTTATCAAAACTTTATGAAAATGCACAGATTAAAAAGAAATGCAATTTTTCAGTTTGTCTCAAAGAATTGCACAAAAAATTTACAAGGTAAGTAACTAAAGGAAAAATGGCTCAAAATGACGCCAACTCATAATAAATTACCTTGAAAATTAAAAAAAAATCTTTTTAATTCTACAGCAAACTGCTAAGCTTTTTCGAGCTTTTTTAAACACAACACATTTTGAAATTGGCCATTGAACTACACAAGTCATAATTAACAGAAATAGTCGATACATTATTAGTTGTTTAAGGAATAAATGAAGTAAAATGAAGTAAAAAGTCAATGTGCCAAATTAACAGATAAATTGAGTTTAATCATGTTGTATAATGCTGCAATGTTTGCAAAAGCATTCAAAAATTAAGAAAAATATATTTGACCACTTTAGAATTAAAATTGTATCAACTAGCAAAAGTTACCACAACTTTTTTGTAATGAAAATAAAATGAGAAATATTTGAAAAAATGTAGTTCATTTTTTACATGCCTTTTTACCTTCTTCTAGGTCCTCCCCTTCAGCAGTATAAATAAATTTCACCTTTAAACGAATGAAAATCAAACTAAATGAAAATTTAATCTATTCACGGAAATTCATAGAAACTTTTCAATAAAAGAACACAAAGTTTTCAGGATTTTTATCTAACATTCAATAATATTAATTATTTAATCCTTTATTTTCTTTTAATTTTTTTCTCGATTAATTGCAATACATTTTTGACTAATTTATATTTACAAAGAAAAAACAGTATCAACATAGAATGTTGACAAATTTGATCAACAAAAAGTAATTAAAGATGGAACCAACATCAAATGGCTCCAAAAAAGTAATCTAAGCTGATTATGCGTTTTATAATTAGATATTATTAATAAGATTATATGGTCAAAGTACTATTATTTTGGCTACAAGATATCAAGAATTGATTGCTTAACAGTATGTTGATTATTGTTTCAAAGGGCATAATGAATCAAAGGATTCATTTATAAAAAGTTTTTTTATTGATCCTTTAATCATCCTTCGAAATCCATTATTCTTGGTTGCTGTCTTGAAAAGCCTCAAAATAAAGAAAGTTTTAATAAAATTTCAGAATACTTTCATCCAGAAATATTTCGACTCCAATTTCAAACTGATCACTTTAATAAAAGCTTTCCATACGGAAATTTCAAGCAAAAATATTTCTGGATGTAAATAGTCTTTTTTGTTGTTCAGCCAATAAATATATTACAGTTTTTGTAGTAGTTTATACAACTTTACTAATTCTTTAATAGTTTTCTTTAATACTTAACATCTTAACGCCTTTTTAACTTTAATCTTCACAATAAGTTTTTGTAGTTTGGAATATGTTTGCAAGATTTTTTGCTATGAAAATGATTTGATGTACATTTAGCTTCTTTCAGCTGCTTGTCGCTTTACTCCTTGTCACCCATCTTGACCTTACTAGTCATGTAAATTCCGACAATAAGTCCGAAAAGTCCAATGGCTGATCCGAAAATCTCTACAATCAAGATTTTCACGAAGAGTGCAGAGTTGGCTGCATCAGCTAAAGCAGCACCAGAGCCCACCACACCAACAGCAATGCCACAGAAGAGATTTACGAGGCCGACACTCAAGCCAGCTCCAAACATGACATAACCAGCCATCCAGTTGTTATTTCGGATATTCTGATTCATAGCCACACTCTCAGCTGTGAACGGTTCCAGCATACCAGACAATACGATGGCAGTGATCAGACCATAAATGGCCACAGCTTCACAAAAGATAACAGAGATGAGGTTCTTGGTTTTAATCCTGGGCGCTTTTACTCCTCCTCCCACGATACTCACACCAGTTGTGTGGATTCCTAGAGCAGCTCCCACCACTGAAAAGGCTACAGCAAAGGCAATTCCCAAGGTAGCCCACATATATGGACTGGTTTCCTCCAAAAACCATCCAACAGAAACTCTCTCTCCTTGTCCAGTTAAAACATGGTACAGGATCCATGCGGAGGAGAGTGAGACTACTGTCCCTGTGAACGTGTATCCAAGTGTGTATCTCATGATCCTGGATGTAAGAATTAATAGCCTGTGTGCTGCAAAACTGTTTTCTTACGATTTTTTTCGCGATCACAAGGAAAATAAATATATATATAGAGAATATACCAATCTTGTGACTGATTCCCAGTGAAATTTTGAATCGTATTTTTGAAAAAATCTACACTGCAATTCAGTACTGAAATTCAAGAGATATAAGTTAACTTTTTAATAACTTAATTATTATATTGAATTGAAACATTTAATTGAGTATCTAGGTCTTTTATAAAAGCTAACAAGTATAGTTAAGGTAATTTTTAACAATAAAATTTTATATTGCTCTAGAAATGTAGCACTGCCTAATAATTCTGATAGTAATTCTGAACATTTTCTTCTAATACTGCAGAACTAATTAAAAACAAATTTTTAAAAACCTTTTGATTTTTAGTCATAAATCTCTACCTTGTTATTAAATTGAATTAACGTTCAAATTTGTAATTAAATTCACTTCATTTTACTGGTCTATGTGTTTTGGTTTGCTGGGATTAAGCTTTTTTTTAAATAATGAGCTTTTAGCCGTTTCAATATTTCCAGAATCATTTTAGTAGATTGAGCAAATTGGCATAGCTATAATTAAGAAAACAAAACAAATAGTTCAATAAAACATAATTTTAATTTAATGCTTAATCGATTTTTATTTGTGAAATATATACACAAGTCTTAATTGGTACAAAACGGCTTTTTCTTTCGAAGAGTCAGAGAATGAATCCTTAATTTTATCATAATTATAATAATTCAAAATGTTTTTACTGACTAGATAATTAACTAATTACTACTTGCAAGTGTCAAGAATTAGAAAAATATTTCAATGTATTTTCATATAGTTGTTATGTAATTAATACAATTTTTAATGCAATTGAGAATTTATTGTAAGTAGAATGTTTTTTAAGCTTTTCAGGGTTCAGCTTGTTAGTTTTAAAACTAATTCATTAATCTATTCGAATTTATAACTTTTTGATATGGCCAGCAGTAAGTAAATTTTGTAATACTTTTTGTTGTGAGATTGGTTAAGAATAAGTTATTTAGATTTTTAGAATAGAATCAGTACAATTCATTCATTTCTTATCACTTGTGGACTCCTTTGCTAAGGAGCTAATTGAATCCACAATTTGAGCTGCAGTCGGTCGTTGAGGAGCGCTCAGCCAGCAAGAAAGCTAAAAAATTATTAAAATGGTTAATTTTCAATATTGTTAATTATTCCATGTAATCCTACCAAAAGAGTCTTGATTTGCGCCGGCCCTTTATCAGTTAAAAGACCATAGTCGAGCTCATCCACTCTGGCCAAGTACGCCTCATTATCCATCTGCTCGAACGGCAGTGATTTGGCTTTTGTGAAAAGTTCCCA
This sequence comes from Parochlus steinenii, assembly GCA_038502155.1. Lineage (NCBI taxonomy): Eukaryota > Metazoa > Arthropoda > Insecta > Diptera > Chironomidae > Parochlus > Parochlus steinenii. Next base: position 1,956,035 of record JAXCIN010000048.1, on the reverse strand, counting down.
TACTAAAATGCCTAGGGAGTAAACATCGGCAGCTGGCGAGAATTCGTCCTTTTGAATTGCTTCAGGACTCATCCAGCGAATTGGAAGTATCTTAGTCTTGTATTTATGATACTCGTTAGCGTATTTATCTCGGTTTGCCGGGAATGAGATCTTCACTGCTGTTGAAGTGGATACTACGCAATTTCGGCACGCCAGGTCTCTGATCAAAGTTTAAAAATTAAATGTAACAAACTTAATGTAACAAAAAAGATAATGTAACAAATATCTTACCTATGTGTTAAATTTTGGCCAGCGATCGCCTTCAATCCTAATGCAATTTGCCCCGCTATTTGAAGCAACTGCTCAAAGCTCTGCGATGCATTAGCCAACAAAAACTGCTTCAAGTCCCCAACATCAGTGTGCTCAAGGATCATTGAGTGCGAGTCTTTTTCAAAACTTACACCCAATAGAAGTGCAACTTGTTGGTCATTGATGGCTTTAAACATTTCAATTTGGCGTTGAAATTCTTTATACGAGTTTTCACTTCTGCTCCGATTGATGGCTTTAATGAGGATGTGACGTTGTACGTTGTCCGACTGAATGTCTTCGGACACCATCCTGCCACCATCCTGCTCCCTTTTGGGCAGGTCACGCAAGAGGATGCGTCCACTTAAAACCTCCCCGTAGTCCCCGCGACCTAGTTTCAGCAAATCAATGAGTTTATCTCGCTTTACTTGTAACGGCTCTAGCAGCAGCGTGAACGAGGCTGAGCCTAGCTCACTTTTTTTGTCCACGATGCGTACCTTGGTTGGCCGACCGTTATGGATGGGAGATGATGATGGATCATGCTTTAGAGGCTTGAAATGTGAGATGATGATCATGAGCTACTTTTATGTGGGGGCTAATTAAGATTAAAAAGTGGGATTTCGTGATGATTCTTAAAAATATTTGATTCTAATCACAAAAATCCCATTTTCTAGTCTTTTTAATACATCAATAACTACAAATGATCTTTACCTCCTTCTCATCGCTTCTCGTATCGTCGCATTCTTTTTCTGCATCTTCGCTTCCACGATTTTTTTGCCTTTTATAACGGCAATAAAGCATTAATGATACCACGAGAATTATATAAGCAACAGCTACAATTATCGTGATTAGCACGGCTTTCGTAATCTGGAAGCCATTTTCTTTGGAATTTTCCTCGTAGGAGCTGGAGAGGTCCATGGCTAAAATTATTTTAATCGTTATAAATATCGATGCTTTATAAATTTATCATACCTTTTACTAGAAGCATTGTTTCCTCTCTTTTTAAACCAGCTGCATTGCCAATAGTGCATCCATACCTCCCTTCATCATCCAGTCTAGCTTCACTCAGCACTAACGTTCCATTCTCAAAGATTTTAAATCTATCGTCTTCTTCCTCTACAATATATTGCAAATTATGATCCCACTGAATGGTGGGTGTTGGCAAGCCACTAGCTGTGCAGTCCAAGATCACAGCTTGCATTTCAACTACGTTAACGGATAGAGGCGGAGTTAGGACAAACTTTGGAGCAATGACGACGTTTATGTTTATTGTTGCTTGAATTTCGTCGCCTTTTTTGGAAGCTACGCAAGTGTATCGGCCCCGGTTCTCTAAGGTCACATTCTGGAAAATAAGAGTGCCATTCATATCCTCAACATTCTCTGGTAGCGTTTCATTTAAAGCTTTCCAGTAAATTTTTGTTGATGCAGCAGCCTTAAAAAAATAAATGTTATTAAATTTTAATTCAAGAAGATTAAGAATTTAAAAAGGCTAAACATATTGAATCAAGTATACACACCTTACAATGAACCTTGCTTACACTCCCCAGCTCTAAATTCTTGGAAGTCGGTTTTGGGGAGAACTTCAACTTGTCATTAATTTGCAGATCATATCTCAATTTTGAGTAATCTATCAGTTCACCAGAATCTGAGAACAATGCACATTCATAGAGCCCTTCATCACCGGGAACCACTGAGGTGATGGTCAGCATGTGAGTAGATGGGTCGATAATCCATTTAGGAATTAAAGTTGTGCTATTAAACTTGAAGTGAGCTTCATTGCGGTCTTTAAGCCAACGAACTGTGAAGCCTGGTAAGACGTCAGGAATTACTTTGCATTCTAATCGAGCCGCTTCGGTCTCATTCACAGTCAGTGAGATGGGTTGTGATGGCTCTTTAAGAAAGGACGAAAATATGCGTAAAATGTTTTAGTAACGGAATTTTATTGAATCAAATTATTTATTTCGACACCCAAGGGGAATTGCAAACGAAGGGTGAACAAAGCATCAAGAAAATTTCTCCAATGTTAATCAAAACATATCAAAATACGCTACTATTTTTACTCAAAATGATCTCAATCTTGTCCAAAAGTGTTTAATTAAAGCAATAATTTCCCACGAAATACACAAAACACTCACCTTCCTTTTTCTGTCTCTTTGAGCGACGACACAATTTGGGGCTTCGGAAAGAACAAAGCGACTCGTCCAATTTGTTATCATTCAGCTGATTAAAAGCTTTTTTATCTGAAAAAAGCAAACGAAAAAAATTAATTTATTATATGCTTTTAGTTTATTTATTTATGCATTTTGTGATTTTCGTTGCTAGAATACAAAATTTGAATATTTTTTCTCCATTTACTGTTTGAATTAACATATTCTTTAATCATAAAATTTTGTGTGAGAGACAGTGAAGCCTGGGCGGCGAAGTCTGTTTTTTGGAGAATGATAAGACTTATTAATCAATTAAATTTGCAGAGCTTGATAAACCAAAAGTACAATCAATATTTCAAGTAGATAAAAGTTTTTTTTTTTTAATATAACGAATTTAAAAATCAAAAATCGATTAAATGCATTGAACAGCTGCCGAGGCTTCACTGTCCCCAAAAAACAGTCCAAAAAGCCGACAGTAAAGAATCTTAAGCTCATATGAATTACCCACCACAACGCAAGCAAACAGAAATCGGCGAGCCGCCAAGGGGAAACTAATTGTTTTTTATTTCTATAATATCGATTTTAATAATTAAAATTGAAGTTAATTGAAAAATTAACAAAGATTAGAATCATATCTCTATCCCTGAACTCAGCCAATTAAGTAACGATGAAACATCAGCAAACAAATCCGGGAGGAAAGTCTCTACTAAACTTTCTCAAACAATAAATTTCCAAAGAACAGTCTCTAGCGAGAAAAAATCCGGAAAAGCTCATTTGATAAACAATTAAACAAACAAATTCTCGAGAACGAGCTCTAATTAAAAGGAATAACGGAAAATTACGTAATAATTCCAAGAACCTAATTTTCAACTGCATTTTAGTCGAGAATGAGATTTTTGTTCACAACTCTTCAATTGTTCGCCCCCTTTGGCACATTTGTACACAATATTCTTTTTTACAACGATTTCATTTCTTTAATTCTCCAGGCCAGGGAACAGGGAAGTGGAGCGGATTGATTGGTAGTTAAAAATACAATTTTCCAAGATTTTATTTATTTAATTAGTTAAATAGAACATTAATTAGCGACTCAACTGGTAGCAAAAAATGAAGGATTTTTAAAGCTTTAAATGTTTGCTCAGGAATATAAGTTGGATCCTTTAATATAAAATTGATTTAAAGTATCAAGTAGTGGTTCCAAACTTTCTAGACTTTAAAGATATCAATCAAATTATTTCACCTGAAATCCCTGCTCTCGGCAAACACACTACAGAACTTTTCTTCTTGTTTTATTACTTTAAAAAGCGAGTAAAAAGAGTTGTTCGTACGGCGCTTTTAATGTTCCACCAAATGTTTACCAAAAGGCAAAAGGCAACTAAATAAAATTCTTTTTAACATTTTTTTTAAATGTTTATAATTCATTTTTCCTTTCAAGTTATTTATATAGTTCTATATAAACAGAGTTTGTTTCAAGAATCGTTCGAACCAGTCAGAAAGTTATCAGCATTTGAGCACTAACAGAATAAAAACTGGAAAAGAAAAGGCATCGAAGAAGATAGTCGCGTTATTAGTTTAGTTTTATTAATGCTAAGGCGAAGCGATTTCAATTTTTATGATGCATCTATTGCAAGAAGTATGGAATGGGAAGGGAACATTATGATTAGGTATTTTAATTTAAGTGGATATATTTTATTTATGAGACACTTTTTTTGTTTAATGGAATATTGATAAAATTGTAATTGGAGATACTGAGTTGAGACTCATCACCTTCATAAGAAAACTAATTTTAATTGGAAAAAAATATCCCCATTACAATCCTTCTTCCTTAACCATCCTTGATGAATGTCTGTTCCCTTTAAAATCAAAATCCATTGAAACTTAAACAAACCTCAAGTAACTTGAGCCGAAACTGAACGAAAATCATATGCGAGCAATTATTCATCAAAAATCATAACTGCAACCATTCAAACCATTCAAAGCCACCAAAAACATCAAAACCATCAAATACCATTAAAATACGTTAAAAGCATTTTACGCCAATATAACTGCCGAGCAAATCCCGGAGCAAATCCAGAGATCGGCATCGAATTTTGTAACATACAAAAAAATGATTATGAATGTTATGGGCAATTGAACGTGCAAAGGATTAAAAGCATTCAGCAATCCATAAAACTGTAAATCCAGCAGCAATCCATCCTCGCAATTGAGCACGCTGAATTCTTTTTAATTAAATGTATTTTGCCAGTTTTTCGGCTTTTAGTGTTTTTTAGTATTGCTACAGTATTACAAGCGACTAGAGCTTGAAAGAAAATTGGCGGGAAGGTGATTGAGGTTCTATAAAAATCGTTTAATTGGATTAAAACTGATTTGTGTTGCATATTAAGATTATAATGAATAAAGTTCATAATCAACGATTGAAGGATTACATTAATGATATCATAGAAATTTTCATTAACTAATGAGATAAATTAATTAAAAGAATGAAAAAAAAATCTGATTATGATTCATAAAATGAAATCGCTAATCATCCCCATATATTGGTCGGGTTGCTGACTTTGTAACCTCAACACATGTACTCTAATAATCAGCCCGCGCTAGAGCTCGAGTGAAATGGAAATGCTAATCTCACATTGTTCAGAAACATTAACCAAACGAAATATATATGGCAAAAAGTCATAAAATTTTACGACTTAAAAAATGTGTATGGGGTTGGTTTTGGCTGCCGGTTTTGCCGCACAGTAAACTCTATAAACGCCAGAAAGCAGAGCTCGCATAAGCACAGCTAGTAAGCGAGTAAGAAATCCCCTAGCCTGATATGTTTCGGCAAATATATTTCTATTTGGAAAGTATCACAAAATGCTCAAATAGGCAATGCAAAGCGAATTCGGGTAGACTTTCCAACACTTACATAAGCTATTTTATGGGTTTTGCTTCATTATCAACACTTTGTACTCGCTTTTTTGGCTCAAAGCCGTAAATTTCAATGAAATTTCACTCAAGTTGGGCTTGAAATCTGCTATTTGCTACAAATTTCAATAAATTCTTTCTAAATTTCTCTGTTTTTAACGGAAATCTTTTTGATAAGTGGATTTCAGTGACTTTGGAGTAGCTTGTAGATTTTTCTAACAAGTAGTTTATTTCGTCGTTGGAATTCTGAATTTTTGAGTAAATGTATGTAAGAGTTTTAAGTCCTGGAGTTTATTAAATTTTTTAGAAACAATCCGACGTTTTAAAGATTAAAAGACAATTCAGATGCATTTATTACTGAAATACTTAGTATCACTGCACTTCAATAGGATTATATCAGGTATTATGCAAGTAATCTTACCTAGAATGACGAGTCGTTCATGAGGAGTTTCCAGTTTGGCTCCGGATTCTAAAAGTTCAAGGATACAGTAAAAAGGGCCGGAGTGTAGCGACCTCTGGACGTTTGTTATATTCAGCTGGTCATCGAATTGGTGAAAATAGAGGTCGTTCACCACTCTTTTGTCTAGAATATTAAAATAATGTTTTAGTATAAATATTTGAAGCATCTTCAAAAAATGATTTTTACGGCAATAATTTGAAAATTATGCTACTGAATAATAAAATTGAATAATTCTGATCAAAATTTCTTTAAACTAAACAGTAAATTGATATTCAGTTGAATGAAATTTATAAGATCAACAATTGATCTATCTTTCTAAACCCTACACCTAGCTATGCTGTTCAATACAGCACCATTGAGTGACCATTAAGCCATTTTAGCTCATTGCACCGAGTTTATATTTAAGCTGTTGAGAAGTGACGCTTCGCTAGAATCATTTGTTGACATCCATTAAACAAACAAATATGAAATATCTTCTGTCTTCTTATTTTTAAACATTTCCTAGCAGTTTCCTCTACAAATATTTTACATGATTTTACTATTCTCCAAATCTTCTCCAATTTACGCTTTTACGATTTTTCTTTATGGTTTATGCTCTTTTAATGGCAAATTTTAATATTTTTAGTATTTTAATATTTTCCAGTTTTTCTACTCATCATTAAACTTATAATAAATCGTTGAGTTTTTGACAAAATTTAAGTTAATCTTTTTTTAGAATAATTTCAAAGTTCAAGCAACTGTAAGTATTACTATAGAAAGGATAGTTCTTGGGTGTTTAATTATACTGGAGTCTCTAAATTGAAAAAATGATCAAAACATGTTTTAAATTTATGAGTAAGATTTAAGAATTACACGTCGAATTTATGATAGATATTTTAAATTTTTCCAAAAATTTACATTTTCCCATCCTCTGATCCTGATCTTAAAATCCCATGATCCCGTTAAAATTAAAAATACCCGATAGAAAAGGCCATGACATCACTAAAAGGCGCACCAACACCATCATAATATTCCTTTTTTTCAAGGACACAAACTCGCAAAACTCACGGAAAATTGCACAAACAGACAAAAAAGGACTCACTGTTAAAAAACCAGGAATACTTGGCTGGCTCTGGAGGTTCTTCGCGTTGACACTTCAGCGTTACGTTATCCCTTTCGTGGACTACTCGAGGTGATACTTGAACGAACTGTGCAGATATTGCATCTGGAAAAATAAAAAGAAAGATGCATTGAGTATTAAATGGGAGAAGGAGCATAGACAATATATCTTCAAAGCTCCCAGACAAGTAAGCAGCAACAACAACAAAGAGAAATCGGCGGTTGAGGTCAACAATTTCATGTTGTATAAATATTTTTGGAGGGAGCTGGTATATACATCATTAGAAGTTTATTGAGAAAAATTATGCAATAAACTAATTTTAAAATCTAACAAAATATTTAAGAAAATGTCAAAATAACCAATGGAAAAAGGCTTTGAAACAGTAACAAAAATTATATAAGTTAGGAGTCAACCGCCGAACCAATAGATTTGATTTCAGAAATTTATCATATCTGTAGAAAAAATTTCAAGAAGCAAGAAAAATCCAGAAGAAAATTGTAAAACGAATATGAAAAGAAGCGATTAGTTCACTTAGTCGCGCTTTGAACTTACCGCAGAGCAGCAAGACGGCAACCAGAACCCTTAAAAGCATCTTGCGGCCAACAAACCCGTTTTGGACGGGCTTAATTGGTATTATTTCTGGTTTTGCTTTTATTTTATCCAACTTTTCTCCGTTCTTTTCGGACTCAAAAAACTATAAGAAACTTGGTGTTGTATCACTTTTGCCTCATTTTGATCTTTATTTTGCTAAGTTTGATGGAATTTTTGAGGATGTTTTGTCACACAATTAACGATTTCTGCAATATTTTTCAATTAGTTGCATTTTTTTCTCAGATTTGTTAAGATTTGTCACTGATCTTCACTGATTATCATAAACTTCCACTAAATTAAACGTTTTTTTCCAACATTTTATTCATCCTGGCGCTTAAAATGCAATTAAGTGTCTCTGCAGACAGAAATAGGTGAAAACATTTAATCAATTAAGAATGCCGGGCTCAGGAGATTCGACTTTTTCAACTGTTATGCGCACGTCCGAATTGGATGGAAGTTTCTGAAAGACTGGAGAATTGGAGAAAATACTTTTTGTTGCAATATAAATATTTTGGTATGAATGAGAAGAAGCATAGTAACGATATGAAAAAAAATACCATCGAAAAAGTACTACTAGATTGTGCGTTTTTGTGAATGGAGCGAAAATTTTGGTGGGTTAGTTAATCCGAGGATTAAATTATAAACTCATTTTAATTTGTGTGCATTTTTTATGTCTCTAATGACTTTTTTGATTCAATTAAAATGTTTCAACGATTTATAGGAAGAAAAAAAAAATTTAAGATTGTTAACTTGGTTTTTCATTATACACGAAATCTTGAATAGGTAACACAGCGATACACAGAAAATGTTACCTAACCATCACTGTAAAAATCTTAAAGTTAAAGGTCTTAACTAATTTTTAAATTTGGTGAGTTTCAAAAGTTAGCTCTTAATTTTCCGGAAAATTTATTCCAAAAAAAGCATTTTTTTCGAACTTTTATTGTCTAATAACTCTTTTCCTATCTATTTTTTAACTAATTTTTTAATTTTTACTAAAATATTCATCTATAGGAAGTATAAATTTAATTTTTCATAAGTTTTCCTCAACTATTCAAAAAATTTTTTTAATCATTTTCCAAAAATGAATCAACATTTCACAAAAATTTTACGCATGCAAGTGTTCTTGGAAAATAGAAAAATGTTGTCAAATTGAGCGTTAGTGGAGAATATTTATTTGAGAACAAAACGTTAGTTATCCGGAAAATAATGAAAAACTGCGAATTTCCCTACAAGAAACTTAAAAATGTTGAAAAGCTTTTGATGAAACGTTCATCAAATCGGCTTGAAATTGATTCATTTTATTTCATTTTTACAGAAGAATAATATTTTTGCAAAAAAAAGTATCTCAATGAAATACAAGTGTTCATAATCAGTTCCTAAATTACTATCAATTTTAGGTGAGAATAACAGAACAACATCTTTTTCATCAGCTGTTTGAGTCAACAATGGTCCCAACATATCAGGTAAAATACTACGCAACACAGCTACATCTTTTAACCATTTTTACCTTTACAGAAAGATCCAGACAAAGATCCAGTTTCAAGATCCAGTGCAACATTCAGAGCAGCAGAGAGGGTTTGCTCATTTACAAACCTCAAGTGGCATAACAAAAACTGTACAGAACTATTTTTAAGTGAATTTAAGTAAATGAAGATATTTATGGAAAATTGTTGTTTTATTTGTTAATCAATAAATTTTTAATTATGTTATTTACATTGTTTATATTCAATATTTCAGCGGAAAATAGTATTTGAATCAAGTAGTAACATTATCTGGTAGTGTAGATTTGCAAAATAGTTTCACTGCTGCTCTGAATGTTGCACTGGATCTTGAATTGATCTTTCTGTAAAGGTTAAAATGGTTAAATATGATGTAGCTGTGTTGCGTAGTACTTACCTGATATGTTGGGACCATTGTTGACTCAAACAGCTTTTATGACAAAGAAAAAAGTATTTGTTCTTAACACTAAACTTATTTTTTTATCAGCTTCTGGTTTGAATCAACTCAAGCCGATTTGATGAACGTTTCATTTTTTAAGTTTCTTGTCATTTTCATTATTTTCCGGCATTTAAATTAAATAAACAACATTTTTCATTTTCCAATTTTTCGTGCGTAAAATTTTTGTGAAATGTTGATTCATTTTGGACATTTTCCACAAAAGTGAATTTGAGGAAAACTTATGAAAATTTAAATTTATACTGCCTATAGATGAATATTTTAGTACAAATTAAAAAATTAGTTAAAAAATAGATAGGAAAAGAGTTATTAGACAATAAAAGTTCGAAAAAAATGCTTTTTTTGGAATAAATTTTCCGGAAAATTAAGAGCTAACTTTTGAAACTCACCAAATACAAAAAATAGTTAAGACCTTTAACTTTAAGATTTTCATAATAACAGTCAAGAAACATGAAGTTTTAAGTCATTTGAGATGTTGTGATAATTTAAAAAAAATACAAAAAAATCATCCAACGGGGAAACAATTTGAAAAACATAATTTCACGTCCTTTAGATTTCGAAATATATCTTCTATTTATTCTTGTTATTTCATTTTTAGATGTATCTTCAATGTCTGCAATAATGCATAATAAATTACACCTCAATATTACAAAAAGAACAACATAATCGGTTTTATGGTTTTACATCCTATTTGCGATTAAAAAAATAAAAAGTCAGTTTCAGCAACTTTATGCCAGCAATCTCTTGAATTGATGAATTAAATAGAATAAAGTATTATTTGCCTCGTTTTATGAGTATTCCATACATTGATCATGCGTTTGGCTTCACTGGTAAGAATTTTTGAATTATAATGCATTTTTCCATTAGTACTTCCAAGATTTTCTACCGACATACACTAAATTCTTAGAAAACCTATACAAGTATTCAGAATGTTTAGTGTCGTACTTTGCTCATAATATAAATTAATCAAACTTCTCAACTATCGAAAATCGGACATAAAAACGAGGCAAAATGAAAATAAAACAAAATTAAACTTTCATCGTAGTTTTAGAGTCTTCAAGCTAAAATTTACTAATCTTAAACAGTTGAAACAGTTTCCACCTGCAAGCCAGGTCAAGCCTTGCTTGCTCTTCTCGCACAGACACTTATCAATTTGACATTAATTGACGGCCACTCACTGACACAGACAGTCAGTTGAAATTAAACAAAAGTCTTAATAACAAATTTTCTTTTAGCTTTTTCGAAAATAATTTATAATCATTTAGCCACTGTGTCTTTCCAAGTTTTTTCTATTTAATGCTGGGTTTGCTTTACATTTACAACAATTTGATTTTAAAATTAATTAATAATTACTTTTTTTAAAGTTTAATGGGGCAAAAACAAGTTACAATTTTGGAAATTTTTTTTCACTTTTTGGACAAACAAATAAACCCAAGAAAATTGATTTCATGGAGGGATAAAGGGGATTTTAGGTTCATTGTATAATTTTCACGTAAATTTATAGGGACTGTGGAACATATTCATTAGCTTTCAGGATCACATGGAAACTTTTTTAACTTTAGTGTATCCTTTACTGATTTAGGATTTCTAAAGTAAAACATGAATCAAGTTCACTTAGATATAGACGTAACAAAATCAGAGTCACACAACACTGAAACGTAGCAAATTAAAGGTAACAAAAAAATTCCAATTGTACCAAAAATGTCACAAATGCAACAAAAATTATGACATTAAAACCATCTATTCCCTTCAAACTAAACCCCCAAACTCAATTCCAAAGACAATCAAATTCTTTCAATTGAAAATAAAAGCATTTTCGAGTCATAAGAACTGATCCATGAATTGTATCCCACTTAGTGTTACGATGCTGCTTTTTTAATTTAATTAATTAAGATATTTCTGTTTTTTTTTTCATTCATTAAATATTATTGTTTTTTGCTCTCAGGCCAATTAGCCGCTGGTAGAAGATCAGCAGCTGACGCAGAGAGTAGCGACGGTTCATTCCCATTCGGTGGTGCCCGGAGGCTTTGATGTTAAATCATAGAGGATTCGTGAAATGCCGCCAATCTGGGAAATCTCATGGATCATCTTATCAAGCACCTAAAAGAGTAAAATGTTAGTTTATTCAAAAACAACTTAGATATTCAAGAATTATTACTTCAAATGGTAGTTTCTCCGTTCCAGGAATTGCTGGCACCCCCGTCATAAAGTCACTGGTCAAAAATGGCCGAAGCACGATAGAGCGTTGGCAGGATGGCTTGCGGTCGACAGGATCACGATCAAAGTGCAACGGCAGAAGCACAACTGGCATCTGTGCAATTTTAAGCATCAGATCGGCCTCTTGCAAGATCTAAAATGGGAAAGTTATAAACAACTTTTGAAAATAAATTGTTATGAATGTCTTACAGCATTAACTTTCGCGTCCGCCTCTCGCACTTGGGACAGCACATGTTTGCTCAAATAAGTGTGAGTGACATCGGTGACAGGGAACTGAATTGGACCGCCGAATACGTAGCAAACTCTGTTGATATTATGGAGAACGCGAGGTATAAGCTTTGCCAGGAACACCAAATCATTCCAGTTAGGCTTTGAGGTGCTGGACAGACCGACAACGTAGTTGTATGAGCGCTTGTCACCTAAAATATGAAAAATAATAGTTTAAGAAAAATAAACACTGATTTTCATATGTTATATAAAAAAGGTTCAACAGATGAGGATGCAAAAAAGAGATGAAATGTTTCAGATTCGAACCCGCGCTTTTTCACGTGAAATGCTCCAAAAAGATAGTCGAATTTGCCTCCTCCGTTATGCAATTTGAATTTTCATTCAGATTTTTATCCTTGCGGAAATTTTCATTTTTATCATTACTGATACGATTAACCATTTTTTGTGTTTATATGTTGCACTTTAGAGTCAGCAACTAACTCCTTCTAAGGCTGGAGACAACAGACCACCCGATTTAACACTTTGTTATTGTTTAACATTTTGTGCTGGAAACTACGCAGCAAAATTTTTAGAAAAAGCATCAAAACAGAATATGGTTTAAAAGAAATTTAGAAATATTCACGTGGAATATATTTTTTAATTAAGTTATCTTATTCCGATTATTTTGATTGGAAATATTTTAAAATTGAAACAAGTGTATAAACAAAACTAAGCAAATATTACAGTTTTAGTTCAATTTGATTAATTTTTTAGACATTTTAAATGAAGCTATTTGAAATTTTTGTTTTGACTATGAGATTATAAAATTTTTTGTTGTCACATATTAAAAACTATCCTACCTTGCACGCCAACACTTCTGATTGGTAAAATAGTGGCTTGTAGTTCTATGCTTTCTGAAATACGACACAGCTCCGCTTGCTCTTCTTTGGTTGTAACACCAGATACTCGATTCAGAAGCGCATGGTTCTTTTTTGATTTATTACTGTAGTCAACAATTACTTTAACTATTACCTGAAAGGAGAAAGAATGAGATATTGTATAAAAATTTTAACAAGTTCAACTAAGTTTGTCTTCTTACTTGAGTTTCTGAGAAATCTTTTTCAATGAAAGGCTCTTCGGCACAGAGAACACGAATAGCGAGTCCTGGCCCAGGGAACGGTTGTCGTTCCACTAAATGCGAAGGCAAGCCTAAATCGTAACCCAGCTTGCGTACTTCATCCTTGTGGAAGTCTTGCAATGGTTCTACCACGCGGCCCGCGTCGCGCAACTTTCGAATCAGTTCAGTGTCGTTGTGGTGTGTTTTAATTGTGTCCGCTTGGCCGCTGGCTAGAGCTGAGGCAGATTCAATGAGGTCCGGTCGTAAAGTGCCTTGTGCCAAGTACACATCCTCTGGTCGCAGTTTCATTTCACGGAGCACCTCATTAGTTACCTGCAAAATTGTTGCTATATAGTATTTTTCTATTGTTGAGTTAACATTTAAATATTTATACCTTCACAAAAACATCGCCAATAATCTTACGCTTGTCCTCTGGATTAATGGTCATGCACAACATTGGTGTATCTGTAGTGTACAAAGAGCCAGGCAATTTCACTGTAGTTGAGCCTTTTATGAACTGGTGATACGAACGCTTAACTACCAAATCTACGCCAATCTCTCGCAACGATCTTTCCACATGATCACTCTCGTTTTTGCGCATGAAGCCTAAAAATATGTTTATTTTAAAAATAAAGTTCTTTAAAATTGAGTTAAAAGAAAAACTCACCATTGTCAATGTGAACGGCAATAATTTGGGAAGGTGCTAATGCGAGTCTCAGAAGAGCAGCACAAACTGTTGAATCAACACCTCCACTGACCAGCATCTAAAATATGGAAGGATTCAGTACGGCAGTTTGGAAAATATTTAGTAAGATAAAACTCACCAGCACTTTATTACTACCAACTTTCTCTTTAATGTACTTGATGCAATCGTCTTTACGACTAACCATAGTGAAATTGGGTGTCAGTTGGGAAATCTCAAATAAGAAATTAGAGAGCATTTGCTTGCCCTGCGGCGTAAGATCCACTTCCGGATGGAATTGAACACCATAAATGCGCATCGCCTCGTTAAAAAGCGCAGCTACAATATCATTTGAGGACACGGCTGCTACAGTGAACTTTTCGCAAACACGGTCAATGCTATCGCCATGCGTCAGGAGTACAGTTTGGGTGTCGGCCAAGCCCCTGAAAGTTTGCAAGTTCGGTTAATAATGCGATTAGATTATTTTTTGTCATGATTATGTTTTAGCTAAAATAAATATGTATTGCATCGTGTAGCTCTCCATGAATTACTTGAAACCAATGGAAAGTCGTTCTGTTGCAAAATATGCTTTTGGTGGGTTGTATCGGCGACTGACAGTATCTCACATATCAGTCTCCTTCTATATCCATCATGTGTATGAAAAACTTTCAAAGATAAATGTACTTACTTGAATAGTGGACAGGAGCCCTCCACTTTGATAATATGCTCACCATCCTCCCGAATGTCTTTTCTTTTGACAGAACCGCCAAATTCTTTGTTAATTATCTGCAAGCCGTAGCAAATACCTAAAATGTGAATATATGTAATATGTAATTAAATATGATTCTGTGAAGAAGCTTAAAATTTTTATAAATCCTCACCTAATATTGGCACTCCAAGCTTGAAAATGTCGGGATCATACTTTGGTGCATCCAAATCATTTACAGACTTGGGGCCTCCCGAAATAATGATGGCTTTGAAACCTTTTTCTCGCAACACAATGGCGGGCGTATTCAACGGCAACATTTCAGATTCCACTTGAAGTTCGCGCACTTTTCTGTCGATCACCTGAAAGTTTAGAAGTTATGGGAAATGTGTAATGTCAAAATTCATTGTGAAAATTTTCTTGGAATGAAAAAGTTTAATCTAATTAAACATATCTTACCTTTCCATATTGCGCGCCCGCATCCAAAATCACAATTCGATCATTGTGCAGGCTTCCATTTTCCGCCGGAATCCTTGGAATTGCATTCATTTCTTGTTCTTCTTTGAAACACTGCAATCAGACCCAAAAATTAAAAAAGTGCATTTTAAAAATTTTGTTTCACATATTGCATTACAATCAATGAAATTGTTTTGTCTACTATTCATTTTTTGTTATAGCAAGTTCTCAATATAAACTTCACAGCTAACCGCACAGTTCAACAATATGTACACTCTTTAGTCTTTAGCCATCTAAACTTATTAGTGAGACACAAAAACGTTAAGCACGTAGCAAGTTCATTGAGTTGAGAAAAAATTTCACTCAAAATAATTAAGATTTTTAACAAATTATGAATGAAGAATGTGATAAATTTTCTATTTGATTGCAGAAACTTTTTTTAGAGTGTTGATGGTTGTGGAATAGAAGAAGTTTATAGAATTTAATCGGAATTTAGCAAAAATGAGAAAACTTACAACACTAACGACACATAAATGATTAATATATTAGATACTGCTAAAGTATTGATTGGGTGGGCAGTAGCTACACAGTATAAAATGCGATAACTGCAACAAATTGCAACAATAAGTAAAACTTTATATTACATTAACAGCGTAAACAACAAGGAAAAGCGAAGCGGGTTCGGTAAAAGTCAACAGTGTGATTATGAAATTAGGCAACAAAATTCAAACTTTAATCTCAGGTAGTCAATGCCTTGCGCTCAGTAAAATAGAGAAACTAATGGAAAATGCGTATTGCAAGGACTTTTCTTTCTTTGTTTATGCCTGATATTTTCGTTGATTTCAGTGGGAGTTGGATGATTCATTGGAATTACAGCAAAAAGATATTGCAATTACGTAAAATTTGGTGAATTGCTGAGAATTTATTCCTGTGGCGAATGGTAAAGTTTTCTTTTTTGATAGCGATAAGATAATAAAGCAAAGTTTGCTAATGCCTAATTGGCTGATGGGCTGTTTTTCGTACGTGTAGCAGAATTTAATAAGTATTTTACCTAAAATCACTACTAGCACTCGTTTACCAAATGAAAGCAGGAAAAACAAAAAGATCCAGAGAGTCCCTTTTGGTGAAATTGTGCAACTTTGTAGGTTATGAGAAGTAATTTGTATATTTTGTTTGCAATTTTAGCAAATCATTGACTTTCTTCGCCTTTTCTCGTAATTCAAGCAAAGTCTCGCGATAAATTAAGAAAAAAAATTGCAAAAATAATAAGAAAAACACAAACAAAGTCTTTTGAGACAACTTTTTAGGATTTTAATTAGTCTCAATAAACTATATCAGTCAATTCAAGTAATCCACCAAATCTGTACGTAATAACAATCACTTATCGGCTAAGCGCCTAATTGTATTTTGGAAGCTTTAATCAATTAATCAATGAAATGCGATTTTCAATGATATTAGTCTTGTTTCTATACAATATTTACACGTAAAAAGAACCGAAAGAACATTCAGCTGACAATAAGAAATGTCTTAAGAACACGGTAATGATAAGGACTCGCTGAGATACGAACTGCTACTAAAATTAACACTATTCGGAATTTTCGTTTTCAATTCGCGAAAATCTCAATTTAGCCCATTTTTCACATGCACTTGAAGCCGCAAATACATCATTTGGGAGCACAGTAATTACCTTTTGACAATTTAGATATCTGATTATCTCCGTTAAAACAATGATCACTAATAAATTACATCAATTAACTCGATAAATTAAGATATTTCAGAATTTATATTCCGATTTCTGAAACAGTCCCACTCGGCTTTCAATATTCCAAGCAGCTCTTTAAAAGTGCTGTATACTCTTTCTGCTACTCTCCATTAACCCCTTGTTTTGATTTAAACGGGAAGAATATGTTAAGTGTTAATTAATTGCTAATGTTAAGCTAAATTAAACATGTTAAGCATTAAACACAGTGTTCTTGTAGTGGAGAATGATCAGACATTATTTATTGTTGAGAATAACGAGGAGCGAGGAACAATAGAACAAATTTTAGAAAATCCAATTAATGCAGAATCTATTAAGTATGAATATTCAAAGTGAACTTGATTTAAGAAATGATATTAATAGTTTGCTAACAATGTTAGGAAAGAGATTCCATCAGATACTGAAGATGACTTAAAACAAATCGATGCAACTGTTATTGACATTATTTCGAAAGAAAATTTCTACAATGAAGATCAACAAGAAAGCTCAACTGGAGATGAAGATCAAGAAGACACTCCTAAAGATCTGGAAAATATGTCTAGAGATGAAAAAAGATTGAACTGTAAATACTGTGATCAGAATTATAGAACGACAACAAAACTGAAGAAGCACAATTGTAAATTTCTGGTGTCAAGCAACCCGAAAGTCTTCATCTGTAGAGTATGTGAAAAACAACTGTCGAAAAAAAGCTTCGATTATCACATATCTACTCATTCGACTCTTGAAACTAAAGTTATTTGCGACTACTGTAATAAGGAATTCAACAATTTAAGATTACTCGCTCTTCATTTTTCTGTGCATACAGGTTTTTAATAACTTTATCCCGAAAAAACTAAACATCTTAATTATTTTGTTTATTTTAGGTAATCGACCTTGTAAATGTGAGCATTGTGATTATACAGCTTTAACAAGACAACAATTAGTTCGTCATATGGCTTCTCATGGAATACCAGCTCCAACATATAATTGCCAAATATGCCAGAAAGAATTTTCCTACAAACATTACCTCACGCTTCATGAACGAATGCACAACAACACATCTTTTCAATGTAAACTATGCACTCGCAACTTTGAACGAAAGGATTATTTGAAGGAACATTATTTTACAGCACATTCCGGTGGTCAGAAAGACTTTAAATGCCACGTATGTCCAAAAGAATTTGCCTTGAAGAAGTATCTTAAAAGACACTTAACAATCCACGAAGCAAGATCATTTTTTGAATGTAATATCTGTGGGAAAAAATTAAGCCACAAGAAACAGCTTGAAAATCATCAATTAGTCCACGCTAACATAAGGAAGCATATATGTCAACAATGCGGCAAGTCTTTTATCACCTTATCTGCCTTGACAAACCATAGTTACAAGCACACTCCACATCCTGGAGGCGAGCCAACAAAAAAATGCCCAGTCTGTGATAAATTCTTTGCTAGAATGACTGATATGAAGCGGCATCTTTCAAGCCATCCTAATCAAAAACCTCATGCTTGTCAGCTTTGCAATGTGAGTTTTCATTAATCAACAATTCTGAAAAACTAGATTAAAAAACATTGTTTTTAATTTCAGAAAACTTACTTACATAAAAATCACCTGGCTCGTCATATGTTTTTCCACAGTGGTGAAAAGCCACCAACTTATAAATGCAACTATTGTTTTAAGGAGCTGACTCAACAATATTATCTAACCCAACATATACTAGCTAGACACGGTAAGGAATTCAATTCACATAAAAAAACTTTCAAGTTCTTTGAACTCTTCCAAACAAATTAAAGTGATAGAACATAGTTAATACCATTCAACTTTTTCCAGGTGGTACCTTAAGTTTTTTCTGTAAACTTTGCTCAAAAGGATTCGTTGCACAACAGCAACTCACGCGCCATTCTAAAACGTGCTCACAAAAAAGCAAAAAGAAGCTGGAAGAAGTCGACTTGGGACTGCAACAAATGACATCAAATGAAACTAAAGCAACGGAGCAAAATTTCAACTCAAATGGTGTTTTGGTTCACGAAGTCATGTCTTATTGTAATCAGGGGAATTAATTTTCAAATTGAAGATGCTTTGTCCTTAAATTTGTTTTCACAGAAATAGTTAAATTAGCTAAGCAATATATATAAAAAAAAAAGTTTGGATGAAACCAAGACTTCACAACTTTTTGTTGCCGAAGTAAAAAGCATCCAAGTATTATGTATGAATAAGTCCGAAATCTTCGGACGACTCTCTTTTACTCATCCTACGCAAACTGGACCCATAAGAGCTACTGACAGTTTAAGTATTACATCACAAATATTTTCTTCACTTTTTCCGATGACATAATACTTTTTGTGACATTATTCTTGAATAGCTCCTTGTTCACGAAGCACAAACAATCAAAATTTATATTTTTAAGATATTTATTTTATACTTGATGAAATAAACGTTTATGTATACAAAATATATTCAGCGGTAGTTTTAATACTTTTAAACATTTTTCCATGAACGCTTTGGGAATTTCTAGAAAGTACTTAAATGAAAAAATGAAAATGATGTAATGGACGAGTAATGAAAAAGAAAAATGATCATAAAAATCTTACCGTTCAAAGTTAATTGGAGGTATATAAAAAAAATAAAATCTTCTTATTCTACCATTATCATAACCACAGAATTGAGATGAAAATAATTGGGTTTCAATAAGTCTATGAATTATTGCAACGAAATATAATTAGCACTTTATTTGTATAGCTCAACAGGATATACATTAAAGTTTATTGAAAAGAAATCAAGTTTTATAATTGATAAAAAAAATAATATTTTTTTTATTTAAAAATAAATTAAATTGAGAATTGGAGGACCATAAAAAAATGATAATAAGTTAACTGCAATTTTTTCAAATATGCCAATTATCCATAATGGACTTTGAGTACCTATTAATTTTGATTTAATGAATATATATTATATACTGAATCAAAAACGAAGAATTTGTCTCTATACATTTTTGCGAATACTTAATCATAAAACACTTTTAAACACAACTACAAGAAAAAGCTCACTGGAACGACAAAAAGTGAGAAAATATCATTTATTTATACCGAAGACTGAAATTTCCTAATTTGAATAAAAACACAAACTCATTTATTTTTCATAATTTTTATTTATTTTGCAAATTTTTGTTATCATTTTAATTTAATAATAATTTCATTTATAATTCTTCCACTTTTCCATAGGTTTTTAATAATAATTTTTTTCATTCACTTGTTGTCCATTTCTGAGGAATGTGTGTGTCTTGTGGCCCAGAAATTGTCACTAGATATTTTACATATTTTTAACTATATTTTTTGTTCGTTATATAAACGTGTCTTTGTGTGGTTTTTCATTTAATTTTTCTTCACAATCAGCGATCGGTTATTTATTTAATTGGTTTTCTTTGTTAACTAAAAAATCAAAAATATTTTTTATGGCAGCGAGATAAATTTTTCTTTAAAGTTTTTTCATTAATTTTTTACTTATATCTTTTGTTTCTTTTTAGAAAAAATAATAATGTTGTCATAACGATTAGTGCGCGGTTTGCAATTTATGTATTTATTTACTCAGTATATAAAAATCGTTACTTCTTCATAAATTTTATTCCATGTTTGTCTATTTTACACATTTTGTCTAGTTAAGAAGCAAATAAGTAAGATTTTAGTTCCTATTTTTATTTGGGTTTTTTATATAAATTTATATATTTCTCTCATATAGAAAAAAGTATGAATTTCATTTTTATTTCCTAGCACGATAATTGAAAATTATTATTTGTTATATTTTTTCGATTTATTTTTTAAGTAAGAGTTAAATTGGTTTTTGATTTACATATTTTTGGTTGCATTTCGCTTTCGCAGTGGAAACTTCTAGTTTGCTTAATTATTTGATTTACACCAGCAGCTTTATGAGTGGCAAGCAAAAAGTTGGGCATAACCTCTAAGTCAATTCTAAAGTGGGACGAATTCTCACTGATTTCTTTGTTTATTGCTCGATTTTCCTTGAAATTTCATTGAGCTGTCAAAAACTTTCGAGTATTATTGTTTTTTAAAAACATTTTCTTTGAATATATAAGTCAATTTCTCGTACAATAACAACAAATTACATTAATTGCATTGGTTATGGTGTATATTGTCGAAATACTCGTTCATTTCATTAGTTTTTTCTTTTTTATCAAGTTTTACTCAAAACTACACTAGTATTAGTGTCTTCCCCATACACTCTGCTTGCCATCCTAAAAGCTACCTACTTTTTATCCTTTCCGGGTGAAATTTTCACCCAAAAAGAGCGAAAGTTCCAGGGTTAACAATTTTTTCGATTAGATCATTGCAAATCGTAATCGCACACTTTGTATAAAAAACTATTTAATCTTATGTCATTTGATTCAAATTTCACTTTCAAATATGCCCAAATATATTTTTATTTTATAAATTAAGCTTTTATTTGCCGAAAGTTTGAATGCTTTTTTTTTAATTTTTTGTTTGGTGAAAGAAAAGCGCTCTAATTTTTTCTAGAAAAGTTTCTGCAAAGAGAAAATTTGTTTGCATTAAATCATTTTTCCGAAAGAAAATCTCGAGAAAGTTGAGAATTTTGTGTTCAAAAATTGTTTTAATAGTCGTTTTTTAATAATTGTTTCCTAATAAAATCGTTGTTTTATTTTTCTTATGTTTCACTTAAATTTTATTACACAAAATAATTTTTTGTCCAGAAAAGATTGGTATTTTTTATTAATTTTTCTTAGGAAATGAAGATTATTTTAGGGAACAGGGTTGAAAATAAGTGAAAACTTCGAAAAAACTGTATTCAATGGATACACTATGATACTTAAGTGTAACTTGCGGTGTAATTTGCTCTCTCGTGGAAAATCTATTTATCCAACTTTCACAAATCTTATAATTCTCAAGAATTCCCCAAGAAAAAGCAAATCAAGCCATCATATTTCCATTAAATACATTGTACATTGGTACTTGAGTTACTAAAATTACTTATTTTTAATTCTGTGCTGCTACTTAACCGATGCAAAAAGAAGATTTGAAAAATTTAAAAAACTTTGGGACAAATTTATTAGGTGAAAGATTGCGAATGGTTTTAATTTACTTTACAAGTCGTTTTAATGTTTTAAGTCGATTTTTATGGAATATCGGACCAAAATGTTCTATTTTCATCAGTTTTTTCAGATTTTCGTGATTTCATAAATAATTTTTTACTAAAATTTTTCTCAATAACAATCATTTGAAGATAAACAAGTTTTTCTCCGTTATCTAGTGATTTATTAAAAAAATTTGTCACTAAACTATTACTCAATAACAATCATTTGAGGATAAACGAAAACAAATCCAAGATTCTTTTGATTAATAATTAATTAACAAATTATTATGCTAATGCTTTTTTACAAGTTTACAATTTTACATCATAAAGTTACATTATTTTCATAGTATTGCTATTAATATTACATGTTACGGGAAAATTTTCGAAATGTAACTAACGCGACTACAGGTTTGCCATCAAAAATCAGCTTATTGCGCTAAGTACTTGTCAGTTTTGTGGTGATTTATGGTGAGCTTATTAGGGGATAGAAATGTGTGGACTTTTGGCTTTCGTAGAGTTTCTATTGAAGGTTCTAATACATCATTAGAACCACAATTAAAACCCGACAAAACTCAAAACCTCACTTTTCACAAGTGAAAAAAAAAAATCTGGTGCCTTTTAAAAGTTTTATACAACTTTATGCTTTATTTAAGGTTTAAGACTAAATTTAAGTTTTTCATCTTGTTATTTAGAAATATGCTTTGTTTGTTTTCTTTTTAATTTACAGAAACAATAAGAATCTTTAAAACTGAAAATTTTTAGTATTACCTATTTTAGAGTGAAAAGTAGAAAGTTGCAAAGTGAAAATTTGCTCGTGGGTCGAACTTATTTTTCACTTGGTCTTATGTTATAACTATTTATAATATTTTTTGTTTAGGAGTATGTACAGAAATATTTCACTAAAATTATTTGTTGTTTGCGCTCAATTCATCCTTAATTCATGAAAACTTGGATTTTCACTTACAAATTAAATAACAATTTGAAACAATTATACGTTAACTTTAATTATTCAACTGACTTTATTAACCTTTAACACATTCAAAGAGGTAAATTAACGTTTTTTTTTTAATTTTCTCGAACTAAAATGAAAAGTGTCACATTTGCACATTCAACTTAATGCCCAAACAAATTAGTTAAATTGTAATAAGTCACATTTATGATTCATATTCTAGACTTTGATGCTCGCGCTATTTGGGTGGAATTTGCCGTGGATCCAAATGCACAACAGCACATTTATTGCTGCATTTAAACAACACATTCATAAACGGATTTATAATGCCTGTGTGTTAATTCATTTTGGAAAATTGTTTATTAGCTTTTGGGCCTGTGAAAAAGAGCGAAAATCATTCATTATATGTACACCGTTACAATTTGAATGCTTAAATAACACGCTAATTGCTATCATTGTTTTAATTTTAATATCGCAAACTAGTTACTTTATATTTTACTTTCTCGTAATTGAATTCTCTTTTATACATTTATGGGTAATTTTTTTTTGCTTTAAAGTTCAACATTCATATTTGTGTCATAGAATTTTCTCAATTTATTTAATAAATTTTTGTATTTTGTGTCTTTAATCAATGAATTTTATTTACATATTGTCGATTTTTTGCTTTTACGGTTGCTTTTACTAGAATTTAAAACTTTTTAATCAAATTTATTAGAAATTTACAAAATATTTAAAAAATTAAATTCATAAAAGTGTTTTTTCCTCAAATATTGATTGCAGTTGTGGCTTTTGTATTGTTTAATTTTAAATTTTTTGGTGTTTAATAGGCCAAAAATAAATAATATGTAAATTATGAAAATTGGAGGTTTGGGACTAAACGTTTTTTACGCGAGAGTACCATCAATGTGCGGTAATTTCGTAATTGGATCGATTTTGGACATTAAGAGAGAAATTTGAAATGAGTTGCGGAAACATAAATTTCAATGTTTTAGATATTTTTTAAATTGATGAACAATTTTTGTAGGGCTTTACGGTAATTGAAATTAAAGTTG
The DNA here is from genome assembly GCA_038502155.1 of Parochlus steinenii. Classification (NCBI taxonomy): domain Eukaryota; kingdom Metazoa; phylum Arthropoda; class Insecta; order Diptera; family Chironomidae; genus Parochlus; species Parochlus steinenii. Next base: position 1,932,368 of record JAXCIN010000048.1, on the reverse strand, counting down.
TATAATTCTCTTTTAAATGAGCAAAATACTTAAATCAATTGATCCAAACAAAAAAGGTTTTAAATTTTCAAATGGCAGTCAAGATGGCAGTGCGAATAGCAGATAAATTTAATAACACATACTGATGATAAACCAAATGCCACAACTTTTTATCCGAGTAATTTAATCCTAAATTGGTTAAATTAGCGAATTTGTCACATAGTTTGGTCAGACAATTTTTTCTATTAAATCCGCCAACTGTCTTCAAATCTTCAATCAATTAGTGTTTTGTTTGTTTAATGTCTATAAAGCACATAAAATATATCTCATGTCATTCTCAAAGGATTCTTCCGTTATTGCGTTATAATGATTCCATTCCTTTAAATTTATGCTAGGTTTATATTTAATTAGCTTAATGTTAAATGTATTTCGTGTTTTGTTGGCATTTGTGCTACAATTTTCGACTTCAAACCGAACGGCAGATAGCAACTAAATCAAACACAGAATAGATTGGTCGGCCCGCAAAAGCAGAAAATCCAAGTGACGGTAAACGGGCAACGTGAAGAACTTAAGAGCATTGGCGTGTTTAAAATGCATTAAAATGAACTCTTTAGCGCCATTGTCTATTTTTAGGGTGCCACAAGATAGTTGCTCTGTTAGAAAAACACACACTTTTAGATTTGTTGAATGGAGCTTTAAGTTTAAAGCATTTCGTTGTTTGCCAGTGTGTGGTTTTCAAACAATTCATTCAAAATCAAAACCACTTATCTAGAAAATTTCTTCAAAGTAAAAATCGACCGTATAAGCGTTCACTTTGGAAACCTTTATAGATTAAAGATTTTTTTTATAAGCAAGAGTAATGTTGGACAGGTGAATAAAATTATCTGTAGAAATTTTAATATTTTAGATTTCAACTGTCACCATCGAATTAATCTTGTTAAGACCTTAAAATCATAGAAAAATATTTATTTTAATTGATAAATTAATTGGTTACAATTTATGATATTATTGCACTAAATCTTGCAACACAGCGTAATTAGTAATTACACTTTTTGACACGGCCTTAATCTGACATGAAAATATGAACTGTTGTTTCTATTTAAAAAAAAAATTTCGGATCCTTTTCATCTTAATAAAGCTGAATATTCTGTATATGCTATTTTAAATATTTAATCGGCATTTAAATTGTTTTGGCTGGAATGTTTCAAAAATCATTAATTTTACTAAACAAGAAGTTCCTAGAAAAGCAATAGAAAATAGTTTTTCATCTCTGTTTGGAAATCAATTGCGTCCTTGTTAAAATGTTTTCTGTTTTTTCACGACGTTGTATTTCTTTATAAATTTAAATGGATATTAATGACTTCTATACAGTTTTTGAGTTTTTTTCATAATTTTTCTTTGCAATTTGAGGAAAAAGTCTTATTTACACAAATGGTTAGTTTAATATGTCTTTACGTATAAATATATATATAAATTCAATAAATTCATGTTTTTTGTTTTAAATCTGCGTATTCATAAATGCAAAAGTTAAATTTCAAAAAGGACGCCATCAGAGGCAACGACACAAGTGGATGGCAGTGCTTTGCGGCAAAGTTACTTACTAGAAAATAATTGCTCACTAATTAAATTGGTCGTATACAAAATGTTATGTGTAAGTACTTTTAAGCAAATATTTATTATGGAATACTTATTTACGTATTTCACGCTCTAGATTTGCTAGCAGTTTGCATCAATTTAATGACCACCAATGTGTGCATCAATTAAATGGCCACCAATATTTCAATGCTTTCAATTATGATTTTGTAATTTGTAATGATGCAATTTTGAAGCAAAACTATCAATCTTACGATATATAACTTTATATCATAATATTATGTTGATTTGTCAGTAAAATTTTTTGATAGTGTAAAATATCACCCGAAAACCAAAGAAATTTGAATATTTTTTACCGCAATTTTTTTCGCTCGTGCTAGAGTTCATGACAAAGAGCAATTTTTTTTTGAAAAAAACTGTTGATTGTTCCACCAAAAATTATTTCACAAAAAAATACTTGTAGTATTCCGAAAATTCTTAAATTTTGTATCCTAGCCTAAAAGTGTCCCAATGTTAAGAAAATGACGTCACCGGAATCGGATATCAGCTGATTTCCGGTTTGGTAAGGGTTTAACTAAAATTACTATACAAAATCATCCCGTTTCGCGATCTCTTCAAAAATTTATGCAATTATTGTTTATTAAGTTCTCTTTTTGAAAAAAATTTTAAAATTCAAAAATTCAAGATGGCCGACAAATTAACGGTCAAAATATTTTTTAACCTAAAATTTTTCAAGTTTTGAATTTTTTCAATTAAAATTTTAAAATATTTTTGAATAGCCTCAAGTGTCAGCTTTCCAGGAAAAAAAAGTTTTTTGAAAAATATTATGTTTAACGGGAGATATCAGCTGGGAAGCTAGGTTAGACTAAAATTGACGCCCAAGATGGAGGAACCAGTCGATTATCTTGAAAACTTGTAAAATACATCATGTAATACACATATTTAAGAAAAATTAAAAAAATTTGACCAAATAAAATTCCTTCATCTTGGGCGTCAATTTTGGTCTTACCTAGCTTCCCAGCTGATATCTCCCGTTAAACATAGTATTTTTCAAAAAACTTTTTTTTCCTGGAAAGCTGACACTTGAGGCTATTCAAAAATATTTTAAAATTTTAATTGAAAAAATTCAAAACTTGAAAAATTTTAGGTTAAAAATTATTTTGACCGTTAATTTGTCGGCCATCTTGAATTTTTGAATTTTAAAATTTTTTTCAAAAAGAGAACTTAATAAACAATAATTGTATAAATTTTTGAAGAGATCGAGAAACGGGATGATTTTGTATAGCAATTTTAGTTAAACCCTTACCAAACCGGAAATCAGCTGATATCCGATTCCGGTGACGTCATTTTCTTAACATTGGGACACTTAACATTGGGATTATTTTCATTCAGGATGTCGATTATCAAAACAAAATTGTTCATATGAAATATCAAAATAAAATATCCCGCCAAAAATTTGAAAATGTTAACAAGAAGAGTGCAGAATACGATGTTAAAGTAAAAATGTGAGCAACTTTGCCTGGCCAATAAATTGGTGCAATGTAGTTGTGTTGGTGATTCAGACTTCATGTTGCAAAAATTCATAAAGCGGACTAACCGATAGTTTTTTCCAAGATTTTATGCCAGATTTCGATTTTCTGATTGTTGTTTAGTGTAACAAGATGATTTACTTGATAGTTTTCATTTTGAAAAGATATTTAAATTAAACCCAAACTTTTTTTTCCATTTGGTGGTCAATCAATTGGTGCAAACTGCTATATTGGTAAGATTTAGTTAGATTTGTGTCCTAATTAATTTTAGTTACCCTCGACAAAAAAAAACAGTACAGTACGGACGATTTTTTGGAAATTGTTAGTCAATTGAATAAATATTTTCTTTAAAGCTCTTATTCAGGTATGTCTCTTATTTGTATAAGATTTGTACGAAAATATCGTTGGGTCGACTAAATGGGAGAGTTATAGAGTAATTTTTTATGAAAATATTTTAATCGTTTCTTGATTTCTTCCAATAATCATATTTGTAGAAGAAGTCAAAAACGAAAGCTGTTTTTACGTTTAAATTTCAACCTCAACTCTCCACTTATTCAACCCAAACTGAAAATCTCTGAAATAGTAGCCAGTCGGCGTTTGCAAAAATAAATGCCCGCGGTTTCTTGTCGTTGCAATAATAACGGCCTTTTCCTTAAATGAGTCCTAAAAGTCTTAGTCATAGTCATATATAAAAAATTCTCATCCTAAGCTTTAAAAAAAAATCTCGCAATATCCTTTAAACTTTTAATAAATTCAAAGATTCTTAAGCTACAAAGCTCCAAAGCACTGCTCAACTTGTTCCGTGCAAACTTATTTGCTTTAATGTATTTTAAATGTTTTTTTTATGTTTTTTAATAGAAACGTAAAAATTTACTTTAATTTTAATAATATTTAGAAACGTAAATGTCAAAAAATAGCATTTTCTCGACTTTTTCACCCCCAAAAATGCATTAAAATTGTTTGAATGTTTATCTTTTAATAAGAAAAGTGACCGTTTTGTGCATATTAGACAATATTAAATTACAAAAAACTGCGCTGGTTAAATCACATACTAAGTTATTTGTGGTTGCATCAATTGCTTCATAGTTTATCGCCTGGCGCACTTAATTATTGGCCTACAACCTATTAGATTGGCGGTAATTTGCTCTGTGCGGCCGGGCCTCGCATTAACAATATTTCTCTTACAATGTTTGCTTACAATTTCCATAACCCATTAATCCTAATATAAAAATTAGACTCCATTTTCCCCATACCAGAAAACCGAATCAAATACTTACCCACGAAAATAAAACTAATTGCTAAATTTGATGTTAGATGTTGCTTATTACACATGTTTCGCTTTGATTTGCTGTTGTCAATGTTGCTCAGTATCTCGTTGAGTTCACTTAGTGTGCGCGCCATCATCTGGCCATCGCCAGCAATTAAATCTAGTTAGTTAATTAGGAGTTTCTTTTATTGTAGGTTAATTCATTAGCTCGTCTGCGCCGCGGTAATTTGATTATTATTATCATTTATGTGTGTGTGTTTTTTTATATTAATTAGTTCCATGTTTATTTGAATGGCACGCTCTCCCAGGATTACCGACTCTCCCGGGCAGAGCGAGGCCTGCCCTAACTGGAGGTAGATGCAATTGGGGAAACTGGCGACAGGGGGCTGCGGGCCGAGTCGCGCGGACACCCGGACAGTGTTATCACTAGTTTGCGCGAGCCGGCGTGATCTCGATGCTCACAGAGCCACACACCTTGCCACGTCCCTAAAGAGAGCTTTCCGTCGGTGATGGGGATTGTCAAGGAACTGCCGAGGAAGCAGGCTTTTACGTGGGCCGGCTAAAAAAGGAAGTATGTTTATAGGTTAGAGTTATATCACAACGAAACCATAAATAATTATTATGTCTAACTTTTCTCTTTCAGATTCAATCAACCAAAATATACACATTTATCTTACCATATCGTCCGGACCCTCACAAGAATGTCTATAAGGTAAGCCTTCTGGTACAATTTTATTCAGCATCATTTCCATATCGTCTCTGTAAGAATCCGTTAGTTAGTGGGAATCTTCAAGGATAATAGTTTTTGATAACTCACCTAACGTCGGGATCCCAACTTTCATTAAGTGCTAAACTAGCTGATGTATGTAAAACTGTTGAGGAAAAGAATAATATGTTAGAATTTTATAATTTGAAGACTGTAAGTTTTCACTGAAGTAATGGTTATGATTTCAAAAACACAGCTTGTTGATTGAATAATATTTTCATGATTTTTCGAATATAATATGTTAGAGTATGTTTTAGGATAGCTAGAAAAATTCTATAAAAGCAACAATTAATTTTCTCTTAACCAGCAGCAACAGTTAACAGCTATTTGCGTGCATATCAAACTCATCTGTCCAGCTAGCAGCAATATTTGAGCCAGCATCGTCTGTTTACCGTTGCATTTTTAAATGCAATTAAAAAATCAAAAAATCCTTCGAAAAGTGCAAAAAGCGCAACAGGTAAATTATTATTTATTTTAGCATTTTAGCATAACTACAAAGCTGCGGCATGAAAGTGCATAAAATATTCAAACAGCAAATTTATTTCATAATAATTTTCAAATTGCACAATTTCACAATTGGAGGCGGAAAGGTGGAGTGAATGCAAAATAGCAAAAATAGCTCACTGGAAAATTTGGCATCGCAAAATATCGCGTTACACTTTTTTATGTACTTTTCGCTGTTTGGTCGACGCTTAATCTAATTGAACGTGGCGCAAAAATGTGCTATTGACACGATTGGCACTTTTATATGACCCTTATATGTAATATGTCATTTTTACAGCCGGCGAAGGCATTACAGGCGTTTAATAAAAAATGATCAGCACGCCATTCGTCGTTAAGTGCGACACACTTGATTTAGACCAGATTTCTCAACAGCATTTTTTATAGTGCAGATTGTTGTAATCTAGTGTATAATCTGTATTTTTTATAAAAAATTGGAGTGTATTCGATTTATAGATTGTATTTGAGCCATTGGTTCTAAAAATGTATCATGTATAACGTGAGAAGAGCTTTGTTATTAGCTTTTTAGCTGCTTTTGGACTTTCAATTCTATAACTCTTTAGCTTTAACAGATATTAAATAAATAGAACCTAATTTTTCTTAAATCAGAACTGTAGATATAATTTGGCATTCTCCATAAATATTAATATATAATATAAGTAGTTTTCCAAATCATCCACAAACAAGTTTCCAGAACATTCAAACAATAACCAAATGAGAACACTGCTTAATTCCAAAGAAACCGATCTCTACCCTATCCGTTGAAATCGATTAATCAATTATTTATCTCAATAACCAGAGTAACCCCATGTACGTATGTCCGACCAAAAAGTGGAGAAGAAACTGCCGGCAAAGCATCGTCCCTTGATTAATTAGCTCACCGAATTTTGTGCTCCCAGAGCTTATTTGCTACTCAGATAACCGTCCAATTTGTCTAGCCGTCAATCAAAATTCGGTACACAAAGTAATTGAGCAGAAACTGTTGAATGCTAGCTTGTGAATGTTGTTTGCCCGCACATTTACATTTTAAATTTGCTGCTAATTTGATTATGAAAATACTTTTGTGTGAAAAGTGGGAAATTTTTGGGAAAATCTTTTGTTTGGTTTTCTGTTAGGATTGAAGGGAGACATAAGTATTGGATATTTGTTAGGGAGATTTAAGTGCGGGTGTCTATCAATAAGGGTGGATGCTTCAAAGAAATATATTGTTTAATTTGACCTATATATATTTTGGAAAATCTGATAAACTCCCTATGAGAATCCTGTCGAACAGTGCTGGCTGTCACCGAAAATCCGAGCGACATTTTTTGGATTTTCGCACTTATGTAGCACATTTTTGTTTACCTTTTTCTAAATTTTGTTTCTTTAATTAGAGACTTAAATAACAATTTACTAGCACAATTAAGTATGCTCATAGTATGGAAAATATGTTTAAAATAATTTAAACTTGAAAAATGTCCCGAAACTGTTCTATCAAGAGAATATATTATTTTGATACTACCTCATTTTTCTACAATATATAAGTAATATATATATTATTTTAATATTTTCTAGATAAGGATTATCGATAACAAGTTGATTAGTAAATGAATTAAGTCAATTTATATCCTGGTTTGAGAAAAATTTAATTTTTTGAAAAATTGTAAACAAAAATGTGCGAAATAGGTGCGATAATCCGTGAAAAATCGCTTGGATTGTAGCACCTTTCCTGTCAGATATTCGCACCCTGCAATCGCACCTTTTGAGCGGATTTCAGCATAGGATTGTCGCACAATATTCTCATAGGGCTGATAAATTGGTCAATCAAGTACGAAAAGGTCTTATTTTGTAGAAAACTGGTCTAATGGGTTATGACCACTGTCTCTTGGATGCTTCAAGAGTTCAAATATTATTGAACAGACTGCCTTTAAATCACTTCATAATTTCATGAAATAAATCAGAGTGTGAAATACTCTTTTTTTGGATTTTTTTTTCTTTTTAAGTGAAGATTTCTACGCTTTTATATCAAGTCTAGGCGGTATTCAATTTGCTAGAGAAGTCCCTATGGTTCTTTTCAATTACAATTTTCAACCGCTATATTTTCATTGATTTCCCAATTTACTTTGCCCAAAACCACTAAAGTTTCATAATAAAACACTTTTCTATCTCCAATTACACTTGGTTTGACCAATTTTAATCTGAAAAAAACAATATTTCTCAAAAAACTTCCGCAATGTCAACAAAACTAAAATTCCAAAGCTAACACAAAAAAATCGGAAAATTTACACCGAGAAAAATGTTCGAGAATGAATGGATTTACACTAACAAACACATATGAAACCATTCAAATTTTAATGAAAAAAGAAAATTTTTGAAGGTTCAAGATTTTCCATATTTTCTTTTACAGGATTTTTTAAACTCAATACGGAAAAAAACTCATAAGATATTTTTGAAGTATGTGGTACAGGAGAGTTCAAAAAAAACCTTGAAAATGCTGTTTCGAAAACAATACTCCTCCGTTTTGAGGAAAAGTAAAAATAACAAAATCAGACAATAGACTTTTTTAAATTTGTAGGTGAAATTTTAATAAATCAAATTAACGATATTTTACATTTTATCAGAAGCATCGTCCAATTTACGCAAAAAATTGAATTATTCACTACATTTGCATAGTTCCTCCAACTTCTAAGCTTACAACTTCACTTTCATCTTCTAGATTATGTTCATAGTTCTATGAATAATTTATTGCTCTCCCAATGTTCCAAAATTCATCATCTCTTAATTTTCTCATCTTCGTTTATTCGACAAAACAAAAATTTCCTTCAAACTTCTCTCAACCCATCACAGCCTTCCAGTTTTATTTATTTTAAATTAAACGAGTGAATTACCCAAAATGACAAACAACTCCAAGTATAAAGTATTGATCTTCATTAGCATTTAGATTGATTGAATCAGGCAAATCAATGTAGCGAGCAAATATATCTAAAACACACAAGAAATACGTACGAAAAATATATGGAGAATTTTTCCGTTGATGGTATCCCATCAAGTCGCTGCAACCTACATAAGCTATACTCTGCAAGATACATTTATATAAGATGTGTTGATGACACACAAAGCAGTAAAGCACAATCTTAACGATATGGTTATGTCTCGGCAAAGACGGTTGTCTTTATTTGCCTGCCTAAATATTCTCTTCACCAGAACCAGCTCCAGTTTGTTCATCTTACTTCAGTTTTGCCTCAGTTTGCTAGGCCGTGTGATGAAAAAAGCGGCAAGGGCTGTGCTTATTGCGGAAAAAATCATTCGAAAGCAGCAGTTTTTTGCTGTCTTGACTTTGTTTGATGTGAATGAAGCAAAAAGAATATATAAATGCTATACAACATTAAATGAAGACAGGGGTTTTGATTCCTGATTGGAACATATCGAGGGTATGAGTGGGGATTTTGGAAATTTCTATTGGGATTTTGAGGAGTGGACTTTGATTTATTGAAAATGTTTCAATGATTTGATTTGGTAAATGATTATAAAACCAATAAATATGAAATTGGATTTGAATGAAAACCGTTCCAAATAATTGATAGAATTTAGTATTTTCTGTAAATTTTACTTTACTTGAATTGCCAATTTTGAATGACACATTTGGCACAAAGCTTCTTTTGAATAAAAATTTAATATAGATCTACCACAATTTATATGATCGCCATTGCAAGTCAAGTTTTATTCTTCGAATTTACAATTTTATTAATATAAATCTGTAGAATCCATTCAAGTGTGCATGAAAACCCAAACACAAAAACAAAAACCTGAACTGCTAACAAAATTCTCGAAATCCCATCCACTTCAGTGAGTCCATCTGACCTTGCCCCGCTCCCGCACCATCAATTTATCATAATAATTTGAGGATAATGTAAACAACATAATTCCCATATAAATATCTCATGTTGCCTTCGCTCAGCGCTATCCAAATTCATTGTGTGCTTGTCTCACCCCTGCCCTACATATTTTTCACCTTTTAAACGAAAATCTATAACATTATGGATTTTTTGGAATTCTGTATTATATTTTTTTCGGTTCAGCTTTTTCGGCTGTGTGTTTTTTCGCTGCTGCTCTCCTTAATTCACGATTTTCTTATTTTTCTTCGTTTTTCATTCACCAAAAAAGCCAGCAAATGCTGTGTACTGAAAGCTTTCGGCTGTGTGTTGTTGTTGGGGGTTGTGCATTATGTATTATTATTATTTAAAAATTATTTGGAATCGTAATATATACATAAACAAGAGTAGATAGTGGACTAGAGACACTGTCGACATAGAATGACGAGCATTCTCAATGATTACTGATATTGCCGCTTTTATTTATTGAAAATTTATTTGTTTTATTGAAAGCTTTTTTATCCAAATAAGTAAGCAATTTTTCAACTCAAAATTTTATTGAAATGTCAAGTAAAGAACTGAATTATTTATAAAAATTCCATAGCACTGGTGGAATCGTAAAAAAATCCCTTAACCATTACGGACAGCCAACTCTTCCTCCATTTCTCCGTCCGCCTCAATCCCCAAATGATATACATTCTTTATTAGTTCTTTTTTGCCGTGTTTGCCTCTGCATTCGAAGTTTTGATCCCATGCCTAATTAGGACGTACCGTCAGCATTACGACACATTGTCAAATCAAGCGATAACCTCGCAATCCGAATCGATCATTGATTATTTCTGACGATGTACACAAATATTTAGCGTATAATCAAGTATAATGTAGATGAGTTGTTGTTGTTTGCCGGTGATTATACAGAATGTACATAAAATATATTATATAGCACACAAGATATACTCTTTCGTTGACTGTATCGCAAGAACTGTTCCAAGTCATTTAAATATCATTATAAAATAAATATCGGCGTGATGAAATCTCTCGGTGCTCCATGCAGTAATAAAATCAAACGAATATCAATACGTTGGAGCCAAACACTTGAAAGCAGCAAAGCAGAGTTCGATATCGTAAATTGAACTAATATTCGACTGAAGGGGTGATCCGGCAATATTATCTTTGGCATTGTATAAAATTACCGAAATGTGAGCAGTACAACATTGATTTGGCTAGTTTAGAGATTATTAGTTGGATTTTGTGCAAGGGTTTTATTGAAAAGGAGCTCTTTAGAGCCAAATTACTTTTAAAAAACCCATGAAAGGAATTTTTGGCATGTTTTTGAAATATCATTTCATGAAATTGAGATCTTATAGAATTTTATAAGAATTTTGAGCTTTATGGAAAAGGTCTTGAAAATATTTGATGTAGAAAAGTCAAGCTTGAAAAAGTAAATAATTTTTCATGAAAATGCTTTTTTATCAATAAACACTTTAAATTTGACTTCTTCAATGTATTACTGATCATAATTCGATTTTTACATTAGTTGATTCTCTTTAATTCCAAGAGTAGCTTCACGTTTTAATCAGAGATTTGCTACAATTGGAGCATGAAAAGTTGCTTCCATATAATATTCAACATTTCTATTTATGTTCACTGGTTTTTGTATCTCTAATATTCGCAAATAACTCTTTTATTTTTTGCAGTTCTGCAGTATATAATATGCAATACAAAACTCAGTAGTAATTATACTTAAAAAACATAGAAAACAAACAGCAGCATCCACAAGCGAAATTTCCGCTGATCTTCCGTCAAGCAGTTGAGAGCCCCAGTCAATTTGTCTCGTTGTCTCACCTGTTTTCTGCAATTTTAGCTCAAAAATACATTTTGCAAGAAAGTAGCTCAGAAATTTATCAGGAAGAGCTTTCGCTATAATTTGCTATAATGTTTTTAACGATTTCAGCCTAATTGTTGTGAGAGGCAAATTTGAACTTTAACAGCCGGCGCACGAGCTCAGGATCATCCTCTTTTTCGGATCAAATTCGAATCAAATTCGGATCAAATTCGGATCAACGATTTGATCCGTATTTGATCCGAATTTGATCCGAATTTGATCCGACTTTGATCCCGTGGGATTTTGTATGGGAAATAGAAGAATGGGAAAAAAGATGATCTTTTTCAGCGCACGAGCTACTTTTTTTCACTAAAAAGATGATCTTTTGGCATCAAAATTTGATCCTGCTATATGGTAGATCAAATTCCGGGTCAAGTCGAAAATGTATGAAAATTTCAGCAAATTTTGGATATTTTAGAAGAAAAAAAAGTTATTATGAAAAATATTCAAAATATTTAATTGAAATTTAATGTTGGAAATTCAAATTTCCAAAAAAATAAAATTATTATGAAATTTTTCGAATAATTCAAAGTGAATATAAAAAAAAAAATTTTATCAAAAAAATTGAAGTACGGATGATGATGTTCTATTACAAAAATTTTTGAGTTTAATTTTAAAATTTGTATCGATTTGTGGAAAAAATAGATAGTCACACCAAAATTCCTGATACCAAAATGTTCCATATCAACCCTAGTTTGAATATGAAACTAGTAGAGTTGGGTCTATCAGCTGAGCAAAATTGTTAAGAATTATGAGTTGAAAATAGACCATGGTCAGGAGTGGGTGCTCCACCAGCTGGTGGGAGGATCTGGTGGCTCCAGACACTTTTTTTGGAAAAATGTTCAGAATAATGTCATTCGTTAAGAAAAACATCAATTTCATGTTTTGGAAGATGGAACCACAACCTGACCAGGAGTATTTCTACCAGATCTTAAGAGAAATATAAGTAATACATTTTTTCATCGAGCATAAATGGGGTCGAGAGATAACTGAAAATATGCCACTATAGTTCTATAGATCTCTGTATTACCGACTTCCAAAAAAATCGCTTTCTAAACATATTTGCCAGCTGGCAGTTTTTTCCTCCCATATTTTGTTTAGTCTTGCAAATATTGAATTTTTTTTGAATTTTTTTAAAATTAATTAAAAAAAATATAGACTGTATTTGGAAAGAAGTAAGCAAACATATCAACGGAGTTTAGATAGTTGATACAAATTAACAAAAATTACAGTTTCATCTTTAATTATTTTTAATTTTTAATTTAAGTTCGGAAGATTGTTCTGTTACCGTTTGAGCCAACGAAAAAATCGTGTTAACCAATAAAGCAATGAGGATAGCACAATGGGCCGCATTTGGCCTCCGCGCTCGGACTCCACGGAGTTCCCTCATCAATAATTAATCTAATCTAATCTAATAAAGCAATATTCAGGAATCTTAACTAAATTAATCACCATCCAATCCATCTGAGCTGGTGCTGGACCCAATCTTAATAAAAATATTTGCTTTAAATATTCATCTTCATAATTAAAAATTCTTAAAACAGCTTGAGAAAAAACTTACAAGACATGAGATTCAACACATAATTTCACTGATTTTTTCTGATTTATCTGAAATTTCATGAAAAGTCATCATTTCTTCTCCAACTGACCAAGTGGTTCCAGATTTCAAAATAATCTATATTAAGCTCATCATCTTGTGCATTTTTGCTTAAGACATCAAAGCTCCATCTCAATTTTTCATACTTTTTTCTTTTGATATTTCCCATATATTTTCTCAATGTTATTGTTTTTTTTCAGCATATTTTGCAATTTTGCATGCAATTTATCTGTCAAATCGCGGGGCTAAAGATTTAGGGTTGTGTTGGGACAAAAAAAGATGATCCTTTTGAATAGTTGATCCTACTGAAAATTTGAGCTCGTGCGGTGGATCAGATCAACTTATTTGATCCCGGATCAACTTGATCCGAATTTGATCCGGAGCTCGTGCGCCGGCTGTAAGAGAAGTTTTTATGATTATTTCACAAGTCGTTAAGAATCATTTAGCAGGCAAGAAACATTTTATGAAAATGTTTGGGAATGTAGGCGCCAGTTTTTATGGTTAGAAGTTATTTTTTCAGATTTATTGTTTTATGGGTTCATAATTATTATTCACAGGTCCTCAGTAATATTAAAATTTTAAATTAATTTTAAATTAATAATTGTAAAACCACTTCAGGTCATTTCCAATAACACAAGTTCTATAATTGTGTCTAAGCTTATCTACCTTTCTTTAATCCTTAATCCAATAAAATACGATATCCTCAATAAACAGTAACTTTAAATAAACAAAAAAGCACGAAAATACGCTTTAATTTTGTTCATCCACGCAATATTTGCATATAAAAGAGTATCAATTTGATTGACATTTCAAATTTCATCAACACTTGAGCACTTGCTCGTGCCAGAGAGATATCAACATAAAAGCACATTTGAAACATTCGCATACAAAAACAAATTCATTTTGCCATAAGGATAATTGAAAACTGAAATTTTTCGCTCCACATTGTCGACGAGAAAAATTCAAGTGTGCATGAATCACTGAATCACGGTGTGTATTAAAAACCTAATAAAATTGCAACTGGCTCAAAAAATGAACACAGAAAATCAATAATAATATTATCTACACAAAACACATTAAAGTACTTGTATATTATGTCGGACAGGGGTTGTAGATGATCTTTTTATGTGTTAAACACTTTAGAGATTAAACATTGTACTATGCACCTTATATTGTTCGGAAAACGAATGCTTCAATTTCCCTGCAAATATCTAGTACTTGAATGTTTCAACTTATAAAAAAGATCAAAGAGAGGACTTTGTGAGGATATCCTCTTATTCTATCAGCTCCTTGTAAATTAAGTGCAAAAACACTGAGGTGCTCAAGTTGTGTATATCTTCACAATAAGTGTAGTGGAAACAGTTTATTGATTTTGCCTATCTGAATCTCGCAACATTAAACAACAATCTGAAATTATGGCGATATTATTCTTCCTCTATTTTAATAAATATTTAATAAATAAAAGCATGCATTACTATATTTAGACAATTTATTGTCTTTGCAGAATGTGGACGTGAATTCCCAATTTTTGTTGTAGTCAGTGCACATTTCGATATATTTTAGCCTGCATAGGCAATGTAGCAGTATATGGCATGATGCTTTATGGCAACTTATCATTGTTGGTGGAAGTTTTATGCTCAACATCCATTTTTTATTGGTTTGGGGAAATGAGGATGAAGCATTGCTGTATTGAATGAATGTGGGATTAAAGTGCAGTTGAGTTATGTACTCAAGTACCTGAATTTTGGTTGAGTAGTTTTTTATAACCATTCTTCCTATTTCAGTGTTTAATAACTTTTATATATCGTTATTTTTAAACTATAATCATTAAAAAATTTAAATAAAAACAATCCATCATTCCATATCCTTTTTTATGTAAATTATCTCCAAAAACTTTTAAAAATTGACCCATATACAAATCACCGAAACCAAATATAACCACCAAAATCACCGAATTCTCACCGAATTTCATAAAAATGACGTGCCGGAAGTTTTAGGATTTTTGCCTTAAGCGCTCATAATTGTGTCTAACACATTTCAGAGAGCCCCAAAGAACAAAAACAAAATTGCCGAATATATATATATGAAGGACGTGTCGCTTTGCTGAGCTATGCCTGATGTTTGGTTTTTGGGGCAGCCCTTATAATTGAAATGGTTTAACATGCAAATTTCGAGAATTAATATTAATGAATGGAATTAATCCATAAACTCGTAAATTCATATTTCGTGTCATTTTTAAATTTTTTGTTTTGTTTGGGTACATACATTTTTAAAGGGAGTTATTTGGGTGGGTGATGTATTGGGATGGTTTTACAGTTTTACTGATATTTATATCTTAGCTGAATTTCCGCAATATTAAAGTTATTAAAATAGAAAACATATTTAAAAAAGTTAAATTCCCAAATTTCCCATCTCATGTAAATCAACTGTCACTTTCTCTACAAAAGCTCACCATGAGCATTTCATTCAGTTTATTGTGGCAATGATTTTTTTTCATTGCTTTTGGCATATTCATTTTCCATTCATTTGCAATTGGAGAGAGCTTTCCGAGCATCGCACGTATATATGCATTTCTCATGTCCTTTTTATGTAATTTCAATGTATTTTTACTCTTTCTGTAATTCAGAACTGAAAAGATTCAAGAAAATTAAGAAGAACGGAAGAATTCAGCAAAGAGACTGCAAGAAAACTATAAAACAAGAAAATCTGGCTACCATCTCTTTCAATTTATAGAAAAAATCCATCTGAACAACTCCAATTAAAGGCATGCTTTAAGTTTCTTTCCGTTTGACGCTGCAAAAAACACGAATATAGCAGAAATCTTGAGAAAAGCTCGAAAAATACAGTCATAAAAGAATCGGGCGAATCTTGGCACAGAGTTCCACTAACGTAGAATAAAGTTGAATATTTTCTTTTATGTAAATTGTGATCTAATTCTTTCTGCCACGGGTTTCTGCTCATCATAAATGGCAAAATATCAAAAAATAGTGAAATAAGGAAAATCCACCTTACTCATCTTTTCTGCATACTTTTCGAGTGAAATCCTTAGAACAAATGGTTTATTAATGTCTTTGACTTTAAGTTGTGAATGAGTGCACAAAACTTCTGCTGTGAGCCCTTTAAAAGTGGTTAAACAATGTTTAACATTGAGTTGATGTGAGTTGAAATGAGTCAAAAAGTGCTCAATTGAGGTGTTTGGGAAATAAAAGATATTTTATGGTACAACAACCAAAATCAATAAAATTTATTTACCCTTATTTTTTTACATTTCAGGGTACGGGTAGACTATCAAAAAATACTCAAGTTTTTAATGCAGGGATTTGGATAATGTGGAGTTTTGGTTCATAAAATACATTTTCAAGGTTTGGTTTCATATGGCTATTTTTTTTAAGTTCATTTATGCCAAAATTATATAAAAATTTATCATACAGAATTGTCTTTAAAATATATTCTATTTCATTGAGACAAAAATTTTAATTACTAATATCTTATTAATTAATTAATGTCTTTATAAAGTATTATAAGCCTAGTGAGTCCTTGAAAATGAAATTTAGCAACTAATTATTTATTCCCACATATTATAATAATTTGGAATCACCATATTCCAACCGCAAATTCCCTTTCACTGCAAAGTAAGTAAGTACCGCAATCCAGCACACTAATCAATTAGAAGCATAATAATAGTATACATACAATAAACTGCCTCCAATAATAATAATCCGGATTTAAAAATACCCGCAAGCAGCCGAGAAAAACAGTCAACTACATAGTCAAGCTAATACCACATTCATAAAAACATAAATGATTTTTTCACGCAACCGAAAATATCAGAGACATGAATCAAATTTATATTTATGTTACAAATGTGTGTGTTTACAGTAATTAAAAACTTTATTTAAAAAAAAATATAAATAAAGTATTTATTTAAACAAATTACTTTATACATCAAAACTATTCGCATTTAATAGATATCTAACATCTACATCCGACCCAACCGTGATCACTGGAAAATACAAGAAAAAGCCAAAAACATAGAGGAAAATTCGGAGAAAATGTTCAGGGAAATAGTGAACTACTGGAAATAAAGCACAAACGAAGAGTATACAGAAATACATCAAAATCGAATAAAAAACCAAGCAGAACAGGCGAGCAAGTTGTTTCCAAGTTAATATGTAAATGTGCTTGAAATGGTTGGAAGAAGTAATCACAACTTCATAACACTGCCCACAACTCCTCAACTGCGGTTATCTGGAGGCATATTTTATGGTGAACGGCCAATGCCGCAAATATTAATAAATAGGTAATATATTAAATTATTAACAATCAATATTATGATTACAATATTTTCCACATTTCAGTCGCCTCCGAAATATCCACAAAATAGAACCGAAAGGAACATTCTGTCATCGAAATTTTCGTGTTTTTTGAGCTCTTTCTAATTTTCTTCGAATTTTACTCGAGTTTTCAACAATCCCCAAAAAGTATTTAAGTCAAATCGATATTTTTAGCATATTAATTAATCATGTGGAGTTGACTGTCGCTTGACTGTGGTACTGTTCTGAATGTTGTTAATGGAGTTCAGCTTTTTTGGTGAGGGGTTAGCGAGGGGAAGGTTAGTAATGAATATTTTATTTCTTTTTTCGTGATGCAGTTTCAAATTAATGTATGTCGTTTATTAGCTTGCCTTCACTCCTGACTACTGCTCTTTTTTTACAAATTTGTTAATTGTACGTACAAGCTTAAAAACCTTTAAAGATCATCATGTTTTAATATTACACCCTCAACTTATTTTATAAATGGGTTAATCCTTACTACAATTTCCCGGGAATAACAGAATACTCCTGAATTCCATGTTTTATTAAGTTTTCCAATAATTACTCCGGAAATCAAATTATAAACGCCATAAAGGTGAGTGCCATAAACTTTCTAAATAAAGCTTTTCCCCTGTTTCCCACATGACTCTGTATATTTAACCCTTTTTTAGCTCACCATAAACTCATTTCGCATTATTTCGCCATTATATCATTTTTTATGACTCTTTTTCATATTTTACACATTTTTTGACATTTTCCCGACACGAACCAAATTTTTTCAATTTTTCATACGTTAATTGCTCAATTGCCAGAGTATCAAAAAATCCTGTAATTCCCCCATCGACATATTTGTGCATGAATCCATCAAGTGTGGTTTATTCACTTTAAATGAGATAAAATTCAATAATCTGTCTATTCTCCTGCTTTAAGACACAAAGAGCTTACAAGTCATCAGAAAATCGGATGCTGCTAGCCACTGGGCATTACCGAAAGCGCAATAGTTTCCTAATTGATCCAATTATAATTATTTAGTCACAACACCCATGTTGTGTTGCTAGCTTCCCATCTATGTATTCCTTCCTCAATTCTCATGCATTCTAGACTTCAGCCCTTTTTAGTTTTTACTTCGGCAACAAAAAGTTGTGAAGTCTTGGTTTCATCCAAACTTTTTTTTTTTTTTTTTTCTTATTTTTGCCTAAAACGAACAAATTTTTGGTCTAGAGCCCGAAATTTTGAGTCCTTGCAAAATGTCAGTCCGTGTTCTGTTATCTCGTGGGGCGTATTTCGTGTGTTGAGCTTGTAACTCTTGAACCGAACTATTGATTCCAATAAAACACAGGACTTAAGAGTTGTAGGCCAACAGTACCTCAGCAAATTTTTTTGGACTAGATTTAACAGCGCCATCTAGTACCTGTAGTGCAAACTACAATATTACCATACAAAAATTTTTTTTTTCCTGAGAATATTTTATAACATCTGAATATGCAAAACCATTGTATTTGTCTCAAAACGATCAATTTCTGAAGGTTTTTTTGAAAATTTTGTACTATGGCCAAGTTGTCATGCATATACAAAAATTTTGTTTTTGACCTTCTGTATTCGTAATCTTCGAACTCATCTGACCGATTTATCTCAAATTTTCAGAATAAGCTTTTTTTAACCATAAGACGGTCGCATTTGTTAATTCATGAAAATCCAACAACACCAATCTTCAATACAAATTTTTTTTTTCCTGAGAATATTTTATAATATCTGAATATGCAAAAACATTGTATTTGTCTCAAAACGATCAATTCATTAAGGTTTTTTGAAAATTTTATACCATGACCAAGTTGACATGCCTTCAAAAAACAATATTCTAAACTCTGGTAAACGGTTTCTCAGACTGCATCAAACCGATTGATTTCATACTTTCGGAATAAGTTTTGTTAGACCACGCGCAGGTCGGAAAGAACGATTTTTGGGATCAAGCAACTGCTTCAAGTACTTGCCATGCAAATTTGATATTTTTTGTGTTTCTGCAAAAATCTAAATAACTGTTGCAAAAAATATTAATTTTTTTTTTGAATTTTGTATGAAACCAAGTTTTACATGTTTTTTGTTAAAAAACTACCAACTCAAGTCGATCAAAAAGTGGTAAAATTTGATTCAACAGAATTATCAGCAATAATGCACAATATTCCCGCTCGGCGCTCTGATCGGATATTTATATTTTGATTACGTATTTTTGAATTTCCTAGAATTTTATCGCTTCATTGAAATGAATCATTCTAATGAAACATAGGTATTATGTTGCCGAAGTGCCTGCTAAAGCTTCAGCTTTTCCGATTTTTTTTTTCTATGTTTCGGAATCGGAAACTTTTTGTAATGTAATTTTATTTGCCAACATTGCAGATTGCACAATTTTCAATAGTTTTTTTATTCATCCCGTTTTATGGGGTAGATTTGTTGGATTTTTTTGTTGGTGCGACGAAGTAAGGCATAATACGCGGTAGTTGTGAATTCAGTAGAATCGAATCCTTTCTATCAATTTGGAAAAATGAACTTTTGTGGAAAGCTTTTTTGATGACTAAAATTCTCCAATCAAAGGTCTAATGCATACAGTTTTGAAGCAAATTAGTACATTTTAGACAAATAAATAATATTATTTTAAATTTTTGTGAAGCTTTTTCTTAAAAAAATCTTTAAAGGGCAAAATTTTATTTCATAACCCACATCTTTTTAAAAATTTCTAAATAATCCATACGAAAAGCTCATTCAGCCCTTTGGCCCCAAATTCATCACGAGCTTTCCGAAATTTTTTCATGCGACTTTATCCTTTCGCTGTTGTTGTATTACGAAATTATTATATGTGATCTCGTATAAATATCGCATTGTGTTCTCCCTATAGAAATACTCTTTTTTATCTGCTTTTTTAATTAAATTACACTGAATGAACACAAAACTATAAATGGCTGGCTACGAAAAAATTATTGATTCAGCCGGATTATGGACCAGCAAAAACAAATCGATTAACGAAGTTTTTGTCGGCGCGGCCCATCATTATAAAGTGAAATTAATGAATCAGACGTATAATTTAATTAATTTTGATAATTATGGCTGAAACACTTTTAATCCCATAAGTGATGGTATTAAGGCAGTTTTTGGCAGTCGGGTGCTATGTTGCATGTATTGAGGAAAATTGATTTGACCCAGATCGATGCCGTATTGCCCGCAAAAAGCCAGAGAGCTCTATATGAATATTCTTCGGTGCAATCACGGAATATTAAAAGATTAATAGAACAGGTTGAACGTTGTCCAAAAATTTAATTTCGAAAATACTGTTCATTTTGATTATCGATGGAAACTGCCAAGAATATAATGCTCTGAGTAGGTGATTTTGGAATTTTGAAATCGCACTTTTGATTGTTTTTTCTTGTTATAGGTCACTGTTTTAGTTATTGAAAAGCTTTCATAAGTTAACTGCCATTCACGGTTTAAAGTTTATTGTTCAAATAAACATTATAGATAATTGAAATCAAATGTATAATCGAAAAAAAAATTATAAAACACTTTTTTGATAAACAAATATCAAGCCATTTTGAAATTCAAATTTTACATTTTACTACAAGTCATGCAAATCAAACAAAAGTGCAATCAAATATGGCTGGTCACAGTTTAAAATAATTATATAAAATTCTATTGTTTTGACTTTCTTTCAATTATGTTATTATCATGAAAATGTATTAATCAATCAAGGGCCATTAAATCAAGAATAATAATCATCAGACGGTATTATCTACAATTACTTCCATACACAGAGTAGTAGTGTTTGGGACAAAAGTAAAAAATCAACAGCTAAATAAATTGGAATTTTGTGATACGCTTCAAAACAATTGTGATTTTAATTACTTTTGACCACAATTTGAAAATTATGTAGCTTTTAAAGCCGTGCGTATATTTTGTATATATCTGTACTTTCTATCTTCTCATAATCCCAATAGTATATTAATTGATAGTGCTCTGTCTAGCTTTGAAGCTCCATTCATAAATGTGTAAATCACACTCTGCAATCGAAAAAAGCAAATGCAGTCAATCAAATTGAAAAGTTCTGACAAATTTTGAAATAGGAACAATAGTATTCGCTATACAGTTTTTGCATTGTTTTTATTACTGTTTTATTGGCTCTATAGAGATTTGCACCTCGAAAAAAGCTTTGAAAGCAGTTTTCCCAATTTTAATTTTAATTCCGACACGTAATTGAATGAAAACTTATTTTAGATTACAATCGTAGATATGTATAGTTTTATTTGAGAATATAATGTTTATTTTCGATAGTTTATTTTACAGTCACCCTCCATTCGATAAAAACTAAGTTTAGACTGGTGTTTTATTTGTTGAAGATGGCGAAAAGTTTTGACTTTTAGAATGAAAATAAGATTTGAATTCTTATCTTTTATATACCAAAGATTGTTTATAAAAGAATTAGCAAAATATTCGAGGGTGACCTACATTTTAATCCCAATTTCATGTCATCACCCAAGCTTTTTAATTAACATTTTAAAATTTGAGGAATAATCTACTTGCTAAATAACACAATAAAAAATAATACCTTAATCCCTTCCGTCACTCAAGCCTATCAAAATTCTTTCATACTACAAGAGCAGCCCAATTATCGTATTCCCATTCCTAAATGAATGATATTATGTCTAATTCCACATTTCATATTTTCATTAAAAGCCTTTGTTGTTGGAGCTGTTGTGCTTTTTGGAGAAAAAAGTTTTCCTTTTTATTGGAAAACAGCTATGTTCGGGCAAAAAGGCGAAAAGCACAATAAACAAAAGGCGAATGAATTTCACACACAACAATCGATTCAAAAAAATATTCAATTTTTATTGATTTTTTATTCGTTTCATCCTTTTGTGTGCTGTGGGCTCCAACTGTTTATTATCTTATGCAACTTTTATTATCAAATATTGATTGATTTGTTGGAAGACAGCAGACTACTCTGAGGCAAATTGCAAACGGAACCAACAGTAAGTGGTTATTGGTGGAAGATGCCTTGAGTCAGCAAGTCGAGCTAAAATATGGTAGCATCAAGGCGTTCAGCATCCGGAGGGCCATTAAATGTTTAAATGCTTGACAACAGCTATAACACTGTCAGATAGCTCTCTTATCACCGCTTGCTATATTGAAAATTATTGAATAATTTGCAAAAAAGTTGTCGGAATTTTGATGTTCAAAATGGTACTGGTTGATTTTATCACAGTATTTTTATCGTCGATGCAAAATAAATAATTGATACTATCATCGGAAAAGGAAGAAAATCATATATTTTTCGTCTATATATAATCCAAAATTAGCATTTTGATCCCACGACAAAATGAAAGGCGATTATAATTCCGTGCATCATTTCAAAAATGTTTACGAACTTTGCTATGAACAGTTCAACTTTCAAGTGCTGCACAAGCGTTTAATGATTAAATCATTTAGATTTTCTAGTTGCCAACATCGAGAAACCCCAGAAATTTGCGGATTTAATACATATTTTCGCAAAAGTTGCACAACAAAACTCA
Source organism: Parochlus steinenii (assembly GCA_038502155.1). Taxonomy (NCBI): domain Eukaryota; kingdom Metazoa; phylum Arthropoda; class Insecta; order Diptera; family Chironomidae; genus Parochlus; species Parochlus steinenii. The sequence continues at coordinate 1,909,532 of JAXCIN010000048.1, read as the reverse complement.
CGGGAAGCTTTTTGTTTGATATTTCGGTTTTCAGATTTTAGCTGCTCAATGTTTTTAGTCGGATTAGTTTGAAAGCATTTTTGGAAATGTTTTGAGCATTTTTTATGAAAATTATTTTGAATCGTTGAGATCTGCAAAAAATTGCAAAAAGTGAGCTTAGTCAGCACAACAACTGCACAACAGCACAAATAATCGAAAACAAAAACAATTTTGGATCGTTTTGTTGCTGAAAATTCAGTTTTAAATACAGAAACATCTAGTTAAAAATACTGTACAGTACTCAGGACAGAGATATAAGAAGAAAATTCCATTTAGATTTCCAGAAAATGGAATTTTTAAATGTTCAATAAATTGGAGGGGAATAGGCTCTTATACTTAAAAGATAGAAATAAATAATGCGATATTAAATATATAAACAAGTAATAAAGTAGTGGATAAAATTGTTAGTTAGAAAAGATCTTATGAGCTTTTTCAAGCTTTTTTAGTAAGTTAAATATTAGTGAAGTAGATATTTCTATAGATATGTTTTCGATAAAACATTCAACATTTTCTAGAATTGATTATGTAATATGAGTCATCAAACACAACAGCCAATATTGTTATCTCAAAACTCCGATTGCTTAAAACCAACAATAGCACGTGTCCTTTTAAAGCCATCCAAAACCTACACAATGATCATCTTTTCATCAGAAAACTGAAGCCAAACGAGAATCAACAACGTTACGGAGTCGAGCGCATTAAATAAACTTTATTTCCCCAACAATCTATGGAGAGCGATTTTTCGCAAATTAATGAAAAATAAAATTAGAGAAAAAGCGAAAAAATTGCAAAAAATCGACGAAAAATGCCGAAAAAAAGCGGAAAATTGTTTTTTTACTGTGCCTTCCACATTGCATATCTAACAGTTGTTCCGCCAAAGAATTTTTATCTCATCAGAATATCAAAAAAGCATATTTTATTTGCAGTTTTCTTTCTGGCTGGCTCTCACAAGAATTATGGTGGCACACAATTTGGGTGTATACATTTGTGCTGTGTATGCATTACATATAATATAGCAGCGCGATATAGAGGAGTTGAAACAGATCTCTACTTGGAATGTTTAGGAATGCATCCAGGGAGCGACTGCTTGCATTTTGTGTACAAGGCTATAAATTGCACTAACAAAATACATATAAAGCTTACATAAAGTTTTACACAGAAGTTTATTTAGTTTTTGTATTTAAGAAACATTGGAAAAAGACACAATAAAAATTAAAATGACAATACGGTTTTGCTTTGTTCAAAACAAATTTATACCAAAAATCACATGGTAAATAAACATATCAATACCACCCACCATGATAAACAATCATTCTTCCAACAATTTCCTGAAATTTTAGCTGCATTCACCATTTACAACTAAATACATTAAAGTAAAACAGCCCCACAACATTCTCTAAACGTACCATGTGAGCAAGGCAAATAAATTCGCTTTTTCAGCTTTTTAAATGTTTTGGCCACTGCAGTTGAACAACAGTTGATTCCACAAAACGAAAGCATAGAAAAAGCTGCAAAACTGAATAAAAAATACTTAATGCAGCTTTATTGTGTTGGAGCATATCACCAAAAATATAACTTCTTATGCCCGTATTGTGTGTACTTTTTGTATTCCGTTCCGACCGTTTTAATGTTAGGCACATTCAACACCCAGCTCCCGACAATAATTTCTCTATTTGCTCTGAACTGCCTTTAGGTGCCTTTTCTACTACAGAGTGCTTGAAAGTGCCTCTAGTTGTACACCAGAAACACTGCTTAGTTCACACAATAGGCAGGCCAACTGGTTAAATACTTCATAAAAACTGAAAGTAAATCAATTACACTGTATTTGCACTCTTCAAATGTTCCTCTGTTTTTCAGTATTTTCAGTTTCTCCACCCCTTTAGTGGCTTTAGTTGTTAAGAGCTGTTGTTGCTTGGCTAATTTTTCCACATTAGCCGTTTGTGTGTTTGCTTTTTGTTCAAACGAAATCATTTTTGAACAAACTTGCTATGTGTGACTTGAATGAATTAATAATTGGAATTATGCCTTTTTGTAACAAAACGAATATGAGTATAAGCTATTTTAAGGAATCGATAGAAAAACAAAAATATAAACAAATAAGCTTTGAAAATCGGATATTTTGGACAACTGTATAGGAAGTTTTGATGGTTAGCGTGGTACTAAAAGTTGTTTTGAATTAACTTTGGATGATTTATTTCTACTGCTGTTTACATAACATTTTCTAACCCTCCAGATTCATATAACACAATAGGTCGATACTTTACCAATTTATCAATGGTTGATAAAAATTAAATGAAAAGGATCATCTCGTAAGAATCAGATCTTTAAACAATAATATAAACAAAACCTTTAAATTTCCTCCGAGAAGTTATGCATTTTAGCTTTAGCGCAACAAATTATGCAAAATGTTCTTTTTATTTCTACTTTTATCCATAATTTCAAACCAAATTTCAGCCTTAAAACTGCAAAAACTGCAATAGTGCCAATAACACCAATTAAACCAAATTTATTATGTTAATTGAAAAATGATTTAGCTTAAACGTTATATCGTTATACACTTTAGTTCTAGTGTTTTATGTTTTCTTCAAAGGTATACTCCGAAAAGTCAGGAAAAACTTGTGAAAACTGCAAACTTTTGTCGCAGATTATAGAACGACATGCAAAGTCGATTAATTTAATTTTGTTTCGCTTTTATTTAAATTTGAATAAAATATTCTGCCTCAACATTATTATGTTATGCACAAAATTATTTGAGAATATTTTAAATTGTTGTTGGATGCGTGATAAATTCACCAATATTTAAATACTTTTCGGAGTTTTTTGATTGTACCCAAATTGGTTCAATTAAGAAAAATAAAAATTCTGTCACACATTACACAATACCACTGAGCCAACGAATTGCGGTATAGTTGATAAAATAAATGAAAGAGCGGTGCTTCATCCCAATTACAGTTTACACATCCCGTAAATCCTTTTAACCAGTCAAAACTTTTGTTTTTCAGCAGAACAAATACCACCACAATTCGCCAAAAGAGTTTTTTGTTGCCTGTTTCTTTTTTACAAACACAACAGACGAGCTTGCAAAACTGAGATGTATATGGAAAATGAGGAAAATGCGAGGAAAATGGCAATGATATGCGGACAAGGTTCCAGAGTGCCGGAATGCCTCGGAAATGTCGGCGGAGACACAAAGTGACTATGCTGGTGGCAGTACAAGCTGACATGAAACATTCTGCGGGAAGCTCGAGAAACTCCCAACTAGCACCCATAACTCATGAGCTCTGTATACATAATTTTTCATTGACAAATATTTCCTGCCTTGCGTACAGATGTGGTGATTTTTTGCGTGAATAAATCAGACCAGCTGATTAATCTTTTATGTTTATCAGTGGTTTATTGCATCAATTAGAAAATACTGCACTTTTGAACCCACTTTTTATGATTTTCTTACATAAGTTTATTCATTCTCCAGTCGAATTCGATATTTTCTATAAACTTTATAGATTACTTAATCAAATTTATTGCAGTAATAACGCAAACCAAACTATTAAACGATTCAAAATTCCCTGATTTCAGGAGGAAAATTTCTGAAAAAGACGCTGAATGAGTAGTCTCTATAATGAAGACACTGGCGCATAGCGTATATAACACAATTTCTATAAAATTCCTTTGGGTAAACTCCCATCGCCGACCAGAATCCTTAAAATATTTAAATTATGCAACTGCAGCCACTATTCCAGAAAGCAGAAACTACGCCAGAAATTCCCCAGAAATAAAATAAAGAATTGTGATGCATGAAAATATTATTCAATCGCTACAATAGCGAAGGATTCTTTACAGCACACACGGGTGCTGGGCGCGAGAGTGTATGAGGGTGGAAAAGGGACGACACGCGATTATAAAAGATATTGGTCTCACTTTGAACGTGACATAAGCCCACGGAGAAGTTTATTAATTCTGGCATTTGTCTTAGTATCTCCTCGGTCACTAAGTGCACGCCGCGATGCTGTGGCCTCAGGTTGATTTTGCGCTGGAACCAGGCCGAACCGATCTGGAGGGTGCCTGTGCCGCCACCACTACCTCCTCCACGATGATTAGTAGATGAAGCCATGCCACTTTCATGTAATAATTGCGGGTGACACCTCAAAACTGCTGCTAATCCACTGCAGTCAGGCTAAGGGGGTGTGTGGGGGCTAATTAATCAACTGCCACCACATTTAACATATTTGCATTAATATTTTATTTTCCGTCGATTTTCCACTGTGCACTGGAATTTTGCTTGTGCTTATTGGATTTTCTTCTTTTTTTGCTGTAGGCCTTTTTGCCTTTTTTTTCAGCGAGAAAACGCACACGGAAAATTATATGTGGCCTTTGCAACACACCAGGATAGATAAGAGAACACAACACTATCTAGCACTGAAGCTGACACACAATACTAGGCTCCTTTTTACTAATTGGTACTTCATTTTGCCACTTTTTGCCACCACTGATAGATTTTCTTCATCACTATTTTCTTCCTATATGATTTTTCTTTTTTTTTGCTAGAAAATTTGTTGGCCTCTGCCGATTTGAATCTTAGTTGCACAACAATTCCCGAAGGGCTGACCGTATATCCTTTGTGCCCTAGCGCATTCACCGATTCAATCGGATCCACTAACAGTGTTTAGTGAGTGGGCCAATAGGAATTTTAGCAATTAATTGCATTTAGGATCGTTATCAACGCGATTTTCGTGCTACTTTCCACTTGGATCCACCACTTGTCCACTAATCACCACTTATCAACGTTGGCCAGCTCCTGCAAGGCACCAGTTCTTTAATTTTCCGGGAACTCTTACTACTAATGTGAAACGTTGGTCGAAATTCAGCTCTTGCCACTGGTCGAAATTCAACATCACCCAACTGATCGAAACTCTTTCAGTATTGTACACGTATAACACGTAAAGCTATGCTAAACAGCATAATATGTAATCAAAAAAGCTTTGAATAAAAGTGGCTTTTGCTTTTTGGCGCAATATTATTGTAGGCTGTAAGGACTTTTTATTTAATTAACTTATCTCAACCGTTTCTTACAAAAACTTTTAACAAATGGATGAATTGATTACTATTGTTATAATTTAGAAACTAATTCAATAGAAATTCATGTTAAAGTATATAGCATGACCATGTTAAAACTAAACATCTCTTATCTAAATCAAATTTCTCAATTCATCATAACTTACTTAATAATATATTATTTAAATTGCTTTGTTCGCGGAATTTTATTTGAAATTAATTGGCGATGCGGCAATTAGTTATGCTCAATGCATAATAAACAGAACAAACATGAAATCGTTAAAAATGTAACAACGCATCAATTTTATTTAGCATCTCAATACATAAAATTACATGGAATTACATAGATAAAATACTGAATACATGAAGAGGATTTAAAGTATATAACTAAGTTAATATATAATGTCGTTGCTTTTGGTTTTTCGATTCTTTGCGTTTGAGAAAATCAAACTGAATGAAATATAAAGCGATAAGATACAATTTGGACAAGCGTATATCTAATAAAAGATGCACACAGTATACCATTTGTATTTAAAGAGCGCAAACATATAGATTAAGGGTTTATTATTTCCCCGAAATTATCAGCATTATGTCTGTGTAGTTAGATATTATTTATAACATTGTATTTAGTGAAGTGACCAGTCTCATTAATCTCTTTACTCTATGCAGTTAACTCAATATTCTAAAACTTTCATACTACTCTCTAACTCAAACGATTATAATCACAATTTATCACATAATTCGTGTTTAGGGGTGCAAAGCTAATTTATAAATTACCAATGTTTCATTTTCAAGATCGAAAAGCATGTAGATTAGCTGAGGGGTTGACAATCTAACTTAAAATATTTTATAAATCTTTGAGAATAGTAACAATTCATAAAGTAAAATTAGACATTTTTAATAAACTGGTGTACTCAAATTATTTCCACATAATCCACTCCTAACGTTGTATGGTATTCAGTCGGAAAATGTTCACGAAAGAAAAAGAAGCGCGCCAACAACAAACTACTTGTGGTATGAAAAGTTGAATTTTGATACCATCACAGAGCCACTACGAAAGGAAACTCGGAATTGATCAGGGTAGAATTTGCAGCTTTCTTAAAAAATATTGTTTTGTAAAGGAAAATAGTAGAAAAACGGTCTCCTGCACCCATCCTGATCACTCAGCAAAAAAACCAAACGAGCATTCCTGTTGTTGTAATAATGTAATTGGCACTCCCTTACTTGAAATGACACTCGGAGAAACGTTAAAATTGGTAAACGATTGAGCTTTTATTGAAGCTTCTGTAAACTATCATGGATTTGGGTTTCAAAGGCTTTAGACTCATTAGAAAAATTTTCATGATTAGAATTATAGCGAGGGCTTGAAATTTGATAATCTTACCCTGAAGATCAGGAAAGATTAGTTTGAAACGGGAACTTCCCAAGAAAAGCTAAATTATTGTAATCTTAAAATTTGAAAGAAATTTGCATCATTCTCATTGAATAAATTTATTGAGAAACCTTTCATCTTTGAATTATTTTAAATCTTATGATGCCAACAAAAAACCTTTCTTCGAGTGTGAAGGCACAACCAAACCTGAATGGAAAATACAAATTTTTATGAAAATTAATAAAATACAACAACAGTTGCACGAGGCACACAACTAAGTGGGATATAGAGCGATGTTAATGTTTTTATCAAGTCCAGCCAAAAGAATTCGTTTTCATTCGTTCATGTGGAGCGTGAAGAGAACAAGGAATTAATTTAGCGAAATAGGCAGTAAAGCTTCCAAGTTAAATTTTTAACTATTTTAAAGCTTTTGACAGTTTTATTGTTAAAGTGCGATGGAAGATGTTCTTACGCTATCAGAGTCTAATACGGCCTGGATGGAGAAAGAGGTGATGAATGGGTTTAGGCTATGGCATCTGATGTTCATCTCTACGAGCATATTTCTATTTGTCGGTAAATCAATCAATCATCATTAAAGTGAAAGTGCAAACAAATAATTCTTAAAATAATTTTTCAGTAGTTCTATTGTGTTGTTGCTTTCGGTTCCGGATTCCTAGAAGTGAGTGATTTTTTTTGAAATTATGGTGAAGTGTTCAATAATAAGTAAAAATCATTAATTTAATTGAGCAATCAACTTATTGGAAGGGGTTTCTCTCATTTTTAATTAGCATGAAAAAGATTTGAGAAGTTAAATTTTCGGATATTGCTAAAAATGTGAATAAAAATGTTCTCAGAGAAATTAAGAAATAATTAAGAACAAAAGAAGAATTTATTACCTGCAAGGTACAAGAAGCTTAAATAGTTACTAAATTTAAAACTAAAAGATAAATTATAAATGCTATGAATCAAATACAAGACAAAGAAAATCCTTAATATAAATAAATAATGCTTCATTAACAAACTTGGACACTTAATAAAAACTTTTCTTAAACTCTTGAATTAGCTAAACAGGAAATCGAAGCGGACTACCAACGCAAAAAAATTGTGAAAAAGTTTCGGAAACGGCTACAGGCCGTCGATAATGCAGAGCTGCACGAGATGGATCTTCAAAAGGGTGAATTATTCAATAGATTTTTTTTAGTTTAAAAATTTAAAATAAAGTGAATAATTTTCAAATTGTTTAAGGAATACTAATTGATTAAATGTCGAAGCTTCAAAAATTCTCTAAAAATAACTCTTTTAGTGGTAGCAGAAATTGTAGACCTGCAAATATTGTCGAAAATGTAGTGAATATTTTCGATAATTTTATTAGAGTTTGATACTGGCGAACTCAAGGGTTAAGGATTATCCTTAACCATTTTTATGGGTGTGTTTTATATAATTTGGATCACCCACGAAGATAACAATGAAGCGAAATAAGTTTTAATGTAATATTTATGGAAAGAAAATGTGTTGCTATATCATTTAATATTGTATTTGGCGGAGTTTATATCTGTTTTATTTTCAATAGGAATAAATTTCTCTTGATGTAGATTTATTAGATTATTAAAGAAATTTAACTTTTAATTCTTTATTTTTGTTAAATTTTTTTTAGTAAATAAAGGGTGTGTCTTTATTTATAAATAGAATTTATGAAATTAAAAAGTGTACTAGTTCAAATTCAACATTTACATTCATAACTGATATGTATCTTGAAAACACTTTAAATAAAGCTTATTGCGAGCTTATTGTTTTCCATCATGTCAATTTCAAGTTTAATTCTCTTTTTTGAATCATCAATTGTACTTTTCCAATATATGTTACCTCAAATAATAGTATTCTATTTCCTGTTTCGATTCCAGTAGCATTGGAGAAAGTACGAGCTGAATATATCAAAGATAAAGAGGCACAAATAAATGATAGCAGCACATCACAGGACGGAGATAATGGTTTGTTCTCATCCACATTGATCCCCGCAAAATTTAATACTAATATCTTTTTAGACAATAGTGACTGGTTGACCGAAGATGACGAGGCCAAGAAAACAGGAACAAAGAAGAAAAGTCTCAAGTCCCAGAAGAATCAGTCAAAAGATAACTTAATCAATACCATTTATAATGAAAATATGGATGTGTAGATTTAAGATTGAGCTCTACAAAGAACTCACCTCAAGTATTAATTAATTATTTTTATGACATAGAAAGTAATGAAAGTTCATTAACATTTTATTGTGTTGCCTTCAAAAGTTGATTTAATACCATACTTTACACCTTTTTAACCAAAACGCTCTAAAACAGAATATAAGAATTTGTTTTTTCTCAGCTGTTAAACCAAAAACCTTATAAACAATATATCATCTTTCCTTTATGAAACGTATTTCTGTTCTGTTTATTTAGTTAGCAATCAATTCAGCAGTACTTCATATAAATACCAATAAATACCAAATTACGTAATAATTGAGAAATTGTGCCATTACTCACTCATTGTTTACTTTTATCCGCTTTTTTTCTATAAAATCATCCACCAAAGGCTATATAAAAGCTCCATAAACCCCAGAAAAACCAATAAAAAGCACAAATAAATAATATCCATTGTTAAAGTTAGATCATGTTAGATGTTTATTAGATACTAGAATTGTTCAAATTGATGTAGTGATCTAGTTATTGGTGACATGTAGCAAATAGAAAATAAACTTTTAAAATGACCGTAAAATTTGTTCTTTATTTCATAATCCATTTTGCATGCATTTTATTTTACAAGTTTTTCTCCTACAAATTGTTTAATTGAGCCGCACAAATCAAAAGTTCTATTGAGCTCGCCTAGTTTTTTGCTGTTTTCTTTAATTTACAATCAAAAACAATTATTATAGGATACATGTCTGAAGAATTTCATTGTGATTGCAAATTCAACATTTAATAAATGCATCAAGTACTCTAAAAATAATAATTTTACAAAATATAAAAAAATTGTTCTTACAAAACTTTTACAAAATATTGCAGGTAAAAATAATTTTCAAGGTAATTTATATCTGGTGATAATAGAAAACATCAATGATATTAATTTTATTTTGAAGATTTGTCTTCTTTATCAACATCAAACCTTCAAACCTTGCAAAAAATACTTATAAGCGTAGCAAAAGTGTTAAAACTGAAATTTAATTCGATCTCTATGTGCGTTCCATCTCTCATGTAGTGATTTTGAAACTGCAACTATGAACTGAATTATGTGAAATAAAACTTAACTTAGTAAATTATCACAGTTTTAAAATCACTTTGAAAGTACAAAAGGATCGAATTCTAGTAAAGGTATTGATAAGGTAATTAATAATAATTAAAAAATATTAAAGCGTTACATTTTGTAATTAGTCAATAAGTCAATCTATATAATGTTAAGCTCCTGGTAAGTTAAGCCTTTATGTCATAGAGCAATAAATGCAGTAAATACAGATAAACAATTCTGTATTCACAGGGAATTTAATCGTTAATTAAAGTATTTTTTGAGTAGAACCTCAATTAGTAATGAATTGTCAATGAATATTCAGTTAAATTAGTAAACTCACTAAATATAAAGTCCAATCCTAAATTTGGCGTGTAGAATATGGTTTTGGATGGAAATTAAAGTGTAAAGTCTATAATACATTTTTCAATCTAGCTATTGCCTAATTATCTAGAAGTGCAATTAGTAAAATAGGAAAATTAGAAAGAACAACTAAATCAAGGTTGATACGAGGAGATATTTTTGACAGATAAGTGTTAGTTTATATGCAACTCAGTAATGTTTCCTTGACTAATTTAAATATTTTTGCGATTTTCAAATCAACCAGCAATTAGTAATTTTATTAAAAAATCAACAAACTACAACAAAATGAATGAAAAGCATCTAAGCTTTCAATTAGGAATTTTTAACTTAATCCTTCAAATTTGCTTTTCTACACAATTTATCATCAAATTTTTACAGTTTGTGCTCTACAAGTTGTTGGTGGTAAAAATTTAATCGAAGTTTTAACTATTAATATACTTGATTCATGTTTTAGTAAAGTTTTTCCTACTAATTAGGTTGGCAGCTGTGTTTTGTAAGTTTTTTGCTAATTGTTGTAAAATCTTGTTAATTTGTAATTGTTCTTTAAAAGTTACTGTGAAGTTTAAATAGTACAGAGTTTTACAAAATGATGAAATTTTATGAATGGTGAGTGTAGATTTAAATTATTGTTGGTCTCTGTTCAATTGGTGTTTTTTCTTAATTAACAGATCAACAAATTTCCCTTTTCAATAATTTTTGGAGCGTAGCTCTTTTTAAATCTTCAATCAAATTGGGTCTAGGTTGAAACTAAGATTTATCGTCACTTGAAAATTTACAACCTTGACTCAATAACTCGCCCTAATAAAAAAAATCTCTCATTCTACATTGATTTTGTTTAAATTAAAAATCTGTTTTATTTTACTCATTTAGGTATTCAATTATTTATAGTGTTTGTTTTAATTGTGTTAATTTTATATTTTTATTTTCAACAATAATTCTTACGACATTATATATAGTGACAAATACTATTTACTGCAAAAGACTTATGAAATCTGATAATATAAAGGTTGGTATTTTAAAAAGTAGTGAGGCCTTTCCGACCCATCGGCTTAAGAAAAATGTTTGCTTTTTTAAAAAAGATTTTTTTGTGTAAATTTGCAAAATTTGTCGGTTATAATAGAAATTTTAAACTTTCTGCTTTTTCATCTTCTGACAATATAAAACTTAAGGAAGCTTTCATTGTTCTAATGCTTTATCAAATTACCTCACAACTGTTCGCTTGCTTTGCTATGATTTTTTATGGTTTAAGGGATCTTGACGATTAATTATTTTTACACAAACTAATTGCTCTCAGCTTCACTCTTTTCTGATGAACGTTTTCCCGCTAAAAATATAGATTAAGTAACGGTAAATAATTTGATATTAAATATTATGAAAATTCTATTAAATATTGAGCATTATCTAGAAAATGACAAATATACTAACGTTATGGTCTTCTTTTCTGTGGTTTTGGGCTCTGGCCGAGCTCGGTTGAGCACTTTGAGGAAGTCCGAGGTTTTTGCGCGCATTCTCGAGTGAATATATGCTTTTGAACACTAAAATTAGAATGAGAATTAGAAATGCAAATTAATCAAAGATAGTCTCTAGAGAGGTTATAACTCACCTTAATGTGATAATGCAAGTAATCACGAAAAATATGAATTAAATTAATTGTGTTATCACGCGTTTCTTTGTTTGTGTGTCGTGGAAATAGAACTGCAATTAAAAAGATTAATATTAGCCCGAAATACTTTTTAAGCAAATTAAAATGAAGCTAGAAAAAATCTATAAATTAATCCTCACCAAATGTAACATATCCAATGTTATCCCCAACCCGAGCATCTGAATTGGCGAGCTCGAGAGGTGGTTCCCGGTGCGAAAATAATACTTGAGGCGCTGTATGAGACGCTTTGCGTCCTTCGCGCAGCTCCTGCATAAACACCTTGCCCAGGACTACGTCGTCTTCGTCCCGAAAAATGGTGCTAAACACAACTGTTACGCGGTCAGCCTTTGCTTCTACGTAAAGTGTCTCTTCATTACGATAATTGATGACCGCTTGTCGTTGGCCTTCTTCTCCTTGCTCCTAAAAATTCAAAGTTTATTTATTAAATTGAATAGTTAAAAATATTTCCCAAATTCTTTACCTGAAAGTTGAAATACTTTTCAAAGACGGATGCAAAGCAGTGGCGCTTCAGCAGGCCAATGCGTTGAGCAATCTGCTCCCAGTTATCAGGGACATTCTCCAAATCTACCAGAATTGACACATTGTAGCCATCTTCTGGATCGATTATCAGGTCGCCGTATTCACGCTTTAAAAGCTCGTCGGCGCCATGCTCTTGCAATTGCTTGTAGAATTTGAGGGAGATACTTGTCTAAAAGATTAAAGTGGAGGGTTAGTTTGAAGTCGTTTGATATATGTTTTTTTAATGAGTTTTGTTAAATATTTTAGGGATTTTGAACACAAAATGATTCAAGCAACCTCGCAATATTCTCACAAATTCCCACCCATTACACCTAAACCACTCACCCGGACTTTGGTTTTATCGCCATTGATGTTGGATATATGGAAGAGTACGCCGTCAAAGTCAGCTACTGTGACATCAATTGACTCAGGTTTGATTCTGCAAAAAAAAAAACAAAAACAATAAAACAAAAATATATAAAGTGATGATTAATTTAATAATACACGTAATTTACTCACATTCTGAATAAATTACATGAATAAAATAAATTTGATAATTTTCCTTAAAAAAATGTCGGTTAATCAAAAGTAGTCGGTCTTTCTTCTTTTTACGTGATAAAATGTTTGGTGGTGGTGAATAAACATTTGATAAATTTTTTGTTTTCAAAGAATTTTGTTGTTTTTTAATTTATTTTATAAATTTGGATACTTTTGCTGCATTATTCCGCATAAACACAGCATAAAATTGAAAAATAATACGGTATACCAAACAAATAAATTTAAAAGCATTTTTCAATGTTACTTATTTTGTTGTTTTATGCTTCGAAGTGTGATAACATTTTTTAAATTGTTCGTTTTAATTTTAAGAAGGGTGAAATATCACACATGTGGAGATCTTTATCTTATTTTTTTTTTATTTAACCAATTCTTGAAGTTTCTAATAATGTTTCATAAAACAGCAACTAAAAGGGTTAAAGTATTTATGTGTGAACGAGTGCGATAAGTGGTCTGGCATTTAATGCTTTTAATTCACTCTAAAAAAAAAATTCAATGCTTCAACTTGCATTAACTCCTCGTTGCTTCTCTCTACTTAGTTGCTGAACGATTGCTATATTTACTTGATATTAATGTTTACAGTATTTACTGTACTAGGGGGTCTTTCTAAGCGAGATCCAAGTGCACAGCGGCTATTACTTATTTAATTTTACATTTCTTTATTATGCTTTAAACAACATTATTTTAATGTTAAAAGGCAAACAGAGAAGCTCGATTGTATGTTATAATTATCAGCGACAGGGGTATGGAAGTTTTTCTGTGATTATTTTTATATCTCGATTTGATTTGATTGTCGTTAGTTATAAATCTAGAAGTTGCTAAGTATTCCTTTATTAAAAATGTATTACCAAATCGAAAAAACCAGCTTCTACCAAATTCTGAATTTAATTCTTATGATTAAAGTAATGTAGATTAAAGCATAAACGGTCAGAGAACCCTGATCTGGATTAATATATTCTACATTGTCTATTTAGTGCTTTTCCCAGCCTACATTAAAACATTTATGTCCGCATTTCTGTTCCATTGATAAGAAATATTAATCATAATAATTAATAACACAATCTGTGAATCCAACACACTACAAAAATTAAAACATTGATAAATTATATTTGATCTGAAATCATCAAATATGCTAAAATTGAATAAAAATAAGGTATACAAAATATCAAATTACATTAGATTCTCATTTCGATAATAAACTTTTCAGTTTACAAACAAAATACAAAACTCTGACTGTTTTGGAAATATAGCTTAGCGTTATCTCAAAATTTGCTATCATATCGACTGATATTGGAGTTTATTGAAAAAGTTAATAAATTTGCTGATAAACCATTATTTCAGGCTTGGCCCAGAAATATGCAACTATACATGAAAAATTGAATTGCAAATGTTATTTAAAAATTTATTTGAAGAATAAATCCTAGTTCAAAAAAGAAAGACAAGACACAATTTCCAACCAGCCCTACCCTACAAAAGTCTCAAAGTTTTCAAGTGCCTCCTTTTATGCATAGTAAAAATGAAGCAGAGTAAAGAGGAATTTCTTTTTGTTGAAAGGATAACATCAATAATTTTATAATTATTTGCACGATCTTACTCGAGAGAATCTATAAAATTAAAAAATTTGTTCTGGTCGATGGTTGTTTTGAGTATGGGTTATAACAAGTTAGAGTAAGTTACATGTTTGAACGATTACGAGTAGAGAATTTGTTATCAGTCTTATCACGAAGTCGCTGGGCAAAGCTTTTTTGGGTGAACTTTTTTTGAGTCAACTGCTACCTCTCTAAAATATTAAAATTCATTAGTTTACATAGAAATTAAAGAGGAGTGATGTTTTGTATCATAGGCATAATTCAATTGAATACCTTCTTATATTTGTTAAGTTTAAAAAAAATTTTAAGGTCAATCATTGTTAAGTAAACTGCATATAATAGCAGTTCAAAACATAATAAAACATAATATGTTTAATGTGGACACTCCTCTGCTTTTATTACACCTTCATAAAAATGAATATTCTTGTACAGAGGAAGTTAACCTGAATTGCAAAATAATTAAAATTTTCCAGATAGTGCACACAAAAACAACAAAAAACCCGACACTCCCCAGAAGCACCATAGCTCCAAAAAAGCCTCGATAAATGACTGTTTCTGAATTAGGAGTTCGATTTTCAATCAACTTTTCAACTTTCCCGGCCCATTCAAATCATTCAATCAAATTTTTTTAGCTGTAACTTTTTTTCTCTTCATATTTATGAGTCAAGCTAGGCTCAATATTAGTCATTCCTCGCATTACCGTATTTTTAAGGGCAACTCATGCTAGCTAGCGATAAAAACAACAAGTTTTTGCTAATTATGAGAGAGCCAATTAGTGTTTGAAACCGGTTTATTGCACTATTTAGTGAGCATTCTATGAGAAGATGAGGTCAGAATGAAATGCCGAAAGACACATTTTTGCAATTATATCTAAGATTATTGAGAAAGCTCCTCAATCTACTGCACACCTCACTGAGTCACTCATTATCCACCACACTGTCGGTTATCAGAGTCGGTAGCACTTAGGGAGTAGTCAATTAACACACGAATCGTTTTTTTCACTTACCCTGATAGTGCATTCTTAAATTTCAGAATCAGAGTCTCTTCGACAATTCTATTATTGATCTCAAGCAGAATCATTTCTTATTCAATTACACTAACTAATTAATTATTGTTAAAACATTCGATACCCAAAAATTAAGCAATAAAATTGAGGAATTGAAACTTTACTTGCATCAGTTGGCTCAGATGGGAATTCGCCCACAATTCGCCGTAAAAAGCCCCACAAAATTCGCCGTATTTTTGAATTATAAGACCGTTGATAAATAATTTAAAATTTATAATCTCAATTAAGACAATTATTTTAAAACGTTTACCAACAGCTAATACACAACTTCATTAATCATTAAAATATACCAATCATACCTTAATTGATAATTGACTTAATACCTGCAAAATAAATCTTTGTCCTGGGATATTTCTGCGTTCCTGGTATCAGGAAAAAAAATATTCGAGGTTTAGCGTAAAAAAAGATCCAAAGAAATTGAATAAATGGAATATTTGGTTATCACAATAGATTAGTGGCATTTCTAATGATCTGGCAGAAAAAATATTAAATACTAAAAGTGTAGATGAATATATTTACTCTTCTTTAGTGTTTAATTTTTTTTCTGGCAGATCAGTAGAAATGTCACTAATCTATTGTGATAACCACTCACGCGATATTTTTACTTATTTAAAACATTTGGAGAGGATTTTAGGACTTTCTTAAATTTAGATGAAAAACATTTAAAAAATCTTATTTCAGAAATGATATTAATAAAACGCAATTAAATAAAATTAATAAAGGATTCTTAATCAATTAGATGTACTAACTGCTAATGTAAATAACAAAATCTGGTTGAACGAATATTTTAGTGTGGATTTTGGTTGAAATTCAATTGAGATATTATTTTTCCACTTGCAATAAGTATTTAATTTTAGTTGAAAGTGAAACTTTGCTGTACCTTAGTTTTTTATATAATATGCTATTCTGATTTTTCGCTTGAATTAAGAAAATTAAATGTTTTCAAACAAATTGCTGTTCAGCTTTCTCTGCAAGAAATTTGAATTGTTTTGTGAGTTCATATTCTTGAGATTTTATTTAGATCTTTTATGTTAATTTTACATTAAAAGTAGTTATTTAAGCAATTAAATAAACATATTTTTAGGTTTTCTTAGCTTTTGTGAATATTTAATTTATCTTATCAATTTTCTGTCTCATTCTTTCAAAAAATTGATAAAATATTTTGGAAACCGTAAATCTTTGTGCTTTATTCTCAATTAATTTGAAATTATTGAATATTAATGAAAATTTTAAGTAAGCATACCCAAATCCCTCGAAAAAAAATCCCTCGAAAAACACGTAAAAAGGCAACCAAACCAAATTGAACGCAAAAAATTATTCCCCTCTTTGTATATTATTTTTGCGTTTTTGCATGAAACAAACTCTTGCATATACATCTCTCAATTGCTGTTTGCCTAATATTACCGGTTTATAGAATTTTCGAGAAATCTCAATTTTTTACACATTCGAGCCATCTCAACAAGTTCAAACTACGTACAAGTTCAAACCATGTTCAAACAAGCTCAATTAAACTGATGAATTGAGCAGATTAAACTCAACATTAAAAGGTTTATGCGACATTTTAAGAAACATAAATTACATTAAATGTAAGATATAATTGAATCAGATGAAATAATATAAACTATGACGGAGAAAACTGATGAAGGTATTTCCAATGGGTAAAAATCTGAACGACGTTAGATTCAGATAATGCGTGTATAAAATTTGACAAATCATGAAAAAAATTCTAAATGCGAGCAATGAATATGATCTTACTTTTGATTCAACCTCTGATTGATCTAGTAATAAGGAAGTCAGATACTTTAGAATTAGAGTCAACTAGCATAGTATAGGATAAAATGACTGCGTGTGTGTTGTTTATTATTCCGTTGAACATTTTAGAACATCCTTTCTTTTCTCTGTCTTATTCCATAAATCTGCAAAATGTTCAAATAATGTTTTTCGGATTTCGTCATCATTTCATTCAAGTGGAAGTGCACCACTTTGTGTTCGCGATTTTGACTTGACTGGTTGGTTTTCTCATTTTGGGACTTCAAATTTGAATTCAGTTATTACTTCTAATATAATTTTTGCTGATTTTTAGTTTTCAACGAGTTTTCCATTTTAAGCACAACGTAATTTGTTGAGTTTTCTGTGCTTTAAATTTGTGTTTTAAAATTCCACTTCTCGTTTTCAATGGTATGAAAGAAACATTTCCTTCGAATACGATCAATTCTTACGATTCAAGATACTTATTAAATTAATTCTGTTTATAATTTTGTAGTAATGTCTTCTTCATGTTAATCCAACAGCATACTGGAACTATTAAATATGCTAGAAGAATTTATTGTTCATCAACGTCTGAGACTTCATTTATTTTGAATTGAATGTCTCGAGAGTAACATTGCATTTTTTGCTGAACATTTAGTTTTGGGTACAGTTTTTGATTGAAATTATTGGACTAAAATTTTTCATATTTTGAAAAATAAATTATGACAATTGATACAAAATTAAAAAATCGGAAAAGCTGAAGCTTTAGCAGGCACTTCGGCAACATAATACCTATGTTTCATTAGAATCATTCATTTGAATGAAGCAATAAAATTCCAGGAAATTCAAAAATATGTAACCAAAATATAAATATCCGATCAGAGCGCCGAGCGGGAATATTGTGCATTATTGCTGATAATTCTGTTGAACCAAATCTTACCACTTTCTGATCGACTTGAGTTGGTAGTTTCTTAACAAAAAACACGTAAAACTTAATTTCATATAAAATTTAAGAAAAAAATATATATTTTTTCCAACAACTTTTTAGTTTTTTGCAAAAACACAAATTTGTTTTTTTAAAGCATGACAACTTGGTCATGGAACAAAATTTTCAAAAAACCTTCAAGAATTGTTCGTTTTGGGACAAATACAAGGTTTTTGCATATTCAGATGTTTTAAAATATTTTCCGGAAAAAAAAAATTTTGTATGGGAAAATGATAGTTTGCACTACATGTACTAGATGGCGCTGTCGGATTTTCAAAAACTGAAGTGACGTCGCTGCTTATGGTTGAAAAAAACTTATTCTGAAAATTTGAGATAAATCGGTCCGATGCAGTCTGATATTTGGGATACAGAAGTTTTTTTTCCGAAATTTTTGTAAGCATGACAACTTGGTCATGGAACAAAATTTTCAAAAAAGCTTCAAGAATTGTTCGTTTTGGGACAAATACAAGGTTTTTGCATATTCAGATGTTTTAAAATATTTTCAGGAAAAAAAAAATTTTGTATGGGAAAATGGTAGTTTGCACTACAGGTACTAGATGGCGCTGTCGGATTTTCAAAAATTGACGTGACGTCGCTGGTTATGGTTAAAAAAAGCTTATTCTGAAATTTTTAGATATATCGGTCGGATGGGTTCTAAGATTACGAATACAGAAGTTTAGGAGTCAAAACCACGGACTGACATTTCACAAGGACCCAAAATTTCGGGCTCTAGACCAAAAATTTTTTGTTTTAAGCAAAAATAAGAAAAAAAAAAAAAAAAAAGTTTGGACGAAACCAAGACTTCACAACTTTTTGTTGCCGAAGTAAAAAAAAAATTTAGTAGCATCCCGATTAACACGGCCACGATTCTCTGCAAACTATTTTGTATGGAAACGTTGAGAACGGTATGCATATATCAGTGCTTTTCGTCAATGTAAATGTCCCATTTCTCTCACTTCATAAAACAAAATAATAAAAATTTGGTGTTGCTCGTTTGATAGATTTGCGCCTTTATCATAAATTCTTTGTGCATATGGCAAGAATTTTGAGTTGCGTTCCTCAGGTTTTTGGACTTTTTTTTGTTTCCAAGTTGGTAAAGCTGGATCCAAGTTTGCCGCCCTGAAATCCGTTAAACGGTTTTAGACTTTTAGGGAATCAACGTGCTTTAGAAGTGAGTCTTGGTTCCAGAAAGTAATTCTAAATTATCTGCTAATGAATAATAAAATTAATGAAGTACTGCAGTAACAATTTAAAATCATTATATAACTTAAAAAATGGAAATCTTGAGTCTCTCTTTAAAACGTTACACATTTAAACTTTTGATATCATGTTGGTACTTTTGCTTTATATTTTATTATTTGGTAAATGGAGAGAACTTTACAGAGAATCGTGAAGTTTATAAGATTATTAGCAGCATATATCAACGAATCTCAACAATAATTTTCAATTTTCCTCGTGATTGCTGAAGAGAAAACGGAATAAAAATAAAATCTGGTTAATCGGGATATGACAGCTGAACTTCAATTTCAATATAAAAGTGTTCAAAATAATATCATCCATTAAACTTTCGAACAAATTCGCAACTTTCTTAAATTTTTCAACAAATTGAAAATTTTGCTGCAAAATATGTTACTTTTCTGACTAGTTGAGCCAGAGTCTCATGAAATATAGGAAGTAGTGTGTGGACTTGGGTGCATTCAGAATACTTTTTTCGGAATTTGCAGGTCTGAAGCACTTAATAAGGGGAATTTTCGATGATTAGAAAATAAATATTGTTTTTGAAGGTAATTGACATACTCATAGTAATTTGAATAAATCTATGTTATTATGAGCTGAAAGAATAAAATTATCAATCCGAAAATTAATAAAAAAAAAAATTCAATCCGAAAATTATTTATTTTGAAGTTTAGCCTCAGAATGCAGTTTCAGCTGTAAAATTATAATTCACAAACTTCTGAAATTTTATCCTCTTTTCTAAGTAAATTTGGTTGGAATGTTCCTGAAATTTACAAATTTATTTTTACTGCATAAATTTAAATTCCGAATAACCTCGCAAAGTATTTTTTAAAAGTGAAAGTCCAGTTGCTACATCATTCTCGGCTCTCGCCAATATTCCTCAAAATCCCACCAATTAGTACTAATAAAATATACTCAAAATCCCTAAATTTATATAAATAATATTTTATGAAGGAAAGTTCCTGGTAAACATACTTTTATTCAAAACATTAAAAAATTTTCCTGTTTTAAAATGTTTTCTTACTAGTTGTAATAGGAATGCATCAATTGTTGAATGTATTATTTTAAAAATGCACACGAATGAAAAATTAAATAATTTATTGGTGAGTTTCACCAATAGTTGTGCAAAATGTTGTTCAATGTTTTGTGAAGTGAAAATGATTTCGAGATATTATTTTTGATTTCAAGATATTTGAGCAGTTCCTGAAAATACCACACACAGAAAAAGAACTCTTGTGTATTTCGCGGGAATAATTTCTGCACAATCAAAAAATGAGGAGCTGTTCTTGAAAGGTGTCCATTTTTTTTCAAAAATATGCAACTTAAATTTACTTTGAAAATATGATATCTTAAAATTTTCTGAAAATGTTATTTTTGGTTTTTTTGTAATTTCAGGCTCATAAAGCCTTTATTTTCTTAGACGCATTTTATGGAGATCCTTTTGTGTCGAAATAAGTCAATAAGAAGACTTCCAGCATATATCATTTACTTATACTTACTCATTCGAGTTTGAAATTTAGAGCCTGCAACACGTAGTTCATATATTGTGAATTATTTGAGGTCGCTATTGAAACAAAAGGTGAATATATACATTGTTCAGAAATAGTTAGGCCTTTTTCATATAATCTTTGATATAATGATATAATCTAAATTAAAAAAAAAATTGTGAGGTCTTGCTTAGATTTTAAATTATACAAACATAGTTAATAGTTTTGAAAAGAAAATTTTACTTAATCAATCCTCTTCTGTTGATTTCAGATCATTAAGATGGTATCCGTGAAAACTGATATAAACACAGAGTTAAAGAAGAAAGAAGAGACAACTAATCAAACTTTTAGTGGTAACTTGTCTGGAAACATTTGTTTTGGTACTCAAAATCATTGTACCAGCTCCTACAATGTTGGTGATTCCGCCAAAAAAGAACCTGAAGAACGCAAACAAACGGGAGAAAATTCCAAAGCGGATGGAGGCAAAGAGGAGAAAAAATGATGGTTTGGCTTAACTTCAAAGAAGTAAAAGTCAGCTCACCTAAAATCACAACTTATATGAATCATATGAAGTGTATTTTGGAAGCCATGACAGAAATAAATTTTATACCATTTCATAATTAACATCAAATGCAGACATTTCAAAATATGTCGAAATACAAAAATCCATTTTGTTTATATGTAACAGGAAATATGTATCTTTAGACGGAGTGTTTCGATTTAAAAATAGACACTTAGATTATACCACTTTAGCGTTGCCTAATTCAAATTCTGCTGAAACAGAAGTTCAATTGAACTCTTCATCTTTGATATTTCACCATAAAAGAAAATCCACATGCAACTTTTTTGAACAAAATAATGATTTTAAAAAAGGACTATTTTTTATATGGAGCAATTTTTTTTTCGAGGAAAATTATATTATTTTGATATTTACCCCGGTGAAGTTTAGCAAAACCCGTTTGTCAGTTTGACATTTCTAATTTGAAAAGACCGAAAAAAATTTGAATACATGCGACACGGATTTTTCTACTAAAACATGTATTTCAGTACCTTTCCTTTTTAATCTTATTTTCGAAGTAATGAAGTAAATAAATGAAGTTAATTTTTCAAGATAACTAAAAACCGAGTAACTTCATTGCTTATATGCGCTCTGAGGGTCGGCTAATATAGTGTCTATGATTAGATCGTGGATTTTTAAGCACAAGTGATTAAAGTTTAATATCTCAAGTAAAATGCTCTGGCTACTATGATTTTATGTAAGAATCTTGATAACAAGACTATTTCACGATGACTGATGTGCGGAAAGTTGACAAAAGATGTCTATAAATAGTTGTATTAAAGATTGAACCAAAGTGTCTCGAATTGGATCAAAACTGTTATAATATTTTTGTTGCCAAATTTTCGAAATGTTTATAAGTTAATTTGAGTTATCAAATCATTTTTGATTTGAAAAGAAACAACATATCTACTCTCAACAGTCAGAATTTAGATAATCTCATTTTTATTTTAAAATTATTTTGTTAAAAATTAGAAAACATAAATAAAAAGAACAATAAATAATTTGGCAAAGTAAGTTTTTTCAGCTTTTCAGTTTCTCAGGAGAAAATAAAATCCCAAGTGTCCTTCCACCTCAAGTTCAGGCAATCATCCACAGTTAACTTTGTTCTTCCATACGTTAACGCAAAGAAGGTCTTGTAAACGTAAAACACGTTGAATAACCAAATCACTACTAGCAGTTTTTAGACCATCAGGAGGAAGACTTTTTTGAGCTTTTTTAAAAGAACATAAATATGTTCTATCAAGAAACAGAGCAAACAGATTTTGAAGACTAAGGCAGGCAAGTAATTGTGAAGGAAGAGAGTTCGCTCCACGAAAAAGTACGGCAGAAAGTTGATAAGATAGCCTAGAAATAGTGTGAAACCCATGTCTTGAAGAAATTAAAGAAAATTAAAGAAATATTGTTCGTGATATTACGTCACTGCTTCGTTTGCTAATCTTATTTTCAAAAACCAATAAAATAAATAAATAAATGAATCAAAAATAATTTTTCAAGAAACAATCAAAATACCATATAGCACAGATAAGGAACTAGATATTGTGTATTTCGCGAGAATAATTTCGGAACAATCGAAAAATGAGGGGCTGTTCTTGAAGGGTTTAAAATTTTCTTTTCAAAAATATGCAACTTAAATTC
Organism: Parochlus steinenii; assembly: GCA_038502155.1. Taxonomy (NCBI): domain Eukaryota; kingdom Metazoa; phylum Arthropoda; class Insecta; order Diptera; family Chironomidae; genus Parochlus; species Parochlus steinenii. The sequence continues at coordinate 1,886,429 of JAXCIN010000048.1, read as the reverse complement.
ACCTTAAAAATATCATATCTTAAAATCTTCTGAAATATTATTTTTGGTAATTTTGTAATTTTAGGCTCAAAAAGCCTTGTATTTCTTAGACGTATTTTATGAAAAGCCCTTTGTGTTGAAATCATATCATTTACTTACACTTACTCATTCGAGCTTGAAATTTAGAGCCTGCATCACGTAATTAATATTTTGTGAATCATTCGCTATTAAAAAAAGGTGAATATATACATTGTTCAAAAAAATAGTAGCCTTTTTCATTTGATTAATTGATATAATCTAAATTTAAAGAAGAATTGTGAGGTCTTATGTTTAGATTTTAAATTATACAATATACAAACAAAGTGAATAGTTTTGAACAGAAAATTTTACTACATCAATCCATTTCTGTTGATTCCAGATCATTAAGATGGTATCCGTGAATACTGATATAAACACAGAGTTAAAAAAAAAAGAAGAGACAACTAATCAAACATTTAGTGGTAACTTGTCTGGAAACATTTGTTTTGGTACTCAAAATGATTGTACCAGCTCCTACAATGTTGGTGATTCCGCAAAAAAAGAACCTGAAAAACGCAAACCAAGTCAAGAAATTTCCAAAGCGGATGTAGGCAAAGAGGAGAAAAAAGGATTCTTCTACCGTTTTTTTTTTAAGAAGTAAAAGTCATCACTCGTAAAATCACAACTTATATGAATCATATGAAGTGTATTTTGGAAGCCATGACAGAAATAAATTTTATACCATTTCATAATTAACATCAAATGCAGACATTTCAAAATATGTCGAAATACAAAAATCCATTTTGTTTATATGTATAATATTTATGTTGCCAAATTTTCGAAATGTTTAAAAGTTGATTTGAGTTATCATTTTTGATTAAAAAAAACAACATATCTACTTTCAACAGTCAGAATATAGATAATCTCATTTTTATTTTAAAATATTTTGTTAAAAATAAGAAAACATAAATAAAAAGAACAATAAATAATTTGGCAAAGTAAATTTTTTCAGCTTCTCAGATTCTCAGGAGAAAATAAAATCCCAAGTGTCCTTCCACCTCAAGTTCAGGCAATCATCCACAGTTAACTTTGTTCTTCCATACGTTAACGCAAAGAAGGTCTTGTAAACGTAAAACACATTGAACAACCAAATCACTACCAGCAGTTTGTAGATCATCAGGAGGAAGACTTGCTTGAGCTTCTTTAATAGAACATACATATGTTCTATCAAGAAACAAAGCAAACAGATTTTGAAGACTAAAGCAGGCAAGTAATTGTGAAGGAAGAGAGTTCGCTCTACGAAAAAGTACGGCAGGAAGTTGATTAGATAGCCTAGAAACAGTGTGAAACCCATGTCTTGGAACTTGTTCCATTCTTTCGAAGTTAGGTCATTAATCAGGCGTTGTCTTCGGAGGAGGTAGAATATCAGAAAAGCGACATAAACTCCGAGGCTGATGGTTGCTGAGTACCAGAGAATTATATTTCCTAGAAGATGAATTTGTGCCTGAAATTAGACAATTAAATTTATTATTAAGCTTGAAAAACTTCCAATAGCACATTTGGATTGACTTTACTCCATTAAATTCAACTTTTTGGGTTTTTCTTTTATACATTTCAAAAGATGTGAATTTTATTAATTTCGATACCTTCAAAACTAAATACCAAGTCACAATGAACGATGATATACTTGGTTTCATTCAACTTTATTTTGCCAAACATGAGAGATAATCAAATAATTATAGAATGAAGACCTTTAATAGAAATTATTGTTGCATGTTGAAAATTTCAAGTAGCATAGAAGATGATAATCAAAGTTGAATTATTTTTATATTATACGAAACATCCCCAATGAAATTTATTAACAAATTGAGAATAATTGTGTGAATTTGAGTTTGAAAAAAGAATGTTTTGATTTTTTAAAATATATTAATGTTAATTCTTTTGAAATGTTTTATTTAACAATAATAATTGCAATAATATATGCTTTATAAGATGCTAAAATACTGTATAATAACATTTTTCTTAAAAAATAAATCAAAATTGTTTTTAATTCTTGAATTTGTAAGCAACTTAAATCAATTTAAAAGCAAGAAAACATTTGCCAAAACGTTACACAAAGAATGATAGTGCAAAAGCATTAAACCATTTTATATGAAACAAACTCCACTATACATTCATCAAATCATGTGCGCCTGGTAGCAATTTCAAAAATTCCAATCTTTTATGTTTGAAAATTGAGTATTTTTGACACATTTGTGAGCATTAAAACAGTTTAAAAGTACTTTTGCGTTAATTTCTTAATTGATTGAATTTTACAATATCAACAAACAAAAATTTCTCGAAATTAAGGAATTTAAATGTTTTAAGGAAAAGTTAATTAAAGGTATTTAAAATCAATTTTCGACAAAATTTTAACAATTAATTCTATTTTCTGCTATCTTACGCTTTGGAAAAATGAGCACTCAAACTGCAATAACCAACTATATTTCATGAAATTTCAAGTTGTATAGTTGGTTTTTGAAACAAAAGCAACATATTGTTCCGAAAATATTCTGTCTGAAATATATTTAGATGCTCGCAAAATGCCTCCAAAGAAAATATAATGCGTTTAATTGTTTGCCATGAATTCAACTCCATAATGAATCTCATTCATGATGACTCGGTGATCTTTTCAAGGCTTCTCTTAGAAATACTCAAAATGTTAAAGAAAATGGAAAACTTCTAAGGAAATGTTAAATTTATTGAAGCTCAACCGATTTAAAATTAAACAATACTAACTACTACAAAATACGTCAAGTTCTTGAACTTTTGGAAATATTGTATTGAAGGTTTGAGCTGGTAATATAAATCAAGTTCGGGATGAAATTTTGATGGGAATTATAATGTGCAACAAGACGAAGTAAAAGCATGGCAATAATTGATTTCAATGTTTGATTTCAAAAGGAATAATTTTACCTACAAATTTACAAAGAACTTTGGATTATCGATACAAAGTTGTCAATTAACGATTTCGAGAATCAGGTAATATATTTTCGAACATTTTCTAATAAAAATTAACATTCACATTAATGTTCAATTTATTAAAATTTGAAACATAGAAATTATTTGCAAGTTCCATTTATGATAATTCACTTCAAATTCACGGAACCTTGCTACTTAGTTTTACAAGAATCCTCAAATTGTCTCAAAATCGCTACAAAAAGTGAAAATGGTATCATATCATGAAATTTATCACAAACTCAAGCTCATTTTGAATGAGCCAAAACAACAATACATTCATCATTTCATGTCTGTTTGGTATTCATTTCAAAGATTCGTAACAATTTTTGCCAAGATTTGAGAATTTTGTACTAAAATTGAGGTTCGTGTGGTAAATAATAGCTTTAATCACTTTTGGGGTGAATTTAATCTTGTTAAGTGTTTAAAATTCTTAAATTTTAATTTAGTCTTAAATTTATACTAATTATGAAAATTATTTTAAAAAGAAAATCAAAATAGAATTCTTAATTCTTTTGTTTGCTACGTAGTTTTAACGAAATTTGGTTCAAATTGGATTTTTCCACAAGAATTAAATAATTTGTTACTAGTAAAACTCACATTTGTATCTTTTTGATACCAATAAGCGATTCCTTTGCTCATCAGTGGCCAATCCAAGGGATCTGAAGAATACATATGATTCTGCACGGTGTCGGTCTGCCAGAACATTTTTCTCTGAAGCTCAGTGAATTTTTGCCAGAATGATAAGTCAGTTCTCTCCGTCGGGATCATTTCAGACTTTACTATTTGACGTTCCCGCTCTTTCTGGTCAGAGGCTGAAATGAAGATTTGAATGGTACATAAAATACATTTATCTTTACTTCTAGTCAGCTTTATAATTACTTTTAGTGTATCGATGCTCTTCAACATTCCAGATTGTGTCGTGATGATTAATACTCTTGTCAGCTGCAACTTCATGCTGATTGTATCCCCAAGCAGGAAGTTGTCGACCAGTGAATCGCATTGCATATCCGGTTGTCACGTGAATTAATCGAACGTGAGATTTTATGGCGTGCCAGTTTAGTCCTTCCTGAAATAATTTAATGTTGGTTATGGTTCTGTTGTAGAAAAGTATCAAGCATTCAATAAACTCTGCAAAAAGAATTTTGTTTTACCAATAAATGATTTCGTAAAACATTCTGGTACAACATTTTTCATTTGTATCACATTTTTCGGATTTTTCGCTACAAACTAAAATTGTTCCTTTTTAAACTACCAAGCACACATGAACAGAAAGATGTAGTATGGACTTGGTTTCATATTAAAGTTTTTGGAGGTTTTATTTTGCATTTTTATAAAGAAGATTTATGAAAGAACATTTAAAGAGAACTGCGTTTTAAGAAAAATCCTTAAGAACTGGGTTATCTTTTAAGAAATTGTAAAATTTTTGAATCTGAATAGTTAATTAGGATTTTTTGATTTGAAAAATATTTCCATCAAAACTTCATCCTAAGCTTGATATATATTTCCCAAACCTTTCACCATAATATTTCCAAAAGTTCAAGAACTTGACGAAGGTTCCAATAGTAATTAATAAATTAATTTTAATCGGTTGTTAACAAGTTCCACATTTTCTTGGAAGTTTTCCATTTTCATTAACATTTTGAGTCATCATAAATTATAAGATGCATTATGGAGTTGAATTCATGGCAAACAATTAAATCATCATATTTTCTATGGAGGCATTTTGCGAGCATCTAAATATATTTCAAACAGAATATTTTCGGAACAATATGTTGCTTTTGTTCAAAAACCAACTAAGCAACTTGAAATTCCATGAAACATAGTTGGTTATTGCAGTTTGTGGGCTCATTTTTCCAAAGCGTAAGATAGCAGAAAATAGAATTAATTGTTAAATTTTTGTCAAAAATTGATTTTAAATACCTTTAATTAACTTTTTCTTAAAACATTTAAATTCCTTATTTTCGAGAAATTTTTGATTGTTAATGCTGTAAAATTCAATCAATTAAGAAATTAACGCAAAAGTACTTTAAAATTGTTTTAATGCTCACAAATGTGTAAAAAATACAAAATTTTCAATCATAAAAGATTGGAATTTTTGAAACTGTTACCAGGCGCACATGATTTGATGAATGTATAGTGGAGTTTGTTTCATATAAAATGTCAAATTTTGAAGCTTGTTCAAGTTTCTGTTAAATTTTAGCTTAATTTTCTTCAAAAACCTTGCCAGAGTAAAATTCGTCTTTAACTTAACAATTTGCTCGCATTTAAAAATTTTTATTTTGAAATATTGTGTCTTGCAAGTTGCTTGATATTGCTTTGGAAACTTTGAATAAATATTAATATTCCTGGATAACAAGTTCGTAAATTAATTATTCAAGATCATTTTTTTGTTAACAAGAATTTGAAAAATATAAAGGTAAAAGATTAAATACCTCATCTTTGTTAGTGATGTCAACTCTCCAAAGAATTTGTGCCTCCATGGAAATATTGTAGTCGATGTAGCAAGAAATTTCCTAAAACGAATGAATTGAATCACAAAATTTGTTGAAAGTATCTTTTAATCATTACTTGACTTTGTGGTGAGGAAGGAGCAGCAACATCATGTGAATTCAAAGCTCTACTTGTCAACCCATGAACTATTTGAACTTCATCTCCATCCTTAATCACATCCAGTTCATCTCCAACTGAAAAATCAGACTTTGTTGGTCTTTTAACAATGAACCAATTATTAACGTCTTTAAAACTGTAACAGGTGACTTGTTGTTGGTGAGAAGATCCTCTACCATCTTCATATCTGACAGGATAAACTTGAGCATGGGAGTGAAGCCAGCAAGCTCTTCCATGAGTATGTCTTAATGTTATTTGTGAACCATGAACGACCTTCAATGGTTGACCTTGAGTTATGGAGGCGAGTCCACCTTCTAGTGATGCTTGAAAAGCACTTGTCATCACACTATCGTGAGGACCGGCCTTGTGGAGAACTGTGAGGTGAACGTAGAATAATGATATGTAAATGCAGATTGGAATCGCAACAAAGATTACTCCTTTAAGGAGTGTTTTGAGAATTATTTGGAGATCTGAGATGTTTTTCTGTTTGAGTTGGAGCCAAAAATATCGAGCTACTAGGACGCCACCAAGGATGTAGCTGTAGATTCCAACATATTTTATGCTAAAAAGAGTTGAAATTAATTAATTTACAATTTGGCGGTTAAAATTAAAAATATTCTCTAATCTTCAATAAGAATCTTAAGATATCAAAAATTTTGAGTTTTCTTCAAAAAAGATTGCTAGAATACCAAATTCAGCCAAAACAATTTTTTATATCATCAAGCTCAATCGCAATTCATTTTAGCTCATTCTGGTACAACATTTTTCATTTGTATCACATTTTTCGTTACAAAATAAAATGTTCGTTTTTCAAGCTACCAGGCACACATGAACAGAAAGATGTAACATATTGTGAACTTGGTTTCATACAAAAATACTGAAAAAATATTTTCGTTTTTAAGAGGTTTTGGTTAAAAGGTTTCTTGCGAGTGTTTTGTTAATAGTTGTTTAGTTCAATATTGACAAGAAAGAATTAATGATAAACTTTGCATCTTTTGGGACATCAAAGATTACTTCTGAAAACTTTTCATTTTGCAACAAATTATCTGGATATTTGTGTAAAATCGAGAAAAATCGATTGATTTGTAGTTAAATATATTCACTGGTCAATTAAAACTAAAACACACCTCATAGAAAAAGCGTAACATACAGCTGAAACGATTCCATTAATCCACCAGTCCAAAGAGAGAACTTTCGCCTCTAAAAACTTCAACAGAAACAACAAAGCAGTCGTGGAAAAAAGTATCAGCATTGGCTCCATTAAAATGAATCTCGATTGGGTAAGTAAAGCATTGTCAAATACAATTAGCAAACCACCCATAGCTGCAATCCATCGATTTATTTTCAATTGTAGCAGCAATTTATAAATGGCGGGAATCAAGAAGCTTCCAAAAAGTGCAGGTACGAAGCGTAGCCAGAAGATTGGGACGTTCTAAAATGATTTATAATATAAATGTTAGTAATTTATATAATTCTTTTTTCTAACATCAATGAAAATCCTTTTCTCTTTCGAATTAAAATAATCGGTTTGCAAAAAAACAATTTCAGTGATTCTTAAAATTAAATACTCAAAGACTTGATTATTTAATACTCTACCTACCTCATTATAAGGACTCCCAATTTTAGTAAATGTAAAGTTGCCATCATAACCAGCCAAATAAGCAACACCAGCGATCAGCTGTTTTCCGAACGGTGGATGCTTTTCAAAAAAGAAGGTATTTTTCATATACAAGCTCACATATTTTCCATAGTGTAGTTCATCGAAGCTAAAAAAAGAGATTATTATTAATAATATTGACTGGAAAGATCTTATATTTTTAAGGAATCTGTGATTGGTGGGAATCTTATAACAATCTTATAAGAAAAAAATGTTAAACGGAATTAACAAGTGTTTGTGCAACTTTTGAACAATCCGTATCTCATTCTGAACCACATCTTAAAGTAAGATCCATCAAACTGGTGATCTTTATCAACTTTCCAAACCAAATGACTCACACAATATTCTTGGGCTCCGAAAGTTTATAAAATCTGGTAGCCACAGCTAGGAAAAATAGCACCACAGTCATTAAATCAAACTCAAATCCTACGATAAACTGCTTCTCCAGATCCACTAGAACGTCCAGCTCATTCTCGCTTTCATCGAGTTTCTCGTTCAAACTTTCATCGAGCTTTTTTGTCTTGTCTTCTGTGTCAATACTTGGCGGTTCATTCTGAGTCTCATCCTGTGTTTTTAAGTGTCCATTAGGAGTGGTTTTCACTTTTTTCCTGTTTCGTAGTGTAGTGTCTCCATTACTGATTACATTGTCCATCTTTTTTCATTCAAGAAAACCTAAAAACTACAATGAACTGCTCTAGACGGCTTAAGAAACTTTCTGACAAAGTAGCCGAGTAACGGTAAATCTCTTTGGCACACACTAGTGTCTTGAACAGCAGCCATGTTTGCAATTGAAGACAAGGGTTAGGAGGTTTTATTTCTAAAATTTTGTGAGCATTTTCAAAATTTTATGAGCTACATCAAATATAGCAGATGGATTTAATATTGTAACTTTGATAAAAACAAAAACATCCAAACCCTGCTCTCTATAAATACAGGTAAACAATACAGGTACACCATTCGAAACACCTAAACCTGTAGTTGTGCCTTACTACTCACTAGCATCAACAAGTCCAATTGCTGTGCATTCTTCAGTACGAAAATTCCTCTAAGCGCTGTCGGTTCTCGCGGGAAGCAGTGAAAAATTACAATTTGCCTACTAAAAACCAGCTCAAAGACCTCAAAAGTGTCACAAAAGTATCACAAAAGCTGCTGGTAAACTATTCCAACTATTTGCGAGCCAGATTTAATTGGAAAAACGTCACATTAATTCGTTTGTGGGGTAAAGAAATTGGAAAAAGATCAAATTAGTTTGCTTTAGCAAAGCTTACATCTAAAAATACAAAAATGTAAAGTGAAATCTCTGATGTTGTTAGTTTTTTACCATTTAAATTGAAGTTTTTAGTATTTTCTGAGTATTTCGTAGCTTTGAATTGTGAGAGTTTGGAATAAAAATAATGTTGAAGCTGCAAAATAAAGATGGAAGAATTGAAATTATGATTAAATTATGCTGTGTGTTGTAATAATTTGGCTCTGTGAAATGAATTGTGGGAACTTGAATGTGTTTCAGAGTCTTTCACAGTGGTGAAGAATTCAAAGAATTAAAAAATGAATTGAGTGAATGACGAAAGCACGTCATCTTGGCACTATTTTTGGTGAAGCGAATTAATAAAGAACTCGCAAAAAGGCAGACAAAAATAAATAGTAATGTATAAATACAGTATTGAAGTATTTTGTTATTGATGTGAATGAGTGAATCGTGGAATTGTGGAGGAATTTGTGTAATAAAACTTGAAGCAGTATATAAAAATACCAAAATATTAGCTTCAAAAATAGCTCGAACATATCAATGGAAAAAGTTAATAATGTGTGGAAGCTTTTACGGAGATTTTTGGAAATTTACTAATATTTTTGATAGAATTACAATAATTTAATTTGTAAACATTCAAACAGGTTTTTCACTTCTGTTTTTGCAGTATAAAATTTTAGGATTACATGTGTTCAAAGCTGATGGAATCTTGTTAGAAACTACTAGAGAAATGAAATGCAGTGTTTCATTGTCGGAATTTGGGATTTAAATATAATAATTGGTCTAGACCCCGAAAAATCCCTGAGACATACCAAGCCCTACCAAATATGAAATAGTGTTGCTCTATGTAACCTTAAAATTGCCTTTTGTCTCGCCCCCATAAATTCTCCAAAAGAAGTATCTAATAAGTGTCTAGCGAAAAAGCAGAATTAGAATTTAAAATTATTCAATTTTCAAACTTTAAATTCTGATTCTCAACGTGTCTCAAACACGAACAATGTTAGTGCCAAGTAAAGTTAGTAAAGTTCTTACGAAAAATATTCACAAAATTCAGCAACAAATGAAGTATCTAAAGAAATAAAATCTAAATCTACAAATAGTGTGCATGATATAAATTTTTGCTGGATATAAAAAAAAATAAATGTGCGGAAAGCCTTGAGAGCAATGAAATAATGGAATAGTGTTCGCTTGACTTGACGTGTAAACATTTATGTGATGAAACTGACTTAACTTGATTCGACTTGAGCTTAAATAGCCAAACTTAACTGAGCAAATAAATTTATAAATTGTTTGGAGTATTTTTGATAATTTGATTAAAATAAATACATTTATAAGTGAATTAGCGAGAAACAACGAAAAAATTTATTCGCGCCATCAAAGCCAAATATCTGATCAAAGTTAATTGGTTTATGCTAGTTTCCAGTTTGTTTTTTACAGGAGTGTTAACGCAAAATAAAGTTCAAGGCACTTATTAATGCCACTTAGACCATTTAATTTTTAATTAATGATGACATGAACATCAAAACATTAAAGTTTGATGCAAAAAAAAGTAGAGAGATGTAATTTATGATAAATGATTAAAATGTAGAAAGGCCTTTGGTGATTTTATTAAAAAGTTTTGTATTGAATAAAATTCAATATACCATAAATGTTAATTATTAAATCACCTCTGCTATCTATTTGTCCACACAAACTGTATTAGCATTTCTTTGAATATAATTTTCGTTTGACTAAGGCTCAAAAATATTTAATTTATAATATTAATTATATTATTTATCACCAGCTGAGAGGTTAAAAGTTTATTGTGCAAGAAAGTGAAGGGAAATGAAATGTTAGGCAATATAAAATAGAATGTGTGAAGCTGTTAACTGTAATGTGCCGGGAAATGCATTAAAGTTGGAGATTTGTGAGGAAAAAAGCAAAGCAATATTTTCTAAATTCATAAGAAATAGTGAAATACATAAAAAGCTCGAAATAAATTAATCTTTTGGAACTTAAAACGAGAAAATAATGAGAAAATATTGTGAATGCATAAAAAGTGTTATAAAGCATAAAATTATTGATTGAAAAACTGTTAAAGCATGAAAATTGGGGAAATTCATTTACATTCAAAGAATTGCAACAAAATTAGTTTGTTTTGAAAAATACAATAAAATAAATATTTTTTTCCTCTATTAAAGTCATATTAAAATGTTTGTGGTCAAACTTTTGAAAGGTGTTTTGTAATTTTCAAATAAATATTGATTAAAATTAAAAAAAAAGTATTGAATAATTTATCTTAAATTATTCTAACGATCTTCCTGAATCCTCAAAATGTTAACCGTTTAAATATTTAACCAATTTGTCTAGCTTAATAACAGGAAATATCAATTCCAAGTTCGCCAAGTGACCTGAAGATGAAAAATCAATAGATTGCATTCCAATCGACAAAATGGCAAAAAAGTTTCAACAACAAAAATAAATAACTGAATTATGAGTTTAGTGAAAGAAAAAAATCTCGAGTGTCCATAATTGGAATTCAATTTAACAACCAAAATATTAATTTCAACAATTTCAACAACTTGATAAAAATATTCATCAAATTCACCAAACTAGCAAGTAGCAGCACAATAGTGAATTTAACAATTGTTTAAAAATCCCAACGAGCAACATCTTCGTATGAAACATGCGGATCATTGCGGTGAAATTGCCTAGCCGGATCAATAGAGGAATATGAGCAAAAATGCTGTAGAAGCTGCTGAAAGTTTGGTACGTGTTAACGTTTTTTATTATTATTTCCCATTTTAAGTCTAAATTTTAGAGCGTTCAAGTATTTAGCTTTTGCAAAAATATCTTTCTGCAAAATTGCAAAAATTAGAGAACACTGAGCGATAATACGAGCCAACTGTAAAAGCAATCATCTTCGATTTATTTAATTGTTTAACATTTTTGCACATCAAAAGAAAAATCTTATGGGTAGATAAATATACAGAGTTTTATAGGGAGAAAATCATAATACATTGACAGAATCTCAGTTATCTAAATATATGACACTGTTGGATTGCTGTTTATAGAATATGAAGAAAGTTTATGAATGAATGCTACGAATGAATGAAAGTATGTATCGTCATGTTATCATTTTTGTATTACAGTTATGTTTATAAAATGTTGTGCATGTCGTTTTATAAATATTTTGTAGTAAACAATACTTTGCAATCATTTAATTAAATTGAAAAATTTTGGTTTTTTTAAAGATAACATAATAATTTATGTGAACAAACTTTATAATTTTGAGCGCAAATGAATCTCCTTTAGGAGCACTTTAATAAAAATTGACATGAAATTTATATGCAAAACTTGTTCAACAGTGCTCGAAACTCCAAAACCATTCATTTTCTATTGCTCCTATTCAAAGAGAGCTATCATGATGCCGTCATTCATTTTATTCTCTCACATAACACATTGTTAATCAAGTGAACCTACTGGCATTCCGTATATGTTTGTGAAATGTATGCAATGAACAACTAAAAATATTAAATTTTTGCATCTCAATTAGTAACAAAAACTATGAAGACCCGTTTAAATGTTTTAAAATTAATATTGTAAAAACTTTGAAAATTGTTGATAATAAAAAATATAATTCATTCATATTTATATATTTATAATACAATTTGGAAAATATTATGGGTCGAGCATAAATCATTATGTAAAATTTCAAAATTTTTGATCCTCAAAATTATGTTTTACAGTATGTGGGATACCAGTATGTGAAACATGTAACTCTGTGCAAAGAGAATGAGAAGTGACGTCATTCAAAGCGCTTTGTACAATATTCAATAAGAATAAGATTGAGTTTGTCAGTGATCAGCCGTGTTTCAACTCATAAAGTCCGCTCGACAATTCGAGAAACTATAATTTATATTATTTGTTATCAAAGTTGTTATGTTTTGAAGTTTATGGAGTTGTGGATTATTTGCTGCACGAATTAGAAATTCATTTCTGCGGTGTCAACTTTGGCTATTGAAAGGTGCCCAAACTAGTTTGAGAGAAAATCCAATGGGATATTCTTGTTTTGCGACTTTTATGTCTTTAAGTTGGTTTTTGGTATTTTTGTGCGGCGAAATAAATGAAATAAATTAAATATCTGTGGCGGAATTTTTGTGTTATGTGATACGAAAATAGAATCTTTGCATATCCCGGACAATTTTATGGCAAAACCGTATTTTGGAAGCGTCTAAATGCCATGAAATGCACATCCTACAGAAAATCGATAGACTGAGTGTTTTACAATGAGCGGTGGAATAGCGGGAAGAGGGTGATTTTTTAGCAAGGATGGTGCTTTACTGATTAATAAGGATTGAGATGATGTTAATTCAATATTATGGATTTAAGAGTATGGTTAGTCTTATGGATAAAATAGTATTTAAGTAATTAAACCATCAAAAATAATCACTTGGGTTGTTCATGTGAAGAATAAATCATAATTATCACTAGAAAGGATGTTCAAAAATCTAGCAATATTGATACAAAATTCTACAATATTTTATTTTAAACCAATAAAACATTAATTAATCGATACATTTTGACGAAGACCATTTCGATCTACCATGCTCTCTCATCAGAAAAACCTAGTTTTGCCCTACACGCAATTGAATTATAACAATAATGGTTCACCTTGCACTACTCGAGTCGACAGCACATAGTAAACCACGGGGGGTAAAGGTCGAAGGTTTCCGGTTGAATCATTTTAATATCCACAAAGTGCTTTTCCACTTTTACAACAATATTTTACTCAATTTAATTTGTAATGTAAATTTGTGCTGTGTGAATTCTTCAGAGAGTGCAAAGTTTCAATCAACTTGAATTTGATAGAATGTTTCAGCGAACCAGCTAACTAAAGTATGTAGTGACGAGAAGGTGAACGACAAACCCAAACAAATATAGGAGCACTGAGAACGCACACAGTGATGAGTTATGAAGCTTAGGGAAGGTCAGGGAACAACTCCTAGGGAAAGACCGTTTGGAAAATATTGCTTTGGTTCGTTGAGTTTCAAGTAAGTTGATGAAATTGTTGAATTTTATGGCGAATTTGAATATTTTTAATGGTGAGCGATAAAATTTAAAGGTTCTTTGGACTTTTTCAAAAAGTTTGGATTCTTAAAATTTGAATTTTGACAAGAAACATCATCAAGTTATTTTAAAAGGAAATTTATGATTTGATAATTGATGCGTATAATCACTAATCAGCCATTTGTGTAAAGTTTTAAACTTTATTAAATTTATATGATTTTGAGAAAATCTGAGTTTTACCAAGAAGTTTTTTAAGACATTTATTGAAATCCGCGAACTTTTCTTATAAAAACATTAATATCCGTTTCTTCAAGTTTTCTTTGTTTGTTTAAAATATTTTATTCCATGAAATGAATAAATTTCACAAAAGAGTAAAAATATTGTTCTATGAAAGTTCAATAATTTTATTCCATTTTGTGTTTGTTTTCCAAAAAGAACATTTGCAAACACTCACAAATATCTATCCAAACATTAAAACATGAAACCAATCCTCATGTTTTCTTTGTAATTTTTCAGCAAAAATCTATAAATTAAATAAAAATCACAGAAAACTTGAAAAGTAATTAGTAAAGCGAAACTGAAATTTGTTTGAATTATATTTGATGTTTAAGCAGTAATTTTGAAGCAAATGAGCCAAAGATTAATCATCAAATATCAACAACCTCAACCAACTGAGCTATTACCACAATTACGACCAAATTGCAAACAAAAAGTGCAAAAAACAACAAAATAAAAATATTAGTGAGTCAAATTACCTGATTTGGAGCGATTTTGAGCGATTGAAGCTCTTTTCAGCAAATTAAACTTTACAATTGCAATTTCGTGGGTTTAGTATTTTAGTGTATGTTATAGTAATTTCAATAATTCATTGAGGTTTTGTTGACTCTTGTACACTGTACAGGTTTTGTAAATTTAGCCAAGTTTTCTTTAATGACTAGCAATGTGTTATAATTTGTTTCAATTGGTTAAAATGGTTATTATATTAACTTACTGCAATTTGCTAAATGTCTATTTTTAAGAACAGACAAACGTTTAAGACAGAAAAAGCGATTAAAGAAGATGCGAAGCGAATTTATAATTTTGATCAAATATAGAAGATGTAATTATAAAAAAGTTTAACTAACGAATTTGGTCAGGGATTGGAAAATATAACTACGTGCAAGTATAAGATTGCATTTTACAACAAATATACATTTTTATCAACATGATTTTTGAATAAACAAATCTTTTAAATTATATAGAACGTGCATTTTGATGATTTTTATTAATTAAAATTAAATAGCAAGTCAGCAAGATTCTGAAGAAAGTAATTTTTGAATGCATTGAAAATAAACTTAATGTTATCAAAACACAATAAATAATGTTAATTGTTTTATCTACTAGAAGCAAGCAATAATTCTATGCAAACAAATTCATTTGCTGTCACTATAATTAGACAATATTGCTGTTTATATTTAATATTTACAAACCACACATGGGTGTTTCCCGAGTTTTCCAAAAGATAATGATGGATTTGTACCCATAACCGTTAATAATAATCAAGGTTTTCTTACAACAATTGAATGTGTTCTTTATGTAATTTGACAAATTATTTTGCATACACATATTTATTATGTTATTATGTTTATTAAAGTTCATGAAGTCATTATTGATTAAAAAATTCCCATTTAGCATTTTAAGAAACTCGGATCAATATGACTTTCATTCCCAATCTCTTCTTTTTCAAGACCACAATAAGTAGCATTTGAATTGAATAAAAACCTCAATCAATTGATGCAACAACAATATATGAATCAAATAGTCAATTCAACTCTAAAAATTAATTTGATGCTAAAAACAGAAAAGCTAAAAAAACTGAGAAAAGCAATAGAATCAACATCAAACAACGTGAAGCAGTGAGTTGATAAAAAAAGCAATTAACGAATTCATTTATCCACTTGTTCAATTGATATTTTGTATTTTGTTGATATTTCTACGAATTTTCAGCAATTTGTGGTTTAATAGACCTCAAGTTGCCTCGAAGCTGATTCAAAGTGGGTGCTAATTTGTTGAATGATGCTCATAATGACGGAAATTGGAGTGGCCACTCGACTTCAAAGCATTTTGAATTCCAATTTGCTTGATATTGAGAAGGAAAATTCCAGTAAATCAATTTCTCTGTGAGGTTGTGGTAGGAAATACTATAGATCAATCATTGTGCTCACAAATTACACTAAATAAATAATATTAATAGAAATGCAAAATTAATGAAAAAAGCTTTGAAGTGTTTGAGAGCTTGATGGGATTTTGAGGGACTGCTTCCTATGTTTAATCTTCACAATTTTTTGTAAATATATATTTTGAAAACTTTAAACTTAGAAAAGCACTATAAAAAACATGATTGAATATTATAAAATATGCGCCAATTTTATGCAAAATACAATTCTAATACATTTTCCATTTCGGAGAAGCAACAAAATGCTCCGAAAAAAATTTAATTCTTTTTTGGTCGAGACTTTTGCTCATAATAATTTAGAAAAACATTTTGATGAATTCAAATGCGATAGTTGTTTGGAGCGCATTTATTTCATTTTATTTCAATTAAATCATTATTTGAATCATTTATTTTTTGTTCATTCAGTTAGTGTCGAGCCGTTTGAAAGGCCAGAGCTTCCAACATAAAATTTTTAAATTTATATTAATCGTAGCAAAACAAATAAAAAAACAGAGTTGTAAACACTAAAAAGCGGGAAAAACTAAATCTGATTAATAAATTATTTCAATCATTTAATGAGCATCATTTGCAAAAGCAGTTCGCCGTGTAATTACTTCGCCGACAGCGGCAAAGCTAAGGTTAGACTCACAATTTGTTAAGATTTGGCAAAAGATAAGCAGAAAGTGCGAGTTATGCCACTAATTATTAGCGTAAATCATATTACCATTCGGCGTGGTGATTAAAAAACATGTAATAAATTCAAGTGAGATGTTTTTGGAAGATGATGGTGATAAGGTTTAATTATGTAAAATTAACATGTTTTTAAGTGTTATGTTGTGTTGATCTAAGTTATTAAGTTGAAAATTTAAAGAAATATGGTTTTGAGATTTTTTAAATTATGTTACTGCGCTTCGTTTATTTTTTTAATTGAGCTTTTTTTCTTTCGTGGGCTCAACAAAATAACGAGTCAAGATTAATGTTATTTGGATTTTGCATCAAAGTTGAACATGCTTTATTTTTATAAAGAAATGATCAACAAAATCAAAAGGAGATCAACTTGCACCCGAAGTAAACTATTTATGAAAGCATTCAAAGCATCCACTCAATTTAGCTGAAATAGAAGCCACTAGAAAGTAGTAATTTCCCACAATTCAATCTGATATAAGCTCGATACTCTATTATGAGTAAAAATCCAATCTACGGCCAATTCAAATTAAAAATCTAATTTAATGATTTTTGCTGTGGTCTATTTTTACGTTTGCTGACGAAAAAAAAGATTAATTGCTTACAAAAAGAAAGAATGTTGTTTATAACTAATTTCGCGATTGCGAATAGTCTGTGTATTTATTTTAAATATGTACAAGTAATATCAACTGTGATATAAAAAGATACATAAACACAATCAATAGAACAGATGAACGAGATGAACCCACATGATTTGGAGGCTTGCGATTTCCAGCTATTATTAGAATCAGAAAATTTTAAAAGCTATTTTAGGATATACTTATTCATTAGGTTGTCACATGGGTTGAGTTATTGTGGTTTTGTGAATGAATCGCTTTACCAAGGTTGTTTGTGGGAGATTCTTGTTTTCATGGGGTTGTGGAAAACTTTTTCAATAATAATTCCTTTATTTTATGATGTTGTTTTCAGGATGTTTTCTTGAAATGAATCATCATTTTAAAGGAAAATAGTATGGCTCTATAACAAAATAAAATATTGTCCCGACATAAATAAAGGATATTCCATTGATTTACGATGCACAATAGTATGGTCTATAAATCAATTAAATTACCAACAATGTCCACCCCCTTCCGAAAAAATCTTTTATTCCCACGTTCTAAAAAAAGAATATTGCCGAATATTGCCAATAATCTTGACGAAAATATTGCGGGGAAAATTTTCTGAAAGAAAATTGAGGTTTCATGTGTGCTGATAAACTGCTGCGTTGTGGAGGCAGGAAACTGTGAAAAACTCATGAAAACTCATAAAAACCATGCATTCCTCTGATCTTTTGTATATAAATAAATGGCAAAACGGCAGGATGAGTTGAATTTTTAGTACGATGTTTGACTAACTGAAAAGGAAAATCTCGTAGGAATTTTGATTACAATTATGTTAATTTACCGACAATTAAAGCAATAATCGTTGATGTAAAATTTTGGAACTTTTTGAAGTTTTTGAAAATATTATGATTAAAATTGAAAAGTGGGATGGAAGAACATTAAGATTTTTTAACAAACTTTCTTCAAGTTCATAGATATTGTGCTACCAGTAGACGTATATAGTTGCACTATGATTGTACCATAGCTTCAACAAGATAAAGCAACCTATTTTATTCTTAAGCTGTTCATCCTCAATATTTTTCAAAAACTAGATTTCTAGTCCCATTCACTCAAAAATTACAAAAACTGAAAAAACAAACAAACTTAAAAAGCAGCTCACTCTTCCATTTCTTTACAACTTTTTCCAACCCACGTGACAAAAATTCGATCCATTCAACAAAATACAAATAAAACAAAAACAAAAACTATTTCGTGCATCACATTCAATGACTCCGTGATTTATGTCGCCAACAACACGTGAATGAATTTGGAATTAATTAATCTTTTTGTCACCCAATTTCAAAGCACAGTTTGCAATTACAATTGAAACAATTTGAACAAAAGAGGCGACGTTTTCCTTTTCATTCAAAATACACAAAACATAACATATTTTAGAATTCCATTGAATGGGAAAGTTATTAGCGAGATAATATGCTCTGCTTGAAAGTATAACGTATGCTTTTAGAATTTGAATGAACTGAAAAATTGAATGAAGGTGAGGTGGAGGGTGATTTCAGACGTTTCTTAGCTTTATTATAGTCAAAATTATTCGTGACAAAAAACTTGGTCATAATCAATTTTTTTTTTATTACTTGATATTTTCCGCATTTTTCACACTTATTCGTAAGTGGTGCCATTCATCACGCATTGTGTTAAGTGGTGCCAAATTGCTGAACGACAGCATAATTTAAGGTTGATATTTAGTAAATAATTTTATTGCATCGCATAAGAATTTACCTGAACTGCTCGAAACATGAAAACAAATTATTGTTCGTTAGGACAAACCAAACCAACTCTGAAAACCAGCAAAACTAGAATATCCCACGAAATTGAACCAAAAATCCTGTAAAATAAATGTCCTAACCTCAAAAAATATTTTCCCCCCTAAAGAAAGAATTGCTACCCCATTAAAATTACACGTCCACAAATGTTTTGCCCCAGTAACGATGCCCTGCAAAGTCTGACGGAGAAAACAAAGCTTTTAGCTCATAAATGCACAATTCGCGTGTCTAACTCCGACACTTCCACAATTCAGCCAGGAAATGTCCATTTATCGGCGCCGCAATCAGGCAATTTGGCCACGGCACTGCCAAACAGTGTACTCGAAAACTTCAACGGAAAGTGTCGATTGAATTGCTTGTGCTCTACCAGTAAGAGGAATTTTGCAACCCTTAACAGGATTTTCAAAAATCGTTGTGGATTTATGGCTGCCAATGTGACACAATTTGCGTCCAATACTTTGCCCAAGAAGAAAGCCAAGAAGGCGACCACCAGGTGGTACATAAAACAGGTTTGTTGCATAAAAGATGGCGCTGTCTCTATTAAAAAATGTTTTTCTATGTTTTTCAAATTTGAAAGAAACTCAAAGATCATGGCTAAAATATGTAATGGTTGTATTATTTTTGTGACCAATTCAATTCTTCTTTAGGATATATGTTTTTACGTAACTATTAAATTAACAAAGAACCCAAAAGCACATAATATTGTTCTAAGACGAAAATTTAAAACAATTAAATTCTTTTATTCTACGAAAATACAATTGATAAAATAATAACAAAATACATAAAACCAACAAAAAAAACTCATTTAAATAACTTGAATAATTTTCCAAATGAGTCATTTTGTGAAAAAATTTAAATAAAAATTAAATAAAATTACATCTGAACAACAACGAAAATGGCCGAAACTGAAAAAACTGTAATAGCGCAAATGACAATGGGAATCAAAGGGGGACTCACATGTTTATCTTTTTTTTGAAGGTTTTTCATTTAAATTAGTTTTTGAAGATCTAATCAGTGTTTATTTTAAAATAATAATTTTAAATCATTCCAAAATTTCTATGGTATATGACTTTCCTCATCAAGAAAAATTTTGATGAGATATCACGTGTAGAAATTTATGTTGGAATGTAAATCTTAGAATGTTCAATAAACATTTTACTTAAAAATACCATATAAATGCCTACCACATTTCACATAAAAATAATGTTGCAAAACAACCAAACCAGCAAAATTGAAATAATTCTAGAAATTGGTCGCTTCCTGCTCAATTTTCTTCATCACCAAAATACGATCAACCATGAATCCCCCTCGATCTTTTGGCTCTTTAGTTTTTTAACTGCGATACTTTTTCTGTAAAACATATTTAAAATTCGTATAATATTGTAAAATGTAATAAAAGCCAAACGAAGCGCGAAACAATTAACCATCCACTAGCAAACAAATCAAAAACATTCAAAACAACGCAAACAAGCTCGAGAATACAGAAGAAATATTTAAAATATTTTGTCGTTTACATGCAATATTTGAATTTAATTTATCTTTTTTGTTGTTTTTTCTGATTTAGAGCAGAAAACATCGAAAATATTCGCCAGTTGCAAGATTAAATATTATCGACTTTTTCTTTGATAATGCAAATTCAATTACATCATCAAGTAATCTCTTTTACTATAGTCTAAGCTAAATTTAATCAATATTTTTATTGAGATGATAAGGTCAAAGTTTACAGAATATATCCAGGTTGAATTAAATTTTTAATCATCAATTAATGTAGGAATGAATGATTGTGTTTGTCTTAAATTTTATTGACTTGAATGAAACCCACCTGATTCTTGATAATTTGCTAGATTTAGCTTTTCTCTGACCGAGTACAAAATACAGAAAATTGTCACAAAATACGAGAAAAATAGCAAAGTTAATAAATTCTTTCGTAATTTTCAACGAAATGGTCATCTTTCAGAAGTTCTTCGAAGCTTATTTCTGAAATCATTGAATCATCAGCGCGTAAAATTGTATGAATTGAATGAAGAAGACTTTCCCACACTCGTAAAAGAAAATCGTTTTGGCAGCAAATCAAAAAATTTATAAAAATGTTGCTCGTAAATCTTGTAAGGAGTCTCGCCGGCAATCTATGAATCTTGACCATAAAGATTATATCTGGCGCTCTTGAGTTGGAACGTTTTTCGATTATGATAAGAGGGTGATTGAAAGATTGGATACATTGTTGATTTATCAGAATTTCAATGAAATGTTGCAACATTATGTTAATTGTCATATCTATTTATCTTTTCATTACAGCCAACATGGCGACTTTGGGGAGAAGAGCGCGAAAAGGAAGCCATCTACACTGTTTACTTGAAAAAAGTTCGATATCATCGACCAACACCAACGGTAGCCAACACAAATCCGGTAAGTGATTAAATTTTGTATATTTTTTTCGGGAACTAACATTCTCCAAATTTCTAAATTTTAGCAAGACAGCGATGATGAAATATCACATCTAGAATGGGAGACAGTTCGTGTCAGGTTTGTCAAAGCTGCTACCCTGGAGCGCTTAGTGGATGCTTTGATAACAGACGATGGCGAGCTGGAAAGCACTTTTGTCAACGTTTTTCTGGCCACATATCGAACATTCACCAAGACTGAAAAGGTGCTGGAATTATTGCTTCAACGTTATGAAAAGCTAAGCAGTGAGCCAATGCATCCAGAACCAGTTGCTGAGCAATATAAGAAAACTCTGGTGTCAGTACTTCACGTATGGCTGGACGGCTATCCGGAAGATTTTGATGATGAAAATTTGCAGAACTTACTGGCGTTTACTTCCAAGAGGTTGCCTAGTTCAAAACTGCATCATAAAGCTTTAAATAGGTAATGATTCGTTTATATTCTATAAGTATTTTTATTAATTCTGTCCATTTCTTAATTTAAGATTTACTGATAGAATAGAAAAATATTCGCGAGTGCCACCTCTGCATCCCAGCAGCTTCAATGATTACAGCAGCCATCAGCAGCGCCAAATGCAATATCATCCGCAAGATCTGACTGACCATTTTAATGGGATGTGTTTGATGCCAGCTTTCAGAGGGGCACCAGCTCATCTTTTGAATACATATCGGTTTCCAAACATTTCTACCAAACATTTTGCAGAGCAACTGACGAGAATGGTATGACATTTAGCTAAAGCAGAAATACGACTTACATATATTTATTTACTTTTTTAGGACATGGAGCTTTTCAAAAGATTAACACCACATCAGTGTTTAGGCCAAACATGGTCGCATCGAGATAAGAGTGGATGTCAGAGTGTTCTTGCTACTGTCTCACAGTTCAATGCTGTTTCTTTTCGAGTCATATCTAGTATTTTGATTGAACCTAAATTAAAACCACAAGAGAGAGCGCTATTAATTTCAACATGGATTGATATAGGGCAAGAACTGAGATTGTTGAAGAATTTTTCAGCCCTAAAAGCTATTGTGTCAGGATTGCAGTCGAATGCAGTTTATAGGTTAAGCAAGACGTGGGCAGCATTGTGTAAAGAAAAGGTGAGCATTATATTGTAAATAAAAGAATGAAATTGTTTCAACCACTCTTTAATATATTTCAGTTTGAACTCTTCAATGAATTGGCCCGAATATTCTCTGAAGATAACAACGCTTCAGCACAACGAGCAGTTCTCTGGCGAGAAGGCACCGCGAAGTTTGCTGACACAGTAGGCGAGAATGATCGACACCTCCAAAAAGTATTCCAGAAGCAAAACACTTTCATCTCCCATGGCACAATTCCCTATCTCGGAACGTTCCTTACAGATTTAACAATGATACATGCGGCCATACCAGGTATTTTTTAATAGTTACGAAATTAATTTTTGGTATATTTAACATATTTATATTTTTAGATAATATGGCAGATGGATTGATCAACTTCGATAAGAAAAGAAAAGAATTTGAAGTGCTAGCACAGATTAAACTACTTCAGGTTAGAATCATTCAAGCTCAAAATCAAAACTAAAGAATTCTACCTGCAAAAATATTTCACAAAACAGTCATTTAAAAACTAATTTGACAATTAAATATTTTAGGGTGCCGCCAACTCATATCACCTCTCAGATGATCCTTTGTTTGATCGCTGGTTTGCATCACTTTTAGTATTAGATGAACGAGAGGCTCACAATCTTTCGTGTCAATTAGAACCACTGTCTGCTCAACACCAGCAAATGCTACTTAATAATTCCAGTCAGTCAAATCAGTCAAATAATGGAAGTCATGGCAGCGATTCAAAGAAACAACAAGCTAGTGGTGGACATAGAAAAAACGACTCAATTACATCTAATTCGAGTAGTGGTGCTGGCAGTCAGTTCTATTGTGATATCAATAATTTAAGCTATAGGTAAGATTATTTTGATTTGAATACATTTGCCGTTACAAATACCATCTATAATTATTTTAGTTCCCGTAACAACTCATTGGATCGTGATGTCACACCTCCTCTCAACTCTTCACTTATGTCAGCTGCTAGCAGTGTCTCTTCACTTTCAATGGAATCTACTACATCAGGCAGTCAGCACAATAATGGTTCCACCGGACCAAAAACTCCCTCAAAAACTCCTTCCAAAAACTCTCATGAGCTCCCTGCCCACATCAACGCTCAACTACAGCCAAATTCACCCCTTTTGAAAACCACTAATGGATCATCCAACCTTATTCCAGATTTTTACATCATCAAAGTGACGTACGAAACTGATAACGTGGAGCTTCAGGGAATCATATTATATAAGAGTATTATGCTCTGCAACAGCGAAAGAACGCCACAAGTAATTAGGAATGCCATGATGAAGCTCGGGTTGGAAGGAGATCCAGATAGATTCACTCTAGCTCAAGTTTTACCTGATAAAGAGCTTTTGTTACCGCAAAATGCTAATGTGTATTATGCAGTAAACACGCAGTTTAATTTGAACTTTATTTTGAGAAATAAAAAAGATGAGTGACGATAGAAAAAGACAGTAAAAGGATGTTAGGAATTGATTTTGTAGTTTCAAACAATAATATCAGGTTTTTATATATATTTTGGTGCTTTACCAAAGTTGAGGAATTTGTAAAGGTGCCCAGTTTATGGTTGAAAGAAAATAAGAAAATAAGAAAGAAAATATTATTCATTAACTGATTTTTCATAAAAACCAGTTAGAAGTTAGAAGTTGAAGAAGTTAGAAGATGTTAAGTCAAAGTTATAAAGGTACCATCAAAAATTCAACAGATTACTTGAACTGAGTTAGATGAAAGGTTGGATGACAAAGGACCAAAGGAATTTACCAGAAATTGAACAAAAATATTTTATGATATTATGACACAATAAGGACAATACAATGTCGGAAAAAGGAAATAAGGAAAAAATCATGTAACTCAAAATTAACTGTGAATACTAAATGTTTAAATAGAAAAAATTTTGGCAGTAATTTAGTAGAATGTCCAAAAATATCATGGAAAGCTTTTTAAGAGCTTTTAAAGCTTTTCTCAAATTTAATTTTATAAATGTATTAAGTCCGGCCATTTGATATTGAATTTTTAGCAAATTATTAAAACAATATTCAAACTGAAAAGAAACTGAAATATAAATCCCATAAATATCATATTGTGTAGTACAGTAGTAAAAACTAGAAAGATGCATGTAACACTCTCTGGGAGAAAAGTGGAACAAATGTAGACCAAAATTCGTATCAGAAAAGCAAAACTTTTGACAATATTTACAATTTACGACCATTTAGCATATCTTATTGGTAAATTTGTGTAGATATTTGTGTAGAAAAAACTTGAAACCATTTAAGGAAATCTTCAAGAGATTTCGAGAGATTTAAGAAATTTCATGAAAGCCAAGCTGTATCAAACAAAATAGTAAGAAAACACAAACAATCGATGACACAACTTAAAAAGCTTGATAAAGCAGGGGAGATGCTTAGTTCATATCAAAAGTTACATGTGTTCAGAGCAACTTAAATTACAATGTTACGATTACCCCCTTTAAAAGCTTGTATTCTAAGATAATTCGAGGGAATACGAGAAAATGCCAAAATGGCCAATTTATCAAAAACAATTCAGCAATATATAGTTTCGACAAAAGTTTGCCAATAAATCTTGGATTCTGATAAAAAAGGTCGTCCAGAAATTATGATTAAAAGTAATGTCTTAAAAAAAAAAACATAATTAATATTTTGAATCCACAGCTTTAAGTTTAAATTGGAAATTGGCAAAATAAGAATTACAAACATATTTTATGGACGACTTTGTACATTGAAGGAAATTAAAATAAAAAAGTTTTGTCCGATATAATCAACAATAAATCCCTCCAAACCTTGAATGTATCTAAAACCAATTAAATATTCACAAGTAAATCAAAAAACAAGTGAAGTTACAAATGAACAACCCCCTTGAAAAAATTTAATGTGTATGTCATAATTCGTGTATTAAGACTTTAAGTATTAACAGGCAGCAAAATGGAATAGAAATTAAAGCAATCGTTAATCAATTTACTCAAAAACAAGAAACACGTGAATTCAAGTTTAATTTTAGAAAATATGTATAATTTGTATTAATCTGTACAGAGAATGTTAATTAAATGTTACGATTCAATTGCAAATATTTATTTAGTTTACACAAAATGGATGATATATCGAGTATACTGGCTAGTTCATTGCGAAGTTACTCGATTAGTCTTGTAATCATGGATTCTTAGTTCATAACAAAATATTTATAATTGTGTAGCAAGATTGAGAATTGAAGCAAAAGAACAAATAAACATGTAAGAAATAAAAATAAAAAACAAATAATGTTATTATTTTTTGTTCCAGGAAATATGGAAGGACATAATTGAACGGTACATTTTTCTACTAAGATATTTTCAGTAGTTTATATATCACATCATTGGACAATGACAATTACTATATTACTGCAATCTACAAAGAAAGCGGTCCAAAATGATCAAGCAATGATAAGCTTGATGAGAAAAAATGCATGAAAATCTTGCTTAGAAATGCAAAAGCTTATAATATTAGTTTAATTACATTCAGGTTTATTATAATTGAATTATACACGAACAAATTTGCCATGGTTAAAAACTTTCATTCAAAATTTTCAGTCGTAATTGAAAAATCATTTTTAAAAATCTTTCTAAGAAAAGTTTTTCAATACTAAAGGACAAAATAATTTCAACATACCAACTCATTTTACGATTCAAAGCATTCTTACTTTGCTCAAGTTCCAGATGATGACGTCCCGCAATGTTAAACAAACTGCAAAATTTGCTCGCGACAGCACAAAAACACAAAAGTAAATAAAAAATAAATAAGATTGTAAAGACTTCGAAAGCTCAGACAATAAAAGTGGAACAAAAATTGAGTAGAAAATGCGAAGAAAATTTCTGAGTTTCTTCCTCGAAGCTCATTTGGAATAAATTCTGTAATTGAGTAGAATTGTGTTATTTTGTGGAACTTATTGTTTGTTTAAAAGTTGAGCTTTTTATAAGATTTTTGAGAGCAATATTGAATTTCGATGGATTAAAGTATTATTAGAGCGTGTTCAACAATAGAAAATTTCTTGAAACTAAAGTATGAAAAGTGCGAATTTTAGTGAGTTTAAATAAAATAACAGAAAATTTACTTGTACATAACATATTTCTGAGCGATGATATCATTTTTCCCAAATTAGTTTCTCAATCATAAATGCTTCACTCATTTTATTTGCTAAAATTTTGATTTTGATGCCAAGATAAAGATCCTCTAAGCAAAAATATTTGTTCTCAGCCACTTGTTCAAATTTATTTGTTGAAAATTTTGATAATTTGGTGAAGGATTTTTGATAACGACAAGACACATTTTTTGACGAAGTACGTCGCACATGTCACACTGACCAAATATATTAAAACGTGCTCACAAACTGAGTTATGTCTAATAAAAGTATTTTTGAGGCGAGTGTCAGCCGAGATGATATTTTTCAATGTTAAGTATACCTAAATCTTATTTGATTAAAAAATGTATTCGTCCACAAAAATAAGGAAAACAAAGTCTTTAAACTTCTTCAAATTAAAAAAAAATTGATTTGTGAAATTGCAATCAAATCAAAATGAATAATTAACCTTGACACCTGAAATAATTCAAGCTCTCATTTTTAATTTAAAATTAGATGTATCAAGTCACAAGTAAATACAAACTCAAACACATTATTCAAATCTTAATCACGTATTTTCTTTACCATCCAGCTCAACCTCATATTGGTCACAAGCACGTGATAGAGATAAGATTTAATTAAGCAAAGACAAATTCTACCAAAATACCGGAAAAATTCAGTTTCAAACTTTGCCTGGCAAATAAATCATTTCGTTTTATGACTAAATTTAAAATAGTTAAAGTAGATCTACAGCATTTCAAGTTTAATATCCAAAAGCTATTTATCTAGCTATTTATCTATTTATAAATCTATTTACGCACACAAAAAGATGAAAAAGCTGGACCTGACAGATAAAATGATTTATGACTTTCTATAAAACTCAGTTATGACATCAATTTACCTAACGATAATTTAGGGAATTTATAGAATTCACATAATAACCAAAATAGTATGGAATAGTATAAAAAGGTAGAATCCAACACACCTTTTTTTTTTAATTTAAAATTAGATATATCAAGACTAAACCATTATTCAAATCTTACGTATTTTTCTTTTCCATCCAAGCTCCAAATATTAAAATTCTGTTTAAAATAAATAGATCTACATTTAAAATAGTTAAAGTTCAAGTTTAATTTAATATAAAATGCTATTTATCTAGCATTATAAGGTCTCCGTTATAAAAATGACTATTTACCACACTTAAGAATAGACATATTCTAGGTCTAAACCTACAAAAAGTGGTCCACATTTTTGGTGGTAAACTATTATGATGTCTCTGCTTTAAGCATAACAGCATTAAATAGAAAATATTAACAGAGAGGTAGCAACAACATCCAGAAGACCATGTGTAAATATAGCTAATTTTACTAATTTTTGGGTGGAAACCCTAATTATCATTAATTTTTAATAGTTGATTACTTGCGAAGCAATCAACCCATGAATCATCCTTAGGGGACCTTACACTATTCCTGTAATCATCTCGAAAAACGATACAATTACATAATTGTATTTTGCATAAATTGAGTTTTTATCTGGTCAAGCTGACACTTGCCGGGTGCTTGCTGGAGGATGCCTTAGAGAGAGATGAGGTAGACGGATAATCATTTTTAAACTTTTGGGTTTGACAATTGGGCAGTTCTAAATTGTGTTAGTTGGGGATTTGGGACATATTTAGTTGTTTTTTGAAAGGGAATCTTACAAATTTCAATAATGATAATGTTATAAAAAAAATAAGTGATAAAATAATTTTTATTATGTTATATATATATAAATATGTATATAAACAATTAATGGATGGTGAAATTACAGTAAACTAAGGTAATTATTAAAGGTTTTGAAAGTAGTAAACTTTAATGCAACTCAATTATATTGGAAAGATTTAGAAATGTACTGTTCCTCTGTTCAATTAAAGAAGTTTCTGAAATTAAATATCATGAACCATCTACGTATTTAATATTTATTTTTCCCGAAAAATGGCACAACCATATATTAAACACTTTATGTATCTCTATTTAATATTTATAAATAAAAATATCACAAGATCGCTCCTCATACAAATGCAACTTGAGGTTGCAAATCATTCATGAGCTATTCACATTGTTTACTCATTTGTTTGTTATCACTTTATCAGAAATTTCGTTATCAAACTCTGTCTCATTGTAACAATTGTGATCGTTTTACGGTAGATAGAGATTAAAGTGAAACATGTTCGGCTTTGTACCGACAGATTATTTAGTTTCTTGATCTTTGCCTGATAACTGATAAGTAATTTCTTATTGTGGACTCCGCCAAATATCAAATAATTCCAAGCTGCTTTATATTTTAAAAACAAATTAGTTCTAACAATAAATTGCTCTAAATATAAAACTCCAACATGTCCCACTCTAGCAACCTCTCAACGATGGCAGATTTTGAGACGACTCAGCTTCACTTAAATTCTAAAGTAGACCTTAAACGGTTTCCAGTGTCTCGCAAGACACAACACCATTCAAAGTGCCACTTTGCTGGACTGTCGATTCAATTGCTTGCAAGCTAAGCTCTGCGAATTAGCCAGAGAGGGATTATCAGCGGTGACCAAACCAAACGCGTTTCATATTTGGTCAGATCAGTTTTAGCTGGTCGCTGCACTCGGTCGGAGATTAAGCATTTAATTGCAGAACAATTTAAAGGGATTAGGAGCAGATTTTCGGTATTAGTGGGAAAAGCTTTTTTCTGTGATATTTTGTTGAATTTGCTTTGAATTTGCAATTCAAATTTTGTGTGAAACATTTCCTAGGATTTTTTGTGTTTTGCAGTTTATTTTTGTGGTTTTCTGGAAAATTGTGAGAAATCAGAATCACTGAGTTTTGTGAAAAAATAAAAGAATAGCATGAATTCATTTGATTTTCGAGGAGAGCAGACTTTTTGTTGAAACGGAAAAAAGTGAACAAATTTTGTGCTACAAGATTCACTACACACCTCGAAATAATAATTATGAATATAAATGCAATCTGTAGAATATAAAAGTTTTGATTTAGATCTCAGTATTTTTCAGAAATTTAAAAAATAAAGAGATTCAATAATGAGAGTATACTTTTATTGATAATTTTCAAATTATTCTAAAAGATTTGCTATTTTTCTTATCAAAACCCATTGAATCATCAATATTATATCACAAAACATGCCAAATTGCGAAAATAACAAAAAAGCTGAAAGAGCACAATATACAGAACATTTGAATCTTAAAAAAATTTAAATTAAAACGGATGCTACAAATTTATTCGTAATAATTCATTAATCAAGAAATTTTTTTTGTGAGAAAAACGAAAACAAAATTGAAAATTTCTAGAAAAATCTCGGATAAAAATATCTTTTATAATCGGGATAAGTTATATATTTTCCACGTTTTCCTTATTGTAGCAAAGTTATTCTTAATATAAAAATTTCAGCGAATACAAAGAAAACCCCAAAAAAAAGAAAATATTCACAGTTAATGAAATTCATAAGAATTTCTGCAAATTTTAAGCAAATTCTGAATTTCATAATTTTTTCGAGTGCCTTTTTCTTTTGCCTTGTAAACTTAAAATAAAAGAAAAATTTAAAAGTGTATTCATGAAAGAATAAAATATAAGAAAATAAATTATAAAACACATAAAAAGCATGAAAGCATAAAAGAGTGAAGAAATAATTAATTTGTGTTTTTCAAGTTTTTTAGTGCTGCATTTCTGTGAAACTAGTTAAACAAGTGAAAACAAGTGGAACAAGAGTTTTCCCTCCTAAGTATTTCTTCAGAAAAAGGGTCAAGAAAGCACTTTACATAAAAACAAATATTAAAAGTTCTCGTTCGTCAAGTGGAAGCCAGCCGAGTATGAAGGCAGGCGAAGATGCTCAAACAGCGACGGAAGCGGCCACCGAGCCTGCAACGGCTGAAAAGCCTCTGACCAAGTATGGAAAGTTCTGCCAGAAGAAGGGGATCAACCCCAACTTGATTATGCTCAAAATTACGCTTTTCGTCATGTATGGAGGTGAGTTTCATGTGTTCCATTCTTGTTTGCGTACTCAGGATTCTTATTCTAATTGGACGGATTTTACCATGTCTTCTTCGCAATCCTTCAATTATAAAAATTCTTATATTGTTGAACCGAAAACCACTAACAAGTCAAAATGTTCAAAATCCTATTAATCAAGTGGAAGGTGCACCGAGCTCCACTTCCATCTATTTTTATTGAATATTAAATTTTAGCATTTTCGAAAAGTTGTGCAAATTTCTCTGGCAAAATTTCCGTCTCAAGTGTCAGGTTAATTAATTTTAAATCAATTTTGCCGCGCGACACCTTCTGCTGGTTGCCAGTTTCCTGTTTCAGTTGGTTGCACTCTTGCCATGCAATTTTCCTTAGCACGTTTTTTGCAGTTTCCCTGAATTTCCACAATTTTCGTTTTAAATGAATTTTGTCGGAGTTTTGCCTAACGAAATTAGGTTCGTTTAATTTGTTGTGTGAAAGATTTTTGAGTTTTGACCTGTTTTGTGCATATTTAACTTTGAGCAGTTTTAAGTAAAAGATTTTGCAAAAGTTTGCTTCTTTATCATTTGTTAAATTTTTGAAGATTTTGAAAATAATAAAGTTTTTAATGAAATTTAAAACAATTTTCTGTACATCTCTTAATTTAATCAATTACTTTGAAATATCGTTTTTAATCCAAATACCTGACAACTTCCAACATTTAATTTTTAACCTCTAACATTCAAAATTAAATTTGTAAACCACAAAAAACGTGAAAGCTCGAAAAACCCTAATTAATTCAACAATAAAATTGTTTCGCAAGAATCCATAACAAGGTTCATTTAACAGAAATATATGAAAAACCAACGAAACCATGCCAACCACCCCAAAAGCCACTTCAAAAGCGCAAAGATTACTCCATATAACTCTTTACCACAGCCAAATTGACGGAATTCCCTCTCTCAAGCATTCACCTGATTTAATTGTCCCTTCATCACGGCTTCTTTCCACACGTACTCCGTTATTGCTCTGGTTATGCTCTGGTTATGCTGTTTATTAGGAAACCCAAGAATGCTCAAGAAAACTCAACCCTAAATTTGCTGCCTTTGCTTTGTTCGAATTAATTAAGTGGAGCAAATGAGATTGAATTGTTGTCGATGTTTTCCCAGAATTTGCTTATTAAGTTTTAGAGAGTCAAAGGAATTCCGGGGTATTTGGGGAAATTAAACCTTTTCTTTGCATCCTTTGAAGATTAGGGAAGTTACGGCATGGATTTTTATATTGAATAAAAAATGAAAAAATTATAATAAATTCTGCTGAAAATACCTCAAAAAATCCTTCAAAAATGCAAAACTAAAAAACATGAGTGACATCTCTATTATCAGCTAAAAATAAACACGTTGATTTAGTTGAGGCAATGAAATATGGAAATCTCTACTATTGCAATATCCAAGCCATTAAACTTAATCAAACGCTCGGCTTTCCAAGCTAAATAAGATTAAGGCATTAAAGTCAGCATTAAAACACTAAGAAACTAAGCACTTGTCTACTTGTCTGCGGTTGGTGCTCATTGCTTATGCAATTGGGTGTCATTACGTGATTGAATTAAATGATAGTGCAAACTCACCAAATTGCTGGCTGATTGCGCTTGATTAGGCTAATGGAGGTTATGCGTTTTGTTGTGCTGTCTTGATTTGTAAATCTTTTATTGCCTTGCTTACGCTTATTACTTGCTATTCTTGTTATATTTTCATATTTTATTTTTTGTTCTTTTTTATTCTATAGCCACGTCATCGCTGCTACCATATCTAACGATTCACATGCAGAGCATAGGCCTGACGGTAGAGGAAATCGCCATCATTTATCTGGCGTTGCCGTTTACTACCTTCCTCAGTCCACCAATTACAGGTAATGGCATTGTTGGATGGTTCAAGCATTAAGGGAAATATAGAGGTAACATTTAGCCGATTATTGTGATGGTAGGCTTTTAGAAGATCGAGAAGGGATGCCTTGAGTTTTACATAGGACTCTACAGCAAATATTTTGGCGGCAAATGCTTTAACTTCAACTTTTATATATTAAAAATGTCAGCAAAACTTTAAAAACGAGTTTTTATTCATCGTTCAGTTTATTTTGTAGAGCTAATAAAAATTAATGGTTTAACATACTTTGTCCAAAGACTCTCTCTGCTACTTGAAACTTCAATTGAAAATTTAAATAGATTAAATAATTGTTCAGAAGACGTATATTCATGAATTAAGTGCTTTAATACGTTAAGTAATATTAATTGACAATTCAAGTTCAACGACAAACTCGCAAGTTCAAAGCTGTATTATGAGCACTAACAGCAAAAATCCGGATAATTTTGAGTGGGTCATTTTCCGTAAACTTTTTTACATTTAAGTGGAGACGTTGTTGAACTTGACAAAAAAAAAATGCAACAAGTGAGATGCGTGATAATTTTAATTAAATTTGAAGTTTGAATAATTATTCTGAAATATCATTTGATGAGTAGACTTTGAGTTGAATTGAATTATGTAAATTATGTAAACATACATAAATTGAAAAAAAATTTTTATGTATCTTTGTAGGCTTCTTGGTGGATAAATTCGGTCGTTACAAGCCGGTTGTGATAATAACTCTCCTATTAAATGCCGTTTTCCATCACTCTCTCCTTTACATCCCTCAGCAAGAGATTCCCGGTGTGATGCCTTCAGCATATGTGATGCGACACCCGGAATCTGGCAACGTAGAAGTTTGGTGGTCTCCTTGTCCCTCCAGAGAATGTCCAGAAGAAGAAGAACTAGATATTATTGTTGATCAATGCTTGGATCATTGTTTGCTTCTCGAGCAGAACCCTAAAATTGAAGTGGCACCACCACCGACAAATGCTCCACCAGGCCCTAGGGCAGGTAATGGACACGACATAGATGACCTTAATTTCCAAATCAGCAAGAAGAAAGCAAACAGTAAACCGGGTGATGTACTTAGGTCGACAACTGTAGAGCCTACTTATCTAGATGGTACTTAATATTTTTCTCTTGTGTATTTTATCTAAAGGAGTGAGGAACTTTGATAGGGGCATGTTTTTATGATAAAAGGACACTTTTCACTCTTTTTCTATTACACAAATAACATTCTACTGCTTTCATCCTTTTAAGTACATTTGTACGATTTTCTTTTTTCTCGTTCTGTAGAGAGTCATTCAAAAATAATTAACTACATTAAAACATTGAATATTAATTCTTTGGATTGAATAAAACAGCCATTAAATTTTGCCCTTTAATTTTTTAGAGGACTGTTTCAAATCCTGAATTTCAACTCAAAAACGAATTGATGTTGTTAATTTTGTTAAGCTATTATTAAAAATGTAAAAGTGTAATCCTTCTCTTTTCATCAGATCTTATAGTGAAAAACGGTGCTCGATTATTCAATACATCATCAAACTCTAGCATAGAAGAAGAGGACAGTGAAGAAAGCTGGGTGGTTGGGAGTGGAGATACTGCATTCTTTACACTCGACATGCATCCTGATTTGGGTGACCCCATCGAACAATTGGGTATAGAAATTGAGCAAGATGACAACGACACAGTCACTGATTTTAAGCAAAGATTTGGTGAAAAGATGCTTTGGCTGCAAGGTGTCAATGTTACTGCTTTAGAGGAAGAAGATTTACGTTGTGGTGGATTGGTGCTGAATTCTAATATGTCAACCGCTTATAACTTGAAACTGAGTGCATGGACAGCTGATTGCATGGTTCAAAAATGCGACTTTGTTCGAGGTGGACCAGAAATTTGTCCTCCTGACTATAAAGAGAGTGATGACAAGGTTTTCTGGATCTACTTTTTGTTAAGGTATCTATTGATTTAATCCTGCTATTTTTAAAGATTTTCATGAAAGTTCTTATTTTTTAAAGATTCCTGGCAACAACTATGCTTTCAGCTGGAGTTACGATAATGGATCCTATTGCCCTGACTATGATTGAGAAATATGGTGGAGATTTTGGACGAGAGCGTCTATTTTCCTGTATTGGAATGGCAATATTTTCTCCTATCACCGGATTTTTGATTGATTACTCTTCTCGAGGTCTTGGCTATACTGATTATTCAGCTGCTTTCTACACATATGATGTCTTGCTAGTTGTCTCAGCCATCACAGTCTTCCTGATGCCTTTAGGAGAAAAACTACCAGCCGACAATGTGTTTAGGGACTTGATGAATTTGCTGAAAATGCCTCACGTGATCTGTTTCATCGTATTCTTATTCGTTCTTGGAAACTTTTGGGGCTTCATCGAAAGCTTCTTGTTCTTGTATCTAAAAGAACTGGGCGCTCCTAACTACCTCCTTGGTATCACTATAACTGTGGGAACTGTCAGTAGTATACCCTTTTTGTATACAGCAGAAAAGATCACCAGGGTGGTGGGCCATGTTAATTTAATTGTTATTGCATTTTTCTCACATGCCTGTCGATTGGTTGGATATTCATTTATTGAGTGAGTTTTTATTTATAAAGTAATTAAATTTATGTTATTTAAATAGAAGGTTTCAAATTAAATTGTATGTAAATTCGGTATTATCAGTTAATCTGATTTTAACGTTTTATCCGATATTTTCGATGTATTTCCAATTTTTAATGATCCAGCTATTTTAAATATTTTGTAATTTGTTTATAATCCATGAAAATTTTTCATATATCGATAATTAAAAATTAAAATTGATGGCTGAAATTTGATGATAAAATTAATTTCATTCATTAATTGACCATTCTCCCTTTTTACAGAACGGCGTGGTGGTGCTTCCCCTTTGAAGCTATGGAAGCGTTATCCTGTCATTTGATGTGGGTAGCCGCTGCAACATATTGTTCAATTTTGGCGCCAAAAACTCTGCTGGCTACTTTAATTGGAGTTTTGGGAATGGCGCATTTCAGTCTGGGTAGAGGAAGTGGTAGCTTTGTTGGTGGATTTTTGATCGGAGAAGTAGGAACCAGAGATGCTTTTAGATACATGGGACTAGTCGCTGTAGTTGGAGGATTTGCTTACAAGATTATTCACATTATTTGGCTGAAGAAGTTTGATATTAATGTAAATAAATCTAATTAAAATTATATCTATGTTTCTTATAACAATTTTATTCTTCTAGATGGATGATGAACAAGAAGTTGCTGAAAATGGTGAAACAGAAAAGCTTACTGGTGAAGAACCATCCACCAAAGAAATGGGCACCCAAATGTCCCAAGAACGCCTTTCTCTAATGATAAAGTACAACCAAATTGGAAGTATATCATCCCTTCGAGGGTCTAAGGTAGGGGATTATCATCATTTTTATACTATAAAGACTTCACTGATTTATCATCCCATCTGACAACCAACAAAAGCGTAATTTGCAGTCATAGTGTGTAATGTTGCGGCACAAACCCATTGCCAATTATCTGGTGACGATTAGCAAAAATGGAACAATTACCATAATGGACATAATAGTGATAAATCTTGGGTGGTAATGGGTGCAAAAACAAACAATTCATGAATTCAACGATGAGCATTCCAAGTTTCTCATTAAATTGGCAATATCAAGCAATATGTACGCCAAGCAAGAATTTCCATTTCATTGAAAGGAGCAGTTAGTCGCAAAGTAGATGGAATGAACTTAATGAATTAAATGAATTAAGATGATATTAAATAAATTAAGAATTAAGATGGAATTAAATGAAAGAAAAATAATTCCAATTTGCTTCATCTCTACATAATTCTACTAGAATAAGTAGGAAAATGAATATTTCTGTGATAGTTAATGCGCTTAAACAAGGAGTGAAAGGGAAAGGCGAAACTTTTTGAAGATTAAGTGTAATTGTGGATTTGTTTGTTTCCTTATAGATTATGAACTTATGAATAAGTAGGTTAGGGTTATTATTATGGGACAAATAATGCTTTAAATTACAGAGAATATTTTTCCAAGAATAATTAATTTCTTTGATCCAAATTATTTTGAGTTATATTCAAACAGAAATAAGGACTAATAGTCATAAAAATATATTCTAAGACCAGTTCTATAGAATAAACTTAAAATTCATAACTTATTAATAAATTGTTTTAGGTTTTGTTAGAATTAAAGATTAACTAATTTATCAATGAACTCTTGAAATTCCCCCTAAAATCACAAAACAATATTGTCCATTCATCAAAAATCAAATTAAAAATTACAAATTATTTTCATCATTTGAATCCAATTTAGAATGGCTTCCCCTAAAATCACCAAAACTCATCATAAATTATTAACTAAGCCAACTTCCATAACAAAATCCTTAAAAGCTCATCAAAGCGTTAGAGTATTCATGAAAACATGAGAACATGAAATCATAAAATTACTCGTTAAAGCATAAATAACATAAAATACGACAAATACATGAAAAAGCATAAAACATCACAAAGTAAATATTAAAAATTGTGAAATGGTGAAATTGGACCCTAAATACAAAATTACAAACAATTTTCTGAATAGGGTGGAAAGCTGGGATAACTGGAGAGTGGAAAACAAATAGTATAAAAATGCAAAAATTGAATATTCAAACAGAAAAAAATTATTAATATTTACACAAAAATACACCCAACCTATAAAATACTAATTTTTAGTCGAATATTTCAGCCGTTTGTCGCAATATTTGCCATGTTTTGTGTTTAAGGGAATAGCCATTTTGGAACATTTTGATATTTTCTGCTATTTTGGATATTTGGTTGAACATTTTGATATTTTTGTACAAAACCAATATTGGCTTTATTTGCTCGTTCAATTAGAAAGGATTAAACAAGCAACGTTTTTGATGTTTTTTGGTTGTCAATTTGGATATCAAATGTTGCAAATAATATAATAAAGATATTCACAAACAAGCTCAGTTTACACAGTAAAAATGTTGTTGCAAAAATGTTTTGATGTTGTTGAAGATGTGAAAATTTTAAGTAATTTTATCAGGTTTCAAGAATATTCTACGAATTATTAGGTTATTAGGTTTCAGTTTCCAATATTCTGGAAAGTAAAATTCAAAGAATTTCAATAATATGCCAAGAATTTTTAGATTATTTAAAATTTCTAGCTCAAAAATTGCAATTTAGGAAGAATGAAATACCTCCAATCCAGTCTATTAACAAAAACAGGTTCGTTCAAACCAGTCTAACATTTTGACAACCAAAAAATGTTGTTTGCAAAAAGTTGCATTTAAAATTTAAATTAAAAACAAGCGTTTGTGCCGCATTTTATTTTTTTTATTTTGCTCCACCGTCCATTGCCGTTGGCTATTTTAAATTTTTCCATACATTTTTGAATTCTCGATACACAATAAATAATTGAGATATTTTTTATAATTCTCCACGTTTTTTATAAAAATATTCATAATATTCTCGCATGATTTAATTTGTCCGAATTATTGTGAATTATGGGGAATTATTGGTTTTCCTCCCTTTATTTTTGCGCGTCATTTATAATAAAAAATTTAAAATGTCAATTAAAATATTATATGCACTGAAAAGTGGACATACAAAAAATTAAACGACATCATTTATTCAGATTATTTTAGTGAATTGCTGCGATTATAATCGATAGTTTGGAGAGTTTAACTTTTTTAAGTACGTTATTTATGAGGAAAACAGCTACAAAAAGGGAATCTTTTTGGTTCCATTCAAAAACTTGATAGAAACTTAATATATTAAAAATAAATAATATTATCGTAATAAGTATTTTTTGATTCTTCAAAATTGTTATTGTGAGCTATAAACTTCTCTAGAAATATATTCACTTTTCGAAGCACATGGGAGTAAATTAAAATTCCTTAATTGATAAACTCCAAAAATGAGCAAAAATTATTAGACCCCTTAAAAAATTTACCAAAAGCCGGAACAAAAAAGTAATTTGGTTCAAATTCCATTAATTTATTGGCAGGATGAAAATGTATTTGCAGGAGCTTAAACTGCTATTCCAATATTTATACATCCTCTTTCAGCTTACTCCTTATCCATAGCCTTTTGTTTGCATTTAATATTGATTTTTTATTGCTCGACTGCTTGGCTGCAAATTTGCTAGTGAATTGCTGGATAAATCGTGAGGAGCTGCCTTGTCATGGCTCCACACAAATAATTATACATGATAGCCGCTTGTAACGCTCAATGAGGAAACTGTTCAGACACTGTACGGTTATTAGTTTGTTTTAGCAAGTTAACAAGCATTCAAGTGCGAGTTTTCAATTGGATGTTTGGAGTGTGTGGCGTGGTGTGGCGTTCTAGTGGGTGTCATAATACACCATAGTTTTAATATATATGTATAAGACGACTGAGTAATATTATGATGTGAAGGGTTTTAACTATGGGAAGCTTTTTACAGCTTTTTAGAATCGAATTTGAATTTCTATAGCAGTTTGAAATAGAGAATGGAGATTTGCAGCTTGTTGTTTTCTACTTTTCAACGTAATTGTTATGGTATATTCTATGAAAACATTTAGCTATCAGTATACGTACCAGACTTAATTAATATGAAGAAAAAAATTAATTTTTCTAGATTTCAAGGTATTCTTGCCGTATTTGAAAGCTCATCATAATTTGAATATACACCAAAACAAAATATATAATGTTTCAAATTTTGAGCTTATTTATAAAATTAAAAATATTGATTGAAATATCAGTGTACACATTTAAGCACCTATTAAAGTGACTTCAAAGCTTCTGAAAGATAGAATCATAACATTTTCATCAATTAATTAATCCTTCAACAAATAAGCCTTCTAAATTCTTTTCAATAACCACCCAAATAAGCTGTAAACCAACATCTTCCAACACTATCTTGACATTCATTGAACATTATCTAACCAGCTTGAAAGGTGACGCCTGACATAAACAGTCAACAACACGACAACTTCGCACAAGGCCCTCCCAAATTCCATAAATTCCTTAATGCGTAAAAGCATGAAGCTTGATAAACATGATGAACTTGATAAACATTTCGCCAAAATCTCTTGCATACAAAAAAGTGGAAATACTGAAAATACTGACTAAAAAAACAAAGTGGCCATCATTGTGCTGGGCCCATCATAAATTCAGAAGTTGTGAAGCATGTGTACAGTGAATGTGAGCACTAAGTGACATTCCCAAGGAGCGCAAATTACCCTCTTATCACTTATCAGGTACATCTTATACGTAGGACAATCCATTTCAAAGGCCAGATGAGCCATTCCACGGTTTAAATTTGCCTGTCTGAAATGCGTTTACTTATAACGTTTACCTATTCTTATACCTATTTTTAGCAACTTAAACAAAAGGCTAGTGAGTGCTCTGAAGCTTGTTTAATGCTTATGAAGGCAAACGCGATTTACTGAATTTACTGGTGTTTACTTGAATGTCATATGACGGCATAAATATTTACTTTATCGCAATGTCATTACGGTGCTTGCAAGTGCAAAGAGTAATTTATTGAGCAATTTATGGCACATTTTTTGTCGCGCTAACGTTTTCCGAGACAATGAATAATATTTTCTGTTTTACTTTAGCTTTTTTGCGATGTTAGGTAGAAATTTTGCATCAAATAATGGAGTAAATGAATGGTGTTTGTTCATTAGCCTAGAGTGAGTTTATTGAGATGCAAGTTTTATAGGAAGTGTTAGTCATTGTGTTATGTGTAGTTGATGAAGCTGCAGGGTTTAAGAATATCGTTGTTGATCTACAAATCATACCATGAAGTATATAACAAGTAGTTCATCCCCCTGAACCAACTCCTCGTACTAGTAAAAATTTTGATCGTCCAAACTGTAATAGTGGCAATAGTTTATGCATCCAGGCATCCCGCTTTATGTTTTCACTAATGTACTTTTTATTTGCATTTTCGAATTTATTATTTCCATTTTCCGCACGTTTTTGCATCATTTAATGGGAGTGGAAAGACGTTTGTATAGCGTATTCACAAGATTTATGGTGAAAGTAGTTAAAAAGGGGCAAACAAACGCTTTTTTTGTTTTTATTGTGTTTGGCCAAAACGAGAAGCTCGGGCTAAACGGAAGTTTAATTGTGAAAGTACCACGTGATTGCACTCTAGTAAAAAACTTTTTTTTTTGGAAATTAACGAAGATAAGACAACTTGAAAACATTATTGAAAGATCTTAATATTTCAAAGATTTTATAACTATATTGGTACCATGAGAATTTCCATCCGAATAGAGAAAATCCGTGAAGTTACACAGAATTTATACCAGTGTTATTTTAAGGGTTATGTTCACTGAGGCACCGCGTGTTTATTGTATTAATCAATTTTGCTATCATCATTAAGCTAAGACCAATAAATCCGTACCGCACATCTTTTGGGCATCTCGCCCCAAGAAAACAATCAAGCTGGACTTAATGCCCCATCAAAGTTGTGTAATCTGCTTTCGTTTGATTTTTTGCTCGTCTTTGAAAGGGAAATAAGATAATTGCAAACTTTTATCGCATTTGTGTCGATGCGGAAAGAAATCTGAAAATCTTCTCTGAGTCTTTAAATAGAATAAATGGAGAAAAGGGGATGCTTTTAATTTATAATGTCTTGGAATGTTCTACTTTTTTTAAACGATTTTAATGCGAGAAATATGCTGGATGTTGTTTTTCTCAGCGCTTTTAATTAATGCTGTATGTCCGAGGATTTGCCGATTCAATTATCCTAGGGAAAATATATAATTCAATTGGAAAATAATTGCCCGGAAATCTTTTAATGGGAATTGAATATCGGAAGTGAAATGGTTGGATAGGGAAAAGAATCATATTGATTTCGGAAATATTGGATGATGATTTTTATTTATGTATTGATTTTGGCAAGTATTTTGGAAATTTCAGAAAATATTTTTTTTTTTTAATTCATAACCTTAATGAAAAAATACTTATCATCAAAATAATAATCTTAATCATCAATGTATTAGCACAATTTGAATATCAATCATGATTTTCGACTCCATCTAATGCCACTGCATTTCAAAGGTAGCTTTTAAACTCAATGATTCCAATGATTCCAATTATTTGATTATCAATCTTCACAAATCACCACCTTCTCATGAATATCTGCACTAACTTAACAGTGTACGTTCTTGGAATTTCTAATTGCTGCTTTGCTTCAATTTAATTAAATGCGGCAAATCCAGTCTTAAAAAGCTTTACAAAAAGCTCTGCCTACTCAACACCCCGAAAATTTGTTGTTTACAAAGCACCATGCGTCTTCGAGCAATTAATCTCATTTTAATGTTTTAATCAAATTCCAGCCAAAAGCCGGCTCCAGTAGTCTTGGCCAGTAACTCAACAGAATCTTTTGTATACGTTCTTGAAAAGAAAATTCGCAGAATTTTCTTGTTTTTTTTTGTACCAGTATCTTTGGGAAAAAATATATAAAATGATATAACATGAAATTCTTGATATTCATCAGAACGGAATAAACTTGGTATCTGATGTTTCAATTTAAACTTTGCCTGACTGCTTGAAAATTTTTTTCGCATGCCTGTTTATCATTTGCCAAAACTTCATGAAACTTTTGCGCCTTGTCTTTTTCTGAGTTTTTGAGCTTTTTCGGGCGTGCTGAACCAGGCGAATTCAATGTTTTTTGGAACCATATGTGCACATAATTTTTCTTGGGAAAACACGAGCAAACTCCTTTTTCAGCTTCTCCCAATTTTATTTTTAGATGAACTGGGAAACTGAAGAAAAAGTTGAAAAAGTAGAAACTTTGGCTTTCTATAAAATAAAGAACTTTTAATATGTGCGGATACCATAACATGTTATTTTGTAGTGGTAAAACATAAGAAGCCAAAATTTGAGTCGTTTGAGATTTTTAATTGAACAAAATTTTAATTATTTTCTGAAAAATCCACTACATATTAGGTCCATGATGTCCTAATTAAATAAAAAAAACTTTTAATGTATAATTTTAGTTTTCCAAGGATCTTTTCCCGGCAAAACAAAAAGAAAACAGATAAACTTTGTGCCACTGATAACTTAAGGAAAATTACTTTCTTTCGCCAACCCAAAATTAAATGGAATAAATTTATCTCTGAGGAGGAATTGAAGGAATGATGATTGTGGAAGTTTAGCTATCAAGCTGCAAAATTGGGAAATGAGAAAAATGTACTATGATTCTCTGTATCTTCTTTATTTTGCGCCAAAAATAAAACTTCGGGTAGAGTTCGATGTGCGAGCTATTGCGGAGTAAAATTAGCAATTCAACTGCGTATGCTTGCAAACAGCACATCAGACAGACGAGCGGTGCTTGAACGGAATGGCGAATAAATTAATTCAGTAGCTCTTGGGAGACTGTTGAAAGCTCGAACACGCACAAAAAATGCCTTTCCATTATGGAGACGCATATTCTTTTATCTGCCATTTAATTAAGTTAAAATGGGTACAAAAGAAAATATTAGCAGATTTGCCTTTCAACGAGCTTTCAACGATGTTTCTTTGTGGTGGCGTGATGAGTGAAGGTGGACTTTAGTAGGGTTAGCATTGGATGTGCATTTTAATTACATTTTTTAATATTCTCCACGTTTTAAGAGAGATCTAATGCAAAGTTAATACATCAAAACAAACCGAAGTGTTACATTCATATTGTCAATTAACACACCATAAAAAGTATGAACCACAATTAAATCCTAATTCCATTTTTTTAATTCAATTCTAATGAAATGCGTGTATTTCATGTATTGTGAATATAAATGTGTGCAAATAAGAAAGAGTAAAAGACAATTATTTCACGCATCACTGCGCTGAACGAAGGTATTTTCAGAATGTTTACGGTTTAGCTGTTAAGAGAGTTAGGGAAGTCAGGCTAGGCTGGTGGAGATGAATAATTCTGGGTATAAAATCTTTTATCGGGTGCCCATAAAAGACGAACATTCAGTAAACTATGATAGATTTGTGGAAAAAAGGTCTGCTAGGTCAGTTGGAATGTGCAAAAGGGTCAATCGAATTATTTTATAGCTTTTTTACCGATTTTGACGAACAAACCTTTGAAGCGGCAGCAGAAAAACATTACTCTTTCTCCTGGAAAAAAGGGAAGATCATTACAAGATTACGCACGAGAATCCGTAGCACAAACATGCTGTCCGCAAACTTAATTCTCGACCATTTTCTGCTACTCAAGAAAATAACATGGCACAGCCTCAGCAAAAAAAAATGGCAAAACAATAAAAAGCCAAATGAAAAAGGCAAAACTTTGTAATCACGATAAAATAGGAAATAAATTTCAATTTAATATGTTTGGCCATTATTTAACGAGAGCCAACAAAAGCAAAGAAAATGCCTTGGAATTGTTGGGAAATGCTCGCTTTGCTTATGAGAATTGTTTTCTTTGGCTGTTCCGCCTTTCTTAAATATCGTTTTAGCATTTAATGTAATTAAGGACTAGCAAATGCGAAACTTTGTCTGTTGAAGGGATTACGGTTTAAGTTTCTCTGGGTGGGAATTGTTGTTTGAGCTTGTTAAGGGAAGTTTCCTAAAGAAATAAGACGATGACAAATAAAATTAAGGAAGTTTTTCTGTATGTAAATGATCTTTCCAGAATGTCGTCCGATTTGAATATTGTACATAGACTTTGTGCAAGCTATCCGTACAGACTCAGATCAATGAATTAAGAAAAAATGACTAAACATTCTTTCAGTATTCAGATTTCAAAGCATTATACACAGACT
The DNA here is from genome assembly GCA_038502155.1 of Parochlus steinenii. NCBI lineage: Eukaryota > Metazoa > Arthropoda > Insecta > Diptera > Chironomidae > Parochlus > Parochlus steinenii. The sequence continues at coordinate 1,842,276 of JAXCIN010000048.1, read as the reverse complement.
GCTTTCTAGACCGTCGTCTAATTATATCTTTAGTCTATTCGAACTTCGGTAAACAATGATACTATCAGATACTATTAAGAATACCATAAATAAAGTTCTATTGCAATATAAGCTTTATGTGTAAGCTTTTAATGCCTATAGGCATCTGGCGTGTTTAAATATATTTAGCACGAACCAACTTAACCAAACTTTATTTTACTGACTAGAGAATCTGTCTTGGCAACATTCTTTTAATATTCTTTTAAATATAATCTCATTAAATATTAATTTCGTTATTTATTCAAAGCAAATGGGAATTAATTTTTCTTTTCATTTAATTTAATGCTTTGGCTCACATTTTCTGCATTAGCGATCTTTTCGCCAATTTGGCCTCATTGTCTCATTGTCTCATGCACGATTTGCGCAACGCTGAGCTATTACTTTAATTGCCGCTTTAATTTGAAATCGTTCCGGATAATAATGAAATAATGGAAAATCGCGAGACTTATATCGCAATATCGCAATTTGAAAAACAATTTGCCGCGCGCCCAAACCCACATTAAAATTGGTGAGGCGGCAGTTTCTTTTGTTGTCCCTGGAGCCTTGAATTGGTGATGGTTGCCACGGATTGTTTCATGGGAAAAGGAGCGTTCAATTTATATTATAGAACAAATTCTTATAAACCAGATTATGATCTGTTTTGATAGAAAAATAGGTCACCGAAGAAAATTGCGTGTTTGAGATTTATGGCGTAGAGATTGTCAATATGTTGATAGAAATCCATCCTTTATAAAATTACTCCCATGAGGTTCATCAAATGAAACCTTAATTAATGGCTAAACAATGGTTCTTTTATTTTTCAGGCTGACTTGGACTCTTTGTCACGTCGTCGAAGCAGTTATAACATTGATTTTGCTAGAGCTGCGAAAGGAGGAAGTGCCTCGAAGGTAAAATATTACAGTCATTTTATGTCACAAAATTAATTATTATCCTTAAAGTAATCACCCATTCTCCTACTTACAGGTGGATTTATTAAAATCAGCGTTGGAGATAAATCACAAAGTCTCAAATCCAATGCTGAGAAAAGGTGGTGATAAGTCAGATCATTCATTGAGTAAATTACATGCCGACAGTGCTCCAAAATTGTATAATCATCACAGCACTAAGAACATTGCCATGCCAGCCTTGATAGGGGTTGTGGACGAGATGAGCGTGGTAGAAGTGAGTTCTGCTTGTCCATTGATAACAAATTCTCTAACAAAAATCTAATTCTGTGGATGTGTGTCGTCATTCACTATCCAATTTGCTCAAATTTCATGCCAATTTCTGTTTTACCAAGTATATAAGTAATGGACATTAAAACATTAGAAAATAGAATCAATTTAGTACATAAAATAGAAGAACTTAAGATCTTTTTGAAGGACTGCGAGTCTCTTACATATTCAAAATTCACACTAGTCCATTCAAGTTACATTTCTTCTTCAGTTATACAATCTATTCAACTAAATTACAAGTGACCGTTACTTATATTACTTGCTTATACTGTCATTCTGTAATATTGTCTTATCTAGGATATTGAATCGTCGCTACTAACCAAGCAAAGGAAAAAACACCATCAGAGCGGAATTCTGTGCAAAACTACCACAGCTGGTGATAACATTGAATTAGATGGGTTGCACAATTACTTGAGGGTAAAATTGAAGAGATTTTTTAAGATAGAAATGCATGGGAATCGTTCAGTTTATGGACAGATTTAAGCATGCGAATGGTTTTGGAGCATCTTCACATTTTCTTGTATTTTGATGGAGAATGGAGCGTATTGCGATAAAAAAGGACTGACGGATAATTTTATGGTTGAAAATTGCTTGAAATTGAGTTTGGTACATTATCCCTTTTTGAGAATTACGTGATATCGGAAATAATCTTATTTGGTAAATTGGGTGGATTTTAATTAAATTTATTTGACGTCATACTTTATTGGGCTCGATTTTTAAAGAAATTTTTCTGTACATCGTACGACAATTTAAATCAAATCTGGATATCTGTTAACTGAAACATTCATTGATTTTATTTTATTTGACCAAAACCAGACAGATCTCACTTATATTAGTAATGTAGTTCAAACTAGCTTTATATATTCATGTTCCTTTATTTTGCCTCATCAAATCAAGCATCTAAGCTATTATATTGGATCAAAACAATTCGTTTTCAGCCACAAAGTGCTTGCAATAAATATCACCACTCTTCATCTGCAGCATTTGGCTCTGATTGCTCAATTTACTTATAGCCATGACATTTTGCTGATGACTCCAATCTCTCGCATTGAATATGCAATCATCGTTCGCCTTCACCATAAATAAATGGCATTTTTATTGCACTATTCTGAGTATTCTATGCAACCATATACATAAATCATTATCATTGTCATCATCTGCAGAGAAATTTGTGCTTTCCTTGGGATGCCTTCCGTATCTATTCAAGCCACATTGTACAAATAACTTTTAAGTAAGGAGCACACTAATAGAAATAACAATAATTTATGTCTCCTTGAATAAATAAAATGATAAAACGAAGAACTTTCGAGATTCAAGACGAAAATATTTTTCTTTATGCACATTTTCTAAAGTAAAGTTTGCCGGAAAATTTTGAATTTGCTATTTGTTTTCATTTCTTTGGCTTCATTTGCCTTGTTTGCAGTATTTGCTTGTGTTTGCACTCAGAATTATTATAATGTAGGAAGTACAAGATTGCATTGATAACACATAAAAACATAAATTGTGTTATTTTCTCCAGAAACTTGTTTTTTGGCAGTAACAAGCTTTGACAGCTTGGTAATATGGATTTAAAAATCGTAAGATGGTTGCTATTTTCATAATGTGCCAAAAAACTTGCTTCATACCTGCATACAAGCTTCTACGATCACAGTAAATTTAATGTTGAACAACACGAGGCAAAACTTTACTTCCTAAATATTTGAAAACCTTAAAACTACATGTATGACCCAATTTCCTGCCTGCATGTTGAATGTTCCAAAATAAATATATAATCATGTGCTGAATCTTTAAATGTTCAATTGTTGAAAACACATAAAACACTAAAACTTCTATTTTTCAAAATGTGTAGCTTAATTTATGTGTTATACCAAATGAATGATGAATTGAATATATTTGTTTTCGAGCAAAAAAGCGCTCCTTCTACAAAAAACCACCAAAAAATAAATCAAATAGAGCGCCCGCAAAATAATATCGAAATTCAAATAATTCAATTTCATCGACCAATAAATTATTCAAATTACATTCAATTATTTTGTATGTGCTCAACTCATAATATATATTTTTGTTTTCGATTTTCGGTTAGGACTCTGAGCGACGTGATTCAATTCCGGAGGAGCAGCAAAAGCAAATGAAGCCAATTTATGAGATTGACACAAATGAAAGCAGTAATAATTATATGAAGAAGATTCTGGAAAAAACGGAGGAAGGCGATGTCACGTCGCCGTAGAATAAAACTATCAAAGGCCGCGGCTTCTTAACAGCTTCAGCAACTCCCTAAGATCATAGAAAGCATTATGCCACAATTTTCCTGATTATTCATTATTTTATTCAGTTTGTTGAGTGAAAATTTATTCTATTATGCATCAAAGTTGCAGCCAAGTGAAAAAATATTCTGTGTCTTAGATATCTAGCATTTTCCCATTTTGGGTATTTGAAATTTTTTGAGATTAAGTTGTTAAATGTTTTTAAACTAGTGACTATGTATAGAATTATGTATAATAAAATGGTAGCAGAAACTAGCAATAAAAACTTGGTATTCCTTTATTATTAGTCCAGAGTTTCTCTTTGAAGAATTCTTTCAGCTTTCCTGGAATCTTAGAGTAAAAATATGAGGACAGTTTGGAAAGGATGCTAAAATATTTGTATTTTTTTTTTAGGTAAGTACTTACTACTTAAATTCAAAGAAAAAAGTAGAATAAACAATGAATTTGCAGTTTAAAAAAATAGTACAAACCTTTTCATATAGTTCCTCTCCTCCCCAGCTAAGTGCTCAGATAAACAACAATTTAACAATTTTTCTGTATCTTTATTCTGTTCATGAAGACTTTTTATTACATTTATTATGTATAAGTTATTAAGTAAATTATGTAGAATATTTTACTGCTTATTAAATTTAATTTAATTCTCCCTTATTTATTCACTAGAAATAAAATCTTTCCATTTACGAAAAATTCCTTAAAATTGTCTTAAAATCTATTTGGTTTAGATTTTTTCTTGTTCCTTGCAAAAATAATGGAATTTCATGGAGAAGTTCTCTTTTTGGATATTGGAGGGAATGCAAATACTTTACTTTCATTAAATAATTAAAGATATGAGGAGTCATCCATAAATTAGGTATACGTTGATATAATTTATGGATGACCCCTATGCACTAAATAAAAAGTGCACCAAAAGAAACTTTATTTAAATTATTTGGCAAAGCGCTTTTTGGCAAGTTTTTGGATCAAAAAATGGCGGGGAAAAAAATTCGACATTTTTTGAGAACGGAAAGTGAGCTTACAGTCTAGAAATTTTGTTCAAAAACAAGATTATCGTTATTAATTATTTTATGTGTATATAAAAAGCATTACGATAAACATTACACGTAATTACATTAATTAACATAATTATAATTTTAGCACATTTAACTGGATTTTATTTTTGTTTTTCAAGTTTTTCTTATTTTCACAATTTTCACAAATTTTCTGTAATTCACAAAATGTTTACAATTTCCATGAATTTTCTCGAATTCTTTGCGTTTTTGCTGCTTTTTCAGTAAAATTTCCATATTTTCATACTTTTCCAAATGCTTTCCTTAATTTTTATATTTTTCATGTTTTTGCGATATTTTCGTGTATTTTTAGCTGGAAAAATGATACAACAAAAATAATTTTCTTCAAATTTTCTTTGCTTAAAAATACTTGTTATCACTAAAACACATTTTCTTGTTGGAATGTTTAATTAATTGTTTGCTTACATTTGCTTGCTTGCATTTTGGCTTCTTGAATTTAGAAAATTGCGGGAGAGTGAAGACAAGGAGTGTAGCATTTTAAGGATGGTAGAATAATTTAAATTATGATAATCTAGTTTTTTTTTCTTGAAGAATGGATGCTTGGAAATTCATAACCATATTATACATAATATTTGATTTAATTTTAAACCAGCAAATATCCAAAAAATTGCATGGAAAAACTACCACCCCTTGTTCTTCTCAAGAAACAAAACAAAAAGTATATTTTGCCTCTGGAAGCTGGGGAAATTGATTTTTATGGGTTTTATGCTGTGTCGGTTCGGTTGGCACATTTTTAATACTTTTAGACGTTTTCATTTGCTGCCACATGCAATAAGAAAAGCAAAAATTCGTAAAACTCGCAAATTGCTGTAAGAAAACGGAGGATAACAGCAAAACAGCAAAGCAGCAGAGCAGCACACTGTAATTGCATAGGAAGATAATAAATACATATTAAATTTTCAATATCGTACAACTGTAGCGAAAAAGAGCTGAAGCTCCTTCTGGTGAAAAGCTTCTGAGAAAAATAATCGTTTTTATGCAAGGGGTGATTGTTTCATTTCAGTTGTAGCTGAGTCAAAAATTGACGGGATAACCTTCGAAGACTTTTAATAAATATCAATCATCCTCCCCTTAAAGCGATGCACTTTTATTGGTTTTATGTTTATTCTTGCCGCGATGCTGTTTTCTCCGTTATCAATACAATTCAGTTTGTTATAGTGTTTTCTTCAGTTTTTCATAAAATTTTATTGGAATTTACGTTCTAGAGCATTGCAGCTCAAATTCTGAAATTGAGAACAATTACTACCTCTGCTCCTACCATTTTTTCTTTATTGCTGCATAATCAGATGAGATTCTTTTTTCAACTAAGGTCTGCTAGATCCGGAAGAATTTTTCATTCACATACTAGAATTTATAATTCACAGTTGATCTAGTTTTAAAGTCAGATTGCTGCTATCGCAATAAACTCTGCATCTAGGAGACCTTAGTTTGACTGGTGGCAAAAAAGTGTTCAAATTGAAATTTAAGTATTTTACTTTTCATAAAACGGGGAAAATAATACAATCTATGTGTTTTATTACTGCTATGTTGCTATTGTTATTTTGTTTATGCTTTTGCTGTGAAGGTAAAAGTTTTGCTTTTTATGGCCAAAGAGACTACAAAAGATTGTCTACTGTATAACAATTCACTCTAAGAAACTGTTGGGTTTACTCTAATTTTAAATGGTTTTTTCACCTCTTTTAGTAAGTTTTATTGTTTTTGCGCTGTCTGCTTGTTATTAGATAATTTATCGGTTTATTATTTTTGGCACCATTTAAAGAAAATTGTTTTAATGCAAGTGCAAGCTTCTTTCAGATCTTTAACAAGCGAGCTTTCGGTTTCGAGATTAATTGGTTTTAGTTTGGGCTTTTAGATTTGGGATCTTTTATGCTCTGTTTTTTTACACTTCTTAAATCTGGTGATTTCATTTCTCAGTTAAATAAAAGCTCTCCTTGTTTTATTTTCAAATCTCCCCCATAAAAGCTCCCAAACCCAAATTCCAAATAAATTGTTATCAAAACAAAAAGATTTAATTAATTCAATTAATTACAAAATCCACTTCAATTTATGAGTGGCGACTGCTGCGACTCTGTAAAGTCGACGGTATAATACATATCGTTCTCTAAATTCATAGCCAGTGGACGATTGAAAAGGTTGTGGGTGGTGGTACTCTGGCTGCTGTTTTGCTGATTGTTCTTCAGATTTATGTGGTTTTGAGTGAGTGAGGGCGACGCTTGGTGTTTACCGCTCAGCCAGTGGTCCTTGTTGTCGTTTGCTGAGGATTTGCTTTTCCGGCCAAAAATTGGGATCAAATACCGGTGAGTGGTGGCAAAACGACGGTATGTTTGGTTTGTCTTGCAGTGCCAAGCGGTTAGCTGTTTTGTTTAGAAAATAAGGATATTTTTTATTAGACAGTTCATTGACTTAGGAGGAGAAATCGATTAACATATATTTGATAAAATTGGTTAAAATAAATATTTTTGTAGAAAATTATGTTTTAAGTCAAAATATTAAACTCACCATAACCACAGCAAGCATGACGGCAATTGAAAGTGTCACTAGCACAACATAAGCATTATGCACCTCCAACGATTCACTTTCCCTTGTGTTCAACAAAGGCTCCGCAAAACTGATGGAGTTTGAGTCTGAAAAGTCCGATAGAAGTTCACTCGAGCTTACCACAGTGTCAATGACAAAATCATCTAATAATGGAAAAAGGAAATTTTGAGTAAAGATGAAAGGGATGAGGGTAATGTGATTTATTAATGGAAATTTATGGAAAATAATGGATAAATTTGAAGAGACGGAGGGCACTGACCTTCACACATTTTGCCAGTGAATCCTGGACGGCAAGCACAGTAGAAAGATTCATCAGAGGTCCAGCAGGTGCCGCTGTTGGCACAAGGATTAACGGTACAAAGCTGGAAAGAAAAGATTATTTAACTTATTAGTATTGTCTTTTTTGTTTTAAGATAACAAAACTACTTTTGCTTGAAAAGGCTATTTTCTTAAATTTTTCGTGTTAAAATATAGCATTTCTTTTTATTGTAGTCTTTCTCAGTTTTCTCAAAAAAGATGTAGAAAGGCGTATTTATTACACCATTTCTCACCACCAGAAAAGTAAAACATAATATTTGATCAAGATTTATTTCAACAACAAAGCCTCAAGATAAAAGAAAGTACGCACAACGAAACCCTAAATTTTCTGTGAATTCGTAAAATGTATAGTCTGTGGCCACTCATGAGAGCAAACAAGCGAAGATTTAAAGACTTCCATCTTCCGAGCAGAGTAATTCACTTTTATAACTTGAAATGTGCACAAAACTCATAGAGCTCGGTTGTTTGCGCTGCTTATCACTCGGATGCTTTGCTAGCGCCTCCACCAGATAACGAATGTGTCATAAAAATTACGGCAGCAAAACTCGAGAGTGGAGTGGCTCTTAAATTTGTGTTAAATATAATTTTTTATATGTGCTTGATGTCATGACGTTGATAAGAAAGTTGTTAAATATTTATGGATTTATTTCGGTTTATGAGCACTAGATGGTTTAGAGTGCCGGGAACTGTTTAAGGGCCTAGGTGCTCCATTTGCATGAAAAAATGTTGAAGCTTTCAAGGAAACATCTATCACTTTGATGTTCAGAATAGAGACTTTAAATTGAACATATTCATTTTTTGGTGCTTTTAAGCATCTGTCAGAAATCATCTTAGAAACATACATAGATGTTTTGAAGCTTCTAAATGAGATATATAATCAAAAGCTTATAGTAAAAGAAAATTCAGCAGAACTTTAAATCTCCCAAAAAAGCCTTGGAAGTCTTAAGGCAAAATTTATGCTTTCAGGACTTTTAAGGCGAAATGCAAACAAAATGATTTATTTTCGCAGTATGAGGCAGTTTTGATAGAAAAAGCTCCTAAAAGCTCTGTTAAGCTTAACGAGCTTAAAGAGCATGAATATATTTTCAACAGTTCCAGAAACTTTGACTGTTCTATTTTATTGAATTATATTAAATGAATATTACAAACTCTACAAATTTGTTTATAAATTCAATTATTTTCACTAAACTCACCGAAATTGTTTGACGAGCAGAAAACAATATATTCGAATTTCGAATACAAAAATGAAACACATACGAAATGGTTCAAATTGCTACAAAATGTATTCAATTTTTATTTAAAATAAAAAATGATAAAAACGTGGAATATGAGCAAAAAAAAAGTCGTGCAAACAAAAAATTTTAATCTGCAATCAATCAAATTTGCCTGATTCAGGTTGGCGTGCATATTAAATTTTTGTGTTGAAAAATAGCTTGAACTCGTTTTATAAAGTTTGAAATTTTGAGACTTCGTGGAATTGGAGGAAGATTGCCTTGAGGGAAGATCCTTTACTTTTTATATATTATGTATTTCATGTGTTATAAAAATGACGTTTACAAGGTAGACAAATTTTTCTTCATAATTTTTCTAAACAATAATTTCCGCATTCTTAATTAATAGCAAGAAATCCAATTGTTTCTATCACAATATCTGAATGAATCAATAAATAAAACATTAAACGAGACTGACAACTAACCGATCCCTGCCTATATAATATTGTTCATTTGAGCAGTATTTGCTCAACACAAATAACAAACAAGCGATGGCACAAAAAACGTACGAAAATCAATTTAAATTTTAAATTGCCAACAAGTCACAAAGCAAATTGGAATTTATTGGCTTTAAAAAGTGAATTGATGTACTTTATGTTTTATGTACGTACAATGTACATATGTGTGCTTTGTGAATGTTAAATTATAAAAAGTATATGGCAGAACTTTTTTTTGGGTGAATTGTGAAGGATTGTGAAGAATGAGGTCTGTCTGCATTTTTATGAAAGAAGAATAAAGAGTTGAATAAGATTTATTTATTTTAAAAAAAATTATAAGAAAACGGAAAAAATTCTAAAGTTCTTTAAAATTAATTTTTGAATGTTAAGTTTTTGGAATTTTTCAGCTGGAAACTTCAAAATGATCTCAAGAAGACAATTTGTACTAAGTGCATGTCTTTAAATTTTAATGTCATCTTCAGCTTCTCTATTTCTAACAGAAAATATGGAAAACATCAATTAAATTCAATAAATATTAAATTTTCCCAGGCTAACAAGTTTTTTCCATCTTAATATCCATCCATAATATTTTTTGTAAAATTGCATGCATATACTTGATAGAATAAATAATTTAATACTCTCTGAAAAAGTACTACTCAAAACATTTCAAATCTTCAAGAATGTCATCATGCTTTTCAAAAAAAATTTCAACATATTTACACAATCCAAAATACGTGAACTCTTCCCAAAATTAAAAATAAATAAAATGTCTTCTAGCTCGATTCAAGATCCTTCAAATTGTCAAAATCCTTCAAATCTTCAAATCCTACAAAATTCCCCCTACATGTCTCAGCGAAAGGAACAAACTTTCCAATGCACACACATTACAGAACATTTACAAAACATTACAAAATGACGAGCTTCTCGCTGAGTGCCGAGCAAATATTGCTGTTGCAAAAATGAGATTAAAAAAATATTGAGTAGGGAATATTCTTTTCATAATCTGCTTTTCAGCGAGCAAACATTGGAGCGTTCAACCTGCTTCAATATTCACAAGAAAGCAACATTTCGTTAATCAGCTTTTTGCTCTGTTTTTTCAGTTTCCCAGTTCCACAGTTTTTATGCAACAAAAATAAGTTTACCCTACAAAATTCTTTCATACTTGACTTGTTGCACTTGTTTATTTTCAATAAGGATTATTCGTTATCAAGTTATATCAAGTTATATTATTTTTTACTCAACAATTTTAAGCTTTTAGAGTATGTGGGAGTTTCGATGGTTTTACAGATTTTAAATTATGATATTGCGCTTTGATCCGGAACTTTTTAATCATTTTTATTCATGAAATATTTTTTCGTGATCGAGAAAGTTTATGATAGAAAATGCAACTCAATCCAAGTGCTCATTTTCATATTTCCTTATTTTTTTTATGGGATGGATGGTGAATGAGAAAATGCAATGGAGCTGGATTCATTTCTAATTTGGATATACTTTTTTGCACGTTTTTTATATCGAAATTAAAAAAACAATTTTGTTTCTTCAAAATTCACAAAACTTCCATGGTGGTAAAATTTGAAGATTTCTTGAGATATCTTTCAAAATAGAATTTAATATTTCACTTCATAGTTGTATTGAGTTGTATATTCTCCAACTTGTATCTTTCTTTCGAGAATTCTATTCAAAAAGCTTTCAAATATATCTTTAAACATAGTACATAGTTTAAGACCGTCCATTTATAAAAAATATGTAAAACTTGCATTATAATGTTATCCAAGAAAACTTCCATTTGCTTATAAATTCATGAAAGGGAAAAAAGTGCCGAACATATTTCCGAGCTAGTTGTCTGACGTGAGGATTATCTTGTGGAAGCAGCTCAAACAAGGAGCTGCTTCCATTACGTCAAACAATTTCCATCAGATTGCTCAATATATTTCTGAGATATTAAATATTTTATTAGAAAGGAAAAATGGAAATTTGTTGCGGAATTGATGGCTTGTCTGCAAATTTCATTCTTTATAAAATTGAGTTGAGCTGCATGAACATCTTCCACAATATTATCCATATATATAAAAATTTTAAGCTTGATAAAAAAATTTGAATATATCTGAATACATTTGGAGCTTCCATAATATTCTGCAGATTTGGCAGAGAGCACTTTTTGGGGATTATTTTTCGAGTTCAATCAATTTCCTATTTTTTTTAGAGAAAAAATCTCCGACAAATTATTATGCAGAATGTTTGGAAATTGGGAAAATTCCACTTTATTGGATTATAGTGAAGCTTTTGGGAAAATAATGTCTGAGCTTTGCCAATAAATATTCAAAAAAATATATGTTTGGTTATTTTGGGGATTTTAGATCTTTTGGATCTTCAAAAAGTTTTAGAATGTGAGTGGGATTTTGTTTAAAGAAAGTTGAAGGAGTGGTGTGAAAATTGTATACATCAGAAGATTTATATTTCGTTGATTGATTGGAAATTTAACTATATGGATAAAAATCAAGTTATCTCAAGTATGTAAAAAAGGGACAAATTTTCCACCCAACAGGATGCGCCCAACAAGTTTAATCTTATACATTGCATAAGTGCACTAAAAAGATTGATAAAATATAATGTCCCATAATAATTCTACAAAATTCTTTAAAAGATTGATATAAAATTATTTCCTCATAAAATCGTATAAATATTTACTTTTCCATCTATTTTTATTGGACATAATTTTTTAATAAAATAGAGTAACCTCCGAACCAACTTAGCTTTATGAACAAAATCAAGTCAACATTTTTGTATCGATAGCTTTTTGAGAGTTTCGATAAAATTTCATTAGTTTTGCTTCAAAATTTGCTGCGATTCACTGGTTTTATTGAAATTGGCGAATTTATTGAATTTATTGGAGTTTAACCTAAAATTGCATTAAATACAAATTGAAATGTGCAGTGATCCGTGATTTTCAATATTGTGGCAAACATATACAGTTTATTTTGTAGGTTTTAAATAATTTCGATCAGGCATAAAATAGTTGAAAACCCGAGGAGATATAATGGTAGAGTGGCAATAATAATATTGAATACAGAATATTGAAATCATTTTAAAATTTCAGATTTTCGGATACGTAATATCATAGTGTGATTTCTTTTACAACCCTGTTGAAGCATCACTATATTCAGAAAAATATTATCTATATGTCAACTGCCTTCCAATGCGCTCTAAATCAAATGTGCCTTCATAGAGCAAATTGACTATAAACTCAAATATTTGCAAATTGTATCACAAAATACATATTCCCTCAATCCCAAAAGTTATTCACTGCTCGTAATGGGTTTTTGTGTAGGTCACATGATACTTCTAAGGTTTGCCTTTGAGTCCATTCTGATATTCTCAATTTATTTTGGAGCACAATTCGTTGGAATTAAATATAATTTTCGAGTTTTGTGATTCCTGTCGAGAAAACAGAGTGATGTATTTACCCTTTTATACGAGTACTTGCACAATGCTTGACACATTGAAATGAAGCAAAGAAAGAACGGAAATAAGATATTTTTGCCTAAGAACTTTGAAATATTTCATGTGTGCGAGTTTTGGTGAAGGAAAAGGTTGGGGTCTTTTCGTCCGTTTTAGTAAGAAAAAGCTCTGTTGTGACAAGAATTATGAATATGTGTTAATAAATATGGGAAGATTTTTAGAGAACAATTTAAATTTTAGAATCTTTTGAATGCTTTCTCAAGCCCTGCTGGCCCCCTGTTTGCGATATACGATATGCTTGGAATGTAAATCACAAACTCAGAACATAAATATTACGTAGAAAATCGTAAAACTATTTATTGAAGCCAGCAGTTTGCTTGCTTGTGTGCCTTATAGCCTACTTTTCTACATCTTTGCCATACTTTCTTACATTTTCTTACTTTTCCAGCTTTCCCAAGCATTCCCAAGTATATCCAAATATTTTCCGAAGACAGTGATAAATTGATGAAAATAGAAATTTCGTCATGTTGTTTGATTTGATTGCCTTTCTCACTTTCTGCAGAGCCTCGCTCCTTATTCGGTAATTTCAAATTCCATTTTTTATACTTTGCCACTTTTTCATACTTTGCAGCTATATGATATTGAGTACTTGTGCCAGGCGCTTTGGCGGCAAACGATAATTTGATATTAAATTGATCAATTTTTTATCGACAAGAGATAGAGGCTGATCACTTGTCGTGCAAATGATGCTAAATGGGAATGCTGGTGGAGGACTATTGTAGAAGATATGAAGAAATCTGGTTTCGTATAGCTGAGCTTAAGTTAAATTCGATTGATGCTAAAGAAGATTTAATTTCACACCTCCCAGGTGGAAATAAATGCCATTTACACTAAGACATACACTAGAGAAAAAACACTAGAACCTTCCCCGTAGAAACACTAAGCTTAGTGTGGTTTTAAAACACTTAGCGATTGTGTATGTTCTAGTGTATCCTAGTGTGGAATTTTTGAAAAACTAAAAAATATAAATTTTATTTCTACACTAGAATATTCTAGAAGTACATATTTTTCTAGTGTACTTTCTTTTTTGCATCTTTTTAAAATTTGGATTTGAACCGCTGCCGCACATTTGTGAGGCAGCGCGCAATCCACTCGGCTGTATTGCCAACTAGTTTTATGTGACTTTTAACTTACTTAAGTGACCACCAAACATGTAATATTTTAAAAAATTTTAATATTAAAATCGCTCACATTTTTGGCAATAATTAATAAATATTAAACGAGTGATTGAAAAAACATTTTGGATATTCAAAACAATATTTTTCCGATAAATTAATAAAGGGTGATTATTAAAGTTTTTCAGGAAATTTAAAAAAACCGACAAAATAATATTATTTTGAAAAAAGATTTGAAAATCATCATTTTAAAATTATGTTTTAAAAAGATGAAATAATTTTTAAGACAAATAATATTTCAAAATTGAAAAAATTTTATACGTTAAAAACATCGCAAATACCAAAAAGAAATACCAAAAAGAGCAAATTCAAGAATATTAAATCTAATATTTCGCCAAAAATATGAAAATTTGAATTTTCAAGATATTAAATTTTCCACACTAGAAAACACTAGAATACACTAGAAGGAACACTAGGAATTGTGGTCACACACTAGGATACACTAGAGAGCACACATTTTCCTAGAAGCTAGTGTGTCTCTTAGTGTATCCTAGTGTATTATTCTAGGAAAAAGTGTACTTCCTAATGTATTCTAGTGTACCTACATTAGGACTTGAACCCGAATTCCACCTGGGCTGCATTAGGTTAACCTTATATAAGTTGAAATTGAAAAAGTACAAAAAATTTATTTATGAGAAAAAGCGAGCTTATAGCTGAAAACACTCTTCTTTTTCCATTAATTTTTTTATATTTCTTTAAAGCCAATCTTTGATACTCAACCACCGTTTTTTCACCCAAAAACCTTAATAAAAAATAGAAAGGCGAAAGCAATATTGAATTAGATTCGATTTTGAATTAATGCTTTTTGTGCCAATATTTTGAGACATTACATTTCATTACGTTTTATTTGGGGTGGGTGGATACATAGAAGACATAAAAATATAAATTCGATTTAGTCTACATTGTCTGCATTTTATGTATGTGCAAAATAAACTTCACACTTTCTTTCATGAGAAGTTTTCATGTTTATAAACATCTATTTATAAATTTATTTTCTGGAGTCAAATAAAGATCTAAAGTCGATCAAATTTCACAGTTCAAAGAAATTGATTAATAATTTAAATGGCAGAATAGAAGAAGAAGAATATGATTTTTTGTTATTTGGTAGATGAGAGATATTGTGGCGCCTGCCAAAAAAAAATTCGAGAAGTAACTTGTGACTTTTTAATACAAAGCTTTCTAAAAGCTCCATAAAAGCGCGATAAAATGTTTTTTTAACCATAAAAAAGAACAAAACAGCAATCAAAGTATTAACAGAAAAGCTTTTATATCTTTTTGACCTTGATAAATATTCTCTACAGACTTAAAGCTAAAAAACATTGGAGAAAAATTTCTTGACAGTGCAAATTATGAATTTTTAACCATATCAGGAAAAGAAAAGAATGAGTTTATATTTCGTTATCACTTTTTAATCCTTTTTATACATTTTTCTGTATTTTTTAACATTTTCAACAAATGATAAATACATTATCGAGTGTAAGCAAAATACAGAAATAAATAAACAATTCGAGGCAGATACAGCCACACAACTCAAACAATCCACACAATCCAAACAATAGAAAACCCCATCATAAAAAGAGCCCATAAAAAATTGAAAATGGAATAGAAGCGTCCTTTTTGGGCTTTTGTAAAGACTTCGCTTTTTATTGTTGAGAGATGAAATATAAAAGGAATTTGTTTCTGGCTTGTCAGTGGCTTTTGTACTTGTCTGTTGTTGTTTATTTAGTTTTTCTGGGTTTTAGGGAAATATAAGGAAATATGTGGAAAATGGAAAGATCTTGAGAAAAGCTTGAAGGCTCAAAGCTCAATCGAAAGAAATTCCTATTTACGGATCTCTCTTCAAACATATCTTAAGGGATACACGAGATAGTTCAAGTAGAAACTTTAGATAGTGGATGAGTTTGCTTTTCTTTGTGCTTGTAGAATGAAGATGCAAGCTAAAATAGCTTGAACAGTTTGGTTGTCTTCATTGCAATACATTAACCTTTTAAGTTTTATTTGATACTTAAAGTCTCAACAGATAGTTCTTTGTAACACAACTATTAGACTTCTCTTTAAAAAAATTGCCAAAAAAACTATTTAAAACATTTAAATCAAGTCACATAATCCATACAAACATATAAACCAAACAAATACTTAATATTCCACCTCATATTTTAATTATATTCTAAAGCATATTTACGTTGCCATTGCTATAACCTGATGAATACAGCGTAACTGTAGAACTAAGAAACTTAACTAATTTTAATGAAAACTTTGAAGGTAGTTTGTTATTTACAACTTTATCGTTTTCAGCAAATCTGAGCATCATTACAGCATTCTATGGTGTTTTATTCACTGTTCAGTAACTAACTAACTACGTTATACGTAAAATACATTATACGTTATACAGTATTCAGTTTTAGCTTCAAATAATTCAAATAAGTTATTTTAATTATTTCCCAGAGTAATTCAAACTGTTTAGACAAACTTTAAAGTCAATTAGCTGCTGAAAGGTGTCTACAATTTATACACCTTTTTGTCACATTCCCGATTGTCGCTCTAAATTAGTCAGTAATATATTCCATGATTAAAAGCTGCTGCGAGATTTATTCAGGCAAGCTGCGAGCAGGAAAACTTGGCAGACATTTTCTGTTGAATTTTCGGTGAAAACCATAGAATCGCCCACAAAACTGTGATTGCGGGCTGGGCTGAGCTGTAAAAATGATTGAAAAGTCACCAAGCCTGAGGATTGTGGAGATTTTAATGGAATATGCAAATACGCTGTTTTTCCAAGCTTGGCGTACTACATTTCACAAAACAACAGCAATATGGCTGTTTGGGGGCTACAGGGTGGATTTATTTTGATTTCAGTTATTTTGGTAGTCAATTTGTTAATAGTTGTTTGTGGTCATCTGTTTAACTCAAGAAAAGAATTTCTTAAGATTTTGATATTATAAGATAAGAAAATGTTTCTTTAGTAAATGTCGATAAGTCTTTAAGAAAAATTTGACTCCCCCGGGATATTATTTTCTTCGAAAAATTTCCGATTGCTGGAATTGTTTTCTTGAAAAATATAGTATAAAATATTTTCCACCGCTCAATTTACTTTCAATAACAGTATAAGCTTATAGTCAAACATACAAGCGTTCAAATGGCAGGCTCCAAAAGCAAAACACTGATAGCTGAATATTTTATGAGCGAACGAACCGAAAAAAGCATTTGCTAACAAACATTCCATTTGGAGCCATACCGAAGCATTTCTAAAATTTGCTAGCATTTGGAGCATTTTTGAAAAATGTATTCTGTCTGAAATCAAAACCGTCAGACGACTAACTGATTGGAATTTGATTGAATGTGGAGAAATATAAGATGAGGCAAATATTGATTATTCTGGTTTTTTTGATGCTTTTTACTTTCCACTTTTCTATTCAGTTATTTTTTATTGTGTGGAAATTTGATGATTTTCAGATATTCAGCAAATCGAGACTTTTTCTACGGGTATCTGGTATCTGCTATCTGTTTTCTGGTTGAGCTATTTTTTTTGGTTTTGTTATTTTTTTTGTTTGTTTGTTTTCTAACAAATTTGATTTGGAACTGAATTTGAAAGAGAAAAGTTTCTGAAAACTCGCAAAAGCGAGGTGATCGAAAAAGTTTTTATATGGTTGTTTCTGATCTATTTTATATTGGATTTATTTTCTGTAGCAATCAGGTACATCTTGAGGAGTTGAAGGTCAAGAGTATAAAGGATTTTTGACTCAGTTATGGTAAAGTAGATTTTAAATCAGAAGAAACTTATTGAAAAGTGACAATATATTAAGCACTTGAAAGTTAGTTGAGAAAGAAAGTACTTTCAGAAGTAAAAAGATCAGCAAATCCTTTAAAAAATTTAGTTTCAAAAACTTGAATGCTCGCAGTTTAAGAATTTTCTAAACATAGTACTTAGAATTTAGTATAAAGTTTAAGAATAAGAACTTACCGTTCTTGGCACTTCATGACAATCGGGTACATTATGGTCCCCTGGACACACACAAGTATAGTCATCTCCTCGATCCACACATCGATAGCCATCTTCGCAAGGATTGTTTGCACAAAAGTCGATCTGAAAAGAAAGAATAAGAAAGTTTTAAAATTTAAACTATTAATTTTATGGCACCATTAAAAATTCTGAAAGTTAAATCGTCGGTTTGTTCCTGATTTCGAAATATTATTAATCAAAAAATACAATTCTAAAGACAATCTGATGATAGTTTGAAAGTTTAAAAGAGTTGTACTACAAGTTAGAAACTTAGTTGAACTAAATGACTTCAGGACAACCCAGAACTGTAAAACTGCAAAAAATTTGAAGCAGTATATAAGAAAGCACTTGAACTCCAATTACGCTCCAAATTTGCTGTTTAATTGCACTTGAAGAAAATATGTAAAATTCAAATGAGCTCAACCGGATAGTTTGTGTTTCACAGTTTTGTAAATGGTTGTTTTCCTGCGTTATATCGTCATTCAGGGAATTCACGGAAATAAAGATAAAAATAGAGAATAAAGATGCTTGTGGAGTTATTAGAACGTATTTTTTTACAGGTTCATGCATATGTAATGTTAATCTTCAGCTATTTTTATAAACCTGATATGCAGTTGAGTCTAGCACTGAGAAAAGTTGTTTTCTTTTTAGTTTTGAATATAGCTTTGAATAATCATCTCCATGTTCAAGCACAATCTCTATGTTGTACTACGATTATTTTTATTTTTTCAGCGCCTCAAAACTCTCTCATAACAAATATTTCCCTAATTCCCGAACAGCAAAATACTTCCGCGAACTGTTCAACAAGAACACAAAAATAGATTCGACGATAACAACCCCTTCACATTTTCACGTTTCGTAAATTCAAAAGGAGGACAGAAAACTGGTAGAAACTCGCGAAAATGCTTCTGAAAAGCTGGAAAACTCTGAAAAACTATAAAGTGCACAACGCCGAAAGCATTGCACTGTACAAGCACTGTTATGTTGAAGCACAAAACGTAGTTATAATAACGCTTGACATCTGAACGAGATTTATGTAATGCATTTGTCAAAAGCGTACAAAAATTGGAAAAGGAGGAAAAACTGAGGAAGGTGGGTTTTCAGCTTTATTATATTTTATCCGAGAATAATGCGATTATTCCTAGGCACAAGGACGTTAATGTACTTTTGTTTGATTTATCATTCTTCCAGATTCTTGGAAATTTTCCTGAAACTCCACTGGTGCAATTAATTGCGCAATTAAGGTGAAAGTGGAGGATTAATGAGTTCAAAAAGGAATCTGAAAATTTATAAAAAATGCAATTAAAAAACTTCTGATCAATTACCTTGATGTGACATCGTTTTCCTTGGTATCCTTTAGTGCACTGACATGAATAGCCTCCGATATGATCGATGCACTGGCCACCATTCACGCAAGGGTTTGATTCGCACTCGTTGTACTCGTAACTGCACAGCTCTCCGGAAAAGCCTGAGAACAAAAGGAAAACGATTAGCATTGCTAGGCTTTGTTATGTGCAGGTGGTTTGTTCAAAATGGGAGGCACTGTTAGAAATTTCATGTGTCAAAAATCCTATAATGTGCTTTTTTGGTTTCGAGTAGATAAAATAAGAAGAAAATAAAATGCCATCTTGAAGACTTGGAACCATTCAAAAGACTTCTTTATATTTTAATTGTTAGGAAACATTTAAGAATGCTCGAAGAAATTCAAAGCCTTTTAAACACATTTCTAAATAAATTACAGTTGCGTCAAGCAAATGACATTGGAAACCTAGTAAAAAGTTTTAAACAGTACTTGTATCTATTCATATCACAAAAAATTCCAACAGTTCGCTTTAACAGCAAACATAGCAAAACAGCATTTCAATTTTCACTAGACAGAAAGTACAAAGTGTAGACTATATAGACAAAGGCTGGCTCCTGCTGATACCTGATAGAAGAGCTGATAGAGCAAAGTCCATTAGCAAGATTATGCTCCTTTTTGTGTTTTATGCAGGAGGCAGAATTTCTGCTTTCTGCTTCACCTTTATTGTGGAGCCATTGTCTGCAATCTTGAAGCGTGAAATTTTTTCTGCCATTTTCACGTGTTAAGGTGCTCGATTCTTTTATTGGCACGTCATCATGTTTGCAACAGCTATAAAGCATGAAATGTATAAATACAAGCGATGTGTTGGAAAAGCTTATTGTTAGCTGGCTTTGTTTGCCGCTTTTGTTCAAAATTTTTTATTTTTCTTGTTGAGTGTGAAAAGGGTAAGCTTCGTACGATTCAAGGACTTATCGATAGTTAATTGAAAGTTTTAGAAACCATTTAAAATAACAATAATTAGCTTTTTTATACAAGTTTTGAAGTTATCAAATATTTAGCAATTATAAAACAAAATCAAAAAAATATGTATCATCAATACGCAAAAGCCTTTAGTCCACATTGTTATGCTAATATTTCAAAAATATTTTCACCGTTTCAATCGCTAATGGATGCAAACAATGGTGCCCTAGGAAAATGGCAATATCACAAATCCTGAAAAACTTCACAAATAAAAACAATAAAACATTTTTTCATTGTATTTCAAACTGCATGCAAACAATTGTGTACACACATGCCGAACAATAAAAGAATGTATTCGCTGAGTTTTCACTTATTTGCACAAGTCGTTCGAGAGTAATGCGACAGGAATTGTGCAAAACTAGAATCATCAAGAATGTTTAAAAACTCGGAAAAGTCGTGCTCAAGTGAAAAGACATTGTGCTGCAAGTCCGCTTCGGTTTCCGCTTCGCATAATCCTAGAAACTGGTTGAATGATAAAGAATGCTGTGGAATGAAGCATCGAGCTTTTCATCATTCATATAAAATTCATTTTTGAATTGCAGAAGATTTGTGATCTTCAAAAGAATTTTTGAAGTTTCAGAATATGCTAATTTTCTGAATTTCCTTGAATTCAAACAAATTAAATTTTAAATATTCAAACAGCGGGATTTTGGGACTTTCGGATAAAGAAAACTTTAACAGCTCGGGATTATGTGATTTTATGATTTTTTGATTTAATGAGGTTAGAAGAGGAGCAGAGAGGTGTAAGCTAACAGGTTTTTCATGTTTAGTGATACGTGTTTTGTTTTTATTTTCATAATTTATCGTCAAAATTTAATTTTTAATTTAAAAACATTTTTTTTGATGCTTTGCAAGCATAAATAACTTAGCTTGATATTAAAATTTTGTTCCTTTGCGATGGCTTATAATTCGTTTTTTATTTATACACCAGAGTAGAATACAAAATTTATGAGTGTGTGGAAGTATTCAATGAATCTTAAATATATATGTTTTAAATTATATGCTACCGCCCTTATCATCTAAACATCAAAAATTAAACTCAAATATCAATAGTTTATTCAATAATCTGAAATTTCCATCAACGTCAGCAACCTCAGCTATATCCCTTTTCACCACAAATCTAACAAATCTAATCCAAAAATGTGTTCGCAATGAATAACTTTGCATATATTTGCAAAATTTCAAATATTCAGTTATTTGAGTTATTGTTGCCCACCACATTTTTGCGTTTTCCAATAGTTTGGTTGGATTTTTGGACGAGTTTCCCACGAATTTTCAAAATGTTCAACATAATATCTCAATTCCAAAAATCATTCTAGAAAATAAATATTTAAAATAATATTATTTCTGGCTGGATAGTCTTCATATTTTTCTATGGTCTCCAAGAGGTAGAAATAAGAATGTTTCATGTATCGGAAACTTAAACTTGCTCTAAGCAACTCGATATGAGATTAATTTGCACAGAAATTGCAAAATTAGACAAATATGCACCATCATCCAAGAGACCAACGTATAACTACATGAAAATTTAGCACATAGTGAAATCTCCATTCTATTTACAGGATCGATTTAATATATGGCCATCGAAAAGGCAAGAAAAATTGCAAAATCCCTAGACATCCAATTATAACCCTCTAGCTAGGAACTATGATAGAATGCAGACACATGAGAAATTTATATGATAAGTTTCGGCCACAAAATCCCACGTTAATTTAATTACTTTTTGGTTGGCTGACTCGAGTCGTGAACCATAAAATAATTTAAATTGAAAAAATCGTAAGCTCTAAGTTTTGCCCAGCATGGCAAGTTTCAGTCCACAGAGGAACGTTGCTATAGTCGGTATTTTGTTGATCAAGGCAAACATGTTGAACATGCTTCGGGTACATCAGTGGCGTATTTATGCGGTTTTTGTGGCAAGAAGAGATTACTGCAGGAGCATGTTCGGTAGATGTGTTTTGGTTTGAAGGAAGTGAGGAGTGTCTGGAATTGATTTTTGAGAGGTGAAAGGGTTTTGCTTTCAATTTACAAATTCTTTTTATGGTGAAGAAAATCTATTTTAGTTTTGCAAATTTTACAACAGATATCTCATATCTTGTACGTAGCTTTTATACAAATGATCACAAGCTTTTATCATAATACGAGTTCCTATAAGTTAATGAATTTTTATATTTTAATAAAAAAACCATTCATGAGCAATAAATTTAAATTGAGATGAATAATTTATACAAAAAATTTGCAAAAATATTTTTCCAATGATATACTCATATAATTCTTCACCATTCTTCCACATATGCAAAACCAAACAGTTTACCATTCCTACACCGAGAAAAAAAAAGCAATCATTATGACACAAAGTCGTGCATATAGACCTAAGACACTATTGTCATGGTGATTGCAACAATTGTGTCATAATGAATGCAACTTTTTTCGGTTTTGGTGGTACTTTATTGAACATGGTTCGACACAAAAAGTTGAAAAATATCAGGGATTGTTGGTTGTACTCAGTTACAACTTTGGAAGAAAATTTTTTGAAAACTCGGAAAACTCGACCCATGAAAGTGGAAAATAAAAAATGCAAAAAAAACTCATATACACACACTTTTCCCTCTACAATATTACCGGTAGAAACTTATTATTTTTGACTGAACCTGGAGTTGAACCGCTGACTTTCTGGGGACTTGTAAAATTTCTGCTGGTATTTCCGCGCGCGTACCGATTTGACCATGGAGACTTGTGATAGACTCAAGGTTATATACTAACTTAACGATAAAACATTGATTTCACAATTTTGATTGAACTAGTTCCCAAAAAAAACCGAAAAATCATACGATATCACTTTTTAAATATGTTTTTCATGTATACATCTAACTATAAATAATTTTTTTTTCAAAAATTCATAATCTAATAAAATAAATTTATGAAATTGTTCCCACCCAAATCTATAGTCATTATTTTTTTTACGAATCAATGTAAGAGTTTTCAGCTCGTTTGACGGAGAATGAATTATTTGACTTAATATCACAAATTAATTAGTGATTAATCATAATCAATATGCTAAACTCAAAAAAGTTTAGGAAATTAATTTACTGATATGATTTGAATTTTTTTGTGAATCCTATTGATAGCGATTTGATGTTACAAAACGATAAAGATAATTTTTAAATGTTCAAACTAAACTGCAGAATCAACTTCCACATTCGAACAAAAGTTATTTTATTTCCCTTTATTATAATGATCTTTGTTGAATTTGGTTTTACCAGAAAATTTTTATTAATTTCTTTAATTTTTTATTTGGTCTTAATTTTTGATGTCTTCTGCTTGACATTTTTTCGCGCACAACATTTAAAAAATTTTCTTTTGATCTTGTAAAATTATGAAAAAGTTGCAACAGTTACAATTAAAAGTTGTAAATTTACCAAAACTACCATATTCCTGAAAAAATGTACCACCAAAAAGTTGCATGAAAAACCACCATACCAAAAAGTTTGTTCTACGTACAACCAAAAAATTCACAAAAAAAAATGTTGCTTCCAAACAACTTTGTGTCAAAACCAAACATTTTTTCCATTCCTAGCAAAAGAAAACCAAGCACTCCATCATTTTTAATTAATCTATAATCCACTTTATATGCTCATCCATTACAGTTTTAATTGAAACTTAAATTTGCAAATAGCATCATATTCTGCACAAACATGGAAAATGGAAGAAATATGTTGGAGAAATGGCAAAATGTAGTAATAATTAATGGGTTATGATAACATCCAGAGTTAATAATCTTTATAAGCTGCGCTCCAGAGTGCTTTAGTACTGTAGTGCCTTATAGCTTTGAAACTGTTTAATTAAACTCATAAAAAATGAGAAAGCTAATATTTGCTCCGTTTCAATCCCACAGTTACTCAGCAAAATGGCTAAATTTCCATGAAACTCAAAATTTGTGGAAATTTGAGAAATTTGCATTTTCATAAAATTGCACTTCAGGGATTTATTTTTCAATCTCCACTACTATTTCACCAACTATATATTCATCAAAACATTAGTGAACTTTTTATTGTTTCGCTCAGTTTTGCCGAATCAAACGAATTATTCATTTCAAATTAAAAACTTATTGCCTGGAATATTTTGCATATCACTCAGACATTCGAGGAAATGGCAAAGTTTTTAGTTAAATTTTTGAGCTTTCATCATCATAAAGTTTTTAATGGAAATGGAGAGAGGTTTATGTAATTGCATATCGTATTCATTTAACTGAAACTTTTGTATTAACGTTTTCTATTAAATTGCAAACACACCTGTGTTGGAATGTTTCTATTTTACGCGATATATTATATGTTTTACAAGTTTTCTCCGTCACAAAGCAAATCAATAAAGCACACCATAGTTCAGCATCATCAAAGTATAAAATCAAAGTCCCAGAAGAATGGCAGAAATTGAACAAAGAACGAACAAATATTGTGTAATATGTTGCTAATAGTGGTGATGCTTCGATGTTACAAAACGATAAAATCTGATTTACAGAAACAATTTAATGTGAAACTTTCAAAAGCTCTAAATCCTTAGTATAAAACATCTACCTGGTTCACAGAAGCACCTAAAGCCATCCTCTTGATCCACACAAATGCCATGAACACATGGCGACGATTCACACTCGTTCAAATTGTGTTGACATAATGGTCCTGTGTATCCGGCCGAACAGTCACACCTACATAACAGAAAGAACAGAAACATTAAAGTTATACCAGAAATATCAAAAATAACACAAATCAAAATAATGAAATTGAGTCGAGCGAACATTTCCAGATATGTTTTGCACACTTTTGTTTATTGCCAAAATCGGAGGCAGGAAAACACTTTTCCACATTAACATCATCATAAAATGGCATAAACTGGCAAAATGGATGATTCATTGGTTTTGGATTACCGTTTGACATTAATGCTCAGCAACAGATAGAAAGCAGCAACGCTATCTCCCCGGAATGAGATGATTTATTGAGGCTTTGCCGATAATTTTTTATACATTTTATACATTTAATATATATATTATACATTTGGCGATGGCTTGATGCGGACAGTTTTTCACCATTTTTATGATGTTGTGGGGAAGATTATGGGTTGAAGATGATGATAAGTTATGATTTGTGGGAGGGGTAGATTAATCATAGAATTATTTTTGATTAGGGATATAAATTTGGAGTAATTTATTTGTTTAATCTTCTTTGAAAGCAAGCAATTCATTCACATTACTGATCTTATATTGAGAAATCAGACAATCCAAATTCTTTTCAAGTAATATTGGAAGATCAATATTATGGGCACTCCTAACTCCTTTTGATTGTTTACTTGAGGGAAAAAAATAACACTATCAAATAAAACTCAGTGATGTATCAAGAAATACCCTGAGAATTCCTTTCATTGATATTTTGACAAGTCACATAATTATGGACAAATATTATAATAGAATATATGTATTTTGCCAAACCCTTTTTTCATGCATAATAAATGATCAAAGTCAACAAAGGAGCATCTTTAATCCATTAATAAAACTTCTAAACAAAATGTTCGCATTACCAACAAAAACCAATTTAACCCAGAAAACAAAATGTAAACTCACCTAAAGTGCGTCGAGTTGCCCACACATGTTCCGCCATTCAAACACTGAGACGGGTTACATGGGTCCGATTCAAACTGACAGTTTTTTCCAGTGTATCCTTTAGTAATGGAAAGATAAAGAAAACACAGATGAATTTATTAGAGAATTACCAAAAGAAAAAAGTTTTTAAATGATATTTGCTTCGAATTTCGCACAACAAAAGGATTGTCGAAAAGAACCGGCCAAATGTCAAATTATTTTCAAATCAATTCAGGCTTGCAGAAAATTCAGGCCGTTCATGTTTTTTGTTGGGTTAGGAAGTGTCGTTCGGTAGAGATGTATAGTATAATAAATAATGTGGTTTGAATGTGGATCAGGTTAGACTATCTTTTTTTGTGTTCCGTACAAAAATGTTGATTGTTCATTTTACTCGGAAGATATTGAAAAAAAAGAGGAATTTTCTAACAATACAATTATTTGGTAGAAATTACATATACATCATTTATTCTACTATCATAATTTTATTTTATGTAGACATGAACGCATTTGAAAGATTTTGTTGTTTCATTCTGCAATAGTATTTTTATAACCGGAGATACTTAAATATGAATGTGCTATTTACCTACAAAACCTCCTTTAAAGTACTTGAATTAGAAATACGGATGAATACTTTCGCAGTTGGTTCAAGTACGCAAAGCTTCGAGGCTACAACATGAATATCGTATACACACTTTATAACATCAAGTACTAATTGAGATAATTCTGTATGACATTTGAAACTCTTAAAATCATTCTTTCGAAAAAATCCTCGTTTTTGCTCCAATTACTTTAAAAACTCATAAAAAATACAAAATTACCATAAACATGACATTTTTACATTTCTCGTATTTACTCCAAGCATTTGCATTATTTTTCATTACGAAAATATAAACTGAACGAAGTATGGACCAACAAAACGCATGATAGCATAATTAGATTTCCTTCCATTAAAAGTAGACGGATCTACCAGCAAACAAGCTATTAAAAGCTTCAGTGATATGCACTCTAAAAATTGAATTAAGTTTCCATTTCCAGCAAAATTTGTGAAATTTGTAAAAAATATTAAAATTCTAGAAACTCTGAAACTGCCATGGTTCAAATCAAGTGCATGTTAAAAAATTTATTCTGCAATCATTTTCAATTTATCTTTGGGTGTATGCATATATGGTTGGAAAACAAGGGTTTCATATGCATGATACGTTTTAAGGAAGGTTTTTATTGGTTGGATGGAAAATGCAATTTTGTCATTTAAATTATAGTTCAACTCAAAACATGGCAGACTATTTGGATTCAGATGCATTAACGTTAGATAGAATTGAAAGTTCCACCCTGAAAGCTCCTTTTTATGTATTTTCAAAAAATTGGTTCTGACGTCCGTATTGCAAAGAAGGATTAAATACAATTTTCCTGCTTTCACTTGCATGCTGAAATTACAATATTAATACTCCTGTCAGGCTTGTGCCTTTTGCTGCAGGTGGATGGATTGATCATTGCATAGTTTCTGTTCCGTTGCAGTAATTCGAGAACTTTCCAAATGTATTTTGTTACAATATCCGTCAGCCATACACTACGATCAACGATATATTGAGGGTGACTATAATAAATTGATTGGCGAAAAGGCTCAAGGGACTTGATTGATAGAATTGAATGTTCGCAGCAACGAGTGGGTCGGAAGTGGACATATGTAACATCATTAGTCAATAACGCTAATTAAAAGCCGGCATTTTCGTACGGGGAGCCTGATTGTAGCGTATGCAAGGACTGGTTGGATATTGAAGGATAAACCAATGTTTTTCAAGATAATTAGATTTATGCGATTTGATTGACTTGATTGGGTTGAATTGAAGATAATTGGTTGAGTTATCAATTCACGGCCATTTGGACAGTTCAATTAATTGTATTGGATTTATGACGTCATGTTCAATTTAATGAATTTGAGAGGTGATAAAAATATTATTTATTTATAAACAAACAATAATTTTTTATATTTTATTTATGTAGATAAAAGTTAGTTTATCCTTCTAAGTGTTTCTTCTTTGATAATACTCTCATCGAATTTGATAACAAATTATCAAATGGAAATTGGCCGGCCCTAATCGAATCAATTCTGCAAATTGTGCAAAATAGAGCGAAATTGTGCATTTGCAATTGAAACAAACACATCAAATTAATATTTACCATAAGGACAGAGACATTGGTAGCTATTGCCCTGCGATAGGTCCACACAGATACCATTGTTGGTGCAGGGGCTGGGCGTGCAAGCGTCGATGTCCTCACAGTGTGGTCCCGCAAATCCAGTGCAACACTGGCATTCATATCCTTCCTGGGAAATCACAAAGCAGAACGTGTTTGGGAAATTAGATTGAGGCTTGGCAAGCTCTGAGATTTTCTGAGGCTTTTCTTTGGGTTATACTTAGTATGGACAACATAATGAAAAGCCACAGTCATTCAAGTGGTTTTGGGTAGATGATGGTTCAGTTGATTTGTATAAATGTGAATATTATGTTATGCGTGAAAAAGGAGCGAGGGGTGGACAATGCAATCATTTAAAATGAAAATATTCAATATTCAACATAATAGTTTTATTTTTATTTTATGTCCACCCATCAGAGCTCTATGAATAATGCTGAATAATGCTTACCATTGAAGAATTCGAGAAGCAAACGCCCTTATTTGAACAATCCGCAGTCTCACCACAATTGTCAGATTTCACGTCTACACGCAATCGAACGCATTGTTGACCCCAAAGCTCAGAGACAACTGTAAGAAGACAAAATTAATTATAGCATATGATAGAAATAAGTCGTTAATAACGATATTATATGTCATGCAAATTCATGCTTTGTGCAATAATAAAGCTTGCATAACTGATGATAATAATTCAGAACTTTAAGGCCTGATCAAACAGATTCCAAAATTCGCACCAATTATCAACAATATCAAACAATTTCTAGAGAATGTAATTAATTGGCAATTTATTTGATGGATTAAATTATTCAGAACAACAGTGAAATTATCTCATCATCAATTACATTCATTCTGGTAAATTCTGTTTGTTGACTTCAAAATTTCATATAGCGTTGACGTATGAAATACATTGAATACATTAGTATTATTAAATTAAATAAATTCATATTATTGAAGCAAATATGTGAGCTTTATGCAAATTTGAGTTACCATTATGCTGATTTTATGCCTTTGGGATGGAAGCTGCAGCTTCTCTTACAATTATTCACAATACATCAAAGATGCAATTACTGGTATGATTATTATATTTATGAGATTGTCGGCTTTATTTACTTTATAATGACACATAAAATATGATCGGATTGGTTTGGATATAATAACAATGTTTTAGGTAAATACCTAATACTGGTAAAAGACATAATTATGATTTTATGGTTCAAAGGCTTTATAAGAGATATTTAATCTGATTAAATTTTACAAATAAACTATTATATGAGCATAAAGTTTTAAAGTAAAAATACATCATTGTAAAAAGTTCTAGAATAGCTCTAATATGAACAAAAACTGAATACTCAGCTAATTTGCTCTTTGATCAATCAAATCAACTTCAAAATTTCATGAATCACAAAGCTCCCACAACCACAGAACATAATAATCCTCCAGTGGCTGTGGCTTTCTAGTATTTGATTAAAATTTGAAACCACAAACAGAATTACAAATTGCAAGCTTTTGTTCCTTGAAAATAGTTATTTTCTCAAACAAAATAAATATTAGAAATAGTATTGTAAATTACTTAAATACATTTAATGCTCACCAATTAATAAATTAATCCCCTCAGTCAAGTCTTTATCGTAGAGCGTAACAAGTTTCTTGCCATCAACAATTAATGGTGTGATATCTAGCAGCTCGCCTTCAGTGACGTCACAGTGCTCGTGTCCAAGTCGGGTTACTTGATAGACAGATGCTGTAGTGTGGTGGGGGCTGCAAATATACAACACAGGTAGACAGAGAACAGTGGTTAATGTTTGTTGCATCCGGCAGGAGGATGATAAATAGCGAGCAGTCAGCGGACGAGGCAGAAAGGTATTTAGGAGTTCAAGTTTTTAATGAGGTAACGTTTTATTAGAATATAGTTCATATTTCTCAACTTTTGGTACCTACATTAATGTCAGTAAACGATTTAAAATATTTTTTTAAGTTTCTTTCAGGAACTGCCTTCATAAAGCACAAAAGCTACAAATATGTCGAGTCAACGATTTAAAGACAGTAAAATTGTTGAGTCAACATTACACATATGATCTAAAAATGCTTCAACAATGACTTTTCATGAGCAAAGTCTTGAAAAACAAGCATCTAATTTCATTAAATGACTCTACAAAAGCATGAAAATAGAATATGGTAATACATACTTCCAGAGAAAAATTTTTATAAAAATAGGTAAATTTTTAAAATTAATAATTGCGTTGTTAAAAAAAGAAAAAAAAAAAAAAAATATGCTCTCAACAAAAACTTTAATGAAATTTTGAATTTCTGGAATGATTTATTTAAAAACTCAAGTATCGGCAAATTGTTTATAATTTTTAACATTTGTTTTGGATAATTTGCTTGAATATTATTATTATGTAACATGTAAACGACTTGACGAAAGATTGACTTTGATGAGTAAGATATACTTGAAAAAGATTAAAAAAAGATTAGCTGTGTATCAGAAATAAGTAATGAGTTGAGTCTTGAAAAAACCGATAAAGATAAAAAATGATAACCCAAAAAAATTCTTTTCATCTATCTAACGCCACCCAAAAATCCCCCTCTGCCAAAGCAAAACACGGCAACTACAAATTTAATCAGCGCTCTACAAAAGCGCTCTTTTTAATATAATTCTAGCGCCGGATGGCCGAGATAAACACTCATTAGAAAAAATGTGCTACAGCAAGTTGGGGATCAGGGGAGCTGACATGTTGACAACCCCAATTGTGTGTTAAAGGATAAATTGCCGAGAAGCGCTCTCGCAAATTTAATGATTAATGGACCATTTTGCAGATTTTGTGAAGCTTTTTGCCCATTTTTCCGCCCAATTTTGTTGCCAAATAGCGCTCAAGAAGCAGAAGAAGCAGCTATTAAATGGTTTATTCTCATTGGAGGCCGACTAGTGACTACCAAAAAAACAATCACGATAATATTTCTGTTTGCTTGTTCGGCTGTCAGGGAGGATTTTATATGTTTTAGTCGAGTTTGTGCTGTTTTATGTAAAAAGAAAACGGTTTTTGCCTTTTTTTGCCTCCAACTTGCCAGTAATGATTAAGTATCATGCACATATTGATCCAGTTCCGGGTGGAAAAAGTTTATCAAATGGCAATTAATGAAATGAATGGAAATGGATGTGTTTAATTACTGTTAGACTGTTAGAGACATTTTTTTTGGCCGGGAGGCAGTTCGAGAGCTATTAATTTAAATGTGTGTTGGTATGGTATAAGAAAAGTAATTAGTTTTGTGGTTTTATATCTTTCAGCATCCCAGAGAGGTTGTTTGAATTTAGTGTCTTGGAAGAAAATCGTTTTTTGCGCAATTTGCATGATTTGATATTTTTTCATAGAAAATGTTTTGTTTGTCTTTTCTAATGTCTTCAAGTTCTTATTGAGATAAACTTCATCGAAGAAAAGAAAACTTAGAGATTTTCTTTATAATATGCTTGAACTTTTCTCAAAAAACTTTAAAGCATGTATTTGTATGACCTTTATATATATAACCATGTCTACAAATTTAAAGTCACAAAAAACTTTACATGTCTAACCCAAATTCATTTCTACAATAAATTTCCATTTTTTTACTGCCAGAGATAATACCCCCAAAAAGTTAATCATACAATGTTATTTTGGCTGCGACAATTTAACAAAAAAGGAAAAACTCAAAACAAACTGTAACAACTCTGGAACACCCTGGTGAATTGTTTGCCATTGTGAAAATTTTGCAGCTTGTGTTGCTGGTTGATATTAGTGGAACAGTATTTTCACTTTTTAGAGAAAATGTTGCTACCTTTCTTTCTGTTAAAATATTATAATTTTGCGCGATATGGCAGGCAGAAAGAATTTCTTATGACAATTTAATTTTAAATGGATTTTCTTCTCTTTTATTCAGATTTACTTTAAAAAATTTAATGGATTTTTGGTGTAAAATTATTGTGTACATTGTGCTTATTTGGAGCAATTTTTTAAGGCTTCTTTGGATTAGTGAGCTGTGTTGAATTTGGGGCAAATTCTGGAGAAGTTTGTTAGAACTCAATTGATTGTCAATTTCTGAAACATTGAACTTCTTTTTAAAATTTTTTTGGCATTAGATATCATTTTATAAATAATAATCCACTCACTGGTCCTTAATTAATCCACTACGAAAATAAACTTCTACCCTAAAAATTAAATTTTCAAAAACAAACGTGTCATAATAATTAAAATATTTGCTTCCAGGACTAAAACAGGACAAAACCACGATTAACATCCCTCTTGAATATTTTCATAAATTCATAAATTCATAAGGCGACGGTAAAACTTCGGCAGACTTTAATTTTAAAGCTGTGTAATGAGGGTCTTCCGCTATTATCTTATAATCTCGGAAACTCTCCAAAGTTTTAATTGTGACGCTTCATTGGATCATTTAATTAATTAAATTAGACATCTAGAAATCCAGCAAATAGAACAATATCAAGGATTAAACTGGCAAATAGAATGTAAAGAGCCTAGAAATAAAGGACTTTAGTGATTTAACCGGATAAAAGAGAGCTTGACGGGATAAACCTTTCATTCAGCCAAACAACCCTCGTCGAGGGAACAAGAGGCTCAAACCATTTGCAGTGCAATTTGATTGTCGCTGCTGACAGCAACAATAATAACTGGCAATTTATTCGCCCTTATTTGCTAGCTATGCAGAAAAATTACCGAACCCATTTTGGAAACTTAAAAAACAGTTTTTATATCCTGCAAGTTTTTACATCCTCTTTCAAGTTTCGACTATTTCAAGGATCTGTACAACAAAAAGGACACAAAAAACAATAAAAAAGAATCAGCAAATGCGTCTCTTAAAACCTCCTTAATTTCACATGAATCGCAGTCTCTGAAGAATCAATTTAATGGCTTTCGGAATCAAAAGTCTTTTTCGAAGCGCCAGCCAAATAGTCTTTTGAGATTTTTGCTCCGCTAGCTTGTAATTTATCTGCCGGCGCACCAAATAGAATTTCTTTATTAAAGCTTTTATATTGCTTTTTCATCCCCTACATATTTGATACACATTCTGTGACATTTTGTGCCATAAAATTGTATTTGTCATGATTTACTTTTATATTTGTGTTATATGTTTTTATGGAATCTTTTCTGTATATTTCTCGTATGATTTCGTATGATTTCAAATGAATCTGTACGGTTTTATATTATTTGCTGAAGCAATGGAATGAGTTATCGTCGATTGACTTCTTAAAAGGTATTTTTAATTTACAATAAAAAGCATTAACATTTATATAAAGGAGTTTCAAGAATTGTTTTGCTTATAAGCTTTTTTCAGGAAAGAAATTGACAAACAAGTGCATTCGTTAAAAGAAACTACCCACCGAAATCTCAGCAAGATTTAAAATGCCACGAGAGTTTTGTGAAATTGAAAATTTATTCTTCCGAATGATAAAAGAGTTGTCAACAAAGAGGGACACGATAACTGGCAATAAACTTTGAACTGTCAGAATGGTTTTAAGAGTGACAACTTTCTATTATTTCTTTTTAAATTGATGGTTTTGACAGGAGAGACGCTGTGAGGATATTTCAATAAAGGTTCTATTAAAGAACATGAAAATATATCGAAGAATATAAGTTTGATCTGATATTTGGACTAGTAAACATGTTACATGGATACATGTCAGCAAAAAAATTCTTTGCATATTTGAAAATATATCCATTTATTCATGTGGTGTATTGATTTATATTGTAACATCATTGATTGATTCATGAGTATTCTTAAAAACTCGCGAAAGCTCAAACATTTTTATTTAAACAAAAACCTTTAATAAAAAATGCCTTCCAAAATTAAAGCAACGTTACATTTCCGCAAATCACATATCATCAGTACTCTTGAACCCAAAAACTAGTTCTTCAATTCATCCGTAAAACATCCCAAAAATAATCCCTCGGCAATCCACCCGCAGTTTTTGGCATTCCGCATTCACTCCAATCTACGTCCCCAAAAACATAATCAGAACATTTATATGCAAGATTCGGTAGCTCTGCAAGTGCGTAAAAAATATATAAAATTTATAAATAAAAATATAAAAAAGGGGATTTTATTACTAAAAGTTGTACGCCACTGAGTATATTTATTTTATTTGACTTCTTATCGTGCTCTCTGTTCGCTGCTTTGTGCTCTAGTTTCACTGTTTATCCGGAGATTTTGTTATTTTCCGTATTTTGCTTGTATATAGGAAATTGAGAAAGCACTCGTCCGTGAAAGTCACAAAATTCAGCACATTCCAGCTGAAGCTGCTAAAACTCGACGAAGTTCGGAAGATTCAAAGACAAAATATACTCACAAGTCGTCTGTCGTTCCATTTTTGGTAGGTGGAATCATTTGCTTATCGTCAATTTCTACAATCAGCACGTCGCCGGATTGAATGTCGGCAGATCCTTCCCATGAAATAATCATTGGCAGGCAATCGGTGCCCGATGAGCAATCCTCTGGAGTCTGCAAAAAAGAGAAATGCCTGGATTTAGTAATTTTTTTGATAATTTTGCAACATTGAGTTTCGTCGAGATTCGTGAAGTTGTTTAAATTGAATTTTCAGCACAATTTCATGGAATCAGATATTTTGCTGAGGAAATCTGCTGAATTTTTACGACACGATAAAGACGCAAAATGAGGTCGTAAAGACTGCAAAACCCATAAAGCTCAATAACTGTAGGAAAAATATGTTGAGATGTCTAATTTATGTTTTATGTTGTTGGGGGAGCAATTTGAATCGATATATTGTCGAGATTTTGGGCAATTTTCAGGTTCATTTAAATATGCTTTAAGCCTTATTTATTGTCCTACTTATAATTTTTATTCAAGTTTTGAAGAAAAATCATTCAGCTGAAATTTGCAACAATAAGC
This sequence comes from Parochlus steinenii, assembly GCA_038502155.1. Lineage (NCBI taxonomy): Eukaryota > Metazoa > Arthropoda > Insecta > Diptera > Chironomidae > Parochlus > Parochlus steinenii. Next base: position 1,807,401 of record JAXCIN010000048.1, on the reverse strand, counting down.
TTTATCAATTTCAAGCTTAAATTTTGTGATTTTGTAATTTTACCATACACTGAAGCTTTGATTGAGTTCAAATTACAAGTGCTATAAATAAATACTTATCAAATGATAAATCTGAAGAAATTACATGGTTTAGTGGATTTATATAATAAATAGTGAGATAGCCTTATATTAATCAGCTATCAAGAATAGCTCTGGTAACCAAAAACTGCTTGATAAGCAAAATATCTATCTACATTCTACTTATTGCTTCACTATGTATGACAATAAAATTCCACATAAGCTAAAAGTAAATAGAAATCAATCTTTGATTGTAATAAAATAACAAATAATTACGTTCACTCAAAGTATTCAGAGATCAAGTCAACGGAAGTATTCAAAGAACAGCCAAATCAGCATATTATGAGTATTGTGCTCGTTAAATTGAGAACTCTCGTCATTTTTATGTTCAGGTTTTCAATAAAAATTTACTTTGATGCTTTGATACGTTACAAAGAAGAAATCACCAATAATTGGATTATATTAATACCTTTGAAGTTTGTAAATTCCCTGAAATGCTTTCAAAATGCTTTTGAAAATTCTGGTTCAATTCAGCCTTGCAAATACTTAAAATCAAAGCGTTGGTTTTGCGTTCTGCAAGGACTCAGACATGTTTGAGAGCACATTTTTAAATTTTGGTATGCCAAACGATGATGCGACGCAATGATGATACTTTCATTTCTGAATTTTGTGAATTTAGATATTTTTGAAAGTTGCTGAATTTGTTTATTATATTGATTGAACTGAAAGTGATTTGGTTTTTGAATGAAATTTTTGATGAAGAGATTTTTGAAGTGTGCGGTTTTGCTTTTAATTAAATCTTTTAATGTTATACAATTGCATGAGCCACGGATAAAATAGTTAATTAATTTATATAAGTTTATGATATGTAACACTATAGATACTGTAAAAAAACATCAAATGTGTCTTTTAAGAAAACTTACATAACTTAATACAATAAACTCTGAAACTCTGAAGCAACAATGTGTTTATAGGAAGAAGGTTACTTCAATATTTCAAAACAGTTCGAAAAATGAGAAAGAAGATGCCATCATCGTCTCTAATTTCCATCTGTACACAAAAGATATTTACTGAAAGCCACAATTTTCAATTTAATACCGAACACAATCCTCACTTACTTAATTAAAATTGAAATTGTAAATATTGGCTCAACTCAAATTCACAAGATGTTTCCAATATTTGGAACAAATTAATAAAATGAATTCAATCATGTTTAAACATTACAAGGACTTAAATACTTCCAACAGTTTGCAGAACTTACAAGCACTCAAACATATTTAATTTCAACTCCTCAAGATGAATGAATTGAAACCGAAACTAAATTAAAGAGCTTATGTTGATCACATTATGTTCAAATTTGCAGATATTCCAAATTTTCATTATTAATCCTAGGATTATAATCATATTCAGCACGATTTGCCGCACTCACAATTTGCGAGTTATTAAAACGTTCGCCTAATTTCGTTCATAGAAGTGTTTAATATTCTGTTATGAATTTTTACACCGAGCTAAATTTGCGTTTAATTTGAATACAAATTCATAATTGCGGTTGGTAATATCATTGAGGTGTACAACAGAAATTGATGCAATGCTAAATAAAACAGCTTATCAATACTTAAAATCTCTCTGTGAATTATTAAATGCTTCTATAAGCTAAAGCTCTATTTTAAAGCTTTTAATTTACAATTAAATGTTTCAATTAAAACTGTCATTGGACCAGACAACTCAATCCAATTGAGTATCAATTTCCTGCAGCTTGAATTGGCGTTTAGAGCCTGCATAATGAGAGGCAGCTAGTGCTGATTGTAGCTTTATGTAGCTGCTAACGAATCAACTGCCTTTCAAACTCTTTGGTGCTCCCCACAACGAGCGTCATGTGATTTCTCATATCTCCACAATTTCGAAAATTCTACATTCAAGGCATGAGACACGAGTATAGTCTTCTAACATAGCGCATGCTGATCTTTCAACCAAAATTGAGCCTATATAAAATCTGATAAGCAAACGTTCACGTAACATTTGGCAGTAAATGATTTTGATGGAGTCAATTGTGAAGATTGAAAACTTTGCTTGATTAAGCAGGAGAGAAATTGGGCCTTGTTTCAGATTGTACGACGGGTGTACGGTGTATGGTATGCAAATTGGGTAGGGAAATTTGAATTACAAGAATTACATGTGGATCTTTAGAATGGGAAATTGGTGATTGGAGGAAATTAGTTCAATTGATGGTTTGTTCATGAAATTACATGTACGGGGATTCCCAAAATGAAAGATTATTTTGGTAGGTTGGAACTTTGATGTTTATGGGACATGTTTTATGTATATTATAATGCTTAATGTATAGTTAATAGAATATAAGAAAATGACTTTATGAGTTTATTCAACATAAGCTGCTGTTAATTCTTAGTTGTTGCTTTGACAACATGAAAAAATCCTTTCTGATCCTTTTTAAATTATAAATGAAGAAGTTTCTTAGTCGTATATTTTCCAGGTGGCTACAGTTTGTCTTTAGAAGGGCAAAGCTCAAAGTTACAAGTAAAATGGTAATCTCTATTTAGAAATGGATTTTGCTTATTTTCTGCTTTCTGGATCATTAGGAAAATAATCGTGATTTGGAACATTTATTCTCATTTCAGACATGGATACTGAAGAATTTTACAATGAATTTCGTAATGTGGGTTAATTTGATAATCGTCGATCTACTTCTAAGTATCTTATCTCTGAGAGTGTAGTGGGATTTTTCATTAGGCATAAGCATAACTGATGTCACTCAATTATGCTTATATTCTAAAAAATCTAAAGGAGTAAGGTAAGCTTTATAATATCAAATGAAACTAAGGAAACTAAAATATTTGTGAAAGAAAATTAAAAATTCTTTTAAAGAGCTTTTATACTAAGTTTACACCAAATTTTTCATTTGAAAATATTAAAATAATGATAAAGATAGTAAAAATCTATGATCCAGGAATAAGTATCGATGCTTGAACCACCGAGATACTTTACCAACATAAAATTTTAGGGTTATTGATTCTTTGATTTTCATCACAGTTATTACAGTAGGTTGCCTGAACTTAGTTTGCAGAGTTTTTTGGATTATTTAAAAAAATACATTAAATTGTATTGAGCTATTAAACAATCCAGTATTCAAGATAACTTTTTTATCAAACCTTAGAAAAATCAATTACGTTAAGAAAAATTTTATCAAATATTAAAAATATTGAGCTGGGAAAATATCATCAACAATTTTATGAAGAAACTCATAATATGGATACACGAACAAGGAGAAAACACTTAAATAAAATTCCCACAAGGTATCACTTTAACATATCTTTCCCACCTTAGAAAATAAATTACATGTTGATTTTTATTAGAACTCATGAGCCACATAACAAAGAACATCAAGTTGCAAACCAAAAAACAGCCGTAACATGAAAACCCTTTGCATACATAAATAAATAAATAAAGTAAATAAATTTATAATGCACGATGTTTGATATTGCGTTGTTGTGTTGATATTTGATTTGCCCACAAACTCTGCTCAAATGGTACAAAAGCTGAAATCAAACGGCAAAACCAAAAATGTTAGGGTAAATCGAAAATGTAATTGAAAATATTTGCATAAATTTTCCAGCCAAACCAACAAAGTTCCATTGAAAATCTGTAAATTTTGGCTAATCAAAAATAGTATTAAATGTTAAATGGCGATGGAAAAGGTCCCTTTAACGGTCTTTAATTCTATTCAACTGTAATAGATTCTGTGGGATAATTTTATGCAATTTTAGCAATTTTGGCAAATCGAGCAATCCGATCAAGACAAAAAAACAGGCAGCAAACAAAACAGGAAAATCAGGAACCAATAAAAAATAAATCGAGCGACATCTTCATCTAGCTTGGAGCTGTGAGGTTTTATATTGAATTAATTCAAATATTCTGGAAAAACTAGAGAAAACTGTGAAAATTCGATAAACTAGGAAAACTAGGAAAATAATGATAGAGAGAAATCGGTTGGGTGGAATGTTTATTGAATAAACAAGTTTAGGATCAACTGTTAGTTTATTAAACTTTCCTTTACATTTTTCAATTGCTATAAATTATCAAAAACTGCTAACTTTATCCACCCATAAAGCTCCTTACAATAAAAACTGTACAAGACAGTTCTATTTTATTTTGATAAAAACAGCTCAAGAAGAGCTCGACTGTTTATTTTATTCATCGGCTGAGAGGATGATATGTTTGTTGTGTAGCTCTTCTGACTGCTTTTGCTTCTATTCCCTCAGTATAAGTTCTATACTGTTTGATAGTAAACAGAGCAGGAAATAAAGCGGGAAAATGACCTAAATGGCGAATTTATTCATGTTGTGCCTTTTCGATACCAGTAACGGAGAAATGGTAATTTTATTTTCATTTTATTCAGGAATAATTCTTTTTTCGGGTATTTTGGTGTCCTGGCTAAGGCTAAGGAGTGAAGGATGTTTTAGTAGTTGTTGAAATAAATGTGAATGGAAAAGTCTTTCAACATTATTTTCTATTTTTGAGATGAAAATTCGATGTTCTTTTTAACATTATATGATTCTCAGAATAACTTTTATTTTTATTCTTTTTTTATAAAAAAAAAGTGAAAATTGTGAAGAATATTCAAGTAAAATTACATCAGACTTACAAATATCTACTTAAGATATAATATTACGTATACTTAAGCCAAAACTGTTAACTTTTGAACTTTATTGTTATTTTCATTTTCAACGATTTTTTTTTGATTTCTTCAACAAAATTGTTAATAATGACCAGAGCTGATTATAGAACATAAATGTCCAAGGGCGAGAGTTGTTTACCGATTTCCAAAAAAAATCGATTTCTGTACTTGCCAACTGGCAATTCTTTCCTCACTTGTTCTTTCTTATATCTTATCTCTCAGATATTGAAATGTTTACTTTAGTTTTCGATAGTTTCCAGGATGTTGATATATTTGTGAAAACATGTATGAAATTTGCATAAAAATGCATTATTCAAGATTTCTATGATCAAAGAGCACTAACATAAAAATATTTTTTTGAAACTCTTGAGAAAATTTTCTTCTACTCAGTCAAGCATATTAAGTGTTGAACTATAAATAATTTCGAAAGCTCATAAACTTCAAACACTTGAAGAAACTTATCTCAACTGAACTTAAACTCAAGTAAATAGATTTGAACTTAATTAAACTAACCATTGCTGAATTCCATGTAATAGCTATGTCTAAATAATGTTTGAGTGCTAAAAAAACCATGGAGTCTGTCAACAACAATGGCAGGTGTTCAAATGTCAGATCAAAGCCAATGATTTCTTGAAATTTTGCGATATGATTTGAATTGATTTAAACTCTATAATTTTTTTTTTCTTTCAATTTTTTATAAATATTCTCTAGTATTATCCTTTCAGGATCTTTCAAGAATTTTTCCAAGGCACGTGACAACAAACATTAAAAATGACGCATTTGTATGAAAAAGAAACTTTTTCTAGATTTCTACTTTTTGTGCAAAAACATTTTCCGTTCCTTATTTAATTGATATTATTTGCAAAATAAACCTTTATTATGATGAAAAATGGAATTTACTTTGCTTTTGGAATGAATACCACTTATTCTGCTTTATGTAACTTGTTAATGTCTGTTTATAATTATAATTATTATAAATGGCATTGTATATAATTTTTGATGTTTTATTTTTAAAAAATAATGTTTTATTGTAGTTATGTTCTGTGTTCAATGTTTTTTCAACCACAACATTAATTTATATCATAATAGAAATATTAAAGTTATATTAATTATTTTCCATTAATGCTTTGTAAATTTAAAATTAAAATCAAATTTATCTTAGCTTAGATATGCTCACTTTTTATTGTTTGTAAGAGCCCTAATTAACTCCATTTAAAACAAAATCTAAATTAAAAATCTTAAACAAACTTCATTTTTAATCAAAGGAAACACAAAGTAAACACAAAAGAGGTTTTCCAATTACGAAACCAACAAAATACTTGCAAAATACTAAACTATCCAACAATAAACACACATTGCAACGAGCCTATAGACTCATTAGAACCTTAATTAGATGTTCTGGTGTGCAAGCATCCGAAGTATAAAGATAGGGGTGTTTTTCATTGACCAAACTTGCAAACTAGCAAAGTTACTGCAAACTTGATAATTAAAAGTCAATACACATTAGCACCTAAAACTGTTGAAACTAAATACATATCTAGAAAACATCACAAATTCTAGCGTAAAAGATACTAAAACAAGATAAAATAGGTTTTATTTTCTTATCGAATTGACCTGATTCTGTCCAGAAATGCTCTTAAAAGTCCTAAAAGCCCAAATATACTCCCGTAAGAAGCAAAAAGGGTGGTTTATACATTTTTAATGTGAAAACTTTTCTGTACATATGCTTATACTTTTTTATGCTGGGAGCTACCGAAGAGGTTTAAGTAGCATCAGAAAAGTTTTATGCTCTAATATTGAAATAGCCAAATATAATTAAAAGTTTTTTTTAAACAAAAAACTAAATCTGTTATCTGCTAGCATGTATAGCAGTGAGAGCTCAGCTTACTATAATAGAGAGATAAAGTTTATTATTTACTTTTAGTTGGATTTGGTTATAACTTGCTCGTTATGCAGAAGGAATATTTGGAATGCAAAGTGTATTAAAATATGTGTGTTTATTTTATGGGCATTGGGCAAAGGTTTGCTCAGAAGTTGGTTTGGTATCACATACTTTAAACATAAAATATATTTATAAATTAAACATAATTTATGCTTCCTCGTGTCATAAATGCTTTCATGAAGGGCTCGTTCAACAATCTTGTCATATTTTTCATCGAAAATTGTTACATGTCTCAACTTATCAAATATAATATATGATATTAAAAAAAATTACTTTTCATGAATTATATTATTTGTGCCCCACAAAATTTTATTTATAAAATCATATTATGTGAAATGGTGAAATAAATATAAATTCCAACATTCGGTTTCTGTTGCCAGTCGAATCGAGCAGAATAAATTACATAATTCATGAGCTTTGAATGATTTACAATTGTTAAAGCACAAGTTCAACAAATTCAACCAATTCAGCGAATTCAACATTTTTGGTAGATTTAGCAGAAAATTCACATATTTACGGAATTTATTGAGAGCGAACAGCGCACCAGATTCGAAAGGCGATAGCAATAATTTTGCATTAAATATTAAAATCTGATTTTCGGTAAATGTTCCAGCTTTCAGTAAGTTATAGTTGGTACGGATTAATTCTGTTTGGAGAGTACTTCTACTACTAAAGTTTTTAAACAATACATTTTATTAGTTGCTCCATCAATTTTTCTCTCTAAAAATTTCATAGTGTGAATGCGTCCTGATTCGGTAATATGAAATTTATACCAATAAATTGACAGAAATTCAATAAATTTGAATGTAAAATAATTAAATCGAAATAATATGCAGCAAATGGACTAATATATAAATTTTTGATAAACTTTTCTGATGAATCCTTTCATATATCTTTTTCAATAATGCTAATTGTATCTTTGATCTAAATCTAAAATAACAAAAGCTAAAATTTGAATCTCAAAGAAACTATCAAAGTGGCTTTGCAAAATCTTCAATGTGATTAAAGAACCAAAGCTCAGTCATCATAAAGCAAACTTTAGTTTACTTGCGGTTCCCATTGTATCGAATAATTAAAGAAATTATCCAAATTCTTAAGATCCTTTTCATAAGCTACAAAGGAATCTCTCTTGTTACCCATTTACCCATAATTTCAAACATAATTCATGTAACAAATGCTTCGCAAGGGTTGAATACTCGAACCAACTCGAACATTTTAGCGCAAATAAGCTCCAATTTTAAAACCGCATGTCATGAAATAATAAATTAAATTAATGTAGAAATATTTTAATGCTGCATGAAATGAATAATTACACATTTTACAAATTTTCATGAGCTTCCCAGCAAATTTCAGCGAAGCCGGAATTTATTGCTGGAAATTCTATTTATGTAGTTGCTAACAGAAATTTGCAGTCAAGGGAAAATGTCGTCAGTTTAAATTAATTTTTAGTATTATGCTGTTTTGCTATTTTACTAATGATTGCTTTTATTGCTGTTATTATGGGGGTTGCTTCATAAAGAGGATGAGTTGCATGGTATGAAGATCATAATATGTTACATAAGTGAACATTCTGGATAATTTTATAAGAAGATCATTTATTTATAAGTTGCTTTGTATAAGAACGATATAAATAGCACAACAATGAATCTTAATAATAGATATTATAAGATTTTTGCATTTCTTGACATTTTGATATTTTGATCTGTCTTTATTTGTCAGGGATGGTAACGTTGCTTTTATTTTATCTTGAGCATAAAAGTATTCAACAGACAATTGAGTTTATATTTCTCTTTTGTTTTCCTGCTATTCTAACTTTATCCAACTATGCTACATTAAACTGAATTGAGATCTGAAAATATATTCATCAAATATGATACTAGCAAGAAACAAATTCAAATAATTCAGCCAACTCTGACAAACAAAACATTCCAAACATTGGAAACATTCCAAATGCCAGAGAAAACTCATTGAAATAAGACAATCAAGTGAAATTAAATACTGTAATAAATATTTCAACAACTCGGAAGCATTTAAAATTTCTCTTTGAGTTCACATTTCAATTCATTCCAAGCGTATGATGTACTGCAATACAAGCAATGCGAGCAATACATAAATAAAGAGCCTGGAATATTTTTCAGGATTCCTCTTCCTTTTCAAATTTTTAAAAGGATTTTTTTGTTGTTTCGTAGAATCGTTTGAACTATATGGATGTCCCGCAGATAACAATTCTACAATTTCAGAATTTTCAGGATTTGTTCAAAGCGGAAAATGGAGCTTTTTGCTATATGATCAAACAATTGACGGATTGTACAGCAAATAATCGAGTACAAAGACATATTTGCTCAAATTAAAAATAATCACGACATTTTATATTCTGATGCAGCAAACAAATACTCCTGAATTTTATAAACAAAGTGAATATGGATTGTGTAATGAATTTTTAAACAAATTTATAGAAAGCAATATTGCGGAAACTTCATATGTAGTCAGTAAATTAATATCATTACTTTTAAACATCAATGAGCATTAAACAGAAATGATTTTTATCAGGGTTAAAATTGATCATAAAAAACGTTCTTAATACACACTAAAAATTAATATTATGGTTGAAATCACCACGGACGATATAATTTTAAATAAAACTTTAATAAACACTCACCATAATCGGCAAATTGAGCTCGTGAGTCTCATTCCCTCGCCAAATCGTTGAATCAGCTGGCAAATTCTGAATATCACAATCCAGTGAGTTGATTTTTTCTTCAAGTCGTGATAGCACGCGTACATGAGTTGGAACTTTAACAATAGTAGTCACGTCTGATGGAGCAGGCTTGCCAGTTGTTGAAGCTACGATCTTATCCATTTTGTCAATTGGAATGAAATTAGTCTTGAGTAGTTTCTCGCGTACTGCATCGACAACTTTACTAAGCTTTTGTGATGGGTCGTGAAGAGCGTTGGCTTTTATTGGCTTGTGAAGGATCTCACTGTAGAACTCCTTGCTGTTGTAAAATTTTGTGGTTGAAAAGGCTGGTTTGCCTGTCTCTGATTGATTTTTGATTGTGTTGGATTTGTTGTTTAAATCTAAATGGAACTTAGTCATCCCAAAGTCGTGAATGCGCGCTGGTCCTTGACCCAATTGAGTTAACCCTGATTTAATGATAGGATCAAATTTTTTTACTCTTCTAGGGATAAATGTGTTTTCAGTGTTAATCTTAGTGGGTTTTGTTGCTGGAGCTTCGGTGTTTTTGAAGATTTCTTGGTTAAGTTTGAAAGTTTCCTCCATTTTCGTCAGTATTTCTTCGCTTTGGACATCTTTGGATTCTTGAATACTCAGAGGGTCCTCGATCAGCTCTATTTCAATGTTGGTTGTTGAAATATTGGCTGCTTTTTTGGATATAATTTTTGATTTAGATAAAGCTTTCAAATAAATGTGTTGGAAAATGATTGATTTGAAAAATGTTAAAATTGAAAAATTTGTTTTAGGAAAAATCAAGTTTTTTAATTTTTAATGAGAGATTTGCTATAAAAAGTAAGTATGATTTTGAAATAAAAATATTCTGATCAATCAATTTCTACAAATACCAATATTACCTTTCCCAGCGACTTTTTCGCCACCGCTCAATGAGTTCAAGCTATTTTTAATCTCATCATTATGCAAGATGTTCTTCTCTTTCAATATCTTTTCATTGGATATCTCGATAATTGGTTTAAAATCCTCCATCTTTGACGGATAAAAATCATCAATATTAAATTTCGGCACCGGTTCGACGTGGGTGGCTTTCAGTGCTTCGTGGCGTTCTCGTTCTTCTCCGTCGTCAAAACTTAATCCATTATTAAACTCGTCAGTGGTAATTTCAGCTATTTTTATGCGATACAGTCCGTTATCCAGTTTCTTGTCGATCTGAATTTCACTGGAAGTAAAGCTTTCTTCGTTGTCTTCGGAGCTTTTACTAAAGCGCATTTCATCCAGAACTTGTTTTTCGTTTTCCATTTCATTGTCACTGAACAAAAGGTTCAGGTGCGAGTGCAGCTCACTTTTATCAGGGAGGCTCTGGGGTGGTGAAGTTGGGGTAGCTTTAGGTAGAATTGTTGTTGCTGCACAGTTAAAAAATGTTTTATGAGTTTTAAAAGAAAGCGAGATGTTTGATTTTTTGTTTTTAAAGAATATTTTGGACTTATTTGTTTTTATAAAATAATTGATAATATATGAATTTTTAACTTAGATTGATTACTAACATGATTACTAATATATTGCTTAATAAACAAAGAAAGTCCAAAAAATTCTTCAAAAATACATAAAATCATAAAAATAGTTTATTACAGTGTTCTGCGGTTGTGCTCCCAACAGTTGCTGAAACATCCTGCTGCAAACTTGTTAATTTACTTGACAAACTTTCCACTGTAATTGTTTCTGCTTTTGTGTCTGTGGTGGTGGATTCAACAACAGCAGATCCATTAGCAAATGTCGCTTTGTTGGCAAGTTTTAAAAATTTCGGCGCCTTTTTTGAGAGAGTGGCCTTTTTTGTGGGCTGCAGTGGCTTTATGTTTTTGCCAGATTTAATTGGTTTTGCGGTCGCTGTTGAGACTTCGACAGTGAATGAGCGAATGCCAAAGCTTATTGTCTCAGCTGAAGTGTCTTCCAGAATTTCTGGTGTGGAGCTTGTGGTATCATTCAATTCTTTCAAATCTGTTTGTTCATTTATTACAGGCGCACTCGTAAGTGTCGAAAGCTGTGGTGAACTTGTAGAAATTGTTTGAATAGTCGGATTAATGGAAAACGAATTAATTTCCGTTGTTTCTAAGGCCCTACTCGTAGTTTGGATGTTTTGAGTAGATGGACTAAATGAAGTAGTCTCCAATTCTAAAGTGGTTGGCACTGGTGATGTTATTATTGTAGTTATTGTTGATACACTAATTAAATTTACGCAAAATACTAATAAAACACTTAGCAGTTTCCTTTTGTGCGACATTGTTGCAGCTTTTTTGCGGCTTTTAATTGGAATAATTGAAATAAGTGGCTTTTTGTTGCATTTAAACAAAAATCTTTGGCTTTCAAGTTCTGTTTTAGTTGAATTTGGCAGATCCACAATTGTTTCAAATGTTGCAAATGATGCAGCTCCTGGAAATAAATAAGAGAATGAAATTTAGCATTGCTGTATTCTTCATGTATCCTGCACAACGACAAAACGACAAAGTTTATAATTTGAAAGAATCACATATTTTTTTGTTTGCAAAAGTTCGTTTTTGTTGGCATGTGTTTGGGAAGCGAAACTTTAATGCAAACATTTATGGGGTGGGTGGTTGTGACACATTTAATTTTTGTTGAGTATGAGGTGTTTGAATGAATGTGCTTTCTGTGGCAGTAAAACTCAAAACGGATGAAGAATTTAAGTTGTTTAATTCGATCCGGAAGAAATATGGATTTGAGAGGAAATATTGATTTGGCATTAATTTGACGGTGAATTGAAAATGCAGTTGAAATTGAGGGAGTTCAGTATTATTAAATTTTTGGAAATATTTATAAAATGTGATGGATCATTAAAATAATTTAAGACCCTTGTAAAGTTTAACTAATTAAATCATCATCATTTATTTTACTATGCACTCCATTTCTATCAGCATAATTATTTTTCCATCACTCAATTAAAAGCTTTTTCTTTATGTTTCGTCAAATATGCCATTTTATTGGCAGATTGAGAATTGGGACGGAGATGGAGAGCGCAGACTGTCTGAGAAAATATGCTTTTAATGGTTTTTTTTCTTTTAGTTAACTTGATCAGATAAATTGTGTTATAATTATGATGATTAGGCAAATTTGAAGACGGTTTTATACTTGAAAAAAAAATTTTTTCAACAGATGCCTTTAATTTGAATTTTTGGATCATTTTTCAGTCAAATCTTAGAATTTTGATTTATCAAAAAAAACAGTAAACTCTTCTTAACCCCATATTTATGCTTACATTATTATCAGTGTATCAAATAGCTTCTTTCTTTCTATCACCTTATCCGTTTCCTCGCAAAATAAGATTCATGCCTTAAGGATCAAAATTATGACAAACAATTTCAATTTCATCTTTTTCCGATCTTCTCAAACATTCAGCCCAAACACCCCAAAAATACATAAAATCTATATAAAACTTTTCAAGTTTCCTGCTCCAAATTGGAAGATTGCTAAAATTGGAAAAATTTAAAAATTAAACCTCTCAATAATTCTAATTTCATCAAATCAAGTTTTTTCAAATTGAAAGCAATATTCGATGGATCAATAATAAAATTGAATACAAAATTTTTACATTTTATCCATAATTCTACATGATCCATAAATCATACGATACATTTTAAAACTTATTTAAATTGAATGGGAAAACTTGTGCTGGGAAAACTCATAAATAACTCATAAAACTCGCAAAACTCGCAAAACTCATAAAACTCATAAATAAACAATTTATTGCCAGAATCCTCTAGAAATCAATGATGACCTTAAACTTTTGCCCATTTTATCAGAATACCAATAATAATATTACGATTTGGACGGTTCCGGTTTTTGATATGCTCCCATTATTAGCGTTTCTGCAATTTCAAGAGCTTTTGAAATATCAATTAACCTACTTTTAATGGCAAATATTTTCGTTCGCAAAACTCGTCGATAAAATATGCCAAAAATATGATAAAAAGTTGAAAACTTCCAAATCGACTCGAGAATCGAAATGGAAAATATTTTCCGTATGACAAAGTTTTTTGAGACCAAATATATTTTCGATTTTTGGGAAATTGTGAGAATAAAATTAATTGAAAATTAATGACACGTTCATTATTCATCGAGCCAACATTAATTTTGTATTTTATATAATTATGTGTAATTTCATGTATTTTAGAGTTCACAGCTAGTCGGTTTTTCGAAAATATTGAGAATGTGCTGAATTATTTTTATATATAAACCTAATTGATTTATTAATTATAGAAGGCAATGTTATACGAGTTTTAGCTTTGGTATTTTTTGGTTTTTCAGTTAGAATCTGTGAGACAGCAATCATGTGAGAAATTATTCATAATTGAGATGTAAGCTTGTAAATTTTTGTAAATTTAATTGTGTAATGTAATACTTTATATTGAGATGTAAATCAAATATGCTTGAGAACATTAATCATAATTCAAAGTTCACACCCTCTTCATTTTTTTTCAATTTCTCTTTATGTATACATATGATTAAAATAATGAGTTAATTAATTTATCTGTGGATTAATGAAGGTCTCAATGAACCATTTTGTGTTTTTGATTTCTATATAATTTTGTCAAGTTTCCGAAAATTACAACGACGAAATTAATTTATAATTTATTGAAAATAATTGAGTCATTTTGTCACATCTGAATTTAATTTCAAAATAATATTTGTTCACTAATAACAACGATCTAAAAAGATATTTACAGGTGTTTTTTGAGTAACAATAAAATGTTATACTAATTAAATTTGACTGACAAACAATCCATCATGAAAACAATTATTTTTAATTAAAATTGAATTTTTAATTACAATTTTGTTTTAGAATGCTGTTGTGTATTCTAAAATGCCAATTAACTCAACATAAATGATGTATTGAGCAACAATAATTATTAAAGGAATAATAAATATTTAGCTATCCAATTCTAATTTAATTTAATTTTCATTACTTTTGTGCTCTACATAAATTTCCAATTTACTAAATTTTCCAGCAATAAATTGAAATAAATTGGAAATTACCAAATCAATTCCAAGTATTCGAAAAATCGATAAAAAGAGAAAAAGCAATAAAATACCATAAATCGAGTTTTGTGAATAAAATTGTAATTATATTATATTTATTCGCTATCAGACAGTCGAAGCAGACAGACGCCTTTTCATTCCAATTCCAAGAAATTTTGCCAGCAATTTTTTGCTGCAACCCCAATTTACCCATTTTTACAAAGATCCAGACAATATTTCAACGTTTCACGATTTAACCCTTGCCATCCTATTTCTCACATTTCAAGACTTGTGAAAATATTTTCATTGACTTTTATTCAATAATAATGATTCACTGATATTTTTGAACTCTCTCTGAGCTGCGAAGAATTATTGTGAAATGTAGAAAACTGGAAACTTTTTTACTTCTACAAAATATAACAAGAATTTCTCCAAATTTTCTTAATTTGCAAAACTTTAGCAATTTGATCTTTGTTCTTCTGATTTAAAATCTATAAATGAGTTGATTCTGGATATCAAAAGGAAAAGTTCACAGTTTCCGTAAGTCAAAGAAACTTCAATAAAATACATGGTTAAATATTTGAAAACTGTCGGTCGATATTTATAGCCAAAAGTACCTACAACTTTTAATATTCAAATATCATTTCATACAAATATAGAGAATGTTAGAACAAAAGCTGTAATTGGTATATTTATTCAAAGAATACTTTTACACTAGAGTTGAAAAACTACATATTTAATTACTAAAACAACCTTAACTGATTGAAGGTCAAAATTAATCAATCAAAACAACCTTTCTATCAGATACGAAATTCAAGAAGTGAATGAGCAAAAATCCAAAACAAAAGCGAATCTCACAAAAATACAAAATACATTTAATAATAATAAAGCATAAAGTTTACCCAATGAAAAAGAAAAAAAAAGCACTCCCCCAAACTTGCTAAAATGTTAAGGCGAAACTTTTAATGAACCGTAATAAAAAGTCAGAAATCTTGGCGATAATCCTCTTGCTGGCAAATTTGAATTAGATGTTAAAATTGTCTAGAGCATCGCACAGCATCACATAGCCAACCTTTTTTATGTGCTACCGATATCGATTTTCGATTGAATGTTAATTATGCAGTAGGCAAAAAAGCAAAGCAATTCAGAAATACTTGGAGAATATTTTGCCAAAAAAATCTAGAAAGATTGGAATTCTGAGGGCGGGACATATTTAAGAGTGATTGATATACGATCTTTGGTTTTGAAGAAAGCTCTGATAAAATATTTACATAGAACCTTTTCTTTGATATCAATCTAATTTTAATGGATTCACGATATTAAATTCATCAAAAAATACCAAAACAAAATTTAAGGTAACCTGACATGATAAACATAAACTCTTAATTAACGAATAAAACAATATAAAATATGTCATAGCCTCGGGAATCTCTGAATTCGTGTTTCAAAGATACTTAAGAATGTTTTTGGCTTGCTACAATTTGTTAATGCTTTGCTCAGAGTTTTTGAAACGCTGGAAGGTTTGTTTAAAATTCTAGGAATCTGTTGTGCTCAAAAATAATCTTTTCGCAATTCAGATTTTAACATGTTCGAGTGGAGTGGAAAATTTTGGAATACTTGGTAAATTAAGGAGAAACATAACGAAAATTTGATTTCTACGACTAAAAGACAATATTGGCTCTGTTTTCAAAAGTAATTTTTGTTCAGATATTACAGAGTGTTGTTAAGTGTTGTAAAGTTTGAATGTTTTGTAATCCTGAATAAATCTTAATCAAATCTCTTAAGAAAAGATTCCCAGACTCGTGAGTTCTTCAGTCTTTATTATGCTGAGACAATTTTGATTAAAATTTTTCTTATTATAGAGTCAATTGGCTAATTCCAAAGTTCGTTGTTGTTTCAAAGTTTGTGTTGAATGTTCAAGATTGTCTACTTTTCAAGTATATACACTATTTGGGAGAAGATTTCAATGAAGTTTGAATACTGAAATTCAAGATCTTAAGATTATCAAAATATTTCGTCAATTTTCATTTCAGCAACATTAATTTGGTTGTGTTTAAAAGATTCAAAAAATGTTCCAGGGCTTCTAGTATCGCACAACTCCACAAACTTTCGTAAACCTACCAAGATTTACTCAAGATCTAATATAATATGCTAGTTCATAAAACCAAATTACCGAATTCGCGGAAACTTTCTTTAGTAGCAATATGAGTTTTTGATCACTTTTACCAAGAAAACACAGCTTTGATGTCTTAGAAAGCTAATTTATCATAAAAGTCTTATTTGTCTTCTACCCCGACTTTCTCATTTAACCACTTGCAACGTCAGTGTTGTCAGCTCTATCATAATTAATAGTGTATCTCAGTTTCTGGCATAAATTCAGCATCACCAAAGCAACAATATTTGATAGGATCACGTGCTTCTTTAATCTACCAGCAGATTTTTTATCATCCAATTCTCTGTACAAATAGATTATACATAAACGGGGGAATAGTCTGCTAAAGTGCCAAGTGAGTCTTCTTCGACTAAACTCTGCTATAAACTCCATAAACTTAATGCAACTTTGTGCCAAATTAAACGTGAATTTTATCAGAACAAGTAAGAGCAACTATGCCAAGCACATCAATTCCACCATAAATACATTATGTAAGAGCATGAAATATTTATAAAGTGGAATTGCAGCAAAAAAGGGTATGCGAAGCTTTGCCGAGATATTTTTTCCTTGTAATTTATCGCATAGATTTGCTCATCCATGAAAACTTTGCTAGTTGATTGCTTCACATGAGATTTTTGATATACTCTCAAAAATATTTCAAATTATTGAAATAAATTATATGGGTCAATGCCTGAAATTTAAATGTATGTAATTATTTTTTAATATGAACAACGTTTATGTTTTTGTTCAATGAATTTGCATCCAACCACAGCAAAACACTTTCAACAGTGCCATTAAATGATGTAGAATAGATCTTTAAATAAAGTTCAGTTTTCTGTTGGCTTTAAACCAAATGCCCTGGAAAAAGATAAATTTAAAATTTCTTGTGTGTGTTTTGTGTGCTCTGTGGGTTATCTGGTGGATAACGTATGTAGTTATGCTCGTTGTTATGCTGTTATGCAGATACATATGGTGATATAGGGACTGAATTTGAATATATTTCCTTCTTTTGAAAATGTTCCGAATATATATCGGAATATTTGTCATCTCGCCTCGCATGTTTATGGTAGATTGGCAATTTATTATTTTTCCCTATTCCAGACCATCAGCCCAGCAAAATGGAATCGTTTTATTTTCCACTACATATAATTTTCGTCACATCATTTTTGCATTTTGTCCGCTTATTTACATAATTTTTTCCATTCTTTTCTTGCCTTTTATGATTTTTTTAGAGAAATTCAATAATATTTGATAAATTTGATAAGCCAATAAAATTAAATCCAGAATGCCACTATAAAAATTATTGATTGTTAAAGATACATCGAGATTTCGAGCACTAAAATATTGAATTGCTTTGATTGTTAAAGCATTGAAAAAAGCTCATATAGGGTCGCTACTAAAAATATTGAAATCGACTTATTTCTCAAAACAAACGTACCTTCATCAAATAAAAATTTATTTATTCGAGCGAAACAAATTTATGCGATGGATCTTTTTGTTTAATGATGATTCTATTTGTTTAATATTAGGTACTAAAATACATTATCGGAATTTAATCGACAAGTATTATAAAAATAGTCAATAGCCATGAATGAATGTATCAAGCAAACTTTTTTATTCAATAACTTTATATTTCCAGTTGATGGGATAAAAAATCCATCAATTTAATAAAAATATCAAAATTTAATTAATAATAATAGACAAGCTAGAAATTCGCAGAAATGATTTTTATACATGTTTTTCACCAATCGTCAACAAAAATAATGTTAACTGATCCATAAAAAGTTATTTTACAATAAAATATTTTCAATTTATAAATATAAAAACAAACTCAATATCTATCATAATAATAAAGCTCTTTATTAATAAAGCTTTAAAAAATATTATTCAGATTTAGGCTGAACGCTATTTAAGTTAAACGTTTAGGGAATCAAATATTGAGCAACACATTCAAAAATATTATTGGTCAATAATATAAGTAATTAAGAAGTGAGCTTTATAAATCTTGATTCTATGTTTAGAGTTGAACTTGTATTAATTTTTGTAAGTAGATATCATAAAGATACACAAAAAAATTAAAAAAATATTTCACACCTGAACAAATTTCTCATAAATACGGTCTGCAAAGAAGAATTCTTCTTCAAGACCAAAAAGCATTCTCCACAACTCATCATAATTTTTCGCATAGAAACCATTATATATTAAATATAATGAAAAACAAATTAATTTCAGTTGACAAAGCTTCCAGCACTGATGCCTTTAAGCCTGGCAAGAACTGATCAGTCTCGTTGAATACCATATCCATTCTTGTTTGTTCTCAGACAAAATTATAATTTACACGATTCATATGCAAGGATAGCATCTTCATGGAAATTTATTAATATATGTATGCTCGTTTATTCCGCAAAAAGCAGAAAATTCTTGGAAAAATATACTCATAAACAGAAAGTACTTCAAGGATTGTATTTTATATAAAGGAGATTGAAATTTGGTTTTTTTCAGCATTTTAAATAATTTTATCTTTAAACTTTCAGAATATAGACTTTTGCAGTCTCGATATGCAACTTGGTAAGATATAAGGTAATTGTAAAATAAAACAGAAAACAACCTCCTTAGTTTTTTAACTTTTTGTAAAAATCCTTTGAAACAAAAAGCAGGCAAAAAAGTATTTTGGTATTTTGTGCTGTAAATTTCAATTCAAAACTCTGTAATATATTTAAGGAATATTCAAAGATCTTTATAATGTAATATCTGAACTGAACGAACTTAAAGAACTGAAGAAAAACGCCCCTATAGTTGAAAGTATTCATAAGTATCCAAGTGTAATCATTTTTCCGAGAATAATAATACACTCATACTGTCTGATGTTCTCCGTAAATTCCTTGTATACTCCAAGTATAAATACTGTGTACACGATATCCATATAATTTGAATATATTTTGATTATGGCAATTTAGTAAAGATACATACATTTTGTGTCTTACAAATTATAACAAGCAAAAGTGTTTCGAGCATAATAATTATTATTCTTATCTCCCTGAAACAAATGCTTTCAAAAGGCAAACTGATGATGATAAATTGGAACATATTCAAGCAGTTTTAGAAGTTTATCCTTTATGCAGGGATGGTGATTATTTTTTCATTACAATTAGTTTCATTAATATTTAGAGAAAATTTAAAATATTTATGAAATGAGATAGTTTAATGATATACTTTTGATTTTTAAATATAACTTTTTGTTGAATACAAATTAAATAATTTTGTGTTTTTGACTGTATACAAAGATACTTGAAAAAAATGATTAAATATCTGAAGGATTTAAATGCAAATAATATATATTTAAAACATTTGTAACAATGAAAAAGCCAAATTGGAAAAACATTTCAATTGTTTTTAAAATTAAGAAAAATAAAAAATTCTTAAAAAACTCACAATTAGCTAATTTAAATTTGTTGAAAAACAAAATTATTAAGTCCCTCATTTCAAGTACATTCCACTTTCCTGCCTCCATTAAAATAATTTTCTTTCGGTTAATGGCTGAATCAAAACTCAACAGACGATACTCGCAGCTAACAAACAATTCGTATCCATATTTCCTTTTCAATTTCATAATCAGAACATCCCAACATCAAAACAACATAACAAATGCCATAATTATAAAATTAATATTTTAAACCCACGCATAATTGCCTCGCTTCAAGTATTACCACGCTTACAAAGTCTAAAAGCTAAATGTAATAAGACCTAATTATTTCTTGAAAGCCCTCAATTCTCTCAATCTGTTCAATATATTTTTCAGTTCATACTCATTCCGTCAATTTTACAATAATTTTGAGTTTTTAAGGCAGTATTATAGTGTAGAATCTAAACGAAAACTGATTGAAAGCAAATTGATAGAAATAAGGTAGTTTAGAATACTGTTAAGAAATCTACCAAAAATCAATTTCAGAGTGAACCCAGATAGCAAATTTAAATACTCTACTTAAGTAGGATGAAATCTTGAAATCAGAAAAGGCGGATACTTTGTTGTGCTTCAAAGATAATGAGCTTTTACTGAGAATTTCAATGCATAAGTATTTTATCGAAGAAAAGAGTACACCCATTTAGTATGTTACAATTTTGATAATATCATCATAGCTTATCTAAGATCAAGAATAAATCACAACTGAATGATAATGCTAAGGTAACATATGACTGGTCCCTAAATACGAACATACGCAAAATATATATATTTTGAATATTTTGCCAAGAAATAAACTAGATTAAATGGAGCGCAATCAATTATTTGTATGGGCCAAATTTAAGCAGAATAAGGATATCTAGCAAAGTACCTAAGTGAACCCATCGAGAAAGACCAGTATACCAAAAGCTTTCAAGTTTAATACATTTAATACATTTCCATATCATTTATTCAATTGGTTTTGTGATTGGATTCAGGTTTTTATTGTGGACGATGTTTTTTGTATTTTCTGCCATTTCTGGTATTTTCGATATATTGCTGATATATGTATTTTGCTGGAACTTGAGAATTCATTGTGCTTATTCAACTTATTGGGTTAAGCATTCTAAATTTCCAGTTAATTGAATCTTTGAGAGTATTTATTCATTGGTTTGTGAGTTGTACTGACATTGTTTGGTAATGAGAACAAAGAGGGGGATTTTCTGTTTGTTACAGGTGAAAATGGATGTTTTACTTTAAAAAATTGTATAAACCATATGAAATTGTATTCATACTCAGAATTTTAATTTAAAAACTCAAACAATTCAAAAAGGTTGATTACAAAATAATAATGCTCCAAACCACATTGTCCCTTCGCCAAACAATGAACTTCTGAATAACCTAAGATGGATTTCAAGACAAACAAAAAGCTTTTATTAAGAAAAATCGATAAGTCATTGAATCCTAATCCCCAATTAATCCCTCCAGCATACTTTCAATCCAGTGCCAACAACAAAGCCCCAACTAAATAGTAAATAAATAAAACAAACGACTCGTGCCTATGATCTAATGAATCCGACTTAATTACTCTTCTGTTTTCTACACTGAAACCAACACAACAATTCAGATAACATTAATTCAATTTACTCACAGAATCACTCCAAGTATGCTAGCGGGAGTAAATTTATTCCAAATGCTCGACGACAGCAGTTGTTACACAAATTATTTCTAAATAAACAGATTAAATTAGGCATACAAATTCTCTATGGCACAAATTTCTTGCCAAAGCTCACTAGAGCCCTTTCACATCAAATTTATCAAATTTATCAAGTATTTACACCAACACACATGTGACGGCTTGAAGAAAACAACTTTGCTCTATATGTTTTGCTATATGGTTTTATATGGTGCTCTGTTATATTTTTCGTATATCCTTGCAACACAAATTCTTGCTACATGTTTTCGTAACACAATGTGATATTAAATATTTTCTGTAAACACTTCAAGATCTTGCAGCTAAACAATGGCAACTTTGTTTAAAGAATATTGGCTAGGTTGCTTTTTGCTACACAAATGTGTCGTGCATATATTTTTTAATAGCAAGTACTTTTAGCAACTTTTTATATTTATCCACTTTTATGCTTTTCTACACGTTTTTAATAGAATGTGCCCTTCACTGGAAACAAAACACATTGAACTTTTACTTCCTTTCACCTTTCTGCTTCCTTTTTCCACACAAACCGACTTTTCCCGAAGAAAAGACAAAAATACTTTTTCTTTTTCTCCAAATTTAGCAAAATAATTTATTTGTGACAGAAATTTCATAGAGCGTAGAATATTCCGCAATATTCCCGCAATTCTTTGAAATTCTAGCACCAATTCTCGAGTTAACAAAATTCACGATAATCCCTCGGCACACTAAGCTCAGCCACTAAGCGCCTAATCCACTTAATCCGCTGCTAATCACTGTGGAGGCATTTATTTGACCAGAAAGTATAGAAATTGTAGAAGACAACACCTTGAATATTATTTGGGGGAGCGCGCCTAAAAACCGTTTCACGTCTTGATCGATTGAATGGTGCTCCGAAACTGAATGAATATTTTCCTCATTTTCATCATTTTCCCAGAAAGTATGGGAAGATGATAAAGCGAGGGAAATGTGTGGGAAATTGAGAGCGAAAAAGTTCCAGCGTGGAAAAGTTGTGAAAATGTTACGGATGAAAATCTTGTAGAGGATGCTTTATATTATGGAGATGCAAGCCCAAGTGAAAATGAGCTGTATGCCTTCAATATTAAAATACACTGTTAATACAGCAAAACACTACAAAACACTGTTGATAATGTCAAATTTCAGTGTGAAATACATAAAATTTCAATTATCAAATGTATTTTAATGTGTGAAAACACACTTTATAACACTGCTAAGAATGTAACACATATGTTAAATATTTTAAACAGTATTTTGCAGTGTTTTGGATACTATATTATACATTGTAAAACACATTGATTTTCTCAAGATTTTTTAGTAAAATCATCAAATCATTTAAAACTCAGTAAATAAATATGATTTAACTAAAAAAATATCTACAAGAAATGAATTATAAAATTTTAATTGAAAAAAACTATTTTAATTGTATATAGGACTTTAAATTATGTTCTTTTATTAAAATAAATTGAATTGACACATTTTACAATACTGTAAGATAAAAAATCAAAAAATTCCGGTTCTTTGGCAGGCTCTTTGACAACATAAAAACTGAGATCTATTCAAACAAATATATGGAACCGAAATTTAAATATCCGATCAGAGCGCCGCGTTAGGATTATTTTGCATTATTGCTGATAAATTTGTTGTATCACATCAAACATCAATTACAGCCTAATTACATAATTTTATAATCTGCCGTATTGAAATTTATATAATTGCAAAAAGTAAAAATATCAAAACATTTGTATGACAGGTACTCCAAGCACCAGTCCAATCACAAAAACTAGCCATTTTACTTTGCTTATAGTCAAGAGAAGGTTATTTTGAAATTTTGAGCTAAATCTAAATCATGCAGATGCTTGGAGCAATTGGAGCATCAATACAAATTTGACATTTTGTACTTCTTGAGGCTTGACCACTTGGTCATGGGTTAATATTTTCGGAAAATCTTTTTTTTGAAATTCAGTGTTTTGAGACAAATACAATATTTTTGCATGAATCGAATTTTTAAAGCTTTTCGGTTAAACAAAAATCTTTTTGTATGAAGAATGATCGTTTGTGCTGGAGCTACAAGATAACGTTGTTAAAACACAATTAAAATGAATATACATACTTATAAGATTTCATAATTCTCAAAACCTGAGTTACATCAAAACCGGTTGATTGTTTGGGGATTTACATGGTGGAGCAACAAAATGCGGCAAAAACTGATATTAGGGTGTGTGACACCAATATTTAGTCATTATCAGTGAGTTTTAAAAGATTTTTTGTTTTTTGGATGCGCATACAACTTTTTTAGTCAAAGTATAAAGAATTTTAAATGTTTTGACATTTTTTTAAAAACTAATTGAGACATTCACAAAAACTGCATATTTATCCTATTTAACTGATTTTTTAAATAATATTTTAATATAAAAAATCGGAAAAGCTGAAGCTTTAGCAGGCACTTCGGCAACATAATACCTATGCTTCATTAGAATAATTCATTTGAATGAAGCAATAAAATTCTAGGAAATTCAAAAATATGTAACCAAAACATAAATTTTCGATCAGAGCGCCGAGCGGGAATATTGTGCATTATTGCTGATAATTCTGTTGAATTCAATCTTACCACTTTCTGATCGACTTGAGTTGGTAGTTTCTTAACGAAAAACACGGTTAACTTGTTTTCATATAAAACTCAAAAAAAAATATATATTTTTTCCAACAGTTTTTTAGATTCTTTGAAAAAACACAAGATATATAAAATATAAATTTTTGCACTACAGGTACTAGATGGCGCTGTATTATTTTCAAAAACTCTTCGTACGTCGCTGCTTATGGTTAAAAAAAGCTTATTTTGAAAATTTTAGATCAATCGGTCCGATGGGTTCTGAGATTACGTCAACAGAAGTTTTTTTTTCCAAAATTTTTGTAAGCATGACAACTTGGTCATGGTACAATATTTCTATTAAATCTTCTGGAATCGATCATTTTGGGCCAAATACAAGGTTTTTGCATATTCAAATGTTTTAAAATATTCTCAGGAAAAAAAAAATTTTGTATGGCAAAATGGTAGTTTGCACTACAGGTACTAGATGGCGCTGTATTATTATCAAAACTCTTCGTACGTCGCTGCTTATGGTTAAAAAAGCTTATTTTGAAAATTTTAGACCAATCAATCGGTCCGATGGGTTCTGAGATTACGTGAACAGAAGTTTTTTTTCCAAAATTTTTTTAAGCATGACAACTTGGTCATGGTACAATATTTCCATAAAATCTTCTGGAATCGATCATTTTGGGCCAAATACAAGGTTTTTGCATATTCGGATGTTTCAATATAATCTCAGGAAAAAAAAAATTTTGTATGGTAAAATGGTATTTTGTACTACAGGTACTAGATGGCGCTGTATGATTTTCAAAAACTCTTCGTACGTCGCTGCTTATGGTTAAAAAGCTTATTTTGAAAATTTGAGAACAATCGGTCCGTAGAGTTCTTAGATTACGTGAACAGAAGTTTTTTTTCCAATATTTTTGGAAGAATGACAACTTGGTCATGGTACAATATTTCCATAAAATCTTCTGGAATCGATCATTTTGGGCCAAATACAAGGTTTTTGCATATTCGGATGTTTCAATATAATCTCAGGAAAAAAAAAATTTTGTATGGTAAAATGGTATTTTGTACTACAGGTACTAGATGGCGCTGTAGGATTTTCTTGAATCAATTAACGCGACCGTCTTATGGTTAAAAAAGCTTATTCTGAAATTTTGAGACTAAGTGGACGGATGGGTTCTAAGACAAAGAATACAGAAGTTCACAAGTCAAAACCCAGGCCAGACATTTCGCAAGGACCCAAAATTTCGGGTTCTAGATCAAAATTTTTTTTGTTTTAGGCAAAAATAAGAAAAAAAAAAAAAAAAAAAGTTTGGATGAAATCAAGACTTCACAACTTTTTGTTGCCGAAGTAAAAATACTTAATTAAAGTCAAACCGAAACTTCAAGTTTTCTAAAAACTTATTAAAATTTTCATTAATTATTTAAAAAAACTTTTACCAAAATTCATGTTTTTCCCAAGAAAAATATTTTTCCTGATTTAGATCAGGATTTCAATTATCAGAAAAATTGTTGGATAATGCTGAAATAAGATTATCTTTCGTCTCATTTAAGAATTCTCCATATAAAACGCATAGAATAAAATTAAGAATTAGATACCGGACAATAAAACAAATTTTTCTAACGGAATAAAGTTTCCTGCTTCAAACAAAGTATCGCATAAAAAAATTCAAAAGTTAACTCAATTTATATGAAAATATATCTTTTCAACTAAAACTTTAGATTTGTGGTTTGATTTCTAATAGTGAACATTATAAAAATTAATTATTTTAATATATTTACATTAAATTCAATTCTTTTCAAGTTCAACCTAAGCATGTTGCTTCACAATAAAATATTTCCTTCACCCAGCAGTACCAGCCGCGCGCACCAGCAACATCAAGTTCGATTCTTCACTTCCCCAAAAAAATTCAGATTTGTTTGAAGTTCAATTCCTACATACAAAAATTTCTTTTTTGCCAAATATTACAAAATGCTGCTCGAAATACATAAGAAATACTGCTCTTTTAACACTGCAAAACACTGTTCAAAATGCATTAAATTACACATATGAACAGTGTTCCGAGCAGTATAAAGCAGTGTTTTAAAATACTATACATTCCATAATTTCGTGATATTTTAATGTATTAAGTTGATATATTATGAGCAGTATTATTTCAAATAATTTTCACATGGGAGAGCACGAATTTATTCTTCTAGTTTCCAAGCATTCCATTTTTCTGAAAGAAGTTCCAAGGATTTTTCAATCTCACGTGGAATTATATCCTTCTCTTGGATACAAAAATACATAAAGGTTCATAAATATGTACTTCATACATCAGTAGTGGTGAAGAGCAAAATAAATGGGTTATTGTGTATTTATGTGTTTATGTAAATGTTCAAAATAAGCCTGACATTAACCTTGATCTGTGATTGCTAGGAATTTCAATGCGGGTTATTTAGTGCAGCTGCATAGATATATATATTTATGGTGTATATTTATTTAGAGTGGTCAAACAAGTTCCGGTAGACTATGCAACTACGGTAGTTATATTTTCAAAGCAAAATTTTAGGCAAGTGCATTAAAATTAAATATATTTAGAAGGATGTTCAAAGTTCATGTATTTTCGACAAATCATATAATATGTCTATAAATACGGACATTATTACTTTTTTTTCATTTTAACTTAAAACATCATTAAAAGAAACTCTAGCAAATCCCATAATTATCCTTTCACTACACCATTGCGGCTGCTGTCAGCTTCTATTTTCGTTGTCTTCAAGAGAAAATTTTTAATGGTATTTGTTTGTGACATTTTTCATTTTGCCATAAAAAGTATTTAATAATTCAAACTTTCCGGAATTCTGCACACTTGCGAAGAAAAGATCAAAAAGCAATAAAAACACCAGCAAAAGCTACAACAGGAACACGAGCAGCATAAGAGTTTGGCTCACAATATTCAGAAGATGGCACGATAAACTTTCTGTATGCTCTGCAAAATAGTTGCAAAAGTTTTTATGTGATCTATTTTTGCTTAAACTTTTTTTAAAGTATTTTTAAGCAGTTTTGCTAAAGTGTATTGCATATAATTAAAAAAATAGGAGCATGAAATTTTAGGTATATACTAGTTATTGGGTGGATGTTTGAATAAATAATTGACTTATGTTCAATAGCAGTTTGGGAGCATTTTTTATTGGAACTAGAGCTATACTGGAAATTTCTGATTATAAAATTTCTACGCCAACGGCAGATTTCTTGCAACCTAATAAAACCCCTTCAAAGTTACGTGCATAAGGTGCATCAGAGTAAATATGCAGCATCTTGATTAAGCACTGCGCTGTAAACTTTTACTTATCACAAATTCCGTGGATATTCTCAAGTCTTCATAGAAAAGTTTAAATAGTTAACATAAGTTTGATAAATAGTTGATGGATAATTAGGAAGTTTGCTGTATCTCATTAAATGCTTACTTTATGGTAATATTTAGTAAATGTATTGGTAAAGGTAAGCTTTCAGATGGATATTTCTTGTTTTTTTTTTACATTTCCAGTTAAATTTTCATCCTTCATGAGATTTATCGAAAACTACATGAAAAATCACTGCAATTTGTTTTCACCAAACAATCCATGCAGTTATGTGAAGCATACATCGATATCGAAAACAAATTCAGATAAACTAACATATACTATACATAGATATATTACGTACGAACAGAAATTTATTCCATTCAAATTGGCAGCAAATATAAAATGCGAACTTGAACAGCAGTCGGAATGGATAAATTCTCGTTGTTCCTGGAAACTTTGAAAACTATTTTAGCATTTCAAATAGATTAAACAATGTTCAAAAGTCACTATTGTGAAAAACTAAGCGCAAATATTTCACATCACATACTGGAATTGATTTTGATTTTCGGTGGCTTTTCTAAGCAGATTTTGTTTGCAATCGAATGGGTTTTGGGGGAAAAGTTTTTTCATGACAATACATGATAAAACCTTTATTTAGATGCGTATGGATTTATGTAAAGGTTTAAGGAAATATCAATTAGTTTGTATAAAATGATTTTCAACGAGGTTTTTCAAGGCAGTCATCAAGGAAATTAAAAGAACTATCAAAATTATAAACAAAAATAAAATACTTCGTTCAAACTTAAAACTTATTAAATGGAAAACTTTTGAAATTACGTGTCGAGCACCTCTAGTCTCAAATCCCTTTCAAGCTTTTCAAAAAGTCGTTCACATTGATCTTTAAATTATTTTCCTCATTCGTTCTGCATATTCTTTTAAGTTTTCCCCGAAGTTTTCAAATGAAAGCTAATAAATGCATTCATTTCAAAAGTTCAAAAGTTTGTCTTTTTATTTCATAAATTTACCAAAGATTTATATTATTCTCTGGTTAAAACAGTTGAACTGGTTAAAATGGCATAAAGTTGCAGAAAGAATATGATGCATTCAAATTGTAAACTGCAGCTCGGCAATGTAAATTATAACATGAATTAAAATTCTGCTTTCAAGATTTGTTTTTGCAATGAGTTATGACATGCAAAGTTTAGCCATTAAGTTGAATTTAAGTGGCTTTGAAAACTTGTGGTACTTTGGATGAAAAAGTTTAAAAGGATATTTTAATTTTCATGGCATTGTTTTTAATTTTCGTACTCTCTTATTAATGTTTGTAGTTTTAAACATTTTCAAGAAGAATAAAAATGCATTGAATATACCGTAGATTGAACGCAATTTTAAGCATTTCCTCTATCAAATTAATAAGCTGAATGCTGCTGATACATATTTTATTCAGAAAAATACTTTCTATGGATAAATTGAATGAAAATTAAATAAATTTAACATCAATTTCCTTTCACAATTTATTTTTAAGATTTCTCATTTATTTATAGTCTTTTACAGGAACTATTCCACCTCAAAATTGCCTTTACAAGTTTATTCTGACTTCCTCAAAATAAATAGATAAATTTACCATTTTACTTACAAACAATTTTGCAAGAAATAAATAAAGTAAACTCAACTACAGCACTGCAGGTTTTAAAAGCACAAACAAGCCGGATGTTTTCTACGGATATATAAAAATACTGAAAATACAAATAAATAGAAATAAATGCAAAGTGTCTTTTAAATAGAAATAAACGATATTGTAGAAACTTTAGTGACACTGAGATTTCCTAATGTTCGGGAAGTTCTTTAGATAAATATACATCTTTTTAGTCATGTAGTGTTTAGAATATAAGAACTCCAATGGCTCGAAACAAAAAGTAATTTTTTCTAAAACTATTTAAAAAGAAAACTAATGAATTTATCCTAAATTTTAAATAAACAGCTGGAATTTTCAATAAAATATGCACATAGGTCACGGTGAAAACTATCGATCCTAACCCAACCCTTTTACATTAAACATTATTTGAAGTATGTAAGGTATTTCACAAATCGACCCCCAAACTAATGACTACCGATTAATAGAATAACAGGTGAATCAAATAATGAGACTTTTTGTTTGTCCCAAAACAAGAAGCATACTTTTTCAATTAACCTTTTTGTCCATAAAATTGTTTTGGGAGATAAAAGAACAATGAAAACCAGTAAAAAGTATAAAAATTAGAATTGAAAAATTGGACAACACAGAAAAAGTGGAAAACAAAAAAGGGATTTCAAATAGAAAAGTTTATGGAATATTTATACGGCAATAGCACGAACATGAATAAGTAATAATCTTCGAGCTTTTGGGAGCGTAATATTGTACAA
This sequence comes from Parochlus steinenii, assembly GCA_038502155.1. Lineage (NCBI taxonomy): Eukaryota > Metazoa > Arthropoda > Insecta > Diptera > Chironomidae > Parochlus > Parochlus steinenii. The sequence goes on along the minus strand of JAXCIN010000048.1, from coordinate 1,777,367 downwards.
CAAAAAAAATATTGTTACTTTAAAATCATTTTACTGATTTTGATATAATTTAGGCAACGAACTTATTTATAAACAATCGATGTAAGAAAAAGATTCAAAACACTCAATGAAGAAGCAACTATTGCCCCTCTTTAAAGAGTTATTAGAAGTTTAAATGAATGTACCAAATATATCGTAGCATGCAACTTTAATCCAGGGATTTTGCTAAAACTCGATAAAACCCTTTTATGATACTTCAGCTGCATGAATTCCAGCTGCTCTGCAAAAGTTTACAAACAATTTCGAACCTTTTGAAGTATAATTCTACTTTTTTGCTGCAAACTATTGTTATTTTTATTTGAAAAAATAAAACATTTATGTAAGTGTATTGTGAGGATCAGTACCAGAAATTTTTTGGCTGAATTTTTCAGCTGACCATTCATTCGAGAACTAACAAAAAAACATCCGTACTCGACCAAACATTGTTCAACGATACGGTTATAATATTTTTTCTATGTAAAATTGTGTTTGAGTATTAAAATTCTTTCGAGTTTTCCGCAAAATAGGACTATATTGAATCAACACTATCAATCCATTAGTGACAAACTTTTCATGTAATGGCTGATGTTTTTCAATCTCTTAACATTAAATTATGAACTTCGTGTAGTTTTAGTTCTAGTTTTACTAAAGTAATCATAAATCAAATGCTTACCATATATGAATAAAGTAAAATGTTGAAAATTGTTGGAGCCTCTTGAATCCTCATAAAGTGGCTCATTAATTATATTAAAGCCTCAACACTGACCAAAAATCACTGCAACCATCAAACATAATGCTAATAAAATATTCATGGACCTCACCATAAATTTGTTTTGAATTATGCATTTAATCATGAATAAATTTATATTATAGCAGTTTACTAAATGCGGAAATTATAAAAATTGCATTCTATAGACTTGTAATAATTTCAAATATTTCGTTTTGAATTATTTGTATTTTGTAGTTATGGCATTGTTATTATTGCGGGATTGATTTTAAAATAATGCAATTACTTTAGGCCAATTGATGAATAGACTGTTTATTTTGCTGTACCTCGCCAGAATTTTTACGTATTATGAATGCAATTTTATGATTTTAGCTGTTTTTATGCTTATCCGATCAGCATTTTATTTATGAATTTGAATTGAGTGTGATAACTTTTTAATTGATTTTGTCTGGCGTATTGTATCAGCCAATATGTTACAGACTAATTTAAAACTCCAAATAGTTTATTTTGTATTTCTTTTTAAAAGATATTTTTCAGAAAGCTAACTCAAAATATGCCAAAATAATGTAGATTTTCATTTAGTTCTGGTCTTGTCGTCCTTGTCCTCCTTTCTTTTTAGCGATTTTGTTTTTTCGAATGATTCATGAAATGTTTTAAAATGTTTCAATTCAACTCTAGTTTGAACACAAAAATTTTGGTGGAGTTGGGTTTACCAGCTTGGGAGATGTGACCACTTTTTTCGGAAGTTCTTCCGTACAAAATAACTATTAAACGGTACAAGATGGTAAACGATTTGGTTTCTTCAGCTAAATAGCTAGAAATGGTGAGTTAGCAACCAATCATGGTTAGAGTTGGGCCACCACTATGATCTGGTGGCTCCATACACATTATTTCCCAAATTAATTTATTTTCAATCTTTTTTATTTGTTGTTTCCCGATGTATTATGATCTGAGATCTCATGACACCACTTTTTTCACTTAACTCGACACTTTCTCAACACTTTTTCCTTCAGGTGCAACCACATCAAGAGCACCGGTGACGATCAATTCGCAAAAGTATCGCAAAAGTCACAAAAAAAGCAAAGGTTACACCGAAAAATAAAACTTCGGAAATTTTCCGAAAATTTTCCGGAAGAAAAAGTAGTAGTCCTTGGGGGTTTTTCCGGATTATGAGTCAGAGAGAGAAATTGAAGATTTTGACAGTCGAGTTTGCAAAACGCTCCCTATAAACCGCTGAAAAAAATACTTAGAACGCTCTCAAACACCAAAAAACTTGTTAATATCGTTAATAAGGTCCTTGTAACTGATAGTAAACTGAAGGTTAGTAGTTTAAAGCGATATTTAAAAAAAATTGAAAATATTGAAAGTCAAAAATTTTGAAAGTAGTATAAAGTCTAAAATACTAGGGTTTGTGGAACAAAAAGTGTCGGAAAACCTTAGTTTGGGACTTTAACTCTGAAATAATAAAAAAAATTGTGATTTTGGATAGATTTAGAAAAATTTTTCTAAAGTGTACTAGAAATTGTGAGTTTAGAAATTAATTGATTTTTTTTGTTTCTTTCTAGATGTCTACTGATTGGAATGACATGATGGAGGAGGAGGAAGAAGAAGATAAGATCAGAAATTTCCAATTGAATCCAATGGCATCCGAATTTGCTACAATAGGGAAGTATGATTTTGATTATAAGTATGAAAATGGATCTGAGAAGGGAAATATGAAAGTAGGGAAAAATTTTATGAATGAAAGTTGTTTGAATGTGAATGCTCCCGACTTTTGTCCTAAAAAAATTTTTTTGCTGAACATTGAAGCATCCGAATTCAAACCAAAAAAAATTTTCGGATTGAATTTGAAAGCACCCGAATTCAAACCGAAAAAAATTTTCGGGTTGAATTTGGAAGCAAACGTATTTGTTCCAAAAAAATGTATTTGGTTGCATTCGGGAGCAAACGAATTTTATCCTAAAGGATTGTAGTTAAGTTGTTAGTTTCAAAATTTGAAGTTATAGACTGATTTTTGGCTTGATTAGATTAGATATGAAATTTATTTAATTTTGATAAAAAAATGATAGAAAATCCTTTTAAAAAAAAATGAAAAATAGAATTAGTTAGAATTAAGTTAGACATAAATTTGAAGAAAAATCTAAGATTAATGAAACATCTTTTTGGGGAGATTGGCGGATCAAACCAAATTAGATGTTGAATTATTTTATGATTTTTATTCAAATTTATAGGAATTAGTTGATACAATATTTATTAATATTTATTTTGCTTTTTCTTTTGAGTTCAAAATTTTAGGTTGAGGACAGATGGAGTTGGAGAATTGCGGCTAATAAAATTTGTTTGAAATGTAAATTATAAATGTAAAGAATTTTTATGAAAAATATTTTTTCCTTCCAAATTCTAGGTCAATAAAATAAATTTTTTAAGTAGTTTTATTAAAACTGCCCGAGGTTTATTTTTGAGGTTGGGGACTGATGGAGTTGGAGAGTTGCTGCCAATAAAATTTGTTTGAAATGTAAATTATAAATGTAAAGAATTTTTATGAAAAATATTTTTTCCTTCCAAATTCTAGGTCAATAAAATAAATTTTTTAAGTAGTTTTATTAAAACTGCCCGAGGTTTATTTTTGAGGTTGGGGACTGATGGAGTTGGAGAGTTGCTGCCAATAAAATTTGTTTGAAATGTAAATTAGAAATGTAAAGAATTTTTATGAAAAATATTTTTTCCTTCCAAATTCTAGGTCAATAAAATAAATTTTTTAACTAGTTTTATTAAAACTGCCCGAGGTTTATTTTTGAGGTTGGGGAATAAAATAAATTTTTTCCTTCCAAATTCTAGGTTTAAATTTTTTAAGTAGTTTTATTAAAACTGCCCGAGGTTTATTTTTGAGGTTGGGGACTGATGGAGTTGGAGAGTTGCTGCCAATAAAATTTGTTTGAAATGAAATTAAAAATTAAAAATTTTTATAAAAAATTTTTTTTTAACTAGTTTTATTAAAAATATTTTTTTCTTCCAAATTCTAGGTCAATAAAATAAATTTTTAAGTAGTTTTATTAAAACTGCCCGAGTTTTATTTTTGAGGCTGGGGACTGATGGAGTTGGAGAGTTGCTGCCAATAAAATTTGTTTGAAATGTAAATTATAAATGTAGAAAATTTTTATAAAAAATATTTTTTCCTTCTAAGTGCTAGATCAATAATATAAATTATTTAACTTGTTTTATTAAAACTGCCCGAGTGTTTTTTTTGAGGTTGGGGACTGATGGAGTTGGAGAGTTGCCGCCAATAAAATTTGTTTGAAATTTAAATTTTTATAAAAACATGTTTTCCTTTAAAATTCTAGAAATTTTTAAAACTGCCCGAGGTTTAAAAACTATTTTTTTATAAATGTAAAAAATTTGAAAAAAAAATATTTTTTCCTTCCAAATTCTAGGTCAATAAAAGAGATTTTTTAACTTGTTTTATTAAAACTGCCCGAGTGTTTTTTTTGGGGTGGGGGACTGATGGAGTTGGAGAGTTGCAGCTAATAAAATTTGTTTGAAATTTAAATTATAAATTATGTAAAGAGTTTTTATGAAAAACATTTTTTCCTTTAAAATTCTAGATCAATAAAATAAATTTTTTAACTAGTTTTATTAAAACTGCCCGAGGTTTATTTTTGAGGTTGGGGACTGATGGAGTTGGAGAGTTGCTGCCAATAAAATTTGTTTGAAATGTAAATTATAAATGTAAAGAATTTTTATGAAAAATATTTTTTCCTTCCAAATTCTAGGTCAATAAAAGAGATTTTTTAACTTGTTTTATTAAAACTGCCCGAGTGTTTTTTTTGGGGTGGGGGACTGATGAATTTGGAGAGTTGCAGCTAATAAAATTTGTTTGAAATGTAAATTATAAATTATGTAAAGAGTTTTTATGAAAAACATTTTTTCCTTTAAAATTCTAGATCAATAAAATAAAAGCTTTAAGTTGTTATATTAAAAATGGTCGAGATTTTTTTTTTTATAAAATTTTAGAACACATTAAAAACTATTTGGAGATGAAAGAATAATATGGCTGTTTTGGAATGTTGGAAAATTTTCAAAACAGAAACGATTTTCCTAAAAATTAAGGAAAGATATATTTTCAGAAAACACAAATACTTTTTATGTTAGAATGAATATATGTAAATTTAAACTTTCCCTCATAACCATCTTATTTTAATTTTTAACCACTTTAGTAACTTTGCTTCAAAGCTCGCAATAATATTTTATTGAAGAAAAAATAAAATCAAACATCAAATGGTTTCGAAATCTACTTGAACTTATGGTCCGTACATTGTTTCCTTTGTTCAACAATGCTCTGGCATGATCCTTTTTCACTTAAAACATCTAAATTACCCGCAGTCAAGTCATCTCTAGTGATATTTGCTTGTTTCAACCACATCATTGTCACGTCCAATAGCCATTGATTCTCTTTTATGTCCTCAGAATTAGCAGCCACAAAAAGTACTCCCTCAAATTTGCGTAGCCTTCCATCAACTTCCAGCATTTTACAACCATACAAAGACACAAATCGGTTGTCATAAGCATCCATCACAAACACATGATCCATTTGGGCTTTTGCAATGCAAAACAAGTCGTCCAGTTCATAACTGATTTGAATTTTGTTGTTAGTGACTTGAGAGTAGTTCATCTTATTGAAAACAATATGAGGTGCATCGATATTTTGATCAGGCTCCCCCAAGCAAAAACTTTCAATGGCATGATTAGTGATATTTATTGAATTTTTGCTTCCCTCATATCCATAGAATGGTGATCTTATAATAGGATCTACAGATTTATAAAGAAAGATCGTTGATGAGTGATTCAAATACATTGGGTAGAGTACCAAAGATTTGGGATTCAGCCCGTAAAAGTGAGGACAAGAATCTGCTAGAACTTCAAGGTAGATTAAAGAAATAAATATTATCCAACAAAACATTTTCATCTTGTTGCAACTGAACGAAATGATTTTAACTTTACAAGCCTTTATATACGACGACTGTTTTTTTATTTCTCTTCAAAGAAACCATATTCAAGGCTTTAGTAATAACAGACTCGTTGAAAAACATTTTAAATGCAATTTAATATCAATCATCATAAAATTATACTGGTTTAACCTTTAGATTTTATATGATAATCAAGCTGTTTTTAGCCTTTTCATCGACTTTTCATGAGTTTATAAAATAAATGATTGATTAGTTTTCTTGTGAAATCATTCGATGACGTACCTAAAAACAAATTAATTTAGGCAATTAAAATTAAAAATCAAAGTAACGCTTGCAAATATTTATTATATAAATCTCACAATGTCTGCTCAAGAATCTGAAGATTTTGATCCATCAGATAACGAGGAAGATTCAATTGGAGTAAAACTTTTAATAAATCTTCCTTACCTAAAGGTTATTCAGAATTGTATTTGTTTTTGCAGACTTACGATGGAGAGCGAAACTTGGAAGGTATCCGTCATGGTGAAGGTTATGCTATTTTCCCGAATGGAGATACCTACAAGGGAGGTTACAGATATGGATTGCGTTGTGGGACTGGACGCTATTGTTTCGATAAAATTCAAAGTCAATATACCGGAGAATGGAAAATTGGACTAAAGCATGGAGAAGGAATTTTTGTGTATCCAGATCAATCTGTTTATGATGGTGATTGGAAGCGAGATTTAAAGCATGGTTTTGGAGAGTACAAGTATTTAAATGGAGATACCTATTCAGGCACATGGTTTGAAGGGAAACGGAATGTAGTGGGAACTTACACATACTATCATGAGAAGAATCTTTCTTTTAAAGCCACATGGGTTGATGATGAAAGAAAAGGGCCAATTGAGATTATTACCCAACAGTTCAGATTCCATGGCAATTGGCAGAATGAACAGCCTTCAGGCCCTGGGATGATAACCTTCAAATCTAAGTACATGATCTCTGGATATTCAAAGATACCAGAAAATTCAGAAGCAGTTTCTGACCCATCGCTTAATGGTCACGGAGAGATTATGACGAGCAATCCTTTAACATCCAAGTGGGTGTCAATAGAAGTTCTTCCATATAAATACGCTGATCTTCCTCAAGAACCAATTCCATTACCCAGAGAAGATTCACTTTCATCAATTTGCACTATAAGCTCGGTTAGTGACCTAGAAGATGCTAACATTCAGAATCAGGCCATACAAATAGTCGATTCATTAGTTGATTCACTTGTGGAAATTCAAGCAGTGGTTTAAAATTTAGTTTATTTATTCTGAAAAAATTTGATATTATGTTATTCCAAAATTCTAGTCTTTAAACAAAAATCTACCATTAAAAATATTTCACATGAACAGCACTACTTTCTTTTTTCAATTATCAGAAAAATTCCTTCGTAAGGTCGTAGAACAATTTCATTCGTTAATTTAACATCTTCCCTCTTTCTAAGTGACTTAAGTTGAAAATTTCGAAGTATTGATGATAATACTGCTTTTTCTTCCAGTATCGCAAACTTTTGACCTATGCAATTCCTCATACCTAATAATTAAACAAATTATTTTATTTTTAGACATGACAATGAGGCAGAGGACAGATTATAAAATCTTCATATTTACCAGCTGAAAAAGGAACAAAAGCAAAAGGATGACGTTTTTCACAGTTTTCTGGTAAGAATCGATCAGGATCAAACTTCTCTGGCGATGGAAAGTGGGCTTCATCTTTGTGGATCATGTATATTTGAATAGAAATTGTGCAATCTTTCGGAACAGTATAACCAGCAATTTCTAAGTCCTCGTTAAGTTTTCGGCTTATTACAGCGACTGACGGATATATCCTCATGGTTTCTTTTATTACACGTTCAAGATAGTGCATACGATTTAAGTCGTGAATAGTTGCCATAGTGCTTTTATTGTCCCCAAATATTTCATATAACTCTTGATGAATCTTTTCCTGAACTTCAGGATGCAAAGCAATCATCAATAAAGCCCAGTTGATTCCAACAGTTGTTGTGTCGTGACCTGCAAACATAAAAGTATCGACTTCTGCTCTAATTTCAGTGTCTGAAAGTGTCTCTTCATTTTCATTTGCATCTAAAAGCATGTCCAAGAAAGCAATTCGTTTTTTGCTGCCAACATCATCTTCTGTCAAATCCACTTTCTTTTCAAAACTTCTAGCCAGCTTTCTATCTTTTATAACTTTCGTAGTGAATTCATGCAAAATTTTGAGAGATTTGTTACTTCTTTTAGAAATTGACATCATTTTGTAGATAAAGTCTAATTGCAAGAGTGGATTGAAAATTCTCTTCATAACAAGGTCACTAAAGTCATGAACTGCGTTTGTGTACTCATTTCCTTCTTCTTGTACTTGAGCATTCATTTTAATTCCCATTGCTGTCTCACAGATTATATCTAAAGCTGCACGAGTAATAAACGGATAAATGTTGATTTTTTTTCCAGTATCACTGACTTTAGATTGTTGCTCCATTTAATACTTTTCAATTCTCTCCATAAACTGTGCAAAAGATGTTAAGAACACTAAAATGAAATGTTGGTGTTATGATTTTCCGATGTTTGAACCATTTTGGTCCAGTAGATATTAGAAGACCTTCTCCCAACCAAGGTTTAATAAAATTAACGGTGATTTCTCAATAATTCGGCTTGACTTGAAAATTTGTTCGGCATATTCACAATTGAAGATCTAAAACAATAAAGTATTAAAAATCTTAAGTAAAAAGCTGAAATAGCGCTGCTTTTTTTTGATATTTGTTCACAAAAATATTTTGAATTTTTACTACGGCAAAGCTGAAAAGAATAATGGTGAATAATTTTTTTTTTACGCTAAACCAACATAATCAAAAAGATAATGACATCATGAAAGATATGCGTTGTTCATTTTTAATTACTATCAAATGACTAACCTTAACTTCAGGCATAAATCCATGCCATAATCGATAAATACCTCCTGGAAAATCTTTCCTTATCGCATAAAAAATATGATAAATTTGTTCACGAGGCTTTCCGACCAACTTATATGCTGTTCCAATGATTGGATATGATTTTGGACCAGGTATTTTGTCTATTTTATGTTTATTTTATTTTATGTGAAATTGTATTTGGGTATTAAAATTCTTTCGAGTTTTCCTTAAAAAAAGACTATATTGAATCAACACTATCAATCCATTGGTGGGACAAACTTCTCATGTCATGGCTGATGTTTTTGGATCTCTGTAGTTTTAGTTTTAGTTTTACTAAAGTAATCATAAATCAAATGCTTACCATTTTTGAATAAAGTAAAATGTTGAAAATTGTTAGAGCCTCTTGGATCCTCATAAAGTGGCTCATTAATTATATTAAAGCCTCAACACTGACCAAAAATCACTGCAACCATCAAACATAATGCTAATAAAATATTCATGGACCTCACCATAAATTTGTTTTGAATTATGCATTTAATCATGAATAAATTTATATTATAACAGTTTAATGCGGAAATTATAAAAATTGCATTCTATAGACTTGTTATAATTTCAAATATTTCGTTTTGAATTATTTGTATTTTGTAGTTATGGCATTGTTATTATTGCGGGATTGATTTTAAAATAATGCAATTACTTTAGGCCAATTGATGAATAGACTGTTTATTTTGCTGTACCTCGCCAAAATTTTTACGTATTATGAATGCAATTTTATGATTACAGCTGTTTGAATGCTTATCTGATCAGTGTTTTATTTATGAATTTGAATTGAGTGTGATAACTTTTCAATTGATTTTGTCTGCCGTATTGTATTGCTGTGTATTCATTTTGTAATTTATTTAAAAAACTTATTCTTTAATAAAATCAGCCAATATGTTACAGACTAATTTAAAACTCCAAATAGTTTATTTTGTATTTCTTTTTCAAAGATATTTTTCAAAAAGCTAACTCAAAATATGCCAAAATAATGTAGATTGTCATTTAGTTCTGGTCTTGTCGTCCTTGTCCTCCTTTCTTTTTAGCGATTTTGTTTTTTCGAATGATTCATGAAATGTTTTAAAATGTTTCAATTCAACCCTAGTTTGAACACAAAATTTTTGGTGGAGATTGATCTACCAGCTAGGGAGATGTGAACACTTTTCTGGGAAGTTCTCCCTTACAAAATAACTATTAAACGGTACAAGATGGTAAAAGATTTGGTTTCTTCAGCTAAATAGCTAGAAATGGTGAGTTAGCAACCAATCATGGTTAGAGTTGGGCCACCACTATGATCTGGTGGCTCCATACACATTATTTCCCAAATTAATTTATTTTTAATCTTTTTTATTTGTTGTTTCCCGATGTATTATGATCTGAGATTTTATGACACCACTTTTTCCACGTAACTCGACACTTTCTCAACACTTTTTCCTTCAGGTGCAACCACATCAAGAGCACCGGTGACGATTAATTCGCAAAAGTCTGTCAAAAGTCACCAAAAAAAGCAAAGGTTACACCGAAAAATAAAACTTCGGAAATTTTCCGAAAATTTTCCGGAAGAAAAAGTAGTAGTCCTTGGGGGTTTTTCCGGATTATGAGTCAGAGAGAGAAATTGAAGATTTTGACAGTCGAGTTTGCAAAACGCTCCCTATAAACCGCTGAAAAAAATACTTAGAACGCTCTCAAACACCAAAAAACTTGTTAATATCGTTAATAAGGTCCTTGTACACGATAGTAAAGTGAAGGTTAGTAGTTTAAAGCGATATTTAAAAAAAATTGAAAAAAATTGACAAACAAAAATTTTGAAAGTAGTATAAAGTCCAAAATACTAGGGTTTTTGGAACAAAAAGTGTCGGAAAACCTTAGTTTGGGACTTTAACTCAGAAATAAAAAAAAAAATTGTGATTTTGGATAGATTTGGAAAAATTTTCTAAAGTGTACTAGAAATTGTGAGTTTAGAAATTAATTGATTTTTTTTGTTTCTTTCTAGATGTCTACTGATTGGAATGACATGATGGAGGAGGAGGAAGAAGAAGATAAGATCAGAAATTTCCAATTGAATCCAATGGCATCCGAATTTGCTACAATAGGGAAGTATGATTTTGATTATAAGTATGAAAATGGATCTGAGAAGGGAAATATGAAAGTAGGGAAAAATTTTATGAATGAAAGTTGTTTGAATGTGAATGCTCCCGACTTTTGTCCTAAAAAATTTTTTTTGCTGAACATTGAAGCATCCGAATTCAAACCAAAAAAAATTTTCGGATTGAATTTGAAAGCACCCGAATTCAAACCGAAAAAAATTTTCGGGTTGAATTTGGAAGCAAACGTATTTGTTCCAAAAAAATGTATTTGGTTGAATTCGGGAGCAAACGAATTTTATCCTAAAGGATTGTAGTTAAGTTGTTAGTTTCAAAATTTGAAGTTATAGACTGATTTTTGGCTTGATTAGATTAGATATAAAATTTATTTAATTTTGATAAAAAAATGATAGAAAATCCTTTTAAAAAAAAATGAAAAATAGAATTAGTTAGAATTAAGTTAGACATAAATTTGAAGAAAAATCTAAGATTAATGAAACATCTTTTTGGGGAGATTGGCGGATCAAAAAAAATTAGATGTTGAATTATTTTATGATTTTTATTCAAATTTATAGGAATTAGTTGATACAATATTTATTAATATTTATTTTGCTTTTTCTTTTGAGTTCAAAATTTTAGGTTGAGGAGAGATGGAGTTGGAGAGTTGCTGCCAATAAAATTTGTTTGAAATGTAAATTATAAATGTAAAGAATTTTTATGAAAAATATTTTTTCCTTCCAAATTCTAGGTCAATAAAATAAATTTTTTAAGTAGTTTTATTAAAACTGCCCGAGGTTTATTTTTGAGGTTGGGGACTGATGGAGTTGGAGAGTTGCTGCCAATAAAATTTGTTTGAAATGTAAATTATAAATGTAAAGAATTTTTATGAAAAATATTTTTTCCTTCCAAATTCTAGGTCAATAAAATAAATTTTTTAAGTAGTTTTATTAAAACTGCCCGAGGTTTATTTTTGAGGTTGGGGACTGATGGAGTTGGAGAGTTGCTGCCAATAAAATTTGTTTGAAATGTAAATTATAAATGTAAAGAATTTTTATGAAAAATATTTTTTCCTTCCAAATTCTAGGTCAATAAAATAAATTTTTTAAGTAGTTTTATTAAAACTGCCCGAGGTTTATTTTTGAGGTTGGGGACTGATGGAGTTGGAGAGTTGCTGCCAATAAAATTTGTTTGAAATGTAAATTATAAATGTAAAGAATTTTTATGAAAAATATTTTTTCCTTCCAAATTCTAGGTCAATAAAATAAATTTTTTAAGTAGTTTTATTAAAACTGCCCGAGGTTTATTTTTGAGGTTGGGGACTGATGGAGTTGGAGAGTTGCTGCCAATAAAATTTGTTTGAAATGTAAATTATAAATGTAAAGAATTTTTATGAAAAATATTTTTTCCTTCCAAATTCTAGGTCAATAAAATAAATTTTTTAAGTAGTTTTATTAAAACTGCCCGAGGTTTATTTTTGAGGTTGGGGACTGATGGAGTTGGAGAGTTGCTGCCAATAAAATTTGTTTGAAATGTAAATTATAAATGTAAAGAATTTTTATGAAAAATATTTTTTCCTTCCAAATTATAGGTCAATAAAATAAATTTTTTTAGTAATTTTATTAAAACTGCCCGAGGTTTATTTTTGAGGTTGGGGACTGATGGAGTTGGAGAGTTGCTGCCAATAAAATTTGTTTGAAATGTAAATTATAAATGTAAAGAATTTTTATGAAAAATATTTTTTCCTTCCAAATTCTAGGTCAATAAAATAAATTTTGTAAGTAGTTTTATTAAAACTGCCCGAGGTTTATTTTTGAGGTTGGGGACTGATGGAGTTGGAGAGTTGCTGCCAATAAAATTTGTTTGAAATGTAAATTATAAATGTAAAGAATTTTTATGAAAAATATTTTTTCTTCCAGATTCTAGGTCAATAAAATAAATTTTTTAAGTAGTTTTATTAAAACTGCCCGAGGTTTATTTTTGAGGTTGGGGACTGATGGAGTTGGAGAGTTGCTGCCAATAAAATTTGTTTGAAATGTAAATTATAAATTATGTAAAGAGTTTTTATGAAAAACATTTTTTCCTGTAAAATTCTAGATCAATAAAAGCTTTAAGTTGTTATATTAAAAATGGTCAAAAATGTTCAAAAATGGTCAGAACACATTAAAAACTATTTGGAGATGAAAGAATAATATGGCTGTTTTGGAATGTTGGAAAATTTTCAAAACAGAAACGATTTTCCTAAAAATTAAGGAAAGATATATTTTCAGAAAACACAAATACTTTTTATGTTAGAATGAATATATGTAAATTTAAACTTTCCCTCATAACCATCTTATTTTAATTTTTAACCACATTAGTAACTTTGCTTCAAAGCTCGCAATAATATTTTATTGAAGAAAAAATAAAATCAAACATCAAATGGTTTCGAAATCTACGTTTCATAATCTACTTGAACTTATGGTCCGTACATTGTTTCCTTTGTTCAACAATGCTCTGGCATGGACCTTTTTCACTTAAAACATCTAAATTACCCGCAGTCAAGTCATCTCTAGTGATATTTGCTTGTTTCAACCACATCATTGTCACGTCCAATAGCCATTGATTCTCTTTTATGTCCTCAGAATTAGCAGCCACAAAAAGTACTCCCTCAAATTTGCGTAGCCTTCCATCAACTTCCAGCATTTTACAACCATACAAAGACACAAATCGGTTGTCATAAGCATCCATCACAAACACATGATCCATTTGGGCTTTTGCAATGCAAAACAAGTCGTCCAGTTCATAACTGATTTGAATTTTGTTGTTAGTGACTTGAGAGTAGTTCATCTTATTGAAAACAATATGAGGTGCATCGATATTTTGATCAGGTTCCCCCAAGCAAAAACTTTCAATGGCATGATTAGTGATATTTATTGAATTTTTGCTTCCCTCATATCCAAAGAATGGTGATCTTATAATAGGATCTACAGATTTATAAAGAAAGATCGTTGATGAGTGATTCAAATACATTGGGTAGAGTACCAAAGATTTGGGATTCAGCCCGTAAAAGTGAGGACAAGAATCTGCTTGAACTTCAAGGAAGATTAAAGAAATGAATATTATCCAACAAAACATTTTCATCTTGTTGCAACTGAACGAAATGATTTTAATTTTACAAGCCTTTATATACGACGACTGTTTTTTTATTTCTCCTCAAAGAAACCATATTCAAGGCTTTAGTAATAACAGACTCGTTGAAAAACATTTTAAATGCAATTTAATATCAATCATCATAAAATTATTCTGGTTTAACCTTTAGATTTTATATGATAATCAAGCTGTTTTTAGCCTTTTCATCGACTTTTTATGAGTTTATAAAATAAATGATTGATTAGTTTTCTTCTGAAATCATTCGATGACGTACCTAAAAACAAATTAATTTAGGCAATTAAAATTAAAAATCAAAGGAACGCTTGCAAATATTTATTATATAAATCTCACAATGTCTGCTCAAGAATCTGAAGATTTTGATCCATCAGATAACGAGGAAGATTCAATTGGAGTAAAACTTTTAATAAATCTTCCTTACCTAAAGGTTATTCAGAATTGTATTTGTTTTTGCAGACTTACGATGGAGAGCGAAACGATGAAGGTATCCGTCATGGTGAAGGTTATGCTATTTTCCCGAATGGCGATACCTACAAGGGAGGTTACAGAGATGGATTGCGTTGTGGGACTGGACGCTATGATTTCGATAAAATCAAAAGTCAATATACCGGAGAATGGAAAAATGGACTAAAGCATGGAAAAGGAATTTTTGTGTATCCAGACCAATCTGTTTATGATGGTGACTGGAAGCGAGATTTAAAACATGGCTTTGGAGAGTACAAGTATTCAAATGGAGATACCTATTTAGGCACATGGTTCGAAGGAAAACGGAATGGAGTGGGAACTTACACATACTATCATGAGAAGAATCTTTCTTTTAAAGCCACATGGGTTGACGATGAACGAAAAGGCCCAATTGAGATTATTACCCAACAGTTCAGATTCCATGGCAATTGGCAGAATGAACAGCCTTCAGGCTCTGGGATGATAACCTTCAAATCTAAGTACATGATCTCTGGATATTCAAAGATACCGGAAAATTCAGAAGCAGTTTCTGACCCATCGCTTAATGGTCACGGAGAGATTATGACGAGCAATCCTTTAACATCCAAGTGGGTGTCAAAAGAAGTTCTTCCATATAAATACGCTGATCTTCCTCAAGAACCAATTCCATTACCCAGAGAAGATTCACTTTCATCAATTTGCACCACAAGCTCGGTTAGTGACCTAGAAGATGCTAACATTCAGAATCAGGCCATACAAATAGTCGATTCATTAGTTGATTCACTTGTGGAAATTCAAGCAGTGGTTTAAAATTTAGTTTATTTATTCTGAAAAAATTCGATATTATGTTATTCCAAAATTCTAGTCTTCAAACAAAAATATACCATTAAAAATATTTCACATGAACAGCACTACTTTCTTTTTTCAATTAGAAGAAAAATTCCTTCGTAAGGTCGTAGAACAATTTCATTCGTTAATTTAACATCTTCCCTCTTTCTAAGTGACTTAAGTTGAAAATTTCGAAGTATTGATGATAGTACTGCTTTTTCTTCCAGTATCGCAAACTTTTGACCTATGCAATTCCTCATACCTAATAATTAAACAAATTATTTTATTTTTAGACATGACAATGAGGCAGAGGACAGATTATAAAATCTTCATATTTACCAGCTGAAAAAGGAACAAAAGCAAAAGGATGACGTTTTTCACAGTTTTCTGGTAAGAATCGATCAGGATCAAACTTCTCTGGCGATGGAAAGTGGGCTTCATCTTTGTGAATCATGTATATTTGAATAGAAATTGTGCAATCTTTCGGAACAGTATAACCAGCAATTTCTAAGTCCTCGTTAAGTTTTCGGCTTATTACAGCGACTGACGGATATATCCTCATGGTTTCTTTTATTACACGTTCAAGATAGTGCATACGATTTAAGTCGTGAATAGTCGCCATAGTGCTTTTATTGTCCCCAAATATTTCATATAACTCTTGATGAATCTTTTCCTGAACTTCAGGATGCAAAGCGATCATCAATAAAGCCCAGTTGATTCCAACAGTTGTTGTGTCGTGACCTGCAAACATAAAAGTATCGACTTCTGCTCTAATTTCAGTGTCTGAAAGTGTCTCTTCATTTTCATTTGCATCTAAAAGCATGTCCAAAAAAGCAATTCGTTTTTTGCTGCCAACATCATCTTCTGTCAAATCCACTTTCTTTTCAAAACTTCTAGCCAGCTTTCTATCTTTTATAACTTTCGTAGTGAATTCATGCAAAATTTTGAGAGATTTGTTACTTCTTTTAGAAATTGACATCATTTTGTAGATAAAGTCTAATTGCAAGAGTGGATTGAAAATTCTCTTCATAACAAGGTCACTAAAGTCATGAACTGCGTTTGTGTACTCATTTCCTTCTTCTTGTACTTGAGCATTCATTTTAATTCCCATTGCTGTCTCACAGATTATATCTAAAGCTGCACGAGTAATAAAAGGATAAATGTTGATTTCTTTTCCAGTATCACTGACTTTAGATAGTTGTTCTATCAAAACTTTGCAATTCTCTCCAAAAACTGTGCAAAAGTTATCAAGAACTTTAAAATGGAATGTTGGTGTGATGATTTTCCGATGTTTGAACCATTTTGGTCCAGTAGATATAAGAAGACCTTCTCCCAACCAAGGTTTAATAAAACTATACGCAGATGATTTCTCAATAATTCGGCTTGACTTGAAAATTTGTTCGGCATATTCACAATTGAAGATCTAAAACAATAAAGTATTAAAAATCTTAAGTAAAAAGCTGAAATAGCGATGCTTTTTTTGATATTCGTTCACAAAAATATTTTGAATTTTTACTACGACACATTGTAAAAGATTAATGGTGAATAATCTTTTTTAACGCTAAACCAACATAATCAAAAAGATAATGACATCATGAAAGATATATACGTTGTTCATTCTTAATTACCATCAAATGACTTACCTTAACTTCAGGCATAAATCCATGCCATAATCGATAAATACCTCCTGGAAAATCTTTCCTTATAGCATAAAAAATATGATAAATTTGTTCACGAGGCTTTCCGACCAACTTATATGCTGTTCCAATGATTGGATATGATTTAGGACCAGGTATTTTGTCTATTTTATGTTTAAAATGAAGGAATCTTATAAACTTTCTAACAAATGTTGCAAAACCAAGACAAACTAGCAATGTTGTGATGATTATAATGAAGCTCTCCATGGTGAAAAATATTTTTGACAACTGTTTGATTCCACTTTAGATTGAGAACTGATTTAATTTCTATCATTATTATTGAAAATCCAACTTAGCATTCTCTTCTCTCCGCGGTGATTAAGATTATCTTCAATTTTCAGCGAGATCTGAGAGAGTATGAAGAAACATATTTGGTGGTATTCTTTTGTCAACATTTTCAAAAAAATTTTAAATGAGGTCAATATTTGTTCAATCTTGTTCTCTTCTAATACCTCAATAATAATTATAACCGTATTCAATTTGAATCAGATTTACGATTTCATATTTCAGATTTATGTTTTTTTTCTCCGAAGTAACGCTCAAAAAGAGAACTAGTAATATCGAAGATACCTAAAATACAAGCATATACTGAATTAATAGAAAATTTTTGAAAACAATGCACAAAATCGCAAATACTTTAGTCTTTACCTATCGAGGTAATTATCAGAAAACAAAAAAGATTACCAATTCAAATACAAAGACTTTATTCCTTAATCTTCTCAAAAAACAAATCAATTCCGTAAATTGGTCTCAATACAAGCTCACCAAAACAAAACACTTCTTCTCTTGTTTTGTAAGGAGAAGAAATCTTATAATTACGCAATACTGACGAAAGCACTGCCTTTTCTTCTAAAATTGCAAATCGTTGTCCAACACAGTTTCTCATGCCTGCAAAAAATATATGATATTATTCTCAGAAATGAGGAGAAGCCAAAATGTTCCTACTGAGGAAATTTTACAAAACATTTAATATTTACCAGCTGAAAAAGGAACATACGCAAAAGGGTGTCGATTTTCACAGTTTTCTGGTGAGAATCGATCAGGGTCGAATTTTTCAGGTGATGGAAAATAAGTTTCATCTCTGTGAATTTGGTATATTTCTAATGTAAGCATACTATCTTTTGGAATAGTATAGCCCCCAAGTTCAAATTCTTCAGGAACTGTTCGGCTAATGGCAGGCACGGAAGGATATAATCTTAAAGTTTCTTTGATTACTCTTTCAAGATAATGCATTTGATTTAAATCTTGCATTGTTGCAGATCTTGATTTATTCCCACCAAATATTTCTTTGAATTCTTTTTGAAGTTTTTCTTGAACATCTGGATACAAAGCTACCATCAATAGGGTCCAACTCATACCAACAGTCGTTGTATCGTGTCCTTCGAACATAAACGTATCAACTTCCTCACGAATGTCATTGTCCGTTAATCCAGCATCGTTTTCATTGGCATCCAAAAGCATATCCAGAAAAGCAATACGCTTTTTTCTTCCAACATCATCTTCAATCAATTCTCTTTTCCCTTCGAGCTTTCGTGCAAGCTTTCTATCTTCTATAACCTTTGTAGTAAATTCATGCAAAATCTTCAAAGCTTTTGTTGTCTTAGCTCCTAATTCAGATCTTTGGTATAAATACTCGATTTGATAAATAGGATTCAGGATTTTTTCAATCACAAAAGTACTGAAATTATAAACTGCATTCGTGTAATCATTGCTCTCTTTTTGCTCTTGAGCATGGATTTGGATTCCCATTGCTGTTTCACAGATTATGTCTAAAGCAACTCGAGTGACAAAAGGATAAATATTTACTGCTTTTCCTGTATCACTGACTTTTGATAATTGTTCCACCAATACTTTGCAATTCTCTCCAAAAACTGTGCAAAAGTTATCAAGAACACTGAAATGGAAAGTTGGCGTGATGATTTTCCGATGTTTGAACCATTTTGGTCCTGTTGATGTCAGGAGTCCTTCGCCTAGCCAAGGTTTGATGTAGTCATACACAATAGCTTTTTCTATAATTTTTGTTGATTTAAAAATTTGTTCTGCATATTCGCATCGAGAAACCTAAATCGAGTGTTTAAAAATAAATCATCTATGTTATTTTATACCTGAACACAATTTACCTTAACTTCCGGTAAAAGTCCATGAACCAATCTGAAAATTCCCTTTTCTCCGGCATACTTTTTATCAAGCTCCATTGCTACAGCAAAAATTTCTTCTTTTGTTTTTCTTAAGAATAAATAAGATGTGCCAATGCCAAAATAAGATGGTGGACCTGGGATCTTGTCTATTAAGTTTTTTACATAGAAATATTTTTTAATTTTCCCATAAAAAGGCAAAATTGAAAATCCGACGAGCAAGAAACTCAAAAACCACGATAACCATTCCATTTCAGACTTTAATCGTAACTGAACTTGATAAGAAATATGCAGTATAAAGTATAAGTGCTTAAAAACCTAACGCCCGATAAGACAAAAAATGCAAAAGAATTTTAATTTGGATTATTATTACACTAACATATCAACTGTCGCTGAGATATCATTTTTACGAGTACGTAACGATAAAAATATGTAAACATTCACTGTATAAACAATTTTATTCATCTTGGTAAAAAAAAGGTTATAAAAAGTATGCCTATTTTCAAAAGTTTATCTATTTATTTTGATTTAGATTGTCCCAAAAATTAAATTAATTCCACTATTTGGACGCAAAACTAGCTCCATCGTACACCTTACATCTTCTCTTCTTTTATAAGGTGACTTAATTGTATAATTGCGCAATATTGAGGACAATACAGCTTTTTCTTCCAGTATTGCAAATTTTTGTCCGATACAATTTCTCATGCCTGAAAAAAAAATTTTGTCAGTCCGAGAGATTGAAGGTTACAGTTCATATTTAATAAAAACTACCAGCTGAAAATGGAATATATGCAAAAGGATGTCGACTCTCCGAGTTTTCTTGTAAGAACCGATCAGGGTCAAACTCTTCAGGTGATGTAAAATGCCTTTCGTCTCTATGTATTGCGTATATATCCAATGTCACTGTACAATCTTTCGGAATAATAAATCCACCAATATCCAAATCTTCGATAAGTTTTCGACTTATAACAGGGACTGAAGGATATAATCTTAAAGTCTCTTTGATGACACGTTCAAGGTAATTCATCTGGTTTAATTCTTGCATTGTAGCAGATCTTGTCTTATCTTCACCAAAAATTTCTGTCAGTTCTTCTTGAATCTTTGCTTGAACATCAGGATGCAAAGCAATCAACAACAGAGCCCAAGTCATACCAACTGTTGTTGTATCGTGTCCTTCAAACATAAATGTGTCAACTTCTTCGCGTATATCATGATCCGTCAATGATCCAGCATCGTTTTCGTTTGCATCTAAAAGCATATCCAGGAATGCAATTCGTTTTTTGCCTCCAACATCATCTTCAGCTAATTCTCTCTTGCCTTCAAGAGCTCTTGCTAGTTTCCTATCGTCAATTACTTTTGTAGTAAACTCATGCAGTATTTTCAATGTTTCTTTTGTTTTAACACTTAAATCTGATCTTTGGTAAATGAATTCAATTTGCATGAGTGGGTTCAAAACCTTTTCTATCACAAAAGTGCTGAAATTGTAAACTGCGTTTGTATAATCATTGCTCTCTTTTTGTTCTTGCGCATGGATCTGAATTCCCATTGCTGTCTCACAGATTATATCTAAAGCTGCACGAGTAATAAAAGGATAAACGTTGACTGCTTCACCGGTATCACTTACTTTAGATAGCTGCTCTACTAGAACCTTACAATTTTCACCAAATATTGCACAAAAGTTGTCAAGAACACTAAAATGGAAGGTTGGTGTGATGATCTTCCGATGTTTGAACCATTTAGGTCCTGTCGATGTCAACAGTCCTTCCCCTAACCAAGGTTTGATAAAATCATACATAACAGCTTTCTCGATGATTTTTGTGGATTTTAAAATCAACTCAGCAAATTCACATTTGACTATCTAGAACAAATTACAAAATATAAAGGCTCCCTGTCTCAATTGATAATTAATTATACATTAACTTCAGCCATTGGCCCATGCCATAATCGATAAATGCCTTCACTTGCATATTTTTTATTTATTTCACACGACAAGTCAAAGACTACATCACTCGTATGCCCCAAAAACAAGTACGCGGTTCCGATTAACGGAAAAGACTTTGGACCTGGCAACTTATTTATTTTGCTATTGTAAACAAAAAACTTTTTTATCTTCCCATAAAACGGTAAGATTGAAAAAAATACTAGCAAGAAGCTCAAGAACCATGAAGTCCACTCCATTGCACACTCAAAATATGACTGCGCTTGCTTAATTGGTTAATCACAAATTTTGTGGTGGTAAGATTGTGGCGGGTCATGGCTTTAAAAAAAATTATAAGGAGATAAAATAGTAAAAATATTTGTAAAAAATTTCATTATAAACATGTATGGGAGTTTAAATGATTAAAAAATTCTTATCAGAGCTTAAAAAAATATTGACTGTATAAACTGATTTTGTTTTTTTTTTGCAAAAAATTCAATAAAAATCACCTTTGAAAAATGCTTGACAACTCTACGCTTCTCGCTTCCCTGTTTTAACAAATATTTAAAATCCATAACAAAAATCAACAAATCTCTCATAAAATTCTTTAAGCTATGAGTAATGTTTTAAATTTAAAAAAAGATAGTGATTTCATTTGCCTTTGAGGTGGTCTAAGTATAAAAATTTCAACTTGATCAAAATTATCTTTGCAACTGTCTAGACAAATGGCAAGACTCTGATTAATTTTTGTATTCTTGTACTTTTATTGTTGCCTATGACTTTGATTGCTTTCTCAACCGGCTATCATGTATTTATAGATGAATAAATTTTATAAGTACAATTTTAGAAATGAATTTACGAAATATATTTAATAGAAAATAGAAAATAATCATAATATTGACTTAACCACAAAGGCAACTAACACATTACCCACCCAACCTAAATTCATTCATATATTTTGCATTAATCTCTCCTTTTCAAAGGTATCCATGTGTATCAAACTAGAGATTTCTCTTTGATGAAAAATTTTGCAAGGGAAAACTACAAGCTTGTTTAATGTTTGTGAATACCGCGCATATCACATTAAAGCTCACACC
The DNA here is from genome assembly GCA_038502155.1 of Parochlus steinenii. Lineage (NCBI taxonomy): Eukaryota > Metazoa > Arthropoda > Insecta > Diptera > Chironomidae > Parochlus > Parochlus steinenii. The sequence goes on along the minus strand of JAXCIN010000048.1, from coordinate 1,755,337 downwards.
ACATAAGTTGTATTGAAACCACATGAAAGCACGGTACGTTACAATGGATGCTAATAAAAGGCATCTGATTTTGCATGTTTAATCTATTTGGTTTCTGTAAGCAATTTAGTGAACATCAGCAGTTTATTTTGGAAGATTTCTCTGTATAGAGTTGTAAGGATTGTGTCATGTGTGGGTTTATGTTTGTTCAACTAAATATATTTATACAGATTTGATACGATTTATCAAAAACTTGAACCATGGTGGTCAATATAAGGTCACCATGAGTAAAAGAGACCTACTTTACATAATTGAAAATATCTCATCAAAAATTTAGATCTACAAACTTTATAAATCAGCTTCAATTAAATAAACCCCTTTCAACTTTGACACCTCTTGAAAAATTGCCACAAAATTTGTCGTCATAAATCACGATTAAAATCGGTCTAATTAATTATTGGCATTATTTTATAATGCACACCATTCCACTAAATAAAATGAGCCACAGTTTCCGCAAAGGCTCTCAAGCCAACCACTTTTATCGTAGATGCAATAAAATGTTCTATAGTTCTCGGGATTGCTGTGCAGCTTCTCCAAATGCGGTGCATAAATATTTGATTTTATTGTTATCCTTTTGCAGAACGTGAAGCCAGAAAAGTCTGCAAATTGAATTAAATTCCATTAACGATAATGACATCAAGCCAAGTTTCAACTGTTCATATGTATTGTTGTTTGTTTCATTTATGTGGATAATGTTGCTTTGCACTGTATTGCCAGGAGATGTTGCAACAAAGATTTGCTGCTGAGTATGTTGTCTACTGTAATATAAATTTCCAATTATTTCTAATGCAGTTACATTTAACTGAGTGTTATGATAGCTCTTATTGAGTTGCAAGTTAGAAGAAAATGTCGCAAAGTCGATTTGGAAAATAGCAAATCCTCTTATTCTTTTAAGCTTTTGAGAAGTCTTTGGATCATTTTGGAACCTTGAAAGAAGTTTCTGAGTTACTGTTTGAAAGGGTTCAAAACAAATAGGAAAAAGCATGAAGGAAACATATAGAAAAAGCAACAGATATCAAACATGATAACAAATTATTATTCAGAAAACTATTTAAGGGGCTCTGTGACTAAAACTTTCACGATATGGATTATTTTATTTTAAATTGTAAAATTTTTCAAATATATTCAAAAGTTACATGAACATTTACATGTATTGTTCATAAAAACGCTTTCACCATTAAATTCTTTGTTTACTTTCCTCCAATATAGCCAAAACTTCAAAAAATTATTCAGAATAGATCAAATTATTCCAATTGTCTCATGCTTAATTAAATAGAAATTGAACGATTATTCCCAAAATTCCTAAAACTCACGATTTCAATGAAATTTGAAGTCACGTTTAATGGCTCAGAGATAATTTCAAATTTCCAAACTCTCAACGCTCGAACCTTCTCGAATTATATCTTCAAACATTTCAAACATCTCAAACAACATTCCGAAAATTCACTGACTGTTCAGTGCGTTAAATAATACAGAAAAAAGCGATTTAGTTTTATTTACTTTGTTTCGCTGTGAAATTCCATTTTCCATTTTAATGCTCAAGTTTTTTGTTGTGCGACTCTTCAAATTGGAATTTTATTGACACATGAAAGTCAATTAATTCTAGATAACAGCTTTTTTCGTTTCTACAGTTCATATACTTTTTTGTTAATTTGGAGCATTTCGTCAGAGAGTCTATTTTGGTACGGATGTTTGAAGGGTATTTTAAAACATGTTCAGAAGTTTTAAATTTTAGAGTTTTGTATCTTGAAGAACTTCTAGAGAAATGATTCATTAATTTTATTATTAACACGGCAAAAATAAAAGTTGGTTAAAATTAAGTCTGCATACGACTAAAGGTGTCTGTCATCCTAAACAAAAATATACTTTCACTATTTCAAAAGCTTTTCACCTTTAAAAAACAAGCATCTTACAATTTTGAAAATTCTCATCCCACAAATATTTCATCTAGCTTCATTTTCTTCTTCCTTCAATATTCCATAAAACAACAGCAACTAAAGCCCACCAAGATTTTGTGAAACAAATATTGCGAAAGGGAAAATTGTGAGCGTAACTAATTCCAAAATAAATTGCCTCTAATTATCTCACTTTGTAACTTGATTCGAAAATTTTAATTGAATTAATTGAATTAAAAATTGTGGGGTTGACATACAAAGCTCCTTTCACCAAGTTAAAGAAGATTTTTTAGAATATTTGGTATTTCCGAGGGTATTTCTGTGATGGAAATAAAGGTACAGCTTGTTTTATATTTAAGTTCGTGTAGGCCTGTTTTGCTCATAGAGTAAGAATAATGGAACGAAAAATGTAAATATTTTAAAATTAAATCAAGAATTTCAGCATATTAAAGGGGAAATCTCAAAGCTTTTGCTAATCACATTGTCAGCACTCAACAGAGGCAACAAAAAAAACTCCGACCCTATTCATCACAACATCATATTAGTCAATATTGATTGTTGCCTGATTCAATTTTAATTAACCTGATGAGAAAGTTAACTCTTTTTTGTGTGTTTTCGTTGGTTTTTTGTTTATGCTGGCGTTAAGATTCATTTCCTTAATTTTGTAGGTTGGTTTTGTGAAGTTTTCTCGTAGATTATATCGCTTTAGGGGCCACTTCAACTTTAACTTAATCCATTTTGTTCTCTAAAGTGCTTTTAACTTTTCCGTTTGCTATTTATTGATTGCTCCCATACGTTTTACAGCCTGATTTTAGAGTTTAAAACACACACCTTTAATCGTAATTGCTAAGCCACTAGGAAAATCAAATAAATAAATTTCATTGCTGGTACCTTTAATCGTCTGTGCATGCTATTATCAGCTATGATAAAGCCAAATGATTAAAATATAATGAATAAAAAATTTACTCGATCAAAAACATACGATGAATTCACCGTTTAAATATTTTAAATAATCAAATTGTGTTCCAAAATTTAAATTGTGGTGATCAAATTTGAAAATTCATTAAATTTTTATCATTCATATGAAATGTGTATTTGCACTAATTGGAGGTGAACTAATTGAATTTGAATTTTTCGCATAATGTATACATATTTCACACATATTTCCGTTAATTTATTTGCACATTAATTGAATGTTTGCATTATTATTCACCGTAGCAATTTTAATGCAAAAAATAATTATCGCGATGATCAATAGTTAGAACTAATAAATTTGGATGAGGTGTGGGAGTGTGATATTAATGTTTTGATGAAATTTTAATTGAATTTTCAATTAGAAATGAGAATGGAGAGTTATTGCGTTATGTGTTTAATATTTAAATGTATTAATTTTGAAACATTATAATTTCCCATAATTTTCAATATAAAGTTAGAAATTCAAATAAGTCAACAGTATCTCTGAACAACATGTTTCTTGTTTCTTCTAAAATGACAATCAATTTCACTAATATAATTCCTTGCTCTTTGAATTGAAAACTTGTATACATACCAAGGAAGATAAATGATCTCTAAAATCTAACAAGACTTGTGTAAAATTTGCATTACACCTGCCGCCATTCCCATTGCATAAAATTTTCATTAAAATCATATTGATTTTCTTTCAGTAAAGCGTATAGAATGATTGATTTAAATGATCCTTTATATAAATTATTCAAATAATTCAATTCATCGTATAAACAAATGTCAACCTTTCTCTTTTGCCCATTTCACAAGTATTTTAAGATATTTAAGCATTCTGGGTAGGATTTCTAGGTAGACAAGATGTATAGTACCGGTGTAGGTGTTCTGGGACCAGAAAGTTGTGACAACTTAAACGCAATTCCCGGAACATTCTGAATGTTTTTAGAATGAAAAAGGAAACAAATGCTTGTGCCTTTTATTCACCAAATGGGATCAAATAACCAAATATACAAAAAATTGCTATCATAAATGTCCAATGAGAGCCAACTGGAGTCATAACCATTCTTTTTGCAGAATTTTGTGGAAAGTTTCTGAGAGTTAAAAATTGTGTAGTTGAAGCTATTTGGTTTTATTCGGTAAAATGAAGCAAATGCTATAAATGTTGAGAACGTTAAAACCAGTAGAAACATATTTTTGTGGGATGCTTTGGGGAGTTCTGGGAATTTTCCTTTGTAGCTTTATGTGAGCTTTGTATAAAGTTGAGGATTATAATTATATGTTTCTTTTGGATGAACTGATTGGTTTGAATGCTGGTTCAAATGCTTTGAATTCTTCAAATGTTTTACTTAGATATTATATTCAGTATATTTGTGCTCCTTCTGAACCTGTAGGGAAATAAGTTGCTGAATTATTGTTGCGAGATTTAGATAAACAGTTATATCAAAAGTTATACGGTAAAGGTAAACTTCAAACCAAAATGATTTATTAGTAGATGTCATTATTCAGAAGATTGGCATCAGAATGTGATTTAGAAAAACAAATGAATTCAAATATGATCAAACTTGTATTTTCAACTAATAACAAATTCATCGTAAAAGTTGTGGAAGGTACACCAAAAAAGTGATAAAACAATTTAAGAACCACAATGTATTCAATCTTCAAATTAATTTTTAGAAAAGAACAAAAGTTATAGCTCAATTACCTTTGTCAATATTATACCAATTAGTTCATCAAAAATTACATTAAGCGCCAAATTCCATTCCACCTTTCACCCTTCTCAAAAATGATGTCGCACTTTGCCTCGAAAATGTTAAAACTGCTGAAAATATTAAAATATTAAAGCCCCAAAAATATTATTTTATTCCCTTCCATTCAAACGCTGGATCCCAACCTTCAATTCGCCTTATTCCCCACGCGAACCCCGCAAAGTAAAGTTTAATAAGAGTGTCATTAATTTGGCAAAGTTATTTCTTTAGAAAGGTAAAGGTGTTTAGAAATTCCAAATGGAACCCTCTCTGTCAGCCAAAAGCCCCGAGAAAATGTTTTGATAGTCGATAGCGTAGCCCAGTCAAACGTCGCGATTGCAAGTTTCGCAATATTCGTAGGAACTAACACTGAAAGAAATATTTGCAGTAGTTTTATCCACTAATCATTTGATGATAACTCATAAAGCTCAAAACACGTGACTTGTTCACTGTTATTCACTACAAGAAGCACCTTTAAAATGAGTAATACTTTTGAACTTTTCTAAGTGAAACAAAACCCTCGAAATTCATAAAATTAGCCCATTTGGATGTTTGGCTTCATTAAAATCGAAAGTGAAAAGTTCGAGAGAGAAATGGAATCTTTTTATGTAAAATACCTTTTCTCTTTTCTTTATAGCATAGCTTTAAGAACAACTGAAAAACTTTTTTGTGCGGAGGTTTCTTGCCGAGTTTTTATGTTTTTAATTTCCATTTGGTGACCCATGTCAAGTTGTTGCTCGAGTCTTCTTTGCTGATGAATTTGCGATCAGAGTGCTGAAAAAATATGTACTTTGTCGATTTTTTACGGTTATGGAGTAATTAAATGGTGGGAGTAATTATTAGATTATGATAGGGAAAATTATAGGCTTGTCATGGTCATTGACTATTTATGACGTTTCTATATAGAAATAAATAAGTAAATTCTTACGTATTTATAAGTTATAATAGAGTTGTGAATATGGAAAACTCATTACATAAAATCCAAATTGAAATTATTCAGCAATAAGAAAAAGAATGCTATGTAACTTTCCAAGGAATGTTTTAATCAATAAACGAAAAAATAATGTGTTTATCTGTGAATCTCATTTCATTATCAAAAAGTCCCTCTTAAGAATATATTCTATAACAATTTGAAAATTTATAATCCTATAATTTCAAATCCCAAATAATCCTCTAAACGATACCCTTGAAATCCACTCATGAGCCAAACGCCTACCCAAGTGCGAACTAAAGCACGCTCAAGTATGTCAGCTCATAAATTCCAATAGATGGTGACCTATTTAACTGCACAACTGGCTTGGTCATGTTCAAGAATGCGAAATTTATGTTGGGAAACATAAATCGTTTATCTGATTTAATCACTCCTTTTTTGCATGTAAAAGTGTAGAAGATGAATAGGAGAAAATTCCTGGAATGCTCTCTTCATGGAATATGGGAAGAAGAGTTTTTGAGTGCTGGAAATTTGGGAAAATAGGGAACTTTCCCGCTTATGTATTAAAGTTATCATGTTATGTAAAATTATCAAATTATATGCGCTAGACATCTGCAAGAAAGTTGCCCTAAAATTTTATGTGTCTAATAAATAGCATAATTTTTGGCCCATATAAACATTATTGCTGCAGATTCCTTAGTTATCCCACTTCCAGTTAAGCATCCTTGCATAATCACAATCACTCAAAAATCTAACTTTATGATACTATTCATGCATTATTCATGAATGGATAAAATGTTTTCTGAATTTTCCTTTAATTTTTGTAAGTTGGGAGACAAAGGAGATAATGTTTGCAAGGAAAAATTACAACTTTTACAGTTGAATGCAAAATTTTTGGAATATTTTATGATATAATTTTTTGTTTGGATACTGTAAGATTTATGAAATTATACACCGAGAGAAATAATACTGCTTGGATGAAATTTTTTTATTAAGTTAGTGCTACAAAAATAACTTGTTACCAACAACAGTAACGAAATTTTTCATTTTCTCCATCAGTGTAGATTTCCAAGAAATTTTTTAATATAGTCTATAAATTTCACGTACCATATAAAACTATGTAAACATAATTACAAGTTTGCATATGCTGTTAAATTACTGGAAAATTTTCTGTGTTGATATCTTGTGGCAAATATTTCAAGAAATACAAATAAAGCACATTAAACGAATTAAACAATGGAAGATGCTCTCTTTGTTGTTTGCTAATATTTTAAAACTCAAAGACTATATCAAAGAAAGTTTATCAGGTTTATGAACTTTAGGAATGGATTTATATGCTATAAAATATAAACTTTGTTGTAAGTTTCTACTTTTGAACACAACATACAAAATAGTGAAATTCTCTAAAAATACCGTAGTTTTGCCTGAAGATATCATAAGCTTAATTTGCAAGCAGTTCAAGTGAAATATTTTGTAAATGGAATCTAAATTAATAATAACTTGGATTGTGTGCCTTTGTGTTTTCGGTAGCATTTTCCAAAAATGTTGTTGCTTAGCACAAGAGTAAAATTATAATGTGTTTTGTTTTGTTAGTTTGTCCTGTTGTTTAAAGATCTATTATCATATTATATGTTGACAAGTTTTTTTAATGAAGCAATTATTCATGAACAATTGATAAATATTATTCATATTTTTAAGTCCTTAAGAAACTTACTCTCTAAGATTGACAATTGCAAAACTAGAAAGTTTCTGTTGTCAAATGAATTTTCAATGCAATAATTCAAGAACTTCCACAGGGACTGCACCAACACAATTCAAACAAATTAAATGAATAATTCAGCACAATTATTTTTTATTTAAAGCAAATTTGCACAACAATTATTTTTTGCAAAAGCACTCGTTTGAACAATGTTTTAAACTCGCATATTTCCCATTAAGCTCGGCCCCAAAAGAGTCAAAATTAATATTAAATGAACTGCATTCCATATTTATGTGCAATTTCTACAAAAAAAACGACTGAAAATAAACTTTTTTCCTTTTTCACATAATTTTTGTAGCGCAACATTTGAATATTTCGCTACATTAAAATAAAATCGACTTTTAAAATTAAAGGCCATAAAAATAATTGCAATTGTTTATTTAAGCCCATTAAAATTGTATGAAATGGGAAAAACATGTTAAAAATATTAATTGTATGAAAATTGGGAACAATTGGATACTCGGAAAGCTTTCAAATTCTAAAAACATTCATTGATTTTATTTTATCTTTGATCAGATTTTCCTTCGCCAATCTTTGGAACAATTTATCGAACACGTATTAAAAAAAGTTTCCTTTTCATTAAAAAAATCTCTTAAGAATCGTTGAATTATTTTTGTTTCATGAAAAATCCTTTATGCATCAAAAAAAATATTTACCAAGGAAATTTTAGTTTTCACTCGATTTCAACTTACTTTAAAATTGACCCTGTAAATTCCTCGTCCATTTTTGATGATTTGATAAGTTCCAAGTACTCTATTTTATGTTGTGAATAAATGCAATTAAACCGATTTTAATAATAAATATGTGTAATATTGTTGTAATCACGTAATTATTGTGACATTTGAAAATATATATATATAGGTACTTTTAGCAAAAATTTACCAGCTTAAAATATACTGAGAGTAAAAAACCACAAAGTAACGAAGTATCATGCAAGCAGATAGATAATTGGCTGGATTTCCACAAAGCGCTTCAAAGTTGTTCTGAAATGCTTCAGATACTTTAGTTACTTTGTGAAGCTTCAATTTGCTTCAATTTGCTGGCAAAAACATTTAAAATATTCAAAATAATGTCTTGAGAAGTTGAGAGAAACTTTGGTATCGACTTAATTATTATGATAATGATAATGATGTCATTAGACAAATACCTTTGCTAATGAGGCGGAATTTCTTAACCTTTCCAATGGAATTATTCACTCAATTATTGAAGGGGAAATGTCTCAGTAAGACATTTTTGAAATCTCTGTAAGTTTTTGAAGCTTTTTGAAGTTTTGAAGATTTCAAGATACTTTAGTGAGATTATATTCAGGTGCTTACAGCAAAATTCATGTCATATGAAATTAACTTGAGAAAAAGTGTACTTTATGAGCTGTGCACATTACATTAGTTTTATTATATTTGGTATAACAAATAATTTCGAAGATTAATATTGATAAAATTAAGTCAGTTTTTCGGTAAAAAAGTTTATGAGGTTTTAGAAAAAATACAGTCGCAATTTGATTGAAAAAAGTCGGAAAAAAGGTACCAAACCTACTTTGGATTACCTTTCCGTCTAGTCTTCTAAACGGAAAAATTTTCTTGAATTTCAAATTTAGATCAACAGATGTTAAATGTAATTCAATATGAGGCACAAGCCTAGTACAAAAATAAAACATAATATATCAATGGTATAATTTGTGTAATGTTGGGTATCAGATCGACATCGTTACCGATTATTGTTATTATTCCAATATTGCACCAATATTGTTCTAAATTTATTCAAAGTGTTTATTTTAAGGCTTCGGAACAAGAAACCGAGGGAAAAAAACACACAAGAAAATGTAATTTATGTTATTATTTTGTCTCTCGCACATGCTTTCACTTGATTTCCCACCAAAAAATATCATATAAATTTCAAAAGCTCATCTTTTAAACACGTTAACTGTCACTAAGAGTGTTTAAATAAAAGTTTAAATGTTTTTTAACGTGAATATTTGAAATACTTAAATGAAGCCAATTCAATCACCTATTTAGTATAAGCAATACAAATCCTTTCAAATATCATAGCATCAAGAATAAGTCAAAAGAATTAAAACGTTTGAAAATGTTCTTATATTTATCATTATTTTTATACCACTAGCATATTATCATAAAATCAAATGGAAAAATAAATATGTCAAAAAGCTCTACTTTTTACTACAAATGTTCTGAATTGCTCTGAAAGCTCTAAAGCTGTTTCTGTGTTTCATGAGTGATTAATCTTTATACATCCACTTTCTTGCTTTTAATTTTTCTCCATAAATCCAAAAGGAAACTGTTTTTAACTTTCAATTCATAAAACTTTTCCAGTTTTCTCAATTAATTAAAATTGTAATAAAAATATAAAATGGAAAAATGTGGAAAATCTAAAAAAATAAAATTGTAAAAAGTTCAGACTTTGCCTGTCATCATACCTCAATCATCAATTCATTTAAGTTTCTTGGAACTTAGAGAACTAAAAAATTGGCATTGATCGTTCGAGCAAGTTTGAGAGCAAAACTTTTTTATTTTGTAGGAGTTTTCTCGACATTATAAATTTTATAATAAATAACGGTTTTTGCCGGATCTCAAAACTTTATCATGGAAAAATTGTGAAATGCATTTTGTCATTTTGCAAGCATTTTCCCGGACATTTCACAAGCATTTTCCTCAGCATTTTCTAAAGTATTCTCCTAGCCAGCTAAAGTTTTATTAATTATTTATGACGGTAACGCCATAATTTATACTTTCTGTAGCAATAAAAAATTAAATAATAATAAAATCGATAATAGAAAAGCTTTCAATAATTTATTTTGCACGAATTTATTCATGCATTTCCTGTTATTTTTGCTTTTGATATACCATATCGCTATAAAGCCATATAATGGAATCATAAACTTTCTGTTCATGATATCAAAAAGCTTATGCATGCAATTAAAGACAGCTGCATCATTGCTTGGCACAACAACATCATATATCACAATGTGCTGAATAGACCGATGAAAATCTATCATATATCGAGGCTACGTGTAAAATTTATATGCAACTTTCAACTAAATTTTCCATTCAGAAAAGTAGAAATTTGTTTGACAAAACCAACAAAACACTATCGCAGCAAATAAGGCCAATAAAATAATAAAGCCCATTGAAATTTCTAGATTATTTGAATCGTGTAGAGTTTCCGGAATATTTGAAATATTGATATGGTGTAGCATAAAGTTTAATGTGCAGAACTATCGAGTTTGTTTGTGGGGGAGTTTTAATGGATTGAAAATTTATTGTTGGATCAACGAAAGATGTGTTTACATTATATGATAAATTTCATATTTACATTTTGGAAAATTGATATCCTTTTTATGCAATATTTGTCACTAAAAAACAAGTAACTTTTTATACATAGAAAGTGAGGTAAGTAAATCCAATAAATCAAAACACTCCTTTTGAAAAAATATCAATTTAAATCAACATCTTACTCATCTCTCATCATGTAATCTCACCCTACCTTAACCCTAAAGCATACAGCACACCATACGGTTAAAACTTTCCCAATCACATTTGATGAGGTTATTCAGCCGACTTTTATATGACAGAGTTTGCACACCGTCCGATGGAAATAACTGCTTTAGCTACATTTGCAATATTGCATGCATCACCAACAGCACAAGCATCACAAACATAACGACGTTCCACTATTTCCAATTTATCAAAGCAATTATTGCAAAATATCTGGTTAACATGCACTTGTGATAAGAGAAGGTCGTTCTGAAGTTACCAAAAGCACATAATGAAAAGTAGAAAGTTTATTTGTTTACCAGAATGTTTGTGCACAATTGGCAAGTTTTGGTAGTTCAACAAACTATGTGTATCAACTGGCTATTCATTTCAGTTTGTGGACACGTAAAATTATGGCGAATGCTTATTCAAACCTTTCGACTGGAATAAATTGCCATTAGCATTTGTCGCCAACCACAATTTCCCAAAGCAGCAAAATATTATTTATGCATGCAAAATTTGTACAGAAAAGCGTCTCCGACTCCGTTATAAATGATTATCACTTTTATTTGTCATTTTTCTTGGCGAAAAATGGCACAGTGATGCAGAACAGCTAAACAACAGAAGTTGTTTGTGCTTCCTAAGGGCTTTCGGTCTAGAAAGTTAAATTTAGATAAATATTTAACTTGAAATTGTTATTATGATGATGATGAAGGTTAATGCAGCAAACAATCTCTTTAGCTATATTTATAAAATAAATAATTTGTTTGTGTTTTGTTTTATTAAATGTTCAACAAAATTTACTTTATTCGCTATGATTAATAAAACGTTCCTACTATTCACATAAAGGACTTTTTACCCCTTATAAATTAAAATGAGAAAATATAAGATTTAACAAATACAAATTTTATCCGGTCAGATAAGAGAGGCAACACACACAGTAGATACACGAGATAGCAGCCAGTTTGTAGATTTTGCAAAATACTTTCTAGCTAGAAGGTGAAACAAATTGTGCTCGAATACGTGCTTTAAATACTGGTAGTCTAATTTAAGAATATTTACCTCTCTAGACACTTTGCTTGGTCCACAAACAAATTGCATTGAGGAGGACGCTGTAGTTTTTGTTAAAAAAATTATAATTTTGCTGCCAAAGTCAAGTGGAGCTTTGCGGAGCTTTTAGCCTGCAGAATTGTATTAAAAGAATTAAAAGCAGAAAAAAGAGAATGGACGTGAAAATCCAAAAATAATAAATATTTATTTGAAAACTTCAAGCTCAAAGTTGTGAATTTCATACATTTAAGGACACAAATACTTGAATTCTCGGCTCAGGAGTTTTGCTGTTTTGTGGAGGACAATTAAGCAGCAAAAATGTTTTCTGTGAGCAGAATAATGTTGGTATCGATTTTGTTTCTTGGCGCAAATATTTCCGCATTTTTGGCTCCATACCAGGTAGAATGAATAAGTTTTTTCTGTTTAGGAGAAGACACTGAAGGAATTTGTTGACCGTTAACATGTGCGAAGATCAATCAAATATTCAATATTATTCTAAAAATGTCATGTTAAAAAAAGCCTACATTCTCAGAATATGTGCTTGCAAGATATTAAAGTACATTCTTTACTAACAACAAGATCAACATCAAAGAATTTCTCTCAGTGTCACATTCTTCTCTTTTGTCGAACATTGCTTGCCCAAATATTGTCCAGCATATTAATTTTCCGGGCAAAAAATTCTCCATCGTCATCGTCAGGTATCCATCCGACTCAAGAATTTGTACCAAGAGCAATCTCGCTATACCCCCAATATCCACATATGTAATGGCGTTATTATACACGAGAAATATGTCCTAACAACAGCTGGTTGCTGTTTTTTGCCAATCATGGAGCTGAACTACAGGTATAACTATTGCGAATCTTGTGTAATGAAATAAAATTTGCTCACTCTAGGTAGTTGAAGGGCTTAGTGCTAAGAGTTTACATGTTTAAAGTTTATTTTTAGTTTCTTTAAACTTTTTTTGTTGACAAAAACATATTAAACATGTTAAAGACAGTGATTTTCTGCATGTAAAGCATAAAAGTAACAATAGCTCTAAGCCTTTCAGAAGCGTACAAGGTTGTGCAAATTAATTTCGTGTTAACATTTTTCCAGCAAATAAATTTTCTTCCTTCATTTCCTCATTTTGAAATTTCTGTAATTTGCTGGACAAAAAAACTGAAATTGAATGTTTCTTAATTAGTTTTCATTCACTGAATAATTGGATTTTTCTATGTTTTTTGTTCTTCTATGTACATTAAAATGTAGTCGATTGTTGTTACCAGGAGAGATAGTTGTGAATGCTGGGAATTTTAGTAGAAGCACACACGTTGGTGTTGAGAGGAATATCGTGTCTATCATTCCACATGGCAAGTACAACAGGCAAACATTTGAGAACGATATCGCGGTTTTAAAAGTAAGTTTTCACATTACTCTTCTGTCGCGATAACTATCCAATAGCACAACTGTGTGAAGTTTTTAATGGTTTCCGAGAATTTAATTGATATAACCACAAGCATTATCAGAATTTATGTCAACAGCGTTAACAATTACCAAATGAACCCTAAAATGTAAAAACAAAAATTCGATAATAACTCACAAAAATTTTCAAATTTCTATATAGTTGGATCGTGCTCTCCCTCTATCCCAGAACAACCACGAAGTACAATGGCTAGATATTCAAAACTCGTCTACATCCACCGAAAATTGTTTTTCAACACTTTTCAATTATCCAGAATCAGTAATCCCTACATAATCTGCTATTTTTCTCTATTAATGCCAAATTTACCATTTTTCCTCACATTTCTTTACAGGAAACGACGTTGAACCCTTATTCAAACGCCAAAAATACGTCAGTGTTGCAGCATTGGATCTGCGATTCAAGTATATCTGGCAATGATTCCATCAGAAAAGACGATTTGTGTCTAGAATATTCAATGAGTGTACTAGACTTTTGCAACGTGAGTGGAGGGAATATTTCGGGAATTTATGGTTCACTGTTGTAAAGATTTATTCTGGTTTTAAAATATTTTACATCAAATTGTTTGACATATTTGGTCAAACAGACAAACATTATCACAAACTATATAGTGCATTCCTTTCAGTGTTCAGTTAGTTTATTAAATTGATTTATTTGCTTTATTCCCGGATTTAATATTGAAGGCATCATCTCGCTTCTTAAGCTACTCTGGTGAACGAGGTACTGCTTATATTTGCAACTTTAAGCTGGTTGGGATTTTGGCTGAAATTAACAAACCAAAGAACGTTGAAAAATGCAGACAAACCAGGAAAACCACAGCTTTCTATGTGAACGTTCAGAACTATTTGGGATGGATATTGGAAGAAACTGGTGTTGATCGTTTGGGAATGAAAAACAAAACAGATAATGTCATGGTATCGAGTTGGAATGAGGGCACTGTGGCTCCACCAAAAAAGAATGGAAATAGTTTAATTAAGATAAGCGGGTTTTTGGTTGTTTTTGTCATTTTATTGGACTTGAATTTTTATTACGTGTTATTTTAATAAATTGCAATGTAATTATTATCTTAGATATCTTCAATGAATATATTACAAAGTCTTTCAAGCTAATTTTTTAATTGATAAAATATCGTCATGAATTCTAGGACATTTCTTATCATATTTTATGCTATTTAATATTTATTATTTTTGGTGTTTACTCCGGGACCCTGCTTAATTTTTCAAATTCAACTAGGATACATCGAAAGCATAACTTGCAAGCGCTCATCAATATTTAATCCCTACAAATGTTCTTTTCCATTTTCTTGCATTTCAAAAATGTTTTAAGAAATTTAGATCGCACATTCCATTTCAAATCGATTTACTAAAAAGTTTTAACGTTCATTGATTTTCATGATTAAAAATGAAAGAATTTTCTCTCTTTTTCATCTGGAAAAATATAAATACTATTTATTTGGCCAGCTATGAGATAAAATTGAAAAGTTCCCCCGGGAAACCAAAACATTCCGGTTAAAAATTCATTCTGAAGAAAACATTCCAAATATATTCTAACTTTCATTCTTTCTGCAGAAGGTTTTATGAAGAATGTTCATAGAAGTCTAATTGGTATGCTGAAAAACATTCTGATTTAAAGTCTTTTTGGGATGTTCCGTAGAAAACCAATAAGAACGATTTCTGGAATGTAAAATATGTAATATGTCGCAATAATCCATTTTTAGAGCTCAAATGAGATGTATAGGTGAAAAAACTTTTAAAAATAACTTTTCATCAGTTTTAATGCAAAAATTCTTGCAAATTTCATGAAAATGAGATTTAAATATTTTACTCGTGATATTCGCTAAATGCATTCTTCAAAGAATGTTCGAAGATTCTGTGAGATAGAAGTAATTAACATTCTACAGAGCATCATATAGTGGAATATAAAAATGATTGAAATTATTAATAGATTTTTGGCCTATTTTGTTGAAAATAAGTATCACGCTTACTATTTTTACCGTTTTTATCACTAAATACATAGCCTGTAGTAAAAATAAAGGAAGTTTATGAGATTCAGAAAGGAAAACTGAAAAAAACCTAACATATTGTGACATATCAAAAATTGATTCCAGTTAGTGTTCTATGAAGAATGAATTATTGGAATGTTTAGTAGACCAAAACAAACGCGGAGCAAAGCAGAGCTCTTCGTAAAATTAATTCTTTTTGCGTGATTTAATGGGCTTAAATTCAGAAATTGTTTCTTAAAACACCAGTAGTGACCTGTAAGAGTGAATGAAGTGTAGATCAAGCATTAAAAAGTGAGAAAAACTATGTAAATCCAAATTTTGAAGTTATTTTGAAAATATTCTGTTTGAGTTTCTAATCTTGTGCCAATCGACCAACAAACCAATCCAACCATACTACAAAACAATCAAACAAAATCTACTGGTGCTTGACCTGGTGCTTGACGTTATCTCAGCTGATTCTTTTGGTGGATACTAGAATTTTTAGGTGAGTATATAATTTGAGGTTATTTTTCGTATTTTAACTTAGTTTTAATCTTTCTAGGCATTTTGACGATTTCTTAATGTGTTGAGCTTCAGAGTACGCAGAGTGTTAGACTTTTCGGTGTAAAAAATTACTTCAAGTTCATTGGTAAATTTTTTTTTATATGTTGCATATTTTATTCTAACATTTTTTCTCATCACAGAAAATCCCCAAGAACGTGAAGTTTCAAGCATCAGCACCTTAATTTTAGTTTTCAACAACATTTCATCCTTTTTTGTCAGACTGTTTATATCATTATATAAAATTATAAGCAGAAATAAAACTTTTAAATTGAATATGAATTTTATTTTGCCACCATCAATCATTCCAGCAATCATTCGAACAGTATCCAAAAATAAATACTTGTTAGACTATTAAAAACATTCTAAATATGTTGCCCTTAATACCTATTTTATAGAATATAATTTAGAATGAATTTCAGTATGTCCACAGAATGTTTACAGAATGTAATTTTATTTTTGGCGGTATGTCTTGGAATAAAAAATACATTCTAATTAGACATTCTTTTTAGAATGTATTTTTGGGCACTTTGAATGCTCTAAGGAATGTTCAGAGAATCTTTACAGACGTTCTTTCAGCATGAAAACGTTCTGCTCGGAGATTCTGTGATCATTCTGCAGACATACCGGTTGGTTTCCCGGGTCCTATTACAAAATATATACCACATATCTCATGTTTCAAGGATTGTTTTTCAACTCCAAGTATTCAGAATTGTTAATCAATCTAAAATAAAAAGAGTTCAATGTGGAAATAAAAATTCATTGCATTTTCTTCGATAAATCTAAAAGCTCTCATAAATATAGGTCAATATTTTTATCGTGCTGTTGCTGTTGAACACTCAAATCCAGATTTCTCGAAGTAATTCCGAAAAATATCAGAAAAATATAAGAATCCCCAGTAAAATCCACAAAACTCCAATAAAATCGGTGTAATCAGAAAAACACTAAAAAACTAAAATCAAAGAATTTATGGGTATTTCGATGAGAAAATAAAATTCATCGTTAATGTTATGCCCAATAAAACACATGCAATGTTCCATTATGCCGAATATTACAAGCATATCTCAGCATATCTGACTGCTAAAGCTAGAACGCCACGGCGAAGGTTTGAGATGATGTTTTTATCTTCGACATATTATGTTCAGATGGGGGTTGTTCATGGAGGGATTTAATGGGACTATATTTAAAACTTAAATCTGAGTTTGGAAATCTGAGATAAGATTAAAATTTGATGATTTTGAGAGAACCAGTTGCAATTTTTTCTTAAAGCAAAGATAAATTAGCTCAGTTATTAAATTACCGCTATAAAAATCTCCCGCTCCTTCATATTTCGAAATGGTATTATTTATTAAATCTGAGTTTCAGGCTTGTTTTCCCGCGTCGTGCTAATTTTTCCATTAAAAACATGATTAATCTTTCTATGTTGTCGGTGTTTTTCTGTGTTTATGGTTCAGTAAGTTCCCTAATGGAACAACATCAAATCCCACTGCCTCCAGCAATAGCTTCTCACAAAGCTACGCAGAATAGAATAATAAATTGTCACAAATTAAAAATTTAAAAACGCTATTAGCCTGCGTATCTCTTTCCGGCAAAATTTGGGAAGAATGATTAATAAAATTGTTCACATAAGCGTACGTGCATCTTTCATAAATTTATTAATATTTTATGTAGAGTGTTCATCTGTTACCTTGGAAATGTGCTTAAAATGAAGAATATCAGTATCATACAGAAGTGTGTTCATCATATAAGCTGGAAATATTAACGGTGGATGGAAAAATCTCCATCTCGTGGAAATCTAAAGATAGTCAAAATATTTATGTAGAGTTTTTAGCCCAAAGTTATATAAATTTTTTTATTATTTCATAAATCCAATTTCTTAACTTGCTAGATGCCTTGGCGCCATCAAATAAGTGTAATGAGCGTAATTTATTCAAAATTTAAATTAAAATGTCCAACGCGAAATGTCTTCCGCTTAGTTCTCTCAATGAAAATGTCTGAATGTTTCCAGTTTGCTGGCCAAAAATTATTTAGACCATAAATTTACCATAATTTTAAACCATTTTTATAATTTTTTTTGTGGTTAGCGGTTTTACGAGATGCTAGTGAGAATGCTAGAAAATGTTGTAAAATATCGCTAAATATTAATTTTTGAGAATGCTTGAAAAATTCGCCACTTGGTGGTTATAATTAAATTTATTGTGCAATATTTTAAATTTTAAATAGAACCTTATGTTAAAAACAAGTTTTGCTTTTTTATATTAAATTTTAAACACACTTTGCTTAATTTAAAGTTATACGCGAGCTTTTATTCAGCAACTGTTTCAACAAGCAATGCCATAATAAATTTTCAATGAATGGCAACACCATTCAACCAAACAAAATTACTCTTTACAGCTTAACATCCTGGAAATGTCACGAGAAAAATATGAAAAATGTGAACTCTTATAAAATTATGATGTGGAAAGTTGGAACATTTAATTAAATTCAATTTATAATGAAAAACTAGGAAAAACTGAAGAAAAACAGCAAAACATGTTATAAACTAGCTGTGGAGCATATGTTTGTGTTGCTCTGATGACTGTAATGTTTACACAGCGGTTTTGTTAATGAAAAGATATGGCCATGATAATGACAATATTTTCTCAAAACTTTTTCCTAATTTATTTTTTTGCTGTCATTTCTTTTTTCTCTTATTCTACTGCTTTATGTATTTTCATGGATCAAACAGCATGTTATGTTTTACTAACGTGTAAAAAAGAGCAGCAAAAATTGGTGGAGAAACATCAAAAAACATAATTAAAGATTGCTCACATGATATAAATATAAAAACTAGCTAAACAATCGATTTTCCGGAACGGCTTGTGGATGGCGAAACTTCCGGAAGAAATATAAAATATTATTTATTTTGATTGCTTTTCCACGTATTTCTTCAGATTGGTTGAAACATGGTTGAAATGCTATGAAATTCTTGTCGAAACTTACAGAAAATACTTCACCGTTTAAAAAATAAGTTCAATATCTATTTTCCCTTCATTTTGGACCATGAAATTAACCAAAATTTGATTTAATTTTCAAAATTTATCAAATATTTGGGAGAAGAAAAACAGTTATTAAAAATTCCACTTCTATAACTTTTTATTTCAAAAAAGACATTTCACAGCTACATCGCTATTGTTTCCCTTTTAAGAGTGCCTTCAATACTTGGTATTGTTAGAAAATACTTAAAGTTGGTATAAACTTTCCCTGTTACGTCCACAAACAAGCAACATGAATTATTGTGGAGAAAGAAGTTCAATAATAGCAGAAATGCTTAAATGATTTATTAATTTCCCTAATGAAGGTTTGCTCAAGTTCAGAGCTAATAAATTTGGCTGTTGGAAATAACCTTAGCTCAGTTTTGTATGCACAAATCGTTTCCAATTAATTTTTGGGCTAGGGATTTGGGGTGATTGCTCAATATATTCTTGTGATTGGGAATTTGTGAGAAGTTTTTTGGTTTAGTAGAAAGTATTGAAAATTTTTGAAAACCATTTTCTTTGCTATCATACAAAAAAGCCCCAACCCTACCAAAAAATCATCTTCCAGCCAATTCTACCATGTTCCAAAGCCAAAACTGAAACTATAAATTCAATATAAAAAAGTTCCATAATCCATATTAATGTATTCTGAAAGCTAAAGCCGGACCATCATACCCGCAAACTTTTCTGATTGATTTGCGAATAATTCAAACAAAATTCAAACATTTCACAATAACTCTGGATAACTTGATTTATCTCTTAATCTGCTCCATCAATTTGCATCACTTTAGTCCCAACTCGCATGAATAACACTTTTTTCGGTAACATCAGGTGACTCCATCAGCGCCGGGTTCATTTGTTTTATGGGCCAGAATGTGCTTGATGTGTTGTTTTGCTGCCAACAAAACGCAAACAATGACATCAATTTTGATTTGGAGAGGACGGTTACATCATATTTTGTGCAAAAACTGGGCAAAAAGCTGAAAAAAAGTGGATACACTGAAATCTGCCAAAATAAATGAATTATGATATCCAGAGTTGACAGAATACATTTTTGCACCGATTTATCTGTTCACACTAGGTCTCCTGGATACAAAAATGATTTTTAGAGCTTTCACTCATATTTAATGTATTTTGTGTCTTTTTTTATTGATTTGAAATTTTTTTTATAATTCATCATCTAGCAGACCTAAATCCAATTTAACAAATATTAAATTGTGATTGTGCGCAAAAAAACTGGGCAATTAAAATTTTGTGAATAATTTACAATTTCACTCGATTACCCACTACCCAGCCAAACTAGTTGAAAAAGTCATTCAATTCGGATGATTTGGATTTTGCTAGGCGAACAAACAGATTGAAAATAATAAATGGGCTTTATGGCCATAAATAAGCAAAGCACGTTCTCGTGATTCACAATATAAATTAGATTTGAACTTAAAACAAAGGCGAGAAAATTAATTATTCAACAATTGCCGGGTTTTGGGTGCGAAGTCTGGGGAGATGGTGTGAATCAGGGCTGAGTGGAATTTATGTCTTCAGAATTTTTGAATTGAAAATTATCTTATTAGATTTATATTCTATCAATTTTTAGTTTAATATTTAAATCAACACAATTCAAGCACAACCCTCATTTCAAAAACAAAAAGTAAAAGACGTATAATTTGACTAGGAAGCTTCATCTGTTTCACTTTATTTCCATATTTATTGTTCCAAGAAGGAAGATGCCATACAAACTATCTACAAATAATTCTTTAATGATTTAAATGTTTCAAAAATAATTCAAAAGTAATTTATGGTGTTTATTGTGTAAGCTTTGTTAAGTATTTTCAATGTTTAGGGTATATTCAAGTATTCAAGTATACTTTACATCCTGTCGTTCCACTTGAACGATAAAATTTTGTACAAATGAAATAATTGTAGTCATTATTCATATATCAACTCCTGAGCAGACTATCTATAGCCTATCTGGGTGTAGCACAATTTAAAAATAAGCAGTTGAAAAGAAAGCAAATTTAGCTCTATAGAATTTAGTTAATTTAGAAATAAATTGCAGCATTATTTGTTAGTTGGTTGGAGCAGTAGTGTTTTCAAAGATACGACTTCTTCTGGGCTTAGGAAGAGGATTAATTTCGCTGCTTTTTCTATCATTTGGCGCGCACTTTTCAAAAATCACTGTATTATTCATATCATCACACCTTTGCACAACATCAGGTATGTTATCGTAAAAAGAATTCCTTCTAGCTTCATGAATGTTTGGAGTCTTACCAAAAATCAGATCAAAATCCTTGCTGGTAGTTTGATAGTCCTCCATTTCTGATAAAAGTTCTCTAATCTTTCTTTCACTTTCTGTTAAATCTTTTTTATTTTCTTGGATCAAAACGGGATCAGAATTTATGGGACCATCAAGATAATTGTACTTTAGGTACGACTTTCTTTCCATTTGAGGTGTGGGTGGATGATTCATTTTCAACAAACTTTGGCTTTTATTAATTGATTCAATGATCTCTTTAACAGATCTACGTCGTTCAACAGCTTTTGGAGTGTCAGGAATTTCTTCAAACTCTTCATTTTTGATTCTCAGTTCAACAGATTCCTCAGGAATTTGTGTTGTTGGGTGATCCACTTTTTTAAAACCTTGAAATTCCAGAGTAGACTCAACTTCGGTTTTTGGTATTGAAGAAGTTCTTTCTCGGATCTTTGGCTTTGGTGACTCCTGACGATGCCTGATTGAGGAAATTTCTGTAATTTTTTCCTTTTCTTGAGGCTTTTCTGGGATTTTTGGTTTCTCCTGAATTTCATTTGTTTTCACAATTTCAACAGCTACTTGAGGTTGCACAATTTTTTCAATGGATTTTTCATGATGATTTCCATTAGAATATTTTGTATCTGATACTTGAGGGACTACTTGAATTGAAGATATTTTTGTCATTTCTTGAACTTTTACCTCGAGGTTGTTGTTTTCAACAAGATCTCTTTCTGGGCTATGATGAACCTCAACATTACCTTGGATTGTAATGCATTTATTAGGTTGATTATATTCTTCATGTGATTTAATTTCTTGCGAAACTACAATTGTTTCATTAATAATTTTTTTCTTTTCAGGGAACTTCCTTATTTCATTACCAAGTTCCTGCTCATCTATCCTCAAAACATGGAACTTTTCACGTACAACTTGTGGTATAAAGTCGGGAGTGGGTTCTCTAGAAAGTGATTTTTCTCTAGACACTGGTACAGGTGATTTCTCTACAACATCAACTATTTTAATTTTTTTATTCAGAACTTCCACTTGATTGGATTCATTAGAACCATTTCTACCATCGACAATTAAAACAACATCTTCCTTCTTTGATTTGGGTTCCTCTACAATTTTAAGCTCTATATTCCCCAAGTCTTCATGGGTATGGACAAAAGTCTCTATTTCAGCTGTCAACCGGCTGAAATCCTCGCCCCCGTTCTGAGTCAAATTAGCGCCAACTTCACCGCCGTTTTCCGACGTTGTAGATATTTTAGGAACCTGCAAGACATAATAAATCAATCAGTTGAATAATGTGAAGGTGTAACTTCTTATCACTGATTTTCAATTAAAACTTCTGAGAATTTCAATCTTGAGTACTAGGACTTTCAGTTAAACATATATATTCAGAGCGTCGCGTTTGTTTGTTCTTCTTATCGTCTTTCGATATTTATTTTAAGTTAACTTTAATTGGGTTTTTCTTGGTGGTAATAGGTCAGGGTTTCGGTATTGGACAGATGGGAGGAATTGATTTTGAGGCAATATAAATGACTAATGATGATGCTTGCGAAAATAATAAACAAAAAGTTGATTGATGGTTTCAATTAGTTTGATCATTTATAATTATTTTCTATTGATTAATGTAAAATTTTCTTTATCAGTAAAATAACAGAAAAAAAAGTCGTACCTTTTTTTTGTATTAAGATAGTGAAAAATAAATTTAGAAAACTTGTGTAATGAAAATATTTAACATAAATTATAAATCCTAATATTTCTGAGAGAACATAATACTTCCATAATTAGAAATAAAACCTTCCTAAAACCCAGACCCAGCTTACGAAAAAACTCGTGGATATACGAAAAATACCAGTGAACTTCACGATAAGATAAGAGTTGAATTAAATGATAAGACCGTAAAAGTCTGTGCTTTATATTGTTTGTTTGTGGCAAATATAAATTGCAGTAAATTACTTGCTGAATCCTCCAGGCGGACTTTCATCCTGAGTTAGCATTAAATTCATTGAAAAATACATTAATAAAGATTTGCTACCTTTTTCAATTTCTAGCAAAGATTGTTACTTACGTTTGAAGGTGGTGGAGGTGCCCTTCTCTTTTTCTTGTGATGCTTCACGCCAGACTGCGTCATGTAACTAGCAATCGTCATTGTGTCGGCGTCTTCTCTATCATCCTCATCAAATGGATTTGAGCTAACAATGCTTGTTTGAGATGACCTGTAGACAATTGAGATAATCAGATAATCTTTCAATCAGTGCAATTTATTTTATTATTTGATTATAAAATGTATTTACCCTGGGGTCATTCCTCGATTGATTAAGTATCTACTTTTTGGCGTTGGTGTTACTGATCCCGAATAAACGTATCGATTCTCGTTTTGTGGTGCCACTTGATGATAAGAGCTGTTTTGAATTGTTGAACGATAGCGATTGTTTCTGAAGAAGCCTAAGTCGCCTTCCTATAATTGAAGCTAATAAATTTACAATTGAGAGTGACTTTGAATAAACTAACCTTATTCTGATGATTATTTCCATTCATATCTTGCATTGAACTTCTATACGGGACATTTCTTTGGAAATTACTATTCAATCCAACCGTTGTCGTGTGTCTAAAGTGTGGATCATACGTATTATATTTACTCTCATCCTCTGATGTATCCACGTGCTTCCTAATCATTGGCGGACTCTCAGAAGTTTTATTAATTCCCAACGCTGATGATCGCTTCCGCATTCGAAACGACTTGAGTGGCCTGAAATAATTTACAAACAAAATAAATGAAAATTAATTTTATTGCATCTTTTGCATCAATTAGTAAATTAACTAGTGAACAAGCACATCAGTTGACTTTTGGCTTTTCAAGTTTTCAATTTTTTATTAGTCATCTGACAGTTTTATTTTGACTCTTTACGATTTTGCTTTTGGTCTTTTACAGTTTTTTTTTATAGTTTTGCATTCTCTTCGAACATGCTTCAAAATCCTTTCAGTATAGTGATGCATGTACATTTGTCACAATTATTCACATTTATTATGTGTCGCTTGCTTCGTGCTCATACTCGCTCTGCTCATGTTTATGATTTGATTTAGTTTTATTGCTTTCAAAGATTTATAGAGATCTGTACTTTTTCTATTATTGAGAGGAAACATATTTGAAGTGTTAATAATGTCATAAAAGGGTTGGGGCATTGTTTAGTTGCACTTTATTTTAATATTTTGAGTAATACATTACTACATAAATGTCATACAATTATAAAGAAATACATTTTTTACAATATTCATGTAAATAAATGGAAATTAAGATTCATTAATCATCATTTTGGTCAAATAGATGACAAATCAATCGATAATATTTGGTCTGAATTTCAGAAAAACGTGATGTAACCGCTAAATGTAAAGCCTCAAACAAAAATATTGATAGCCATAAATCGTCGTGAATTATTAATCTTAACTTCCAGTGCAATAAAATGCTCATTCAACACGTCGTTCAGCTACTTTTGCTACATCCATAAAGATAAGCTTATAAATAGAATAATGGAAATTATAGAAATAACAGCAAAACCATTCTACCAGAAAGTGACACACATATTTTCAATTACTATTAACTACACAGCACAAATTGCAAATTCAAATTGACAATGTGCCTCAGCAAAGTCTCAACATTAAATAACATTCAATTCCCATGCTTTATTTCAAACAAACTCAGCACAACTCAATGTTTGTTGTTCCGATAAATTTCATTTAAACAGACATGTTGATTTGGCAGACAATTTTAGTCAGTTTTTTGCAGTTTCTATAGTTTTTGTAGTTTTCAGATGAGGAATAAAACAACTCTCAAATGTGATTCAAGCTGAATTATTAATTATCGAGAAAAAGTATTTAGTCAATTGGCGGAATATTCAGAAAATTTCACTCAAATACTGAGCAAACAAACAAACATGCAATAGTAAAATTAAAGCAAACATTTTGCATTGAAGCAGTTTTATTGCAAATTTTATGCTTTGATGTCCCTGAATGTGCGTTCGATATCAATATGATTTTCCTTGGAAAAAAGTGAGAACCTTATTCTGCTTTATTTTGATAATAATAAAAATTCATTTCGAGTATGTATATTGCGAAAATTAAAATTAAATTTTCAAACAAATTTCAGCTTGCATGCATTTTATTTGAGTTTGTTTGAGCAAGTTCGAATCTATTTGGAAATAAAAAATTTCTCCATTCAGTTTCGATTAAATTCTATTAAATTTTCAGTGGAAATTCGAGTGGGTATCGGTTTATGGTGAGCATGAAATATTTATTGGTTTTTCCGGGAAAACTGTGCCATGCAGTCTTTCATTATTGATTATTGGAATTTCATGAGGTTTTTAATCAAATTTGAAGATAAAATGCCTAATATCTATTTAAGACACCGTTTCAAAAATAAATTCATTATGCCCAAATTGTCAAATGAATTTTTCAAAAGTCCACTTGCATTAGTATTGTTGATACCGTACGTTGTTTACAGCGTATAACAAACATCTTTACAAGTTTTTTAATTATCAAAATTAATCAATCAATGAGACTAAATTTCTCAACCGGCACTTGGCAATAGCCATAATGCTTACAGAAAATCAAAAATTGATAAAATTTGGCTTGCGTAATCAATGGTAATTAATTGCAATGCTTATGATATGTGCGATAAATCATTAGGCTCATTAGACTCATTAGACTTGAAGAATCTAAAACTATCAATTAATTAATTTCTCAATTGTTTTAAGTGTATATTGTTAGTGTATTGAAAGCAATTTCAATATATCTCTAAATTATCCCACTTCATATTTTTCCAATAAATTTTCTAAAATGTTTTGCATTGATTATCTCATTCAACAGAACTTTAAGTTTCAAACCTCCAGTGCTTCTATAATTTCACATTTTATGAGCTGGCTAAAATTACTTAACTGACATAATAATCGTGCTTAAAGACTGAATAAATGCTCCACTCGTGGTTTG
Organism: Parochlus steinenii; assembly: GCA_038502155.1. NCBI lineage: Eukaryota > Metazoa > Arthropoda > Insecta > Diptera > Chironomidae > Parochlus > Parochlus steinenii. The sequence goes on along the minus strand of JAXCIN010000048.1, from coordinate 1,729,217 downwards.
GCTCTGACTCGCATTGTGAGTGAAGGCTCAAGTGGGCGCAATTTAATTTCTTTTTGTTTGTTATTTTGTTTATCGTTAAATTTTGTCGAATGTTTCTCCAAAATTATCTAGTGTTTTTCGAAGTTTTTCTGAGTCTTGTGATTTTTTTGGTCTTTTTTGTAAATATGGATTTTTTGAACTTTTTCAAAAGACCGAGACTGGGTTTATAAAACTTTGTAGATTGTTTTTTATGTAGAATTATGGAGTATTATGGTGTATTATAGAGTCTTCATGTGAGTTCACTTTTGAAGTTTGTATAATAATATTTTAGTTGAGTTAGTTTTCATGTGTTTTGGATATTACTTTTTGAATATTTCTGGTTAAAAATTTTATGAACATGTTCTTAGACTATAAAGGAAGTGAAAATTTAGTGAAATACTTTTGATGCATGCAATTTACTATGCAATTTTTTAATGTGGTTGTTTGCTAAATAAAATACATTCTATCATGTAAAATCTTTGTCAATAGTTCGTATAACAGGCAAGTATTTACATATTTTGATATAAATATGCTATATAAGTTGTTTTAATTAATTTTAATAAAATATAGAGAATGTAAAAGACAAGTCAAATAGAAACTTCTGAGAAGAATCTAACGACTCATGGAAATCCGTCAACCCATAAACATTATTCTCTTCCAGAAAGCAAAACTCACAAAATCTCATAATATAGAAAACTGTTGTTTTTGCTGTCAAGTCTCCAAGCAAGCACATGAGTTGTTATCTTAATCTCTAGATTTATTTTCGAATGTAATTCACGATTACAAAAATACAAATAAAAATGTAGAAAATTGTAGAGAAAAGTATAAAATAAAGCTTAAGAGCGTTGCTGTCGTTATGGTTGGTCGTGATTAGATTTTTCTATCGCCAGCTTAATTTGGGCGGCTCTTGGGACAGTTTCTACATCAAATGTGATTACTGTTATATGTATTATATTTAGAATAGAATGTTAGGAAAATACTTGAATATATGGAATATTTGAGAGACTAAGTACAACAACATCTGGCCACTCCAATTAACTTCAACAGCTCCAATGGTTGACTCAATTGTTTCATGTTCGCTTCTTTTGGGACTTCATATAGGTGGTTTGTCATACAAGACTATATACAAGTGGTAGATATTGTGGTTTGTGAGTTTCCGGCTAGCATAATATTGTCTGCATGAGTTTGCAGTTCGCCTGGACATGTTGTGTAGTGGTTTTGATATTTTATGGTCAGGTTTTTGAAGCATAGTAAATTTTGTTGATTGATTTTAAAAAAAATTTAAAATAATGTCTGGCACTCCACTCCATCACATCTCTACATGCAATTTTGGTGAACTCTGTGACAAATTTTTAGTGTATTCTATTGTTTTCATTATTTGCGAGATGGCATTGCATTAATAAATTATTTGCGTTAGCTTTTGTTCCTCGACAATTCAAATTTCAAGTTTCAAGAGAGAGATTTTTTATTGTCTCAAATTGTCTTCTTCAGTTCTTTGTTGGCCTTTTAAATTCATTTGTTGTACGCCTTTGAAAAAATATTTAGAGTTGGATTTAAGTAGAACAAACAAATTTGCGAGATAATTTAAGATTTGTGGAAATGTGAGGAATGTGAATGTGTCGCAGGGTGATTTATTTACATTTATTTCGACGTGCTGGAAGATGTCTTTGTTCAGTTCAGTAGATAATTAGATTTTTGGTGAAATAGATTAGGTGAATTTGTGAATTTATTTGTACATTTAATTAAAATGTAATCCTAAAGAATTTATAGAAGTCTTTAATGAAAACAAAAAATTAAAACGACATTTTCAGATCAATCAAAGTATTTTTTGAAATTTCTCAGAAATCACTAAATGTTTTTGTTTTATTATTTACAAGCTAATTGAATTTGAATTTGGTCGATTTAAATCTTGAGCACAATTTTCAAAGTTATTTAAGGAAAAAAATTTCAAATCTTTAGTCCCGCCAAAAAAACTATTAAATTTTTATAACCAGATCAAAGCTAAACATTCAAAGAGTTCAAATAAAATTGTAGAAACGTTTTTAAAGGAATGATAAACCTAAAAAAATATACTCACAAAAAATCCTTGATTCCGCTCAAACTGAAGGAACTCCTTCTAGTCAAATTATTTGTGCCAATCTTCCAAAATCTCAGCCTTTTATGATTTTCGTCTTTATAAAATGGGTTGAGATGCTCAGGATAGTTGTAGATAGAGCCGCCACGGCTCCCAAACTCATTATAATCCGCCATTTTTCGTGATATCAGTTTGTAGTGTTGTAATCAACAAAATTAACAAATTTAAAAAAAAATCACTTTTACAAGTAGCTCGTTCTTAAATCATTTGTAGCACTTTTAGCGAGTTAAAGTAACAATAACAAACATCCAATTCTCTGCAAAAAAAAAATAAAAATAGTTTTACACAGGTTGTTGGAAGATTGCATAACTATTACAATACAAAACTAAAAGTGATTGTTTCAAATATTTAGAAACAATTAGTGTGAATTCTCTTCTCCATGTTAATTGGACTCATACAGACACAATACAAAGACTCACAGTCAACAATTAAGTCAAAGGCAGATAGTCCCGATATTAATTAACGTGTTCTCTTAATATTTCCATATTCTTTAATTAGCACATAAATCCATTATACCTCGCAAAACAATGCTATAATTTATTTAGCAAAATATTAAATTTGCACAAATTTCAAATTTCTACTAATTTTATAGTTCTATTAGTTTTTTAGGTGAGTTGGAAAATTTATTCACATTTTATTGAATACATTGTATATCTAATATCTATTCTGTCTATACTTGTACTGCGGCTTTGGGCACTTTGTTGTGGCTTTGGTGCTTTAATTTAGTTTGATTATGAATAAAATTGAAACTCGATTCTGATAACACACAAACCTGGATAAATATAATTATTTTTCGGAAAATTTGCTGCTGGTTTTAATGTGATTATTTTAGTGCACAGAAAAACATTTTTGTCGCACAGAGGTGCATGAAAAGTTTTGAGTTGATTTTGAAACTTTTAGCAGCAATTTTCACAAGTACCTATGAGCTGAGATAATACATTTCACACCTGTACACAAGAGTTTTTATAATTTTCAAAATATTAAATTTGTAGAATGTATCTTAAATTCCCTTAAAAAAGCTCTCTAGTCCTCCCCTGACCTAGCTACATTAGTCCCCAAAAACTTTTTAACACCTTGCAGGTTTAATTTCAATTTTAATTTGCGTTTAACAAAATACAATATTGCAATGAAATTGTTTAAAAGTTGTGCTTCCCTTCAAAATTTCTATAAAAAACAGTAGAAATTGCAAAACTACAAAAAAAGCTACAAAAACTCTATAAAATGCATGCAGAAACACAAACATGAGCCAGCAATCTGTGCTCTAGAAAACAATTTATTTAAATTTGAAAATTCGGGAAATTTGGAATATTCCAACATTTAGGCTGCATGTTGGTTGTGGAATTGTGTGGAATTGTGTTTGCATAATAAAGTTGCTAAAACTAATGAATTAATTTAGATTATGTTTATGTACGAAAAGTTTCATACGTTAGTTTTTTTGGTTGTGTTGTATGTAAATATGCTGCATGGCTAAAAATAAATACATATTGGAAAGTTTATTATCAGCCCTTTTACTTTTTATTTTGCTGAATTGCGCTAGCTTTGGTGTAGAATCAGCAAAATATGTTCAAAACTCCTCAACGAGGAGGAAAAAATTGTTCTAAAAAAACATTTTAAATTAATAAATTTTACCCCATAGAGACACCTCGGATCAAAATATAGAAAGAATTTGCTGACGTCATAAATAAGTTTCACGGAAATCAACAAAAAAAGCTTGCAGAATTCATTTAAATTGGATTAAGTGGTTTTTTGTGATGAATTTTTCAAATCTGTTAATGGACGGACATTGAACACAAATGATGCATTTAAATTTAAGCTTTTAATTGATTTAAAATATTGCTGGTTGAGATTGTCAGTACTCGTGAATAACGGAATGAAATGTTGAAAATTGAAAATTGAATGTGAAACTTTTCGGAGATTTGAAACTGAATGAGTTTTTGATTTTATGAAAGAAATTTGTGGTTTCTTGTGGCTTTTGTGGTTTTTTGTATCATATTTTTTTGTAGTTATGTGGTTTCTTTAAATGAACTGCTCTGATTTTGTTTCAAATTGTCTGCACATTTTACTTTTTATTATGTTTCAAATTTGTTTTGTAAATCCAGTGATTCAAAATGCGGATGTTATTTTAATTAAATTTGAGTTTGTAAAAATCCTCTAGTCGTTAGCGTAGTTTTTACTCAAATAGTAATCTCATAGAGTAATCTGTTGAAGATCTGTTTAAGATCTTTAATAAATAAACAAGATTATTTATACGCAGGTGTAACAAAATATTTATTTTCAAGAGATCTGCAAGAAACTTGTTAGTTGGAAGGATGTACATCAGAATGTTTATGATAAAATTTTTTTTAACTTGAATGTAAATGAAGCAAATACATTTGTAAACATTCGTTGTAAATTATTTATAAACAATGAAGCTTTTAAAATATTTTTATACTTTTGAATTAGTTTGATCTTAAAAAGGTGCTAAGAGCAAATAGTAAATAGTAAATGAATCTTCAGTACAAAGTCTGTTTTATTACTGTAAACAATAACAGTTTGGATCTGGTATAAAGTTCTATTTTAATTGAGCAAGTAAAAATGAATTATTCCTTTAATCATGATAAAGTGATATTTTTAACTGACAAGAACACAACATCATAATGGATGTAGAATTGTTGAGGTTCAAGGCCGTAACTGATCATCAAATTGCAACTTTGTATAAAGTCTTTGAGTAATTCAAGCAAAATGACATAATTTTGTAAGAATTTGACTACAAACTGCCTCTTTAAAAGATTATTTTTAAAATTATATTAAGCATCCAAAAATTTGTCCAAAAGTTAACATTCGGCACGATCAGCTGGCGTCATTTTTAAGTTGACCATAAACTTCTTAATTAATCATAAACTTGTGAAATAACAAACCGCCAACACGAGAGGAAGTTCCCAAACCGGCTTTAGAATGTTCAACAGCACATTATCAAAATTTTATAAATTATTTAATAAAGCGCTTAATGGCCCACGTTTTTACACAAATACAGCAAAAATACACCAGAAAAACATAAATTTATACAAAAGCACACATTGTTTGTGTCACTTTGTGGTGTTTAAATTTTAAAAAAATGTTTTACTGCCTTAAATGTTTAATGACATGCATATTTGCACTTGAACAATAAATGGCTTGAAATTATTGAAATATTGTTCAATGAAAACATAAAAGTTCATATAAATCAGCAGACAGGTACTTGTGGAAAATGTATGCACTCGCAGCATTTTGAATTTAGGGTTGTATGAGAATGACACTTTTAGTTCTTTTAACAGAGACAAAATCAGACTTTTGGCCAATTTATTAGGTAGTTTTAAAGAATGTTCAGAATATTTATCCCTTTAAGAACGTTAGGAAATCCTTCAAGTCGACAAGACTCTCACATTATGCTGAAAAAGATCCTCAAAAAATTCATCACTAAGCACTGACATCATCCAACAAAATCCCCAAAACAGAAGCTCATCACCGTATGATTATTATGTAAACAATACTGCACAGTGCCAACAAAGTGATTTCACTGATTTGTTCAACAACCAGTCGATATTTCATAACATTTCACAAGCCATCGATCATTCAGACGTTTTTCCAACAATTTTTTTTGTGTGTTTGTTGAATTTCCATATTTATTTTTAATTAACTTTTATTCGCATCACACCATTATTTCATTCATTTCACGCGAATTGTTAATTCATTAACATTTGTGGATCATTAGCACTTGGGCATTAATTGCTGTTTGTATAAACTATATATTCACTTTGTTCAGTTTTGTAGCAGTTTGTGAAAAATAAGATAATACGTCCAACAATACGTAGTCGCTTCAATAAAAACCATCAACTATTTGAACAAGTCGGTGCTTAATATAATTTAATTAAGTTTTAATGAGAAACCAAAAATAAAGCTTCTCTTTCTATAATTTCTTCAAAATGTCTTAGATAACTTTCTTGTATTTGCACAGCTCATCTTATAATTTTTGCTCATTTCACAAATTCAACAAATTTAACCAATTTCACTATTTCACAGTGTTTAATTGCAAATTAAGAAGAAGAGAAATTTCTCTTGATTTTGATTATTTTTTTACGGCATTTTATGTTTAATTTTGTGTGTTTTTATATCAAATTTGTATACTGTTTATAAAGGTCTCCTGGAAGTAACGTATCACTTTCTTCGGGCTTTTATTTTTATTTTTCAGATTAATATTATAGAGACTTAGTCGAAGTCAGCAGCTTCTAGATCTATTGTTTTGGTATTTATGTAGAAATATTGCGCTTCAAGTTAATAATTCATTTACGTTAAAGATATTTTACAAATTTTTCAAGACGGTTTTTCGCCATAATAGAACTAATTAGCGTGTATTTCAAACTTCTAGAAGACCTTATAGTTTTTTTCATTTTCTATATAAATTTCTTTATTTTTGTATAGGCAACTAAATTTCTCTACTATATTTTGCGCAATTTTCTTAGTATTTCGCTGTTTTGCTGTATTGCAACTTTTTCTTATTTTGTATTTTTAGACAAGATTCTTTCTTATTTCTTTTTATTTTTGGTACACTCGTTGCAAGTCTCGCAATCGATTTTATTTTGAATTTCGAAAGAATTGTTTTTCCAAAAAACCACAGCGCAAATTTTGTAAAGTTAGTTGCAAGGGTTTTGGAGATCAAAGAATGAACAGAGTTAATTCTAAACATAAAAATTTAAAAATTGGTGAATTTGAAGAAAGTTAACTCGAGAGTTAACTATAAATTTCTTAACATGTCAATCATTTAAATCTAACTGCTCTAATACATAGCTAACAAGTAACTTTCAAAACGAATTTTTATTTTATTTAACTGTTATTTGTATAAACTGTAGGTGTTTTGCCACACATGACAACATTGTGCCAAAATAAATAAATGACGTCATAATATATTTTCAGTATATTTTCATGAAAAATGCACTGAGCCACTTCAAAAAAAAAACTGCCGGTATTCACTTGAAAATTTATATTATTATGAAAAGTCCTTGAAAAATTGTATTTTATCGCATATCCTGCAATAACTTTAACGGCCTTGCAAGGAATATCGTTTTTTCTTCCACTAAATAAAAAATTATTCTTACATTTTGCCCGTTTTCCTTGCAATAGAATAGATATTTGATTTTTTTATTCAATCTTTTTTTATGTTCCAATAGAAAATTCAAAAACACATTTTCAAAATACGGTAAACTTAACAATAACACGACTTAAGACTGACTACTGACTGGATTGTTTTTCTTGAAAATACTTGAATATTTTTTTCAAACATTAACACACAAAAACACAAATAACAGCGACTATGAATGAATAAATGAGAATACGTATACTTACAGTCAAGCTTATACAGTGAATATACTCGGATATACTGTATTTTTGAAGAGGGTTAGACATGTTTGGTTTGAAATTGATAATTCAATAAATATTTGAAAAATTATATCAGAGAATAAAATTAAAAAAAATCATGTACACCTTACTTAAAAAATTCAATTGTCTATGCCCTATCTTTAACTCCATCGATGTGAGCGTTTTTTTTGAAGACATATAAGTTACTAATAAAAATTTCATACAAATATTGAAAAGTGGAAACGACTATAAATAGCCCGGAATTCAAGTGTATTTTCTGTGTGGCATTTTCTTTCTTTCTCTCAGCTGAGCTGCAAATGTCTGTTTGGTAATGTATAGTATAAAGTAGCATGTGGAGTGTGATGCATGACGAGCAATCAGCGAAGACATTATAACGTCTTTAAAACCATCAATACTGCGTATCGAGGTAGCGTGATGATGATTAATGGGCATGTACACAAAAGCTCTGTTGATGGTGTTTGAATAGATAACGATTTTTTTTACACTGCTGTTGAATGTTGATAGCACAAGGTATTTTAATGAAAAAAATCATTAATGATTCAGAGTGATAGCCTGCAATACAACCACAAATTGCAAACCTGTTATCACTTGTACAAAATGAATTCACTTACAAAAATACTTCCACCGGAAAACTATTTGGTGTTTTACCGTATTTTATTGGTATTTTTCCTTATGTAGCTAATAGTCTGGATATTTAGATCGTCAATTTACATTTTAAAATTTTTTCAGGCTGAATGTATTGCAACGGTTGTGGGTTAATATCATAGAGTTAATATAGGCAAAATGTTTCCTCATTGATTTTTAGCTCTTGGCTAGTTTTTTGAGTTTAAAGTACAAGTTAAAATATTATTTATTCAATTAATAAAATATTAACATAACTTTAACGTCTATGCAAAAGTTATTTAAATTCTTTTATTATAATTCCCAAACATAGTGCATCTAAATGATTTTTACGGATCATTTATCAACTTCTCAAATGATTAAAAATTTCTTTTAAACAGAATATTCTAGTCGCTTCATCTTCTTGCAGATTTGGCCTAAAACAAGGCGTTTTTTAATGTTAATAGCAATAATAACGTCGCTGTCTAAATGTTTTGTATAAATTTTGCATACAGATTATGGGCATATCTCACCTTGGTACTTGAGCAGTAGAAATCTGCTCGGCCATTGTACTATGTGTTCATGAAGTCTTTTAACGAACATCAACTAACCTGGAAGAAGATTTAAATGCATAATAAATAAGCATAGTGAATAGTCGGCTGTAAAAAGTAAATAAACAGAAAAAATGTTCATCGGGAATCATCCGATTAATCATTTAGATAGTATCTGATTTTAATTCATGTAATCAGCATTTCTTGTTAATTTTTTTGATCCTCGCAGCTACTGCCTACATGGCTCAGTCATGGTATTTTTTCAATGGTCAATCAAAATCTTCCATTTAAGAATGATTAACACGAAAGTTTTTCTAACCTTTTTTAATTCCTACTCAGAAAATATAACATATATTACAGCAACTTTAAATCTTTAACAACATCATCAATTTTGTTATGAGTATCTGGTCCTAATCCCAAAGCAGTGACTGTTCCACAAGCTATTTGAGTTCTTCCAGCATCATGAACTAAAGTCGAGATGATTCCATGGCTTTTGGCTTTTAAATGTAATTCTTCAAGAGCTTCTAACGAATCTACTTTCAAAATTATTTTTGCTTGACCAGTTAACGTCCACAATTTAGCAAGTTTTGGTTGGTTATCCAGACTCTTTTGGTAACACAGGCAAGCAGCATGACAGCATTGTGAAGCTGTTTTGCCTTTGGTTAGTTTTAAATCAGTTCTTACAATAATTGCCATTTTTGTTACATGATTGGTGAGGCAAGATTTTATCAGTTTCAAAGACATCGTCTATTTATTATATTTAGCTCGTTGCTGATTGGTGTAATGTTGCATACAATCTTTGAATTCTTTTACAGTATCTTGGCACTTTCTCCAATCTCCAGTCTCCGCAATGCACTCCTACAATTAAATTAAAATTAGAATTTATTTTTTCTTTTAATATAAAATATTGATGTTTTGTGAATTTGTCACGACATGACGATATCATTTTCATTTAGGTAATCTATCTTACCTGCACTTTATAGTGAAGATTAATACAACCGGTCTTTTGAAGCATTAGAACAACGGGATCTTCATCTTGTACAATTTTCTCAGTAACGTTCATATTGCTGAATAAAAATTGTGCTAGTTTGTTTACAATATTCACTAAACTTTTGGTTGGTTATCCAGATTCTTTTGAATAAAAAATGTGTCAGACATAAAGCATTATTCAAGTGATTTTGAAGATTCGGATCGGATTTTTTGCCGTTGGTTAAATTTTCCGCTGAGTTTAAAAAAAACGATCCGATCCGCAATCCGATCCGCAGATTATTTAAAAAAAAATCCGATCCGCGAATCGATCCGCAGATTCTCAAAAAAAAAATCCGATCCGCGCATCGATCCGCAGATTCTCAAAAAAAAAATTCGATCCGCAATTCGATCCGCAGATTTTCAAAAAATTAAATCGATCCGCAAATCGATCCGCAATCTTAAAAAAAAAAATCCGCACCACTAATTCAAAAAATAGTCGCCAAAAATCCGCCAAATATAGAAAAAAAACTTTATCCTGAAATCCAAACTATATTTTGAATTAAAATATATATCAATACTTAAAGAAAGGTGATATTTTATTATTTTAATCAGTTTCAATTAGTATAATTAATCTGATTTTAGTATAATTCATAGTTACATGCGTTTAATCGGATTCAATACATACAAAAATGGTTTATTCTGATGTTGGTTATAGACCTTTGACGCATTGAACGAATTTTAATGACATTTACTGCACAGCAAATTGATATTTCTTATTAATTTGAGCAAATAAAATCTGAACCACAAATCGATCCGTAATAAAAAATTAAATCCGATCCGCAGAAAAATTCGATCCGCAAAAAATGCGGATTTTTTTTAAAAATTCGATCCGATCCGCAAAAGTTGCGGATTTTTATAAAAAATCCGATCCGATCCGCAAAAATTGCGGATCTTTAACAAAAATCCGATCCGATCCGCAAAAATTGCGGATCTTAAAAAAAAATCCGATCCGATCCGCAAAAATTTGCGGATTTTTCAAAAAAATCCGAATCGATCCGATCCGATCTTTGTCACTGAAATTATTACGATAAGAAAACATGAAGTTTCATGAAGTAGTTTTAAATAATTAAGATATTGCGTCCAACTGAAGAACATAACGTTAACAATGAAGATTCGTAAACATTTATTACCAAGAGCATTACAAGATGCAATCGCGACCGCCTTTTTATTCTTATGCATACCACTAACATTTTACTTCGAAATATGGGTAAGTTTTTTACTTTATTCGAGGCCTATTATCGATTTATCTATTACAACAATAACACATCTTTCATTCATTTGTAGATTGTTCTTTACGAAATTCATGGTGCATCAACATTCTACATTTTGAACGTGATTTTAGGCGCATTTCTGCTATTTAATATTGTCGGCAATTTGATGGCTACATTGATGGTCGATTCTTCAGTATTTTGCGAGCCATTTGTGCCTGAAAAATTGGTAGATGATGATAATAATTCTAGTGACTGGCATTTATGTGATGACTGTGGAATAGTTGTTCCAGCAAGAGCCTGGCATTGCGATACATGTAGAACGTGTATTCTAAAAAGGTGATTATTTGATACCCGGCTTTTTAAAATTCAAGATTGTTCTTTTCTCATCTCAAAATTTTTTTACAAATAATTGCCTTCCTTACATTTTAGGGATCATCACTGCATTTTTACCGGAACATGTATTGGACACAACAACCATCGATTTTTTTTAATGTTCCTGGTGCATCTTTTTATAGCAACAATCTATGGAAGCGTTTACAACACATACTTTATTTGGATCATGAACGCTGATAAATTCATGAATTGGTTTTCATTGGCGAAAATGGTTTTTCCGCTATTAATGGTGGTCTTTCCCGGCACCTCATCGACACAGTATTACTTAGTGGTTTATTTAATTAACATCGTTGGGTTTCTGTTCAGCGGAGGACTTTTGATCTACCATGGAATGTTGGTGTCAAAAGGAAGTGTTACTTATGATAAAAAGAGAACAAGTTATGGTATGTTTTCAAAAATATTTGCTTAAATTTATTTAATACAACAAAATTTTAACAAAATTTTCAGATTTGGGCCTAAAGAACAACATGAAAGTAGTTTTTGGACGCAAATGGTATCTAGTCTGGATTTCGCCTTTCATCACTAGTCGACTTACTCATAATGGAGTAAATTGGTCAAAAAACCCAAAGATTCATTAAGAAACCGTTAATTTAATCTATTAATATTGATTTAAACTTAGTTGTTTGTGATTAATAGTAATGTTTAATGTAGTATTGTGGGACTTAATCCATTCCAATGGAATATTACAGTTGCTGTTCGCCAAAAAAGTGTTTAGAAACTTTGTCTAGATATATTTTAATGTTTTTAAACATTTTTACCAGTTTTTACAGGATTTACTTTTAACTTAACACTCAATTTTATAAAATGTTAGTTGATCAAATATAGAAATTTTCTGAAGGCCATACATCACTTTTTGTAGTTTTTTATTATCTGACCCATATTTAAACATTTTAATTGAAACTTTATCACGCAATTCAAAAAAATTTATTATCAAACCATTGGTAGCTTTTGGTAGAATTTTTGTCCAACGAGTAAGCCAAGCATCGGTTTCGGGACCTATATTTAAAATTATATGAATAATTTTAACTTTAAATTTTAAATATTTAAATTTTGAATTATACCTGTGACTGCATTTTACTATTAAATGTTCTTCCCGAAAACATTCTGGTCCTAACACATTAAAATATATTATTCCCACTTGCTTTGAAACTGCAGTATCTGCAGATTTTAGGCATGAGTAGAATTTGGAGTCGCACTCGCAATGGGATCTATTGCAAATTATTTAAGTAACAAGTGTGTCAACATGAATGCAATTAAAGTTAAATGATTCTACCTTGTAAATTTTCCACTATTTGTTAGACCGTTCTTGGACTCGTTTGATCCAATGCTCTCCGGGCATAAATCATGTTGTTTGCAACAACTATCTGTTAGAAAAAAATAACCAACTCGATCTCCTTCTGATATATTTCCTACGACGAAATCAATTTTAGGATAAAATAAAATCTAATTAATGAAAAATTTGCCAGAAACCATCACCGCACCAATAGGTTCCTAAGTAGATCCTATCCAAAATTATAAATGAAAGAAAAATCAATCGATGAAAAAGTTGCAATTTCAAAAAATTTGCTTACGCTCGAATTTGAGCCATCGTCATTTTTGGAGAGTATTTTTCTATCAAAAGGTCGAGACCAGATGTGGTTTCTTGTGATATTTTTTGAGGAGATGAAGCTGAAGGCTGAAGGACTGCATTTTTTAAGTCTAAAAATATTGATGTAAGGCTGCTTAGCGATAGTGCTCGTTCTATTCTTGGAATTTGCATTTTTGTAGTTTTAACATGATGAGCTGGTTTCTGAGAGGTTGCAGGTTCTGGTGTCGTTGATGTAGCTAATTCCTGCTTTCAAAGTTGTTGATGTATTCAAAGAGAAATTGGAATGAAAATATTTTTAAGACTATTAATATTCTGTTTCTTACTTCATTTAAGTCCACCATAATCACATTGTCACTACTGGATGAATTAAACTCTGTCATATCTAAGTTATTATTGTAACCAGGAAATCTTTCAGCACTTGGTGCATCATCTTCATCCAATAAAGTCTCGGCTAAAATTGTCTTACTTAACACGAAAAACGTTAAGACTATTTTAAAACTTTTTCTCATTATTTCGAATACTGAATCGATAAAAGTTCGTAAAAATTTATTAAAGCATTAAAAGTTTTAATTTCATTTGAAGAGAAAAAAAACATCCATCAAATAGATTAACCACGTGCATACTGAATTTTTCTCGACTATCAATCACAGCAACTAATCGCCGGAACTACAGCAGTGATCTGTTTACAACACCATAGAATCATAGAATAAAATATTTTAAATAAATACTAAAGGGGTCGTCCATGGAATTATCTTTCAGAGTTTCTAAAAACTTTTGACTTTAATATAAATAAATTCAAATATGCGCATAAAAAATGTAAATTATTCGATTAAAAAATTTCATTCTAACGTTCATGACATCATTTATGGATTGTTGTTTTTTAGTGAAAGATTTCAACATTCCGATTACATGCAACATTAATATATGAGAAGAACAAATTTTATATAAACTGTATGAACTACACAATAATTAGTGAAAATGAATTAGAGTAATGACAGTTGGTGCTTAATATTGACAATCATTATTATTCTCAATTTTCAAGACCACCTGCCTATTATTTATCCAAGTTCAAAGTTGAATTTGGTTTTTGTAGTTGAAAAACACACATTTATATTTTTTTGCATAATTATATTCCTTAAAATCCTCAATTTCTGTTTAAAATAATAATAAAATTTAAAATAGTATTTTACTCATAAGTATCTTTAAAACTTCCTTCAATTGTTCTCCTCTTTCGCTTAGGAAGAATAATTCCGTCTTGCAAACTTTGTCGCTTCCTCTTCTTAACATCAGACTTCTTAAGTTGCTTGAAAATTTTCCTATTTGCCGCTTTAGCTGGATCATTTATCTTATCTTGAGCCAACGTCTTTCTGCGCTCCACTCTCTTCTTAAGCATTCTTCCTTGAAGTTCCAGGCGAATCTTATCGTACTCTTGCATACTGATTTTCTTTTTGAGCTCATTACCAACGTGAATCGCTAGATGCTTAAGTTCTTCAATCACATGCTCGCCTTCAACCATTTCACGCATTACAGGAGCAAATAAGGAGCTTCCTAGTTTAATTGCAGTTGGTTTGTCGATCAGAGCGATTAAGGCTTCGAAAAACTGGAAGATTTGCTTTCTCTAAGAATTGAAAAGAATTTTAAAATTAATAATCAATTAAAATCTAAACGTAAGTTTTAAACTTACCAGCAGAGTAATGTTGGGAGTCTTAGCAATCTCAGCGTGAATAGCATATCTCAACCTTCTTATCAGCCACAACAAGTTAAAGTCCTTTTTGTCATTAACAACATCTCCAATCTCTACGTCCTTCAAAATATTCGCGATGTAAAGCAAATTTTGCATAATCAGCGTCAAAATGTCAACTTCCACTTCTGGCTTGATTTGAACGCACATATCAAAAGCCACAGATTTGAGCTCCTTGTTGTTGTAGAGGAATTCTCTTGGCTTATCTTCACTCTCGATCTTCTCAATGTCTAATTGATTCAGCATTAGACTTATAATTTTGAGTGCTCGAAGACGAACCCAAACATGGTCATTTGAGAGCAGTTGGTGAGCTTGATAGCCTACTTCATCCACTTCTTGCTTGAATTTATCATCTTGCAACACATTATTATCCAATTCAAAGATTTTGATGATTGTGCTTAAAGTTTGAATCAAATGATGGTCTATTATAGATTGTTCGTCACTTTCATCTTCCTCAGTGGCTTCTTCGTTTAAATCCAACTTAGGTTTTTTCACACGTACAAATTGCCCACCATTTTCATCATGAATATTTTCTTGATCATAGGAGATATTTTTCATCGACTGAATCAAAGCCGGGAGAACAATTGGAATCCTTTCAATAAACTCCTGGCCTTCAGCATTGATGAATCTTGTGCAGAGTTGAGCTGCCATTTCTCGGTGAACTAATTTGCTATCTTTCAGCATCATCAGGACCAGTTCGAATAGCTGTTGCCGCGGATTATTATCGATCTTTTGGATGAGTATTTCTAGAGCATCTGCAAGTTTAGCTCGGCACTCTGGAGACTTGTCGTTTACCAAGCGAGTGTCTGGAGGCAAGAAGAATAAGCCGCTGTATCGACGAAGCATCACCTAAGATATAATTGGATTCAGTTGTAGCTATTGTGAAGATTACGTTTAAGATTTGCTAAAAACAAATTACCTGTGGAAAGTTATTGAACATCAGCAAAAGCATCTCAATAGCAAAGTCTCTACCACTAATCAACTCGTAGTTGAGCTGAGCTATATTAAATTTGATGCCGGTTTCGATTTTCTTGCCCACTGGATACTCCATGAGATAGTTTAAGATGATTGGTCGTGTGCTTTCCCTAAAATATTGAAATACTTTGTTAAAAATGGCCAATTAAAATAGAACGTTTAGAATAAATTACCTAGTAGCTAACATATCTGAAGTAACTGAAATTTCGGTCACCTTCTTGATGATATCGTGCACTTCCGGAATGATCAACTTCCTGTCAATAATGGACTTGAGCAAAGTGAAAGCCATCGTCTCCTTGTCGTGATTATGCAAATCTTGCTCCACATACAAAATCAGCGTCTTTAGCTGATTCTCGCTGACCGAGTAGTAGTTCACCTTGTTCAACAAAGTAATCACAGCTCTGAAAGTATTCTTCATCAGCAAAAAGTTGTTATCCTTCTTCATGACACCATGCACCGCGAATTTATGTAAAATTCCAAAGATTTGCTGAACAATTTCCTCCAAAACGACTGGCATTCCTGCAAGTTCCAGCTGATTCATCCAAATGCTTGAAATACAGCGAACAGAGAATGTGTTGACTCGAACGAAATTACTCTTTAGCGAGTCGACTAACAAAGGCAGCAAAGGATCTAAATAAGATTGGTACTCAATTTGAAGGATTGTCTTCCTCTTGAGAATTTTTTGAAGCAACTCTAATCCAAACTCCACCAAAACATGAGAATTTGTATTTTGACTCGTTCTCACTTTGATATTTGTTGTCATTGCACCTCGTCTTTTAGGCTCAGCTTGAATCAGGAAAGAGTCGGTCTTTGCTCTTCTCATTCTTTCTTTGTCGGCCTGAGTTAAGAAGCGTTTTTTCTTTTCGGGGAGTAGATCTGGGATGCTCTCAGAGACAATTCCATGAACCAACATCATTAAGGACTCTGTTTTGATATTAGGGTTGTTAGATAATCCTTGACAAATTCTTTGAAGACATTCCTGAATTTTTTGAACAGTTTTCTTGGATTGAGTTTCGTGAAGATGAGTTTTAAATGGAACAAGCATGTCCAATACGCAGATTTCGTTAATGTTTGTAGCCATGATTTGCAGTGACAGGAAACTTTTTTTGCTTGGCTTTGCTTCTGGTGCTCTTTTTCCGAAACTTGGAGCATCTCTATCCTCTCCTACTCTTCCAAATATGTCGTCTAAACAGATCCCTAAAAGAAGTTGTAACATCTTGTCAACTTCACCAGGAACTAATTTGGCTTTAACTGCATCGAGCAAGAGATGAGCCGTCACTGATAAAACATGAACCTGGAAACCTTGGCTTAAAATACTCTTTAAGTGACGTAAGATGAGCTTCACGTAAGATGGACCCAAAACTAGTAAAAAATCTATCAAAGTGTATCTGGCTGATGCTTTCATTTGCTTCAAAGGAGATCTTAAAAATAAACTGATTTTCAGCATCAACCGCGATAAATTGTCATCTATGAACGTTGGCGGTAAATTCTGAAACATTTTCACGATGGGAAGAGCAATCGGAATTCTCAGCACATTAACTTTCTGACGCCGAATTTTTTTTTTGAGCATGTGAACCATGTCAAACCTCGTTGCTAGCTCGTTGATAGCTCGTTGATAGCTCGGAACAGAGCTGGAACCATCCTCCTGGCTAAAGATGTCACCACTTTTTTGGCTATACTTGTTTTCAGTTTGAGCACTTGGTTAATGGCGACACTTTTGTTTCATTTGTAGCTTCAACTTCCTCTTCTGGTTCAGAAGTGTCCATTTCTTCGCTTTTCGCTGTCCATTTCTTCCTCATCTTCAATAGCAACCTCAACTTCTGGCTTGGTGGCATCTACTGCTTTCTCCAAGACTTTATTCACAATACCATCACTAATATCATAGTGAAAAGCGTCCTAAATTGCAGGAATCAGTTTGATAAGTTGCTTCTGATATGTTAGGTCAATTTTCATTTTGCGAATGTAGAATTTGAGAACGTATTCGTAATGAATCCATGGTAGAAATTTGTAGATACTAGCCACATAGTCAATTGCCGCTTCAACAATCTAAAAACCACAATAAAAGTTGTTTCAAAAATTTCTTCAATTTAAATTTCATAATAAAATGTATACCTTTGATTTCTTGATGTAATCTTCTTGACACAAATAAATTCTCGAGATGGACAGCAAAAATTCCACCAACGTCTTACTGTTAGGAACATATGTTAAAGTTTTGGCAACTCCTGGTAACTTTTGAAGTCCTTTAATGTGTCTTCTTTAACTTCTGCAATTGCGTGATATTGTCGAAAAAGTCCAATTCTCTGTTCTTATCGCAAGTGAGAGCATGAAGATCCGTCAAAACAGGATGAACGTCCTCACAATTCCTAGCCAGTTCTCCAAGCCAAATAAAAGCTTCTGTTCGCACCTTAACTTCATCTCTAATCCTCTTTTGAATCAAATTCAAGACAATTTTATCCACGAAGAAATCCATGCCTGTTTTTGTGAACACCAGATTGTTAATAAGGTTCAAACTGACCAACTCCAAGTAGTGGCTTGAGTTGTCGCGCACAGCTAGATCTTTTTAGTGTTTCAGAAAAAAGAAACAATGATGAAGTACAAAAACTGTGCCAAGTCAATGGAAACTTTGATATCTTTCATCAGCTCATCAAGTTTGCGGAAGACACTGAGACGTTTTTCGTGGTTCGGATGTTCAATCCAACGTTTATCGTAAGCGTTGAGGTGTTTTAAAGATGTTTCACAAAGTGCCATTGTTTTTGAAGACCTAAAATTAATAAATAAATTTTAAAAAGTTATATTATTAGGAAATTTGTCTTTTTTTAAATCAAATATAACATAACACCTGATTAAAATTTTAACAAGAAACTGTCTCGATTCAACTTAACACTTCAAATATAGCTCTTCAAAGCGTTACATTTGTCTTCTGGGTACAAAGTTTGATTAGATCCACTTTAATTCAATAAAATATAAATGGTCGTCAAAAGCTTTAACAAAATATTCATTTTCTGAACAACAGTCTATTTTCAAAGTCTTTTGTAACAGAATATTTGAAAGAAGAACTTTAAAGTTTAATATCACGAGTAAAATGCTTTGACCAAGATGATTTTATGTTGGAATCTTGTTTATAACACTTTTTCACGTAGGCTGATGTACAGAAAGTTGATAAAATATTTCCATAAAGTGTCGTATCAAGGTCGTCAAAAGATTGAATCAAACTGTCTAAAGTCATATCACTAGTGTTACATGTTTTTGTTAAAATTCCTGAACTCTTACCTGATTAAATATTTTAAAAAGGAACTTCTTCAAGTTAACCTCATGAATGTCCCTTTGTACAACTTCGGCTGATCCACTGAGTTCAATAAATTAGAAATGGTCGTCAAAAGCTGCAAAACTGATTCACTGTATGCATGAACATCCACAGATTTCATCAAAGTCAATATGAATAGCATATCTAGTTTCTTTGTCAGCTACCAGCTCTGATTCTACATAAAATCATGAGATTTCTTGAATGAAGTGTTTTGGGGCGCTTGTTGCTTCTTCAATTTGATCAAAATTTCGTGAACAAAAGGCTTCAGAAGCTCAGTGCCATAATTGAAGTCGCCACCCGGAGCATCATCCTCCTTCATAGTCAACAATCCCTACTAAATATCCATCACAGCTTCATTAACAGACGTTGCCGTGTTTTTATTTGCAATCAGCATCACTACAGCTTTAATGGTGTTATTTTCAGTAGAGGCCAGCAACGTTCTTTTTGACAAGGTCTAGAAAGTTCAAGAAGCTTTGTTGTAGATTGAGTTTGGCGGCATCTTTTTTGGAGGACATAACTTTTAATTGCAATTGAGCGAAAGCATCATCCATGTATTCCTAAAATAGAAAAATATTTTATTAAGTTATCAGAATATCAAACACAAAATAATATTTTACCTACAAATACTCGATGACGATTTTAGCCAACTGGATTTCCTTCTCGTTCAAATTACTGAAGAATCTTGTAATCACTTCGTTTTTGTTTTAAATCCCTCGTTGTCTTTTTTAAACACTTTTGTGGTCAATTTATTGTACAAGATTGTCAAAAGTACACCTGCAAACTGTTCCCGATACTCCTCTTGGATCTTTTCATTCAAGTTCAAAGAAGTGAGCTCACTCTTGGATGTTTCTTGCTCATCAAATTGTAAAAACTATTTTCGCAATTCACCAGATATGGATGTTGTACTGCATCAAACAATCTAAAGCAAATTTTTGAAATTTAAAATTGCGATGAAGAAGGAATTTTTGGTCAAGCTGGTTGATTTCTGGTTCCTTGTAGATGTTTTTGGCGCTAGTGATTTTGGCAAAGACTTGCAGGTGAGATATGAGGAGTTTTTGGCGCGTTTTTGATGCATCTTCAGCTTGAGCGTCAAATTCATCTTCATTCTTAAAATAGGAATAAAGTAACATCATCCCTGTTTTTAGCATCATCTATGGTTTTTTGGAATTCACTGAGGGTTTTCCAGAGCATTATCCGATAGCTGATCAGATCTACCTTACTCTTGGCGCTCCGAAACGAATGAAAGCTTTTTTTGAAGAAACTCGTTTTCTAGAAATTCAATTTCGTTCGCCGTGTTATTTGTTTCAGTGATTTCGATACAATTTCAGCTGTCTATGAAACTCTGCTATTTTGAATTCCGAAGAATAAGTATTGTAAGCTTGTAATGTGACTTTTTGAGGCTTTGGAAGGAAGTTGAGTCGTAGACGAGTTTTTGTAGAATATATGTGTGAATATTGGCCTCAATGCTCTCGATCTGATGAAAATGAAGTGTTTGGAATCATCATATAATTTTCAGTTCATTTATTCCAATATTTAAAGATCAATAGATTCCTGTAATTTTCAATCAAACTCGTTCCCTCAGATCAATTTAAATAACTCTTGATAATATTGTTAAATTTTAATTTTTGATCACTCAGCGATAATTTTTGATGTACTATATATTTGGGCAACTGTCATATAGTCTATATTGAACTAATAAATAAATAAATAAAATATAAAAATTTTCCGTAGAATGGTCTTTCTTTGTGGATTTCTTGCTGCTACTGGGACCTAGTCGCTTCAAAGTCACACTAATGATTGTCAACAAATAGAGCAGCTTTTGATGTTCCGCAATTTCTTCCTCTTCTTTGCCGTGCAATGGCTCATCTTCAATTTTCAGCATCTCACAGATTTTACTAGATTGCACTTGCAAGTGATTCAAAACTTTGTCATCGTCAAAGTTATTTATGTGAGGCAAAGAATGCAAGGCCAATAAAAAATCATCTACACCTTTTTGAGCCACTACATCAAAGTCCAACACAATTTGATTTATCTTCTCAATGGTGTTTGGTTGCTTGAATGTTATTGAATAACTTGTCCAGTCCTCGACAGCAATATCATCAACAGGGAATCTTTGATCAACAATCTTTACAAGCTGTTCTAAAGTTGATCTACTAAAATTGTGCTCAAAGTACTTCAAGTAATCTGGCAAAATCAAAATGTCAAACTGCGAGCAGCTCAGCGAATTATGGTTGATGCTCAGGATTATTTTAGCTCATATTAGTGATAAACTGAGCATCACTTCCTCGCTTAAATCACTGTTAATTCGTACTAATAATGTGTACTACGTAGTCAATTGATCGTGAATGGTCGGTAAGTTGCTTGCCACTTCAGTATTCGATAACTTGACCTTTGAAGGTAAGGAGATATTTGATACTCTCGGGAGATATTTGATACTCTCGGATTTGGTTTCGATGGATTTCTGGGATGATAGAGCTTGATCCAAAATTTTGGAGAGAGTAAACCAAAAAGTCTCGAAATTCTTAACATCAAGGTAATTTAGTAAATCTCCGATGGTTTGCACGAGTATTTCGTAGTGGGTCTAGAATTTGTTGGTCTCTTATAATAGTTGTTTTAAATTGTAGACAAATTCACTCACCTGATAATACTTCTCAAGCTCTGATTTTCCAAAAACTCCAAGCAGTGTGTTCAAAAAAGCTTCTCCTGAACTATGAAATTGTCCATTCATTCCTTTCAGCATTTCAAAAAACAATTTTCCGCACCCCATAACAAGTTTCTCATTATTTTTCACTATTTTGAGCAGCATGAGCAGAAAATTGTCTTTATCTCGTACATCTCGAGCGATAAAGGAAAAGCATTCAACAGCAAAGTTAAGCACATGCTCTGGATGCTTGGATTCATCGAGGAGTGGTGCAATCTGTGGGATTATGTTGGCAATGTCTTTGCGAAGGAAGGATTTTAGAGTTTTGAAAAGAAACGCTAGACAAATAAGTGTCCATTCAGTTTGGTCAGAGTTATTAGAATTCAAAAGAACCACTAGCTTTTCAAAAAACTGTGGAAAGTGTGGATAAAACTCTTCACGAAGATCTTTTGCTAAGACCACGATGAATCTAAAATATTAAAGAAATTGTCTAGAACTGTTTCTTGATTGGTTATTAAAAACTCACTCTAAAAGTGGCTGCAGTGAAAGTGTCGTGGCTGCATCTAAACGTTCAAGCAGCAATGTGATTAATCTCTCTTTCTGATGAAGTACTTGTGGAAGAGTAATTACTCCTCGAACTTTATTTTGAAACAAATTAAATTCGTCTGTTAAGTTCAAGACACTCCATTTTTCCACAGCCTGGAAGAAGTAAGACTTGTCTTCGTCTGGTGCTTCGTTGGCATGCTCGATGTGGTAAAGTGCTGTTTGGCGAAGGTCAACATTTTGAATTCGTTCGCCGAAACTTTTAAACTAAAATTAAAAGAGATAACATCATTATTTACGATCTGGCAACGATGATGGAATCACTCACTTTGAAGACGTTTTCATTTTTATGTTTTTTCGTCATTATTCAGGCTGTTTCTTAATTAATTTTAAATTTTTTAAACTTCTCGGAAACTTTGTTATTATTTTTTTGAAACATGTGCGCTGAAAAAAAACATGGGAAGAGTTTAGTGGTAAATGTTTATGATTAATTTTTGATTAATCAAATTTGCCCGTTGAACATGTTTTTTGTTATTGTTTACGTTTTTTCTGCACCGGCTAATATTTTTAAATAATTCAATTTAAATTCAATCGGGATGCTGATAAATGATTTTAAATGCATAAAACGAATACCTGCAAATAATTGAAAGAGTAGCTGATGAAAGATCAAGTTGATGTATTAAATAATGTATAATTAACATTGATTAAATTTTAATTGAGTCCTTGATTAATATGAAATAGAGATATTATATTATTAATGTTTAATTTATCTCTTAGTGCGTTAAAAGGTAAATGTAAACAAACAATAGTGGCGATCATTAAAACTGAAAATCAATCATTTGAAACGTCATCTAAGCGAGGGGAAAAAGCTGAGGATTTTGACCAACTTTTGACAGTGAGTCCCAATTTTAAATTTCTAATTTTTCGTACGGCCTATATTTAAAGTTAGTGGGTAGTTAAAGGTGTTAAATGATGTCAGAAAGCTTAGAAGAAAGGATCAGGAAAATTAAACTACTAGATGAAGAACTACTCAAGAAGTATAAGGAGGTAAATATATTGCACTCGAATTCTTTATTATTATTTATGAAATCTGTGCTATTTAGAAAACTCGTCGACACTAAAGGATAACTGAGAACTAGAAGCAAACACACATTATGAGCATTTGATTTAAACATTCCTTTATTTATAGGCACAAGAGGATAAACAAGAAGCAATTAAGAATCAGGCGCTTGTTAAAACTAAAATAGAAGTTAATGAAGATGACTGGCCCAAAGAGCATAAGTATGATAACTGTGAACTGGATTTCGATGTTCCAAAGCAAGAAGAACATGAAGAAGAAGGTCAAAAACGTAGGTATTTACAAAATTTAATACAATCCTTATTTCAAAGATTCAATAATATTTCTAGAAGACAAGCCCCTTTTGCTGAGATCCGGTAAAGAGCTTACTTCTCCACCACCTCCAGACCCTTCATACAATTTTCTGGCAGACTCAGAACGAGATGGAAATAAATTAAAAGAAAAAAAACCTATCCAGAACTATGAGAATCCCAGGAACAAACCAAAACAGCGTCAAAACTTTGATCGAAAGCAGAACAATTTCCAACGCACAAAATCCCAGAACGACTCAAGCAATTGGAGAGAGAATAATGACAGGAATGATGTGAATAATCAACTTCCTCATGCTCATCCCATAGGATTTAATCCATCTCAACCACCACCACCAATAGATAGACAAAGAAGTTTTAACAATAATCCGCCACAAAAAGCAAGACCAGAGCAAAAATACCCTAAGCCTGAATCCAGAGAATTCAGAGAGCAACGTGAGCCTAGAGAACAACGTGAACCTCGAGAGCAACGTGAACCTAGAGAACAACGTGAACCTAGAGAACAACGTGAACCTAGAGAACAACGTGAACCTCGAGAGCAACGTGAGCCTAGAGAACAACGTGAACCTCGAGAACAACGTGAACCTCGAGATCAACGTGAACCTAGAGAACAAAAAGAACGTCCAGAAAGAAAGCATGTCAACGTCGGAAAATTAGGTGGATCCAACATCACAGTCTCCATTTCTAAAGATCAGATGGATGGTGAAGTCAAAAGTGTCAAATGTAAGTTTCATCTTTTACCTTTAAAAGTTATTAATTACAATATAATATTATTATTTTAGTGACATCACCACCAGTTATTGGAAGTGGTCGAGTTGTTCCACGTTTAATAAACAAGCAGCAATTCATGATGGATGATGTACAAGGTCAACAAATGAGTCAGATTCCACAGTCAGGAAACGCTCAGCAAGCTCAACAAATAGTAGGTCATCAATTTGTTCAAAGAAATCATCAACCAAGGCAGGAAAGACAAAATCATCAAGAGAGAGAAGAGCCAAAAGAGTTTGGAAACTTTCAAGAGCCGGAATTGGGTAATGACTCTATTATTAAGAGATCGAGCGTCCAAGATCGTTTGAAAAGACTTGTCTAGACTACCGTTCCGCAGCAAAGTTAGCTTCGAGCTTTTAGATATTAGTTATTTTAGTATTGCGCATTTAAATTATTGTGGATGCCACAAACTTTTAACCTCAAAATGGTGGATTCACATTGGATTGTTTGAAATATTTTGATGAGCAAAATTATAATAAGAATGGACATTTGAGATTAAGCAATGACATAAATGATTTTGATGATTTTTCAAAAACTTGCTTGTAAATTTATTGGATCTGTATATTTTCTTACAGACTTTGTTTAGGACTTTTTATAAATTTTACTTTTGGAAAGAAAGTATGAGAGATTAGATTAGAAATCAAGTAAGATGGCCAATTAGATTAAGAATAAATGTTTGTGATGTGAATCCAACCCTAAATTATATTTATTTTATCATTTTATTCAAATTTAACGAAAATTTGCATTTTATAAAGTGCGTTATAAAGTTTTTAATAAATCATTGTGAAAGTTTCACACTTTTAATCTTGAGGCCTATTTACATCGTGGAAATTAAGATATTGCATGATGTAACTAGACCATTCAAATAAAAATTATTTCTCTTAAAAAATTTTTATCTTAAGGTGGATCCAAAATAACAAATGTTAGTTTTGATATAAAAACAATTTGGTATCAATTCTGTAACAAAGTCACATATTTTTGGAAACTGAGTCAATTTTTGTTTTCCATTTTAAACACGTGAGTCCACCTTTAACAACAATAACTCAACACATCAATTATAAAACAAGTATAAAAATTATTAACAAAATGCATCAAATATTCAAACAATAAAAATTTCGAGTTTTTTAATACACATTATTTGTTTTAATATGAATTTGAGCTTTGGTCCAGGAACTCTTTAAATTGCCTTTCTCTGAAAAAAATTTCAATCAAATAAAATAAAACAGCAAAACTTAATTTCTTATGACAAAAATTTATTTCAAGAAAAATATCTTAAAAGAAACATTTCATTTCTATAAAATAAAGTACATTTCTTATCAATTCCTTTAGCAAAAGGAAAATAAACTGGTTGTTTCGAAAATTGACGACATCTATCGATACACTAATTAAATTATAAAATTTGTCTTTTATCTATTTGGTTATTATTTAAATTATTGAATTATGTTTAGAAATTCTTGCGTTGGGCAGATTAAAGAAAGTTTCCTTTTCGAAAAAGTTTCGTGTCTTTTTGTTTTGTAGGTTTGGGTTGGTAGAAAAATAAAGATTGAGCAAGATTAAAGGAAGGTTTTTTTTCATTTGTAAAATATTTACTTAATTGTTTCAAAACTTTTCGTAGAATCTTTTAAGCGACGGACTTATTGTTTGCAAAAAAGCCTAATGAAGAAATTTCTTTGTGTATAAGCTAAAGCAGTTAAGCTTACCCCCAATTGATAAAAATTTGATAAGTTTCTAGTTAAAGCGAAATATATTGGCACATTCATGATATTTTCGAACACTTTCGAACTTTTTTGATATTTCTGTAAAATTTCGATAATTTTGAGCCAATCATTTTACAATTTTTTGCAGTTTTAGTATCAAGTTTATGTCTTTTTTGGACAGTCTTTTAACAATTTCGTGGTATAGTTTAAAATTTTGAAGACAACTTCGTCAAGACTTTTAAAAATCCGAAAAGTTCTCCACAAAAATAATAAACTTACAATTTAGATTGGTCGTTCTGTATATTACAACATTTTCATTAAATTTCTTATCATGTTTATCATAAAATTGGCTAAAGGCACAAAATTCGAACATCATTTGGTTTTGTCTCCACTTTTTCTTCAATTCCATTCAATTGAAAAAGGCAATTAAGTTGAACAATCGATCAATTATTGATTTATTGATTGCACTTTTGGATAGATTTTGGATATAGATATTTATTTTATTGTTTTGCGTGAAACTTGAAAGGCAGAGTGCTATTAAAATGGATTAAAAATCTAAAAATGAAATATTTATTGATTTGATGAATTGCTCCAGTTCATGAAATATATTTGGATAAAGTTTTTGAAATGAATCTCCGAAAATATACTTTTCTAATAAAAAAAATCAATTTCGAATTTAAAATTTATGCTAGGTTTAAATTGTTAGAATAATTCAAACAAATTTCTAAAAAAATTTAATTGACATTTTCCGCAATTTATCCAAAAATATTAAAAACTTAAACAATTCATCTATATCTTGGAACTGTTGATCATTTAGTGATCGTTTCTGTAGTTTATCGATCATTTAGATCATTGAAAATAGAAAACCTAGAACGCCAGCAACGCGATTTCTCAAAAATCCTGGAAATATCCTACTATTCAGCAACTCTCAACAATTCCATACAAATCCATGTAAATTCATATGAATCCTTAAACTAATGTTGTGTTCTCATCTTTCCACAATTAACTCGAATTTAACTCGAATATTTTTTACAAATAAATTAATAAAAGAAAATTTTATTAAGGAGAAAATAGAAGTTTTCAGGGAAAATTTCTTTTACTCTACCAAAAAAGGAATATAAAATATAAAGTATGTACATTTAGCTCGGGCTTTAACTCCAAATTTAACTCGTGATTTAACTCGCTTAAAATTTGTATCTTTTAAGAACATTTAACAAATAATGCCCTTGTCAATTTCCAGCGCCGACTTTTTGGACCCATTAAGAAGAAGTTCCTCTTGTGAGCAAACTAAACACTTCTCGCGATTCTGACACCTAGGGTTAAATGTGGTGCAAAAGCTCTCCTCAATCAAAATCTCTTCCTGTTTCTGCAAGTTTTGCGCATTTTGTGCAATTTGGCAATGTTGCTCGTTGTTCTGGTACTTTTTGACAATATCTTTTACCACTTGCGTAGACAAAGACTCGTCGTATGGAGCCTTCCGGCACACTTTTGGGGTGGTAGGTGCGTCGGGAAAGAGCGATAAAGAGCTCGACTTTTCGAGAACACTTTTGATGGTCAGCTGGTTCTCTTTGTCCTCTAGAATTTCTAGAATGGAGACCTTCTGCGTCTTTTCCAGCTCTTCGGAAACTTTTAGGACTGGAGTGCTGGTTGGTGTACTAAGAACGATTTGGTCCTTGGAAGGTGTGCTAGGAGTGCTGGGAGTGTTGGGTGAAATGTTCTCGACTGAAGACAGCTGGGTGGTAGGCTGCAGTGTAAGGATGGTGGGTAAAGTGTCTTCATTCAGCCATTTGTGGTCTAAACACTCAAATACGTCCAGTCGTTCACTAAAATTAAAGAAATAAAGGACTAATTAGTGAAAAATTCCAATTTGTTATTATTTTCTTCAAAACGCGAAATTAACTTTATTTTTAATAAAATCAATAAAGAAGGGACAAAATGCAATTACATTTTAACAAATTCGTAACACACGTCTGTCAATCAAGTTAATCCAACTTATTCCAAGTATTTTTAAACTAATTTGCATGCAAAACTGGAAAGTTCAGCTGCACTTGTTTGGTTTTGCCGCTTGATTGTTTGATCAATGATCGGTGTGCGCTTTTACATCAAAGAGTGTTTACTTATGCTTTCCAGGTACGAATAATTGTTACATGATTATGGCTTAATTGTGGAGTGCCCGACTGCCAATTTTGTAAATAGCATCCAAAGAATTTGAAATATAAAATATTAAAAAATCTCAAGAAATTTTACAAACATAGAATAGCTGATTTAATTGATGAATTCTAAATCAGGTTTTTCATCCAACTAGACAAAATTCTAGGATTTACATGTCTTTCCTATCTAAATCACAATTAAACGACAATTTTCAATGCAAATTCTCAATAAAAAGACAATAAATTAATTTAAAATTCAAATTATTGCGCCAACTTGCTTTTATTTAACTAGATTTTTACATAATCACTCGCTCATTCTTATGTACCTGCAACAATTTAGCTTGGGAACAGCAAAATTGCACTCAGTTATGCAAAACTTTGCACCAACGTGTTATAAAAAGTATCTGCTATTGTAAATTAATTTATTGGGACATCAAATTCTAAGACTTTATTAAAAAGTAATTAAGCTTGAATTTGCAAAAGTCCATAAAATTTAAATAAAATGAAAAAATTCTTTCGAAAAAATTACATCAGACAACACTATGAATTTGAAAACCAAAATTCCCAACATTTGATAAAGTCAATTCCGTTTGTAATGTAATGCGAGACCTTAAATGCGACTAATTCCTGCCAACAAACGCGGAACATTTTTTTTTTGTTGCGGTGCAATCCACTGAGTGCAATTCGAGTGCTATTAATTTGCAAATCAGCTGCAATAAGTTGCATTAGCATAATTAAATATTTTAATTTATGCGACTGTTAATGTTGCATTTTCAGCGATTTGTATTCAAATCAGCAAATAAAAGTCAGCAAAAGTCGAGCCAGGTTGTACAATGACGTCGTCGCCAGTAAAAATGGAAATTTAGAATATAGGTTTTGTTTTTTGTATGAGAAGGTTGATTATGAGGTTGCTAAAATCGATTTAAGCATTTGTATAAATCTCGAATTTAAAATGTAAAGGAATAAAAAGGCAAAAGTTGTAAAAAAAATGTGTTCACTAATAAAATATTTTTGAAACAAATAAAAAAAAAATTTCTTCTGAATCAAATAATAAATCGATGAGATCCCAACCACTTTCAATTTCCTTTTTCGCCATAACCGACAAAATGCATAAAATTTGCATTAATAAAAATTTCACTTTATTGTTTTTCGGCTAACCCACCACATAATTGACCTTCAATTCAAGCTCGCCATTCGACACAATCAACTCATTGGCAGTTACTGCGAGTTACTCATGCAACAAATTAAAACACAGAGAAAAAATTTGTTGACCAAACAAAACTCGACCATGTCTCACTTTTTTGCGTGAACTTGTAGACTTGAGCAGTTCAGAGCCTCAACGGATGTTTGCAAAAGCACTTGACTAGACTTTAGTGAGTTTGTTGGTTTATCGTAATTAATTTATAAATGATGAGTGAGGTCATGACGTCCAGACAGTCACATAACATGTTTTAGATATAAATTTTGTGTTAATTGATCCATTTGTTTGAAATTTTAATCAATTTAACCCTTTCTTGTAATTGATCAGCAAAATATCGATTCAATTTATTTTTCAACATTAGCAAAATTTTGAATGTATAAAAGAAAAGTGAAATATTCTTATTCTCCAGATATTTTGCATTAGAAATACAGTAACAAAAAATTACAAGCGACCTTCAAGCTATCTCACATTTACTTAGCTAGCTGCTCCAGCTATTTTCAAAGCAAACACAGCACAGTCTGACAAATTGATCTCTTTATTATCACAAGCACATTTCCCTAGAGCTTAAACAAATGTTTGTATTTTGCATTTCTGTAAGCAAATTACAAACATTCCGCAATAATACAATAAATTCCACAAATTCTTTCACTATAACTTGTCAAATGAAGTTTGTTTGTCAAATATTATCAAAAATAGTTTCAATTATAATTTAAATTTTTTGCGATATTTATGGCGGTACTTGTCATCTTGACAAACATCTCGAAAGACGGGCCAAAGAGAAGTTGATTTAAAGTATGTTACATTAGAATCTATTTTTGGATAATTTACATCATAATTTTTTTAATTCGCAAAGCGGATTGGTGGGATTTTAAGAATTTATTAAGTTTTTGTTTGAGGTACTTCTTTTATTTATGAAAAAAGGACAAGTCGTATTTAAACGGTTTTTGATATTTGTAACATTTGTTTTTCTGTCCCCCCGTCTCTTTTTTACTAACAATCAATAAATGTGATCATTGGAAAAATACACAGTCAAATCAATTCTGGACTAATTTTAAATTAAATTATTTTAAATCTAGATTAATCTCAGATTAATCGAAAGATATAATAAATCTCTACAATAATTCCTCATAATTTATTTTAACAAAAACAACTTCATGGCAATTTAAACAGCGGATGGAATAAATTAATTCATTAACAAAAAAGATTAAATTCTATTTAATCAGCATAATCACTTAGCGGGTCTTTAAACGACTGTGACAAAGTGTTTTTAGTGCTGAATTCAATTAATAATTATTTACGTTTGACAGCGAGATCATGAACTCATCAACATTTACACAAATTTATTACTGAACGGAAAATTTTAAAGAAATTATTTTTTTACTGATAAAGCTATATGTTCAATTTTACAATAGACAGTTTTAAAGTAAGAATCATTTCAAATTAAAATCAGATTCTTCCTCATCAAAGTTCGAGGTGGTTGAGATGAATTTTTCATAAACGTTAAAGTAAATTTCTCAGACTTAAAATAAATCCCAGTTAACTGAACTTTTAGCAAAACTTGACACACACACCTCCAGAAATTCACCAAAAATCACGAAACCACATATCGAAACAAATTGTCATCAAAAGAATCAAAAATTCAAAAACCGTCAAAACCACAACAAAAAACTTGCAAATTCTTCATGAAGCTTTTAGTTGTGGTTTTTTACGTTTACCGTTTTATACACCAACAAAATCACAAAACTCAACCAAACTTAGCAATTTGAACAAAATTATTATGATTGTTGCTCGATAATGACATCAAGTCATCAGGCCATCAAGCAAGAGCCGTAAGACAATGAATTGAATGGAAAGAAATGAAAGAAATTTAATTTTCGGGAGGAAATTGCCTTCAACTCAAGCAATTTTAAGCGATTCTTGCCGTTGGCTCTAGATATCACCGAAATAACATCGAAAACATCGAAATCTGAAAAAACTTAAAGTTCCCATGAAGAATCGCTAAATTGGCTTAGTTCTACTTGAGTTGGTCTTTGATTCATTAACAACTTACTCGAGCTTAAGAAATTATGAATTTAGATCATGGGGAGTTAGCTTCAATAAGATGATCTGAAGGAATTTCTTGGTGGGATCAAAAGCATCATCAAAAGCCGACAAATTTACATTGAAATGCATGTCAAGTCTTCATTGCATCACTTACAAAATTGTGTGACCAAGGAAATGAGGAAAATTACGAAATTGCGACAAAATTCCACACAAAATTCCGAGAAACCCGAAAAAACATGAAAAATTGGTTAAAACAAATAAAATGCATGAGTTATTGAAACACCGATAAAAGTCGTCAGACCTTGAACAGATTGAAATGAGTGAAATTACTGAGGTGATGGAAGTTTGCAGGTTTGGTCCACATTCTTTCAGTTTGGTGTGCGACAGTTTAAATGAGTTGAATGTGCTTTAATCTGTTTCATAATATTTCAGCAGTATTTATCGGGAATTTCTGCTTTAAGCATGATTCAAATTCAAAAATCTAATTCAATTAAAACTCTCATTAATTCGTGGCTTTTCGCAGCGAAAGCAAAAATGCGTCAAAGGAATGTTTCAAAGATAAATTGCTTGTTTAAATTTTTTCTTTATTTTGTTTTATCTGGTCCACGTCAAATCAACCTCAAATTAAACACAGATTAAACAATAAACAACACATTAAACTCAAAGAAACTAATAAAGAGCGAGTTGTGGCGAGTTCATAAAATAGATAAGCTGTTCAACGTTTTTTTGGCGGCTAGTCGCGGCATTTTTGAGAAATGTTAACCTTCGTCGGTGAAATTTTTGCATTCAGCATTCTTTATTATTATTTGGGGAAAGAGCGCAGTAGAGCGATTTATTGTGAAGTTTATGTTTATATATTGAAAGAATAGTTAAGTTTTAGACGATGATTGAAGATTAGAAATTTTATACAATAGGTATTTAATCCTAGGCCGTTCTTTTATGCAAATTTAGGTAATCTGCAGTCATTTTAATAAGAAATTTCAAAAAATACTAAACTTTTATTATATTTGATTTAGGTTATTAATTTTACGAAAATTTTTAGAACAATGTAAAATTGGATCCCTGAAATTTCTTTCACTTTTAGTAATTTCTTAAATTTCAAAGTATTACTCAACAAAATGACGAACTAGTTTCGTCATTTAATTTTGTCACTGGCTATTCAAGTGTTAGACTGCTGAAATACTAACAAAAAATATGAAACCAAACATGAGCTGAATTAGCAAATTTCTCAATATCTTCCGATATTTCCTGTCGTTCTTACTAATTCTTTTATTTATATCTACATGACTTATTGAGGTTTTATTTGACTTTTATCAAATCAAAAATTGCACGAGGAATGTAATGTATTCAAGCGAAAGGAAAAAACCCGAGGTGCTGACATAGATTTGACGTCATTGATGATTGAACCGGAGTTTAGTGATCTATGATGTCATTCAATGTTTTATTTTGTGTGATTTTTGCCATTTTACAATATAAACTTTTAAACTACTCATGAGTTGAATTCTTACCAAGAACTCCAACATTTGCTTCAAATTTACCAATTTTCCATTAAAAATCATAAGTAAAAGATCCCAAACTTAATGTTTCGCCGGTTGTACAATAATTTATTACTTTAGAGTCGTGTTTTGCACTAAACATCGCAAAAGTTACAAAAGTTGCCCAAAAAATGCGGCACAAGATAAGTTTTTTGAAGATTTATTGTTTTATGCCATTTTTATGATTTTATGTGTTTGCGACACCTTTCTTATTTTTTGCAGCAGTTTTCTTAGCATATTGTCAGTTTATTTCTTGTAACTTTGTAAGTTTTGGAACAGTTGAAGAAAGATGAAAGCAAAGATTAGTCAATTCCGATAGTTTAAAGACTATTAAAGCTTTTTTTTGAAGTGGAAGCAGAAAATTTAGGGCAAATATTGTGTTTGAAGATTATTATCTAAATCTTAAAATTTTTCTTAATTCCTTGTAAAGTTCAAACATTTTTGGAGAGTTTATTTAAATTTTAGGTAATTTATTAAAGTCTAAATTTTAATAAATTGAATGTTTCGTTTCAAGTATTTTTTGAGTCATTCATATTCAAACCTTTTAATACATTAAACCAACAAAAAACAAAAAATATAGAGTTATAGCAGAGATTATCAACAAAAAAATTCCTACATTTTTATCAAGAATTCTCCAAAATTCTACCTAATTTAATATACAGATAGGAACGAAATACCCCCATTTTTTAATTTTTTCTCTCACAAAAAACTTTAATTAAGTTCATCAACCTATGCTTTCCTCATAAATTCATTAATCCAAATTCCGTGTAAGTTATGCACAAAAGTATAGAAAACAAATTTTTTGTGTAGTTTTGTCGGTGCTTCCATAGCCAAATGAGTCGTAAATGAGCGAACCTTTTAATTTATTCATTTTTAAATAGACAAGAACACCAAAATAATTTGAATGCTAACAAAAAACCGACAAAAGTCATTTTCTTATAGATATGAATTTAATTTTTACAAGTTTAAACAGGAAAATAATTTGAAAAAGCGTAAGATACTTTAAAAGAAGGAATTCGTGACAATTTTAACATTTATTGGCAATAAATTTGAGAACACCAATTTTTTTCATTATTTGGTTGAATCAGCATGTGTTTGTTTACAGAGTTGCCCGAAGTTTAAGAATTTTATCCAAATATTGATATTAATTTATATCCTCTTCTCAATCTTGATATAAGATGAACTTTAAATATTTTTCGGAAGATTCAACAACATTAATTAATATTTCATCATATACATAATGCTCAATTTAACAATAAATTAAACAAAATCTCGGACAACCCCAAAAAGCCATGTTATGATCTTAAATGTCTCGACCAAAAATACTGCAATTAAACCAACATTTAATCGGCGAGAGATGCCTGCCGTAGCTCGTAAACTCGTAAAAACTAAAAACACACACAAAAAACATGAATGGAATTTTACGATTCCGGCATTTGATCGTCAATTAACTGAAAATAGGCAATAAAACAATTTTCTCTGTGGCACTCAACACTTTAACAAATATTTAACAGTTAGCAGGCACTTCAGGGAGATTTAGAGATTTCATTTTACGAGGTAAAGTGTTCTATTCGAGGGAACATTGAAGAAAGTATTCAGATTGAATGTTCTTTTAAGAAAAACAATAAAACTCTTCTAAGAAAAAAAATCTTCTACAAAAACAAGATTTGGTTTTTGAAATAATTTTCAAAAACATACGATAAAAAGGGAAATATTCTAAGATGCTTGGCTACTTTATACAACATTTAAAAAAAACTCACTATGGCTTAATCCTCAGCACGGACTTGATAAAGTCAATGGCGTCATCTGAAATATCCTCAAATAGCTCCTCAGGGAAGGTGAGGTTGCACTTGGAGATATTGAGGAACGTTTCCTGCTTGGTGTCACCTCCAAAGGGACTGTAACCGGTGAGTAGGACGTAGGCGAGCACACCAACCGACCAAATGTCGGTATTTAAGCATAGTGGCTCATATTGCAGCACTTCAGGTGCCACATAGTCGGGGGTGCCTTGAATTTCACACACATTACCGCCTTGCACGGCCCGGGAGAAGCCAAAATCACAGAGTTTAAGGCCGTCTGTGAAATAATTTTAAAAATGTGATGATTTTATTTTTAAGTATATTATATTTGACAATTTAGATGGCATTATTTTGTCACGTAACTTAACAGTCATTAAAAAATATTTACCTTCTAAATTATTGGTGTTCAGCAGAATGTTCTGTGGTTTAATGTCCAAGTGGGCGACGTGACGTCTGTGCAGGAACTCTAGAGCTTTGAGCACCTCTCTTATGCAGGTGCGTGTCTTGTTCTCTGCCAACAAACCGTCCTCGTCCAAAATAGCTTGCAATTCACCTCCAGCGGCGCTAAATTGATAGAAGGATGTGGGAAGAAGAGATTAGTTTGATGATTAAATTTAAAGAACGGTGGTTTTGAAATATTTTACGGTATTCATAAAATTGAAAGAAAAAAACTTACAGCTCCAAGATGAGTGCAATTTCCGAACGCGTCTCGAATACAGCGTGCAGTCGCACAATTTGATCCGACTCTGCGCTCAGCATTAGTACGGCTATCTCGTGATTAATCTGCTTCGCCCAGCAGAGGGCACGACGCCTGCGCCGCAAGAACTTAGCTGCGTATTTAACGCCCGTTACTTTATGAGTGACGCGGCGAACGGTTCCAAAGTTGCCTCTGTAAATAAGTAACAATACAAAGTTAGCATTTATTTTAAGGAGAATTGGACGTAATATTACAAGATATGAGAAATTGTAAGGAAACAGATTGCGCAATTATCATCTTAAAGTATTAAGTAAACCATCTTTTCTTCTCAAAATTCTTCACTTCTCTAAAATTTTACGTAATATGTTGATGCTCTTAAAAATCTTAAGTAACAAAATGAAATCACTTAGCATTTAATTAATAATTGCTAATGCATCTCTATAATTACATTTTAATTAAATTGATGCAACGTATTATGCTTTTCCTGGAACTTTAATTGGTTCACGCACTTTTATGTTAAAGCTTACTCTAGCTTGCATCATCAGATAACTACCAGCAATGAATCAAAGGAGGAATATAAAGTGTGCAAGCATATTTAAGAGCTTGCAGAGACCAACAATTCAAGTTTCCAACAATCATGGGAATTTTACTTAGATTTAAACATTTTACTTTAAAAAATTCAAAAAAATTCGAGCAATTCGACGAATTTAGCATCAAAGAGCATAAAACAGCATTTAAAACAATTTCTTCAAACATTTTCCTCACATTTTTAGTATTATATGGTTAAAGAACTAACAATTCTAAAAAGTTCTTTTATCGTTCCAGTGAATTAGCCAACTATGCACTTTGACTGTAAAATTGGTCTAATGCTGTATGACCATGCCAAAAAACCAAGAATTTGAAGTTCACATGGCAAACAGTAGCTCGAAAAAACAACGGTTTTTCAATTTCCATTTGTTCCATCACATTTTGAGGCTTTTGTTTGAAAAAAAATTTAACTAGCGAGGAGTTTCTCATCACATCGCATGGAGCCAACAAGCAAAACAACTTAAACCAAGAAGCATGAAAGATGTTACAGTGTCGTTGCGCTTGAAACATGACGTTATTCAGTATTTGTTGCTTGACATGATCGGCATGGTTTTGTAGTTTTTTAGTAACAAAAGAGAGTTCTAAACAACAATCATGAGGGTTTTTCAAGCCCTGCTATGAATGACACAAAGTAGCAGAACCAGAAGCGATAAATAAAGAAGCAACCAAACGTTATCTCAACTTGCTGACTTGCACAGCCAAACAAAAGCTACAAAATCTACAGTCGAGTGGAAATTCCACGACGTGAAGCTGTCGTTGTTATCATTATGCAAATCCACAAGCAGCTAGAACTAAAAACACAACAAATAATCGTAGGCGAGCTGGGAAGATAAAAAAAAGACTAAAGATCCCATAGGAAGTTTAATTCATTTCATGGCTGGAAAACTTCAAACTTATTCAAGTAATTTATAAGAAATGCATAAGAAACTGCAAAGATTTTATTTTCTCTAATGTTTTTTTAGTTTTGTGAATTTTTGAAGAAAGATGTAAGCAGACAATTAAAAGAAAATAATTAAAAATTTACTGCAGTTCAAGTTGCGCAACTTATGAATCTCTTAGAGTTTCTTGAGCAAGAAATAATTGATAATTTCTATAAACTTCAAGATGTGGTTTGAAGAGGATGGGTGGTTTATTTAAAAGTTTTCTTGTGCATCATTTTATTTAAAAGCCTTGAAATTTATTGTTTGTAAACATATTTGATTACCAATAAAATAAAGATTTGATTTCAATGAATGTAAATCAACAATGTCTTATAGATAATAATAAAAGCTTTGTATAGAAAAAATACACAATTTAATACGTCAGCTTTCAACCGTATCCGAAATTTTTTCCAAAATAATAGCCCACCAATTTTAAACATCCGAATAAGTTCTTAAAAAAGTCATCAAAATCATTTAAGATCTGATTAAGATTTCAATCTTCCCACCCTAACTTAAAGCTTAAAACCATCATAAGCAAATTTCCATCGAAAAACTCGCAAAATACCAAATTTCAGTGTAGAAACACGGAAGACAAGGCATAAAATGACCCATTGTCGTTCGCTCACTTCCAGTTGAGCTTCATCACAATCGAATTCCGAGAAACCGTAAAACCACACCAAAACATCTTCATCTGCAAACGCACAGCCAACCAACAATAGCCCAAGCGATTTCTTTTCCGCAATTGAGTAATCTTAAGATTGCAAGATTGTCGTAAAATTGTTTATCAGACATGAAGTCTTGAAGAGATGAAGACGACAATTAAAACCACAGAAAAGACTCTAAACAAATGAATTAGAGGAAATATTTTGACAAATTAGCGACTTGAACGTCACCAAGACAATGGAAATAGTGAGGAATCTTAAGATTTTCCGATTTGTAACTTATCGTTTTTTCCTCACGAAAGAAATAAATTTACAGTCTTAATTGGTTGGTATTACTTAACTCTTAATTCGCACTTTTAATGTAAATAATTGTGAACAAAATCAGTGCAGCTGCTTGAAAACATAATTAATGTGAAATTATGAACATTTATTTAAAATGTTATCAAGCAAGAAAATGTATAAAACACTCTAAACTGAGCTGAGCACCACGAGCCACAAAGAGCCACCATAAACTATTCCGACTTCTTGCTTGTTATCCGATTAAACGCGCAAATAAAGTAATAAAACAGGCGATTTACATAACTTAAAACGTAAAAAGCGATAACAGTTAATCACTCAGTGAGGCTTTGGTGAAATGTAGTGGGCGGAAGGCAAGGATGTGTTCCCATTTACCTATTTAAGAGTAAGCAGAAATGTTGGTCGTAAATTTCAACTGAGCTAGTGGATTGCCATAGATCAATACATTCCAAAGTAATAATCCAGGAGCGCCTGTAAAACATCCAACAAGCATAACCTTAAAAGTTTTAAAACGAGCTGCAATTTCCTAGACTACATGCCTCATGCAAGTGAATAATCCGCTTACGAGTCGCTTTAATTGAATTAACAGTGGGAATATCAATGGTTGTTGTGAAGTTTTGGTTGATATTGACGTAAATAGGGATTACTGTTCTCTGCTTACACATCAGGCTGGTGCTGGGTTTGCTTACTTAGCTATGAGGATTAAAGCATGTCAACATAAGAATAAATAAAGGAAAACATTTCCTGGTCGATAAAAATTCAAATTTAAAATATTTGCCAGCATCTAAACTTCAAAACTTTCCCACAAATCTATCAAAAAACTAATATCTCGGTCCAGTAATTCCCAAGCAACTGATCCTAAGATACCTGCGGCGTAGAACGATCAAGCCAACTTGCACAAAACCAGCATCAAAAGCAGTCTCTAATTACGCCTCGCTGCAATTGCTTTCGCCAATTGACTCTCATGCTAAAGAGACTTCTTTCTTGTCCATTTCTCGGCTGGTTCAACTTTTCTTGAACTCAATTTCTTTCGTTCTTTTGCTTTTCTTTTCGCCTTTCGATTGTTTTTTGTGCAATCAAGTTTTATGAGTTTTTTTTTGGCCGCTGGTGTTGAGCCATTTAGAGATGCTTTATTGTGTTTATTGGCTGATTTAGGCGACTGTACAGTTTTTGTCTGATTTTTATTAACTTT
This sequence comes from Parochlus steinenii, assembly GCA_038502155.1. NCBI lineage: Eukaryota > Metazoa > Arthropoda > Insecta > Diptera > Chironomidae > Parochlus > Parochlus steinenii. Next base: position 1,690,163 of record JAXCIN010000048.1, on the reverse strand, counting down.
GGGATGGCAATAAAATAAATTCGTTAATTAAAATTTAAAGACAAACAAAAATCTCAATTTCAACAAAACTCCATCAAAAACATCAAAGTTGAAGCTTCAGGGAAGACGAGCCATCTTTTTTTCTATGAAAAGTAGGGGAATCTCTACATCTGCCATTCCGTCACAAATCACACGCTCACGCAACTTCTCGGTCCGATAATAAATTAATTGTCGACTTTAATAGACAATTCGTTTTAAAAGCGATAATTTCCAATCAACAGATCAAACAGCAACTCGCGATTTTCCCATAAACAGACTAAACGAGCTTGTGCCACTTTTCAAGTCTGTGCTCTCAAGAAAAGGTCGCTTTCTTTGCGAAAATGCGATACAACACAAACAGCACCAAGTTCCTTGATTTATCATCTGAATGCTACATGTGTGAGCAAATTCACCCAATAAATTGTGAAAAAATAATTCCATCGTGCTAATTGACCAACGCATTTTTAAATTTCATCCAGTTTATTGAACATTTCTTAAACTAAATTAAAATTTTCGATAATTTGCAACCAAACCAAAACCGGTTTGGCCTAATTAAATAAATTCAATTCATTTTAAAGATCTTGAGACTGTTGGAGTTTTGCTTAAGTTTTCAAGACTTGCAAAGACATTACAAGACTCGCAGAAAGAAACTTCAACAACCAACGAACAAACAAATACTGCCCATTTTTGTTAAACTGATCGACAATTTATTGAATGAATTAAATGATTTTTTGAGTTTTGAACAAATTACAATAAATGTTGGTTGGCGGGAGAACGACGATCAATTGATTAAATGAGGAAGTAAAGGGATCCTGATGGTTTCAGTATAACATTTTATTTTTGAATTATTGATAGAATTATTACTTATCTCTGTAGATAATGTAATATTCGCATTTGTTAAAGCTGTTATATATTTTAAAACTGCTTATCTACAAATCAATGAGATTAAAAAACATTCATCGTCATTTATCGTTATAGAGTCGATAAACCTTTAAACCTCTCCAAAGTATTACGATTTAGCAAAAAACTCATCAACCAACAACTTAATTTTCAAATAATAAAATATTTCGCACTTTGTATGGCTCGAACTCAGTTATATAAAGAACCAAACAAACTCACCAAAGATATAAAAAAACCTCAATTTAGTAATATTTTCTGAAATAAAATGTTAAAGTTGCCCAAACCACAAAATTAAACAAAATTAATGCGAAAACTCCATCAAATTCCCGTTTATACTGTGTTTGTCATTAATTCGAATACTCAAGCCACAGAACTCTTAAAGAGATGAAAACATCCACAATCTAGATCAAAAATATAATTAGCTGTTGGTCCAGCAGACAAGCCTTATTAGCACATTTGCCTTTAATGCCAATAGATTACAGATTTCGTTAATATTCGTCAAATTTTTGAATATTATCATTAATTAGAATAATTAAGCAAACTACTTTTGGCACTTTTAAAGATTTAACCACAATTTTACGCTTTTTTGCGACTAAAACTGGTTCCACTACTTTTGCAGATCGATTCATTAGCTAATTTGTTATTATTGCTTTTGGAGCGTTCTTAACTTCTTAAGATATGAATGAATATTATGAGGAAGAGAACTCAACCAGTTTCAAGTTATAAACCGTAAACTTACAGGTTAAGCACCTGTAGAATTTTCACCAACAAATTTAATTTATGTTTTTTTAAAATAATAATCTAGCAAAAGTATTGATAAATTTTGCAATGAGAGCAAAATTTCTGAATTGATTTGTTTTACAATATTAAAGATAGATTAGCTTTACATGATATTTTTGGCAATTTGGATATTTTAAAGCGACTTTATTGAGTTGATTGAATTAAAACGATTGAGTAGGAGGAACTTAAAATCTGAGAAAACTTTTTTCAAATATCAAGCTAAAACTTAATTAAATACCACTTAAAATGTTTCTGTGAATTTTGCAGCGAACTGATATATTTTTACGAGAATACATAATGTAAAAGATTTCCAACCAGCCAACTCATGTGGCGCTTAACTTTTTTGTCTCGCTTTTCAAGTCACTAAATAAAATATAAAAATCACAATTTCGGTTCATGAAGTCTTGTACATTATCAATTTAATAGTTCTGCAAAAATTTGGAGTGTCGACTCATATTTTTCATTTTTCAGTTTATTCACGAACGTTTTTTCAATATTTCGATTGTTCAGCTTCATTAGAGCAAATAGTTCAATGACAAGCACCTCAATTGTCTCGCCGAGGAATTTAGAAAAAGTAAAAGAGTATTTTTGCTCGACAAAATGCCTCAGAAAATTTTCGTTTTGCGGTGACACAATTTACTCGGTTATGCAATGCAAAATTCATTATTCTGTGTCGCAGCATTTTTCTGCCAATGAACTTCTGACCAACAACAAAAATTGGCAGCAATGAACAACGAGCAATGAATAGGAGCTTTAATATTCAAAATAATAAAAATAGCATATATGAAACATAAACATAAAGTTTGGGAATTTTTCGAATACTTTTCTATTCTACACGAAATTTTATTTGTTATTATAAAATTCCTCAACAATTGAACATAATTTTTAAAATATGAAAAACTGTAAAAACAATTTAAATCCAAGAAGAACAAAACCTCCATTATTGTATTATTTAACTTTATAAGCTAGTTTTATAATCTTCTCGGAGTCTTCATGGAAATTGGCTGTGGTTGATGGTTTCAATGCTTTAATGATTGAATGCCTGAATGCTCCACAGCCTGAATGCTGTGTGGTAAAAGTGGAAGTTAAAATATCATTCGCCAAATGCAGAAAAATTGTTATTTAATTCATTTTATGCAATTTGCACAATTTACAGACAAAAGAATTTCTCGCAACAACAAATCCCATAAGGTTGACCTTCATGAGCCGTAGAATATGAGCAAAGTGCCAGTTTGACTTGTTGCAGCTTTCCATATTCACTCGCGCACATCAAAAAAAATCTTTGAAATAGTTGGAAAATCTTTGTAGAAGAATTTTAGAACGTTTTTGTGCGCTTTGGTCTTAGAAATTGAAGAAAAATGTGCTGAGAATCTAAAAATAGTTTGGCGCATGAAACAAAGCAAAATACTTAGATTGTTATTCAAGCAACAGCTTAAGAATGAACTGAAGAAATGAGACAACTCCGGAACTCGTCAGTTCACTTGGGAAATTTTTTCAGTTGTTCTCAGCAATTTTTTAGTGCAATTTTAATGATTTTGCTTTCATCAGAGAAATTAACAACAACTAGTAAAACATCTACACTTTCATCAGATTGCAAGGTTCTTTTTTTAGTTTAAGCTGGTTTAAGCTCAAAAGTCTTCGAACCTTTTGAAGGAATTTTCAAAGAAAACAAATTAAAAGTGGAATATCGTCGCGAAATTCTCTCCAAATCCGGAACCGCGTCTTCATCTCCACATCGCGAAGCATGAAATGCACTCTGTCGCCGAAAATAGTTACGAGACGAGGACTGCATTCTTGGCTATTTGCGGATCGCTTTAGATTCTTTACATTTTCTTCAAGATTATTTTTAGAAAATCTTTAACTTTTTCACTTTTCATGAGAAACTAGAAGAATTACAAATTAATTTATGCTTGGAGGAATTTCGAATTAATTTATTCGTCGCTCAAGTTAGAATTGCACGTAATTGATGACATTATTTAGAGATTTATTCATAATTTTACGCCGTTTTGATAGAATTGCGAGAACTTGCATTTTTCTCGAAGGAATTTAGAAACTCGATCCAGCAAAAATTCCATTCAAATTTTATGGAATTTTTTCGCTTGAACTGACTTAGGCGCCATAAATTAACATAAATACATTGAAAGCATTTCATTCATTTGTCTAAAGCGGTGCAATTTATTTATTAGAATTGAGACCTTTTATCTTCAAAGTTCACATTTATTTCCTGGAATTACAATACATTCTCAAGATCTTCACCAGAATTTTTAATAAAATTAATTTTATAGCGTAATTGGACGCAATAAACGCATTCATTGAGGAACTGAACGCCTCAAAACCACATGCTGTACATAAATTGAAATTCTTTTACATGTGTAAACATATAATGTTAATGGATTTAATGGACTCATTAATTGGCCACCAAAACAGCACACATTGCTCATAAAACAATTTAATAAATTAAAATAAATTTATTGCACGGAATGAAAGGTCAACCAATAAAGAGCGAATGAAAAAAAGTCTTGAAAGCAAAACAGATGATTTGCTATTAATTTGGGATCCCACACGATGTTGCAAACAATTCAAAGATAATTTCAAGCAATTTCTTGAAATCTTCATAAACATTCAAAACTTATAACTCTAAAGTTAACAAGACAATCTTAAGAATACTTCCAGGAACTTCCCAAAAGAGTTCTCAAAAACTAACCAAAAAGTTTACAAAAGCGATTCAACTGTTGACTCAAAAGAATTGCGCAAGAAAATGTCGAGTTGGCCAGAACAAAGGGCCAAAAGCAGCAACAAAAGGCTCTCAAGATTAAGAAATACAGTTCAAGACAATCGAACGGCGAATATTGCTCAAGCGCTCAAGACAACCCGAACAGTCAAACACGTGTTCTATTACACATAACTTTTCGCATTACAATCTTTTTCTGCGCCTTCTTAAGTGTCCAATCCAGCAATCTAACAATGTAAGTCACCACCTTTTCAACTGCCAGTTCGAAGTGCATGAGAAGTGTTCTCAGAAATTGAATTTATGCTTTTTGCAAGAATGATGCAAATCCAAGAACGAATAAATAACTTTTTACAGCTTTTTGTGATTCATATGAAGTTTAAAGATTAAGAAGAATGAGAAAAACTCTACATAACATAAGAAATGGAGCTCAAGCAATAAAAAAGAAGATTCTAAGATTTATGCATTTTTTGTTGTGTTCTTGTTGCATTATTTTTTATACATTGTTGTTAATTTGTTGCAATTTTAAAAACTTCATAGGTGAATCAATAAAAAATAACTTTTGATGAAATATCTTGAAACGGTTTAGTATTTTGTGTTACCAGATAGTAATCTTAAACGCTCTTTCAATTATAATCTCAGTTTCAAAAGGAAACAACCAATTAGTAATGCTCAAGGTTGTTGCATCTGCTTGCAGGTCTTTCGGGAGCTTTTTAATCGAATATTCGTTAGATTGAAATCATTCAAGCACAAAAGTAGCTAAAAGATCTCTTACAGCTCGTTATATAACAAGTAGGTGTGCACAACGTCTCTGGCTGAGGTTTTCAAGCAAATCAATTACTAATATGGTCACAACAAACTACTTCAACTTTGTCTTTGAATCGCACGCAAAGATCTGAATCATTTTCAGCTGGTGTCTGGTCGTTTGTGTTGCTGTCTTTTGCAAATGGTGCGACAATTATTCGAGTATTCTAGTCAATAGTTAGTGCATCAGGCAATACGATAAAGAGATAATTTGTTGTAATTATTCGCGTTATAAAACTTATTATGCATGTTGAGCTTGTTAAATAACTTTTGCTTGTTAAAGATAACTTGCAAATAAGCAAAAATGAATAAAGCGTTTATTTACTTGCTAAATGGTTAAGGTTTTACACTTTTTGCGTTTAATAAGAAAAGTTGCAAGAAATTTTTGATTTGAAGAACTTTTGCAATAAGAGCATTACAAAATAATTTGCGAAATTGAAAGATTCTCGAAAATTTAATCCAATAGAATTTAAACTTAAATAAATAATTCAAAGAAACAATAGTGGCAAGATGAAGAAAAAATCAATAATATAATATGAATTAATTTAACAAAACACGCATTAAATTAATGAGAAGCTGTCAACACTTATTCGGTGTTTTGGGCAAGTTGAACAACTTTTTTTGCGACTAAAAGTCTCAAATTTCATTCACAAAAGATTTATGAATGAAAAAATTCAATAAAGCCAGAATAACCGCGAAATCAAATCCAAGGTGGACTTGCAAACAAAACATTAAGTAGAAATCTTAAGAATCTCATAAGAAAAATGGTCTTAGAAAAAAAATATTTATGAATCCGGGATCTAAAAATCCAAAAAATATTCAAATAAGTTGACCCCAAAAATCGATATTCGATTAATAATCTCAAGATCTTTAGCGGTTCTTCCGATGTTCAAATATGGTCAATCGCTTGGCCAAGCCAAAACATCATAAAAACACGAAAATCCATTCATTAATTTCAAATAAGCCACAAAACTCCAAAAAGTCAATAAAACTTGACGAAAACTTTAAGCAAATCAAAAAAGCCACAAATATTGCCAAAACAAACCAAAATTTATTCAATAGTCCAAAATAAATTCGAATAGTCAACCAACGACAGAATTTCCTGAAGAAAACTGTTTAGGTGGATTCCATGATTAATTCAATAATTTTATGTTTGCGATCTTTGGCGCCGATTTCACGCTCATATTTCTGTACCTGTCTTGCCTCGCATCTCTCCATAAACTTCCATATACTTCAAAAACAACTCTAATAACTCAGCGTGTTCGCCTCGTTAACCGTAAATCGCTAAGAATCTCATTAAATCATTAAATCACACAATAAAACGACAATCTAAGAGAAATTCAAGAAATTTCCCATACTGTCGTTGCTTCAATTATAATTAATAATCTGTTGGCGCAAAAACTGCAAAACAAATAAAAATCATTCTTTGCCATTTTTCTTAAGAAAAAATGTCTCAATTCTTGATCTTAAAGCCTCTTACGTGATGAGCGATGTGAACGATTAATTTTTGTTTCAACTTTTTTGTGTGGAAATTTTCGTTGGAAAAGCTGCTTGAAGTTTTTGCTAGAGCTGAACGAGGAAGTGAAGATCGTCAGATAAAAACATTAAGCACATTTAAAATTTGTGATTAATCGATCTAAAGATCATTACACGAGAATCATCTTAAGCTTCGATATCTTGTACCAGAAAAGAATTTTTCTGTTTTCTAAGCCAAAAGATTTAAGTGAGGCGATAATTATCGTGTTTTCAAAAGAAGTAACTTAAGTTACCAGATAAAGACGTGAAGAAGATAACGTAATTGTTTATTTTTGCTAGAAAACTTTACGTGCAGCACTCAAGCAGGCGATAAGATAGCAAAACCTCGACAAAACTCGACTTTTTCAATGAACACAACTGAAAACTTGTGAAAAGATTCGAGACAATGCATTGTTACTTCATCTAAGCTGCCAGCCACCCAACAAAAGCCGAGCACTCGCAAACACCAATATGAATTGTAACGTTTTATTATTCCAATCTCTTATTAGCAAAATAACTAAATAAATGAATGAATGGAACCAACTGTTTCTTTCCAAACGCTTTAAAAACAGCAAAAATGCAAAAAAAAATAGTAAAAACTTAAGTTTTCTGTGCAAATATTTTCGCAGACAAATCTTTTGTAGCTCATAAATTCCTCAAGATTGGCGAGCAAGGCTTGCAAAAATGTAATAATATACATTCTATATTTCAATGCATTTATTAGCTATTTTAAGTTATTTAGTGGTTAGTTAGGGCACCCCTGACCACCAGTACATTCACTTGGAATTCTTTCAGGCAAGTTTGCCCAGTTTTGCATGCTTTTCCAGTTTTCTCGGAAAATATTAAAACAATTACACTGTCAGCTAAGCGCCTCAGCTAGATGAACGACAATATCGGCGAGGAAAAGTCGCTCTTTGCCCTTTTATAACAAAAGACCAGTATTCGCCACTTATGAGCTGATATGGAGTTGGAGACAGTAAAAGTAGTTGAGACAGTGGAAATTTCTTATTTTCTCTGTTACATCGGAATTGAATGGATATTTGCATAAATTGCATATTTAATTTGGAAACCTGCAGCATGATCTCAATAGGGAGCTCGATCACCATAGGTGACTTTTTAATACTTTGTTAGAAAATACTGCAAGCTTATTTGAATAATAGAAAATTGTAAGAAATATTTCAAATTGAAGGAATGTATTGAATCAATCTTAATCTTAAGAGGCTTTAACAAGTTTACTCGTTATTTACGCATAATTGAGTAGATTATTATGCAAAAAGGTGACGGTTTAATTCTTATAGATTGAGAAACTTGGCCTATATAAATTGAAGGTTCCGTCGAATGATGGATTGGGTCTTAACTGACAGATAAACCATTTGTAATGATTTAGAAATCCTGATAATTGAGTAATTTTGATAGATCTTCTGAATAATGAAATAGAGAGAGAGCAAAACAAACTTAAGGAATATTTCGCAAAAGTTGCATAAATTATTTATTTGTTATGTGCTTAAACTAATGGAATTCATACCGTCATAATTCCACAATTATTATTAATTGCTCCCTAACAGATTAAATGCTATAATTACTGAATAAATGACAAATATTCAGTGAAACTATAGAACAATATAAAACTTTACAATTTTTGCGCATTTATCTCAATCAGTTTAAATAATAATGATAATATTTGATTCAGTTTTAATAGTAATAGTTAATAGTTAATACTTAAAGTAATATTGTAATAGTTCATAAAAATTAAATAAAAATTCTGAGCAATTCAGAATATTTTAGCTGTTAAATAATATTTCGCTTACGATTCATACACACATTCAAATCATATGAAATTGAATCTGCCGCGCTAAAGATTAGGAAGGATGAAGCTCGATTAATCAATTAAGAATTGAATAAGTGCTCAAGATTTGCTTAATCGAGCCAACTTTTCATAGAACTTGATATTTTAATTAAATTTTGCAACAATTACAAAAACTACACAATTGTAGCATTAATTACTTGATTTCGGCTTGAGAAACTCAAAGTATCTTCAAGTAACTTCAAAGTCTTTGGAGATTGCGCTCTGAGGTTTCAATTACAGAGAAACCTTACAGAACAAGTAATAACAATTTACGAGTAGCTTGTGCAGCTTCATTTGCTTCATTTCAAGCTTAAGTTGCAAATTAAATTGGAAATAATTATAGGATTGAAGCAGTTTTCTGCATGCCACGTGCAATTAGAGCTCTCGGCCTTTCAATTATAATATTACTTGCGATGCTCGAATGTGGCGATATTGTACTGGAGATGCGCTTGGATAGTAGCAAATGCCTTTAATTGCACTTAACGCATTATCTCGCACCATCAATTGGATGTAATCCTCAGTTTACGCTTCTCACTTCAGTTGTATGACTCAAAGGCTTATTTATTTGTTGTCAACTTACATTGTGGCCTTTCTTAGCAGAAATTTCAGAAGAAAAGTCAAAATAATTAAAATATTTCTTGATATGATTTCAGGTTTCAGGAATTCGATAAAACAAAATGCTGAGTTATTTCATTTTAAAGCTGAAGCAAAGACGTCTGTTGGCAATTTGCTTCGAATTTTTGGCAAAAGTTCATACTCATAAATTATGAGTGGGACATAAAAACTGCATAAATCTGCATTTTGCAGACAGACACAAAAAATATTGAGATTTTGAAATCCAATGAAATTTCAATAGTTCGAAGAACAGGACAAGAAACATAAACTTTAAGATTTCAACATTGGTTTCAAAAGACGCGGTTTAAACAATTTTACGTATATTTTTATGTAATCTTTAGATCAAGCTGGCGTAATCCCAAAGACTTTTATGATCAAGACGCATTAACTTCGCATTAACTCTTTGAATACATTAAGACATATCCAAGCATTCAGAATCTCCAACAAACCAACAACTATTAAAGAACAATAAAAAGCGAAAGTCAAATCCAACAATTTCATTAAAGTTTCAATTGAAATCACGAATTTGATACAAAAACGTCCAAACAATGAGAATACAAGATAATTCGATAAATCTTAAGAAATCTCGAGCTGGCATCCCCAAAAGGCGATCAAAAACGATTCAATTTAATTCAAAATGAAACAAGAACAGTTTATTCTTTAATTTAATGTTCGAATGTCTTAAGATGATATTCGGAATTCTTGAATTCTCAAATTCTAAAATTAACAGAAATGAATAAAAGTAGAAGTGTTTCTTTCAATAAAATAAACACAAAACACACAAAACAAATCACTTAATTGCATTCAAGAACGATTTCAACGAAACAAGAAATCAAAATAGACAAAAGTGAGCTCGATTTCCGTTTCATTGGAATTTCTTGTTCTGACCAGTGCTTTAACTTGCTAATTTTCAAATAAGCGGCTATTCAAGGAATTAAAACAGTATAAACAGATTGCATAATTAATTCACATCGACTTCTTGGCTAAGTAAAGATCATTCAGAACCACCTATATAAATTCTTAAAGTGGTTACCAAAATTACTTAAATCGAAAAAAATTGCACGAACAACAACCTTGAAATTCAATTGAAAGAAAATGCCAACCAAAAAAAGAGGCACCAAAAAACTAAATAAATAAGATTGCGACCGTTTGGGGACTTTGAACTAACAAATTCTCGAGCCAGCTTAATTTTTGTCTCCAATTGCTCGTCGTCTTACTTCTTTCTTCTTAAAGAATCTCGAAATGTTTGAGAAACATCACAAAGTGTTTTGTTTGTTGGCAAGAAAAGACGTTAAGAAATTCCTCAAAATAAAATTCCCAAGAAATCAACGAATTGATCAGAATTCAGAATATTACATCCCAGAACGACTCCCCAGATCTTCTTACTTTTAAAAGCCTGTTCTTTTTATCAGCAATTATTCAATTATCTATAACAAAAAATACATTGAATATATTAAATTCAAAATTCAACGAAAAAGATTCGAAAACATCGAAAAATCAAAAACATAAAAACGGTAAGATCGGAAGTGAAATCTCACTTAAATTGCCAAAGAAGCAAAAACGGCTAAAAATTCAACTCATTCTCAGGCACATTAACTTTTAAGTTGCCAAAAAAACGGTTGGAATTTCTTTGCAGACAATCGATCGCGAGTTAGTTTCTTTGTGTGTTTCTCTATGTGTTTTAGCAAAGATTATGAGTCATCCCCAAACATGTCCAGTCCTAATCTCAATCTTATCTTGCCAGCCGAAAAAACTCAATGAACTTCCCAACCCGAACTCGTTTCGACAAGTTAGACGGTTATTTCTTCCAACACAAGCAACTTTATCGCGAAACTAACATTTTCTCATAAAATCCCATTAACAAAAAACTTTGAACGTGAAAACACGAATATGAATCAAAATGCTTGAAAATGCTTAAAATGTTCGAAAATGCTTTTAAATGGGCAAAATTGATAATTCACGAAACGACCTTCAACGTATTGTTTGATAAAAAGTACTCACACAGTCAAGAGACGCTTCAAAAGACTGCTTCAGTTTTGTTGCAAGGGAATTGATGAAAAGTATGATTTATTTGATTTTGGCAAAAATTTTATAACGTTTTGTTTTCAGTTAATTCAAATCTGTAACTTTCAACATCTTTCAATTTTTAGTATCAAAGTAATTATTTAAAACACATAAACTCAATCAGCGCGACAACAAAGATCAATATCAGCTGATTGCTTTTGTTGTTCAAAAAGGGAAGAACCTTCCAATAAATTAACAAAATAGTCAACAAAACTTTTAATCAACCGATTTAATTGATTTTAAATTGTTTTATTGCAACTAAATCACCAACAACTCCATAAAACGCCATAAATTGCCTCCAACATCAAAAGTGATTAAATACACATAAATTGGCAACCTTCGATTCGGATAAAGTTTCAGAACATTTTCGATTGATCTTCATCTCAGCACCTCCTATAAAAATTCTATTACATTCTAGACTTCTTATTTCAGCTTTTGCCAAATTCAAGTCGATATTAAGAATATCTCGTGTTTTTCAGGTGAATATGGTTGAAAATGTCACTCGACAAAATATCAATCGAATAAATAATAAGTAATTTAAAAACAAGCAGTTTTGTCTTGAAAGACGTGTGTCCCATCAACACTTTGAAGAAGGCGCCATCACGATCAACAACAACTGAAGAAGTTTTCGTGTTTAATTGTTTTACAAATAAAACTTTACAATTATGGAATTTTAAGATTCTGAGCACATTTTTGGACAATTCAATTGAAACTGGTTGAAAGTCCAGCTATAAGATCCATTGAACTTACGTTTGAACAATAAAAAATATTCAGACGAAGGTTTGTAGTGCAAATATGAAGGTACTTTTATAGATTTTATTGTTTTTGTGGCTCCGATCCATAATATAAATTGAGCTCACTCTGCACTTCACGCTGAGCGACAATCAACTAACAGGGTCGAGGACTAAATGGAGTCAACCAGACTGCTCAACGTTAGTTTTAAATTACGAAAACGTGCATTCTATTAATTATTACAGCCAGATCGACCATTAGTTGCACAACGCTTCTCGCATTCTAGCACAATTCTGCTGATAATCTTGAATGATTTACCCTCGAAAGGTTTGGAAGAAGTTGTATGAACATTTTCAGCTGAAGCTAATATTTTTAATTGCAAGTCTCGTTTCCGCTTTGCTCCCCTTCAACAAAATGAGCAATTGGTTAATTTATTCCATGCAGCCAAAAATTTATGAACCGCAAACTTTTTTGAGTTCTTCATTCTTGAGTTGTTTTAATAAAAGAAAGAATTGAAAAGGCACAAATTTGCACTAAGTCTTTAAAAAACATGCAAGGTGCATCTTTTAAACAGCTTGATAGTTTGCAAAAATTATCATCTTTCAAGGATTAATAATAATTGACATAGCAGCTGCTCGGAGAAGAAACGAACATATCTTTAAAATATCTAATAGTTTTGTAGATTCTAGCAGAACTTAAAATTTACGATATTTTGAACAAACCGCAATTTTAGAAAATTAAAATTCAATGATAAACATCCTCCTTACTCATCATATTCCATAGCAAGTAAATAAATTATTAGCGCTGTCGCCATACAAATCGACGATAATGTTTATTTAAAATGTATTGTCTTTTTGAGTTTGCTTGAGCGCTAAAAATGTTAAAAAGCATAATATCGAATGCATGAAATTAATAAAAACTTCTCAAATTACTGGAAATGAATATGCATGGTTTAATTAATTTCATTAACAAATAAAAAATAACAAATGGGAGTTTTATTGGATCGAGTTTTGAAACTTTATTTAATTGCAGCAAACGCATAATCACTTAACTTGAATATTGTTGAATGAATATTAAATTAAATGCTTTAATGGACAGTTTCGAGAGAACTCAAAGTAATAAGAGTATATTAACAACATTGCCAGAGAGCATCAAACACAAACTGAATACATTTAATTCAGTTCTTAAATTCGATGGATCGGGGAATTTTCGCAGCTTCAACAATATTAAATTAAATTTTAAACGTTCAATAAATTATTTTTTTTTATTTCTTCACTTAAGTCAAAACAATTCGTCGTCTCAACTTTTATATTGATTTTTATTGTCGAGAACATTAAATTGACTTAAAAGCATTAAAAACTGATTTTTATTTAAATCCTTAATTACGAGGAAATTGATAATAATTCGCGATTAAAGTCTTTCAAAAGTTCAACTCTCAAGAAGTCAAGAATTTGCATAAAAATGGCAAATTTATGGTTTTTATTACTTTATGGATTTCCCGATCGGCGAGTCAGTACACTGTTAATATATAATTTTGGGTATAAGGAGCAGCTGTACTATTAAAATAAATGATATACATGAAATATTGATAAACCAGATTTTGTGGTTGACTTTGAGTATGTCGAGGAGTTGATGGCTCAATTTTGTAAACAAGAGCTTTTTTAGTTTGACAAGAATTAAACCAAATGAGTTGAACCTTTGTCAGAGATTTAACCAAGATATTACATTTTTTGGGATCGTCAACGTCTTGAGAGCTTAATTGCTGTCTCGGCATGTCTCCATTCTATAAAAAAAACATCTCAATAAAAGAAAAAGTTCCCTTAAACATTCATTTCCTTTTTAATGCTTGGCTCAATTTACAGATTTGAAGTTTCTTCCGCTCCTTTAATTATTTTTAAAGGTTTATCGAGGCTTATTGAAAGATATTGAAAGATGCAGATTGTGCAAGCAATAAAAACTTGACACAGACAGGAAAAGTGATTTAGCGTTTTTGGACTTTTTCGGTCATAATATGGATATCTCAGATTTCCTGATACAACTTAATCTTTTGCAACATTTCAGAAATAAATAATGTCTGGAAATGCTTTCCAGTCAATTTTATTTCTAAAGAAACTTTGACAAACACTGGTAGTGCGAGGTGTCATAATTTACTTAAACTCGACTAAAACTGCTTTACTTTCATTTATTCACCCACTTAAAATGTCTTAAGAGAGTTGGATCAATTTCTTCGCCATTTCTGGAGTCCATCAATCATTTTTAATTTCCATTAACTAAAAAAAACTCTAAAACACAAATGAAAAGATTTGCATTGAACAACCACGAGTATTTCATATACATTTCCATAATTCTTCAGCAAAGCGTTAATTTGTTTATTTCATAAGTTAATTCCATTTTTCGCGATTAAGTAATTTTGTGGAGCCTCCAACGGTCGAGTTGCACCTTTACGTGAAAAATCTCAAACGCTCATTGCGAAAGGAATTGCTGGAGGTTTTTTGTCGAATCTTTTTGGACTTTTAAGGTAAAACTATAAAAAATCTAACAAATCTTTACACCCAAGCCAAGTGGCGAGCATTTCTATGCATTGAGTGGCTTGAAGTTATCTTTACGTGGAAAAAGTGGCGCAGCATAGCTCAACTGATTAGCGAGTCGTTAGGTTCATTTAACTGTAATTTCAAACTTTAACCAACTTATCATGAGGAATGAGCATCCAAAAGTACTTGATGGAATAAAATAGACAGTTCTCGAGTGTGTCATTTTTTTCAAACATTTTTCTACTTTTGTTTACTAAATTAATTAGATACAGCATGTCAAATGAACTACCAACTTTCAACCAACTCTATAAAAACTTGAGGACAAGTCGTTGGAAATCTTCTTGCTGGATGACTTTGCATATTTCCAGTGTCGTTTTAGTTTACTTTGTATGAAATGTCGTTAAAATAATCTTCAAGTTCAAGAAAGTGCTTAAACGGACACAAAAAACCTATTTAATACTTGAAACTTAAATCATTTTAAATTTAAAGCTTGCACAACATTTTCCAAGGGATTGCGTCAAGAATTCTCACAAAATTGTCCATTTCCCGAAATAATTTCACAAAAGAACGTTTATCATCAAAATGTAAGTGTCGTAACTAAATAATGACCATCAGAAAAAAAGCAACCAAAATTGTTGTTCTCATATTTTGTGATTACAGAAAATTTAACTTGTATTAAAAACAATTTGAGATTCCATTCAACTGCATCAACAAAATAATTTGAAGTTTTGGGTTTTCAATTTGATTTGCTTCATTGATAAGAAAATTGCACAAGTTGGCAGCAAACTTATTTTAAATTTTAATCAACTCAAACAGCCAAATTGGTTCCAGTTCAGTTTTTGTTTTTTTTGAAGGCACAAATTGCGATTTGGAAAAACTTTTCTGCTGCAATAAATTATGGAAACACATACACAAAAGGCACTCGAACGATATCAGTGTTTAATATTTAGATAAGATTGACGCAGTTATGGCTCTAGATAAAGGAACCAATAAAACACAATTTGCCATGACAAACTCTAATAAAATGAATGTTGAGGGAAAATAAAGCAAATAAAGTTTTGATATTGGACTTTTTATTTGAAAATTCACCAACAATTGCAAAACCAATGACCTCTGAACCCTCCAGAGAACAAAATATAAAAATAATTTCTTTATTTTCCAATCGGAAGTTCTTAATGAGGCATTGACATTCTCAGTTGCAGCTCTTCAAAGCATCTGGTCGTGCGCTGGGAAATCTGCACCAAAATTAAATCATTTCGTGTCGTGCATTTGCTCTTTCTGGCTGCATTTGAACAAAAACATTAAATTATTTGAAGCATTTGAACAAATAAACAAATAGAAAGATCTTTTAATTGAGATTTCCTGCCAGAGACGACATTCAGTGGTTTTAACAAATTGAATGCTTATGACAAGATGCTTTCCAGTAGAAAAATGAAATGTATCAATAATACAAGCAAACGATAATTTTTATAAGGATTTGAACACATGACATTCTAACTAAATATAATTCACTTTAAGTGAATCACACCGATTTTAATTGTTTCCTTTAACTTTAGCAGAATAAATTAAATTGAAATTTTTCCATAATTTTATAGAAATAGATAATAATCAGCAATTCAGTTCAAATTAGCTTTCCATATGAAATTTACAATTAAGCCATTAGAATCAGATAATCTTATAATTAGATCAATTGAAGCAAGATCAAGGCGCCCAGAAAACAGAACATTTCCTCATTGAGAAGCGCAAAAGTGAGAAGAGTTATGCTCGTCAAACTGGCTATAATTGCATCATTAATTGAATCGTTAATTGAAATATATTCTTTATGGCAAGGCAAGAGAATTCTATTACAGAATAAATAAATAATTTATTTCTTTGTCCAGCACGTCGATCGATGGCGAGCTTTAAAAGGCGACAAGCAAGAACGAGAACATTTGATTTGCGGTTTGCGATCAAAATATTATTATTGACCAAAAATTGTTCATTCACCTCCTGCTGGACAGTTTGGGAGCAACCGAGCAATTAACGGACAAATTATCGTGCAATTAACTGCAAGCAAGTTGTGGATAAAGATGCAGAAAAGCTGAATGAAACTGAGTTAAAATAACAATAAACTCAAGGATTTGCCTACACAATAATCCAACTCAGTAAGTTGCCATTTGAATTGCAGTTGGTGCAGTTTTGCGAGCAGCAAGTAACGATAATTTAATTAAAATGAATGGAATTGATTGAACAGACATCAGAAACGTCCAAACGGTCGTGACTTGGCTGGCATTCTGAGCTTGAATCTATAATGTTAGTCTTTATTTGGAAATGTGTGAAGAAACTCAGCTGCTGCTGTGCCTAAGGCATATCAAGAGTAAACAAAAATCTTTTTTAAAGATAACAAACATTTTGGTGAGTTCAAAAGATTGAAAATGTAATCACAGATTGAGTTCATGCATATGGGAATCATAAAAATTCATCGATCAAGGTCATCAAGATATTGATCCAGCACGTTGAAGATTTATCGTGTGCACTTTTATATTTTGGACGGAGCTTTATGGTTATTGAGGCTCGTCCACTTTCTGACTTGCTTTCCTTATTGCACGACGATTATTCATCGAACACAAGTTGGATTTCTTTTTGTAAGCCGCAATTTGTGTGTGGTATGATATCTCTCTAGCAAGCAGCGAATGTGCGAAGTAAGCATTCAAGAGCAACAAAGAGCCAGCTAGCCGTCCGAAAGAGATTCATAAATTGTGAAAAGCCTGTCACTTTGAACAATTAACATATTTTGGCATATTTATGCTTTGTACCACACACTGCCATATAGTTTATGCTGCTGGTTTGTTGCTAGTCTGTGTGTTGGAGACACAATCGCCTATTAGCTGAGAAAAGAAAAGCAGCGAAGCAACTGGCACATTACAACAAGCTTGCACATTTTCGGAATGCTTTAACCCAATTTAGTCTGACTAATACGAGATGATAACGCGACCTTCACTCAATCATTGTGCAACGCTGCCAGCCGCATACCTCAAGCACGCTGGAGCCAATCTTGCACATCTAAAAAGCAGCCAAACCTGATTTCCTCCTCAAACAACGTTTGCTATATACTAATAACAATCTAGCAATTTTCAAATGCTTTGAAAGCAAAATCGCGTTCTCAGATCGAGTAGCTCTCGGTAAAAAGCGAAAAGAATATATAATGGATACCAGTAGTTGTTAGCTTTATTACACACATTCAGCTGCACATTTTATATACGAATAACATTTAAATTTGTAATATAATGTAGAAAAGGAAAAAGTTAGTTATTAAGCTTATTACCTTTCAAATTGATCCTTTTCAACATCATACTGGCTCGATAATTCGCCCTGCACCAGGATCTTGGAGAGAAAGTCCTCTTGAACCACTTCAATTAAGCCATCGCCAATGTGTTTTACCTCTTTGGGCAACATATTGTTCACTCGATTTGCAAAATATATATCTCTTTTTAAACTCTCGATTTAATATTTTTATTATTGGAATACCACCATTCAATCAGTAACTTTCAAAGGTTTAATTTCGAATCACGACCACAAATTGTGTGTGTCAATCTTTCGATTGTTGTTGTTGGCGTGAAAATCTCTTGAATCTCAATCTCAACAAAAAGAAGAATTTAAACTTATGTTTTCACTAATTGCCAACAATTTCAGCACTTTGGCTCTACTTAATTGCATTTTCCGAGTGCTCTGATCAATTAGTTGAACTGTGGTAGAGTCTAAATGCCCAAAAATCGCTAGAATTTATTTAATTCGCTTCAAAATATATCAATTTTCACTTTGCGAATATTCCACTCGATCAACTTGGAAGTTATTACTAGTAAGGCAACTGATTTACACTCATTTAGTTCTCGAAAAGCTGCAAGTAGCTACTAATTTTCAGAATTAACTCACAACGCCCAAAATCACACAACCTCTTGGCTCGTCGTTCCACAGAAAAATGAAAATTCAAACTGATATTCACCAAATAGTACCAGTACCAAACAAACTTTCAAACACAAAATGACAGCTCTTGGGGCAATCTACTTTTCATTATATTAAGTCGCGGAATTATATATATAGGTATTGTGTACTCGAATATATTGGTTATATACATGAATTTACAGAAAGTCGTAACTGAATTGGTTTAATTTATACTTGTCCATCTTCAATTTTACGTCATCAATTTATATAGAATACAATATTACAACCAATAGAGCTTATATTGCAAATATTTACAGGTTTTTATGCAATCAAATTAAAAGCATAATTGGTATCTTGCTTTTTAACAATTAAACACATGCAAAAGCTACTCTGTAAGTAAATAAGCAACACAAATAAATTATTCCGCGACTTATTATAATGAAAAGTTGATTGCCCCAAGAGCTGTCATTTTGTGTTTGAAAGTTTGTTTGGTACTGGTACTATTTGGTGAATATCAGTTTGAATTTTCATTTTTCTGTGGAACGACGAGCCAAGAGGTTGTGTGATTTTGGGCGTTGTGAGTTAATTCTGAAAATTAGTAGCTACTTGCAGCTTTTCGAGAACTAAATGAGTGTAATTCAGTTGCCTTACTAGTAATAACTTCCAAGTTGATCGAGTGGAATATTCGCAAAGTGAAAATTGATATATTTTGAAGCGAATTAAATAAATTCTAGCGATTTGTGGGCATTTAGACTCTACCACAGTTCAACTAATTGATCAGAGCACTCGGAAAATGCAATTAAGTAGAGCCAAAGTGCTGAAATTGTTGGCAATTAGTGAAAACATAAGTTTAAATTCTTCTTTTTGTTGAGATTGAGATTCAAGAGATTTTCACGCCAACAACAACAATCGAAAGATTGACACACACAATTTGTGGTCGTGATTCGAAATTAAACCTTTGAAAGTTACTGATTGAATGGTGGTATTCCAATAATAAAAATATTAAATCGAGAGTTTAAAAAGAGATATATATTTTGCAAATCAAGTGAACAATATGTTGCCCAAAGAGGTAAAACACATTGGCGATGGCTTAATTGAAGTGGTTCAAGAGGACTTTCTCTCCAAGATCCTGGTGCAGGGCGAATTATCGAGCCAGTATGATGTTGAAAAGGATCCATTTGCAAGGTAATAAGCTTTCAATAACTAACTTTTTTCCTTTCTCTACATTATATTACAAATTTAAATGTTATTCGTATATAAAATGTGCAGCTGAATGTGTGTAATAAAGCTAACAACTACTGGTATCCATTATATATTCTTTTCGCTTTTTACCGAGAGCTACTCGATCTGAGAACGCGATTTTGCTTTCAAAGCATTTGAAAATTGCTAGATTGTTATTAGTATATAGCAAACGTTGTTTGAGGAGGAAATCAGGTTTGGCTGCTTTTTAGATGTGCAAGATTGGCTCCAGCGTGCTTGAGGTATGCGGCTGGCAGCGTTGCACAATGATTGAGTGAAGGTCGCGTTATCATCTCGTATTAGTCAGACTAAATTGGGTTAAAGCATTCCGAAAATGTGCAAGCTTGTTGTAATGTGCCAGTTGCTTCGCTGCTTTTCTTTTCTCAGCTAATAGGCGATTGTGTCTCCAACACACAGACTAGCAACAAACCAGCAGCATAAACTATATGGCAGTGTGTGGTACAAAGCATAAATATGCCAAAATATGTTAATTGTTCAAAGTGACAGGCTTTTCACAATTTATGAATCTCTTTCGGACGGCTAGCTGGCTCTTTGTTGCTCTTGAATGCTTACTTCGCACATTCGCTGCTTGCTAGAGAGATATCATACCACACACAAATTGCGGCTTACAAAAAGAAATTCAACTTGTGTTCGATGAATAATCGTCGTGCAATAAGGAAAGCAAGTCAGAAAGTGGACGAGCCTCAATAACCATAAAGCTCCGTCCAAAATATAAGTGCACACGATAAATCTTCAACGTGCTGGATCAATATCTTGATGACCTTGATCGATGAATTTTTATGATTCCCATATGCATGAACTCAATCTGTGATTACATTTTCAATCTTTTGAACTCTCCAAAATGTTTGTTATCTTTAAAAAAGATTTTTGTTTACTCTTGATATGCCTTAGGCACAGCAGCAGCTGAGTTTCTTCACACATTTCCAAATAAAGACTAACATTATAGATTCAAGCTCAGAATGCCAGCCAAGTCACGACCGTTTGGACGTTTCTGATGTCTGTTCAATCAATTCCATTCATTTTAATTAAATTATCGTTACTTGCTGCTCGCAAAACTGCACCAACTGCAATTCAAATGGCAACTTACTGAGTTGGATTATTGTGTAGGCAAATCCTTGAGTTTATTGTTATTTTAACTCAGTTTCATTCAGCTTTTCTGCATCTTTATCCACAACTTGCTTGCAGTTAATTGCACGATAATTTGGTTTACCTGAAGCTACACCTAACTGACCTTCAATTTGGTCTAAACTTTTGTGAGATGTTAAGTACATTATGTAGAATTTTGTATATCAATATGGATTTTTGTAGAATTACCGTTCACTCGTAAAACCTAGTGGTCCATGGACAGTGTAACTTCAGTTGAAGTTTCACTGTCGATTTTTTTTGCGTTAACATTTTTGATGAAAATTTTTATGGAAAATCGTCCTCATTTTATGTAGATTTTTGTGAAGTATTCAAAGTAAATTAAATATAACTGGAAAACTCGGAAAATCAGTTTTCTTTAAAAAAGAGGAAAAATCCGCATACGATTTTTGTTTTGAGAAATTTGCGGGTTCAAATCTTCATACACACACAATATTTTTTGCATCATAATTTTTTTTTTTTTTTTCAAACTCTCTACTCATTGAGTTAATAATTTAAAAGCTAAAACATATTTACACAATATTCTCAACAGTTTGGCGAGTAAAATAAATTAGGGGTGACCAAATATTATATTACCGTTTTATACCGCATGGAAATTTTTTAATTTTTTTAGGCCCATTGAAAATAAGATCAAAATCTTCTTTAACTTAACATAAACTCGGTTCTTAATCTCATATTTTAGTTCAAAATT
Organism: Parochlus steinenii; assembly: GCA_038502155.1. Classification (NCBI taxonomy): domain Eukaryota; kingdom Metazoa; phylum Arthropoda; class Insecta; order Diptera; family Chironomidae; genus Parochlus; species Parochlus steinenii. The sequence continues at coordinate 1,668,615 of JAXCIN010000048.1, read as the reverse complement.
TAATTTTTTTTATGAGTTAGAAGCAATAAAGAACATAATGCAGTATCTCATGGTTCATACAAATATCATCAATTTGATAACAATTCATCACAAGTTTTTACAAAGTGGAATATTTAAATATTTAAGTTGAAAATGAATTATTCCCACAATTCTATATCAATTTATGAAATTCATAAACAAAAATAAATTTTTAAAAGTTTGACCGTTCATTACAGTTTATCAAAAGTATCGCGATTTTTGAACTTCATATTTTTGACCAAAATTCAACTAATATTGTAAATGTTGAAATTTTTGATAAAAAACATAATATTCACATAATTCTAGACCAGTTCACAATAATTATGGAGAAAAAATATTTCATAAAAAATGTACCGTTTGATACCGATCAATAAAAATGTCGCGATTTTTGATTTTCATATTTTTGACCAAGATTTAACTTAAATTACAAATGTTGAAATTTTTGATGGAAAACATAATATTCACATTATTCTAGACCAAATCACAATAATTATGGAGAAAAAAAATTTCAAAAAATATGTACCGTTTGAGACCGATCAAAACAATTGTCGCGATTTTTGTCCTTGATATTTTCGATCAAAGTTCAACTGAAATTTCAAATGTTGAAATTTTTGATGTAAAACATAAAATTCACATTATTCTAGACTAGATCACAATAATTATGGAGAAAAAAAAATTGCAAAAATTATGTACCGTTTCAGTCCGATCAAATAGATTGTCACGATTTTTAAATTTCATATTTGTGACCAAAGTTCAACTTAAATTTCAAATGTTGAAATTTTTGATGTAAATCATAATAATCACGTTATTCTAGACCAGATCACAATAATTATGGAAAAAAAAAATTTCAAAAAATATGTACCGTTTGAGACCGATCAAAACAATTGTCGCGATTTTTGTCCTTGATATTTTCGATCAAAGTTCAACTGAAATTTCAAATGATGAAATTTTTGATTGAAAACATAATATTCACATTATTCTAGACCAGATCACAATAATTATGGAGAAAAAATTTCAAAAATATGTACCGTTTGAGTCCGATCAAAAAATTGTCACGATTTTTATATTTCATATTTTTGACCAAAGTTCAACTGAAATTTCAAATGTTGAAATTTTTGATGTAAAACATAATATTCACATTATTCTAGACTAGATCACAATAATTATGGAGAAAAAAAATTTCAAAAAATATGTACCGTTTCAGTCCGATCAAAAAAATTGTCACGATTTTTAAATTTCATATTTTTGACCAAAGTTCAACTGAAATTTCAAATGTTGAAATTTTTGATGTAAAACATAATATTCACATTATTCTAGACCAGATCACAATAATTATGGAGAAAAAAAATTTCAAAAAATATGTACCGTTTGAGTCCGATCAAAAAGATTGTCACAATTTTTAAATTTCATATTTTTGACCAAAGTTCAACTGAAATTTCAAATGTTGAAATTTTTGATGTAAAACATAATATTCACATTATTCTAGACCAGATCACAATAATTATGGAGAAAAAAAATTTCAAAAAATATGTACCGTTTGAGTCCGATCAAAAAGATTGTCACGATTTTTAAATTTCATATTTTTGACCAAAGTTCAACTGAAATTTCAAATGTTGAAATTTTTGATGTAAAACATAATATTCACATTATTCTAGACCAGATCACAATAATTATGGAGAAAAAAAATTTCAAAAAATATGTACCGTTTGAGACCGATCAAAAAAATTGTCGCGATTTTTGTCCTTAATATTTTCGATCAAAGTTCAACTGAAATTTCAAATGATGAAATTTTTGATTGAAAACATAATATTCACATTATTCTAGACTAGTTCACAATAATTATGGAGAAAAAATATTTCAAAAAATATGTACCGTTTGTGACCGATCAAAACAATTGTCGCGATTTTTGTATTTAATATTTTCGATCAAAGTTCAACTGAAATTTCAAATGTTGAATTTTTTGATGGAAAACATAATATTCACATTATTCTAGACCAGCTATCGAAAATTATGAAGAAAAAATATTTCATAAAAAATGTACCGTTTGATACCGATCAACAAAAATGTCGCGATTTTAGTATTTAATATTTTCGACCAAAGTTCAACTAAAATTACAAATGTTGAAATTTTTGATAAAAAACATAATATACACATATTTTTAGATTAGTTCACAATAATTATGGAGAAAAAATATTTCATAAATATTGTACCGTTTGATACCGATCAATAAAAATGTCGCGATTTTTGTATTCAATATTTTCCACCAAAATTAAACTAAAATTGCAAATGTTGAAATTTTTGATAAAAACATAATAATCACATATTTCTAGACTAGCTTTCAAAATCATGAACAAAAAAACTTCTAAACAAATTTGACCGTTCATTACCGTGTATGAAAAGTATCGCGATTTGAGTGAAAAAATTTTTGATCAGAATCTTAATTAAATTTCAAATGTTGCATTATTTTATTAAAAACAAAATATCCACATAATTCTAGACCAGCTATCAAAAATTATGAACCAAAAAAGTTCTAGAAAAGTTTGACCGTTTGTTACCGCAATGATAAAAATATTATTTTCCCGCCAAAATTTTTCTTGAATTCCGAATATATTCAATATTTGGTAAAATCATCATGTTCACATATTTATAGACAAACTCGTAAGTATTATGAACAAAAAAATTTTCATAAAAATTTGACCGTTTGTTACCGATAAATAAAAGTTTCGCGATTTAAGTATAAATTATTTTCGATCCAAATTTAACTCAAAAGTCAAATTACAGAAGTTAAAATATTTTAATATGAACAAAATATTCTTTAAACATATTTTTCTTCATAATTCTTACGAGCTGGTCAAAATATATGTAAATATTATGTTTTTAACAAAATATTTAAATATATTAAGTTCCAGAAAATTTTGGCGGGAAAAAAAAAGAATTTTTATCATTGCGGTAACAAACGGTCAAACTTTCATGAATATTTTTGTTCATAATACTTACGAGTTTGTCTATAAATATGTGAACATGATGATTTTACCAAATATTGAATATATTCGGAATTCAAGAAAAATTTTGGCGGGAAAATAATATTTTTTTATCATTGCGGTAACAAAACGGTCAAACTTTTCTAGAACTTTTTGGTTCATAATTTTTTGATAGCTGGTCTAGAATTATGTGGATATTTTGTTTTTAATAAAATAATGCAACATTTGAAATTTAATTAAGATTCTGATCAAAAATTTTTTCACTCAAATCGCGATACTTTTCATACACGGTAATGAACGGTCAAATTTGTTTAGAAGTTTTTTTGTTCATGATTTTTGAAAGCTAGTCTAGAAATATGTGATTATTATGTTTTTTATCAAAAATTTCAACATTTGCAATTTTAGTTTAATTTTGGTGGAAAATATTGAATACAAAAATCGCGACATTTTTATTGATCGGTATCAAACGGTACAATATTTATGAAATATTTTTTCTCCATAATTATTGTGATCTGGTCTAGAATAATGTGAATATTATGTTTTACATCAAAAATTTCAACATTTGAAATTTCAGTTGAACTTTGGTCAAAAATATGAAATTTAAAAATTGTGACAATCTTTTTGATCGGACTCAAACGGTACATATTTTTTGAAATTTTTTTTCTCCATAATTATTGTGATCTGGTCTAGAATAATGTGAATATTATGTTTTACATCAAAAATTTCAACATTTGAAATTTCAGTTGAACTTTGGTCAAAAATATGAAATTTAAAAATTGTGACAATCTTTTTGATCGGACTCAAACGGTACATATTTTTTGAAATTTTTTTTCTCCATAATTATTGTGATCTGGTCTAGAATAATGTGAATATTATGTTTTACATCAAAAATTTCAACATTTGAAATTTCAGTTGAACTTTGGTCAAAAATATGAAATTTAAAAATCGTGACAATTTTTTTGATCGGACTGAAACGGTACATATTTTTTGAAATTTTTTTTCTCCATAATTATTGTGATCTAGTCTAGAATAATGTGAATTTTATGTTTTACATCAAAAATTTCAACATTTGAAATTTCAGTTGAACTTTGATCGAAAATATCAAGGACAAAAATCGCGACAATTGTTTTGATCGGTCTCAAACGGTACATATTTTTTGAAATTTTTTTTCTCCATAATTATTGTGAATCTGGTCTAGAATAATGTGAATATTATGTTTTCCATCAAAAATTTCAACATTTGTAATTTAAGTTAAATCTTGGTCAAAAATATGAAAATCAAAAATCGCGACATTTTTATTGATCGGTATCAAACGGTACATTTTTTATGAAATATTTTTTCTCCATAATTATTGTGAACTGGTCTAGAATTATGTGAATATTATGTTTTTTATCAAAAATTTCAACATTTACAATATTAGTTGAATTTTGGTCAAAAATATGAAGTTCAAAAATCGCGATACTTTTGATAAACTGTAATGAACGGTCAAACTTTTAAAAATTTATTTTTGTTTATGAATCTCATAAATTGATATAGAATTGTGGGAATATTTCATTTTCAACTTAAATATTTAAATATTCCACTTTGTAAAAATTTGTGATGAATTGTTATCAAATTGATGATATTTGTATGAACCATGAGATACTGCATTATGTTCTTTATTGCTTCTAACTCATAAAAAAAATTAAATTTTGAACTAAAATATGAGATTAAGAACCGAGTTTATGTTAAGTTAAAGAAGATTTTGATCTTATTTTCAATGGGCCTAAAAAAATTAAAAAATTTCCATGCGGTATAAAACGGTAATATAATATTTGGTCACCCCTAATTTATTTTACTCGCCAAACTGTTGAGAATATTGTGTAAATATGTTTTAGCTTTTAAATTATTAACTCAATGAGTAGAGAGTTTGAAAAAAAAAAAAAAATTTATGATGCAAAAAATATTGTGTGTGTATGAAGATTTGAACCCGCAAATTTCTCAAAACAAAAATCGTATGCGGATTTTTCCTCTTTTTTAAAGAAAACTGATTTTCCGAGTTTTCCAGTTATATTTAATTTACTTTGAATACTTCACAAAAATCTACATAAAATGAGGACGATTTTCCATAAAAATTTTCATCAAAAATGTTAACGCAAAAAAAATCGACAGTGAAACTTCAACTGAAGTTACACTGTCCATGGACCACTAGGTTTTACGAGTGAACGGTAATTCTACAAAAATCCATATTGATATACAAAATTCTACATAATGTACTTAACATCTCACAAAAGTTTAGACCAAATCGAAGGTCAGTTAGGTGTAGCTTCAGGTAAACATAATTTGTCCGTTAATTGCTCGGTTGCTCCCAAACTGTCCAGCAGGAGGTGAATGAACAATTTTTGGTCAATAATAATATTTTGATCGCAAACCGCAAATCAAATGTTCTCGTTCTTGCTTGTCGCCTTTTAAAGCTCGCCATCGATCGACGTGCTGGACAAAGAAATAAATTATTTATTTATTCTCTAATAGAATTCTCTTGCCTTGCCATAAAGAATATATTTCAATTAACGATTCAATTAACGATGCAATTATAGCCAGTTTGACGAGCATAACTCTTCTCACTTTTGCGCTTCTCAATGAGGAAATGTTCTGTTTTCTGGGCGCCTTGATCTTGCTTCAATTGATCTAATTATAAGATTATCTGATTCTAATGGCTTAATTGTAAATTTCATATCGAAAGCTAATTTGAACTAAATTGCTGATTATTATCTATTTCTATAAAATTATGGAATAATTTCAATTTAATTTATTCTGCTGTTAAAGGAAACAATTAAAATCGGTGTGATTCACTTAAAGTGAATAATATTTCGTTAGAATGTCATGTGTTCAAATCCTAATAAAAATAATCGTTTGCTTGTATTATTGATACATTTCATTTTTCTACTGGAAAGCATCTTTTCATAAACATTCAATTTGTTAAAACCACTGAATGTCGTCTCTGGCAGGAAATCTCAATTAAAAGATCTTTCTATTTGTTTATTTGTTCAAATGCTTCAAATAATTTAATGTTTTTGTTCAAATGCAGCCAGAAAGAGCAAATGCAAGACACGAAATGATTTAATTTTGGTGCAGATTTCCCAGCGCACGACCAGATGCTTTGAAGAGCTGCAACTGAGAATGTCAATGCCTCATTAAGAACTTCCGATTGGAAAATAAAGAAATTATTTTTAATTTTTGTTCTCTGGAGGGTTCAGAGGTCATTGGTTTTGCAATTGTTGATGAATTTTCCCTCAACATACATTTTATTAGAGTTTGTCATGGCAAATGGTGTTTTATTGGTTCCTTTATCTAGAGCCAACACCATAACTGCTTCAATCTTATCTAAATATTAAACACTGATATCGTTCGAGTGCCTTTTGTGTATGTGTTTCCATAATTTAGTGCAGCAGAAAAGTTTTTCCAAATCGCAATTTGTGCCTTCAAAAAAACAAAAACTGAACTGGAACCAATTTGGCTGTTCGAGTCGATTAAAATTTAGATGAGTGTGCTGCCAACTTGTGCAATTTTCTTATCAATGAAGCAAATCAAATTGAAATCAAAACCCAAAACTTCAAATTATTTTGTTGATGCAGTTGAATGGAATCTCAAATTGTTTTTAATATAAGTTAAATTTTCTGTAATCACAAAATATGAGAACAACAATTTTGGTTGCTTTTTTTCTGATGGTCATTATTCAGTTACGACACTTACATTTTGATGATAAACGTTCTTTTGTGAAATTATTTCGGGAAATGGACAATTTTGTGAGAATTTTTGAAGCAATCCCTTGGAAAATGTTGTGCAAGCTTTAAATTTAAAATGATTTACGCTTCAAGTATTAAATAGGTTTTTTGTGTCCGTTTAATCACTTTCTTGAACTTGAAAGTCATCCAGCAAGAAGATTTCCAACGAGTTTGTCCTCAAGTTTTTATGGAGTTGGTTTAAAGTTGGTAGTTCATTTGACAGCATGTATCTAATTAATTTAGTAAACAAAAGTAGAAAAATGTATGGAAAAAATGACACTCGAGAACTGCCTAGTTTATTCCATCAAGTACTTTTTGGATGCTCATTCCTCACGACAAGTTGGTTAAAGTTTGAAATTACAGTTAAATGAACCTAACGACTCGCTAATCAGTTGAGCTATGCTGCGCCACTTTTTCCACGTAAAGATTACTGCAAGCCACTCAATGCATAAAAATGCTCGCCACTTGGCTTGGGTGTAAAGATTTGTTAGATTTTTTATAGTTTTTCCATTGAGTTTTACCCATACCTCGTTTTACCTCAAAAGTCCGAAAAAAAATCACAAAAAACCATCAGCAATTAGTTCCGAAGCATACGAGGTTTTTCACGTAAAGGTGCATCACGTTAGTTATCCTCAAAATTACATAATCGTGAAAAATGAAATTAACTTATGAAATTAACAAATTCACACTTTGCTGCAGATTTATGAAAATTTTTAAAAATATGAGGTAATTTTCTAATTAGTTGTTTCTATTTTAGCTGCAAATGGTAATTAGTGCTGCTGAGATGTTGAGGTATTACCATAATTACAAAGATGAGATGACTTCCAGATAAGGCGCGAAAAAATTGTAGAGACTCTGTAAATGTTCCACTGCTGGCTGTGATTAATTTTAAAAGCCACTGGAACAGTTTTGGAATCTCTTGCTTTTTTTACAACACAGATCTTCGAACTTTTCATGAGAATATTTTTGATTCTGTAAAATCAGAGTGAAGATAGATTTAAAAAAAAATCTCATGTTGTGCATGCAATTAATGTTTACTTTATTTTTAAAATAAACTCAAGGATAACTTTTCGATAATATTGAAGGAGTGCTACCAGGTACTTCCTTATAACCCTAAACAACCAATATATTGATTTTTATAGAGTGCATTTAATATTAAGCTCTCAAGACGTTGACGATCCCATAAAGTTACAGCGTATTTTGGCTTGGTTAATTCCCTACACAGACAAAGGTACAACTCACTTTAATTTAACTCTTGTTGAACTAAAAAAACTCTTGTAAACAAAATTAAGCCATCAAGTCTCGACACGCTCACAAAGTCTACAACAATATCTGGTTTATCAGTGCTTCATGTTTTTCAGCTGCTCCTAGTATCCAAAATGAGGATTTAACACTCAACTGACTCGCCAATCGGGAAATCCATAAAGTAATAAGAGACATAAATTGTCAACTTATATGCAAATTCTTAACTTCTCAAAAGTTGAACTTTAATAGACTTTAATCGAGAAATATTATCAATTTCCTCGTAATTATAAGGATTTTAATAAAAATCAGTTTATAATGCTTTTCAGTCAATTTAATATTCTCGTCACTTCTCGAGTTTTCGACATCGACATTAAAAATCAATTGATAAATGGATTATTTAATTTATTGAACGGTTAAATATAAATTTATTTAGTTGAAACTGCAAAAATTCCCTGTTTCAGTTTAAGAATGAACTCTGATCATGTTGTTATTATACTCTTATTACTTTGAGTTCCCTCAAAACTGTCCATTAAAGCAATCAACTGAATATTCATTCAACAATGTTCAAGTTAACGTTAAGTGATTACGCGTTCGCTGCAGTTTAATAAAAACTCAAAACTTAATCCAATAAAACTCCCATTTGTTCTTCATATATTTGTTTATGAATTTAATTATACAAATTAATTATAATGCATATTCATTACAAATAATGAGGAGATTTTTTAAAATTTCATGCATTATTATGTAACATATTTTAAAATTTTGAACACTCACAAAGAAAAAATATTGTTTTGGGATATCATAAGTTAGGATGTTTATCGTTGAATTTTCAGTATTGAATATCCTAAAGATTTGCTGTGTTTGTTTTACTAGAATTGTATACCGAGAACCTTCAAATTTGTTATATATTCCTTTAAAGAGATATTTAGCAAAATTTTACTGGAATGAAAATAGGTCGAGCTGACTGTAATAATTAATAGAATGCACGTTTTTACAATTTGAAACCAACATGAAGCAGTCTGGTTGACTCTATTTAGACCTCGACCCTGTTAGTTGATTGTCGCTCAGCGTGAAGTGCAGAGTGAGCTCAATTTATATTATGGATCGGAGCCACAAAAACAATAAAATCTATAAAAGTACCTTCATATTTGCACTAGAAACCTTCGTCTGAATATTTTATTGTCCAAACGTAAGTTCAATGGATCTTAAAGCTGGACTTTCAACCAGTTTCAATCGAATTGTCCAAAAATGTGCTCAGAATCGTAAAATTCCATAATTGTAAATTTTTATTTGTAAAACAATTAAACACGAAAACTTCTTCAGTTTATGCTGCTCGTGATGGCGCCTTTTTTCAAGTGTTGATCGCACACATGTCTTACAAAACAAACTTACTGGTTCTTCAATTTCAATTAAATCTCCATAAATAAACGCAATTTAAAATATCGACTTGACTCTGTCAAAAGCTGTGAATGATCGGCTGAAATGAGAAGTCTAGAATGTAATAGAATTTTTATAGGAGGTGCTGAGATGAAGATCAATCGAAAATGTTCTGAAACTTTATCCGAATCGAAGGTTGCCAATTTATGTGTATTTAATCACTTTTGATGTTGGAGGCAATTTATGGCGTTTTATGGAGTTGTTGGTGATTTAGTTGCAATAAAACAATTTAAAATCAATTAAATCGGTTGATTAAAAGTTTTGTTGACTATTTTGTTAATTTATTGGAAGGTTCTTCCCTTTTTGAACAACAAAAGTAATCAACTGATATTGATCTTTGTTGTCGCGCTGATTGAGTTTATGTGTTTGCAATATGCATTGATACTAACAATTTTAATAATAAAATATTTGCAAAAATAAAATTAATCTTACCTCATATCAATTACTTTGAAATTTTGAATCAAAACTGGAACAGTCTTTTGAAGCGTCTCTTGACTGTGTGAGTACTTTTTATCAAACAATACGCTGAAGGTCGTTTCGTGAATTATCAATTTTGCCCATTTAAAAGCATTTTCGAACATTTGAAGCATTTTCAGGCATTTTGATTCATATGCGTGTTTTCACGTTCAAAGTTTTTGGTAATGGGATTTTATGAGAAAATGTTAGTTTCGCGATAAAGTTGCTTGTGTTGGATGAAATAACCGTCAAACTTGTCGAAACGAGTTCGGGTTGGGAAGTTCATTGAGTTTTTTCGGCTGACAAGATAAGATTGAGATTAAGACTGGACATGTTTGGGGATGACTCATAATCTTTGCTAAAACACATAGAGAAACACACAAAGAAACTAACTCGCGATCGATTGTCTGCAAAGAAATTCCAACCGTTTTTTTGGCAACTTAAAAGTTAATGTGCCTGAGAATGAGTTGAATTTTTAGCCGTTTTTTGCTTCTTTGGCAATTTAAGTGAGATTTCATTTCCGATCTTACCGTTTTTGTGTTTTTGATTTTTCAATGTTTTCGAATGTTTTTCGTTGAATTTTGAATTTAATATATTCTCTGAAAAATAAGAAGATCTGGGGAGTCGTTCTGGGATGTAATTTTCTAATCAATTCGTTGATTTCTTGAGAATTTTATTTTGAGGAATTTCTTAACGTTTTTTCCTGCCAACAAACAAAACACTTTGTGATGTTTCTCAAATATTTCGAGATTCTTTAAGAAGAAAGAAGTAAGACGACGAGCAATTGGAGACAAAAATTATGCTGGGTCGAGAATTTGTTAGCTCAAAGTCGCCAAACGGTCGCAATCTAATTTATGTAGTTTTTTGGTGCCTCTTTTTTTGGTTGGCATTTTCTTTCAATTGAGTGTCAAGGTTCTTGTTCGTGCAATTTTTTTCGACTCAAGTAATTTTGGTAACCACTTTAAGAATGTATAAAGCTGGTAAATGTTCTTCACTTAGCCAAGAAGTCGATGCGAATTAATTATGCAATCTGTTTATACTGTTTTAATTCCTTGAATAGCCGCTTATTTGAAAATTTGCAAGTTAAAGCACTGGTCAGAACAAGAAATTCCAATGAAACGGAAATCGAGCTCACTTTCGTCTATTTTGATTTCTTGTTTCGTTGAAATCGTTCTTGAATGCAATTAAGTGATTTGTTTTGTGTGTTTTGTGTTTATTTTATTGAAAGAAACACTTCTACTTTTATTCATTTCTGTTAATTTTAGAATTTGAGAATTCAAGAATTCCGAATATCATCTTAAGACATTCGAACATTAAATTAAAAAATAAACTGCTCTTGTTTCATTTTGAATTAAATTGAATCGTTTTTGATCGCCTTTTGGGGATGCCAGCCCGAGATTTCTTAAGATATATCGAATTATCTTGTATTCTCATTGTTTGGACGTTTTTGTATCAAATTCGTGATTTCAATTGAAACTTTAATGAAATTGTTGGATTTGATTTTCACTTTTTATTGTTCTTTAATAGTTTGTTGGTTTGTTGGAGATTCTGAATGCTTGGATATGTCTTAATGTGTTTCAAAGGAGTTAATGCGTCTTGAATGATCATAAAAGTCTTTGGGATTACGCGTCTTTTGAAAACGATGTTGAAATCTTTTTATATGTTGCTTGTCCTGTTCTTCGAACTATTGAAATTTCATTGGATTTCAAAATCTCAATATTTTTGGTGTCTGTCTGCAAAATGCAGATTTATGCAGTTTTTATGTCCCACTCATAATTTATGAGCATGAACTTTTGCCAAAAATTCGAAGCAAATTGCCAACAGACGTCTTTGCTTCAGCTTTAAAATGAAATAACTCAGCATTTTGTTTTATCGAATTCCTGAAACCTGAAATCATATCAAGAAATATTTTAATTATTTTGACTTTTCTTCTGAAACTTCTGCTAAGAAAGGCCTCAATGTAAGTTGACAACAAATAAATTTTGAGTCATACAACCGAAGTGAGAAGCGTAAACTGAGGATTACATCCAATTGATGGTGCGAGATAATGCGTTCAGTGCAATTAAAGGCATTTGCTACTATCCAGGCGCATCTCCAGTACAACATCGCCACATTCGAGTATCGCAAGTAATATTATAATTGAAAGGCCGAGAGCTCTAATTGCACGTGGCATGCAGAAAACTGCTTCAATCCTATAATTATTTCCAATTTAATTTGCAACTTAAGCTTGAAATGAAGTAAATGAAGCTGCACAAGCTACTCGTAAATTGTTATTACTTGTACTGTAAGGTTTCTCTGTAATTGAAACCTCAGAGCGCAATCTCCAAAGACTTTGAAGTTACTTGAAGATACTTTGAGTTTCTCAAGCCGAAATCAAGTAATTAATGCTACAATTGTGTAGTTTTTGTAATTGTTGCAAAATTTAATTAAAATATCAAGTTCTATGAAAAGTTGGCTCGATTAAGCAAATCTTGAGCACTTATTCAATTCTTAATTGATTAATCGAGCTTCATCCTTCCTAATCTTTAGCGGCAGATTCAATTTCATATGATTTGAATGTGTGTATGAATCGTTAGCGAAATATCATTTCACAGCTAAAATATTCTGAATTGCTCAGAATTTTTATTTAATTTTTATGAACTATTACAATATTACTTTAAGTATTAACTATTAACTATTACTATTAAAACTGAATTAAATATTATCATTATTATTTAAACTGATTGAGATATATTGTTCTATAGTTTCACTGAATATTTGTCATTTATTTAGTAATTATAGCATTTAATCTGTTAGGGAGAAATTAAAAAAAATTGTGGAATTAAGACGATATGAATTCCATTAGTTGAAGCACATAACAAACAAATAATTTATGCAACTTTTGCGAAATATTCCTTAAGTTTGTTGTGCTCTCTCTCTATTTCATTATTCAGAAGATCTATCAAAATTACTCAATTATCAGGATTTCTAAATCATTACAAATGGTTTATCTGTCAGTTAAGACCCAATCCATCATTCGACGGAACCTTTTATATAGGTCAAGTTTCTCAATCTATAAGAATTAAACCGTCACCTTTTTGCATAATAATCTACTCAATTATGCGTAAATAACGAGTAAACTTGTTAAAGCCTCTTAAGATTAAGATTGATTCAATACATTCCTTCAATTTGAATTATTTCTTACAATTTTCTATTATTCAAATAAGCTTGCAGTATTTTCTAACAAAGTATTAAAAAGTCACCTATGGTGATCGAGCTCCCTATTGAGATCATGCTGCAGGTTTCCAAATTAAATATGCAATTTATGCAAATATCCATTCAATTCCGATGTAGCAGAGAAAATGAGAAATTTTCACTGTCTCAACTACTTTTACTGTCTCCAACGCCATATCAGCTCATAAGTGGCTAATACTGGTCTTTTGTTATAAAAGGGCAAAGAGCGATTTTTCCTAGCCGATATTGTCGCTCATCTAGCTGAGGCGCTTAGCTGACAGTGTAATTTTTTTAATATTTTCCGAAAAAACTGGAAAAGCATGCAAAACTGGGCAAACTTGCCTGAAAGAATTCCAAGTGAATGTGCTGGTGGTCAAGGGGCTTCAAAATACTTCTTTTCTTCATTGATATTTGCATAACATAACATACAACATAAACAACTTTAAAATATCTAATAAATAATGCATTGTACATTTTTTCTTAGCCCAGCTCGCCAATATCAAGGAATTTATGAGCTACAAAAGTTTTGTCTGCGAATATAATTTTCTGTTTTAAAAAGCGTTTGGATTTAAAAATTTTGGTAAGTAACTGTGTTGGTTTCAATTTTTTTTTGAATATTTAGGCTATTAGAAAATTGGAATAAAAAACGTTACATTTCATATTGGTTTTTGCGTGTGCTCGGCTTTTGTTGGCTAGCTGGCAGCTAAGATGAAGTAACAATGCATTGTCTCGAATCTTATCACAAGTGTTCTGTTTTTTCGTAGGAAAAATCGCCTGCTTGAGTGTCTTGTGTTCAACTGTTCAGTAAAAACAAATATATTTAAGTCTTTTTTCACATCTTCATTTGATGTTTGAAATAAATCTTCTGGCTTAGAAAATAGAATCTTTTTTCCTGGTACAAAATGTCGAAGCCTCAGATGGTTCGTTTTCGTGTAATGATCATTAGATCTAACAATTACAAGTTAAAGAAACATGTAATGTGCTTAATGTTTTTATCTGATGATCTTCGCTTCCTCGTTAAGTTCTAACAAGAAGCAGCTTTTCCAAGAAAAATTTCCACAAAAGAAAGCTGAAAGAAATTTAATCGTTACATCGCTCATATCTTGGTATCACGTTAAGTTCTTTAAGATCAAGAATTGAGACATTTTTCTTAAGAAAATTGTAAAGAATGATTTTTGTTCTCTCTGCATTTTTGCGCAAACAGATTATAAATTTTAATTGAAGCGACGACGGTATGGGAATTGTCTTGTGTGATTCAATGATTTAATGAGATTCTTAGCGATTTACGGTTAACGAGGCGAACACGCTGAGTTATTAGAGTTTTTATGGAAGTATATGGAAGTTTATGGAGAGGTGCGAGGCAAGACAGGCACAAAAATATGAGCTTGAAATCGGCGCCAAAGATCGCGATCATAAAATTATTGAATTAATCATGGCATCCACCTAAACAGTTTTCTTCAGGAAATTCTGTCGTTGGTTGACTAATCGACTCTATTTTGGACAATTGAATTAATTTTTATATATTTTGGCAATGTTTGTGGCGTTTTGGAGTTTCTTAAAGTATTCGTCGAGTTTTATTGACTTTTTGGAGTTTTGTGGTTTATTTGAAATCAATGAATGGATTTTCGTGTTTTTTACGATGTTTTGGCTCGGCCAAACGATTGACCATATTTGAACATCGGAAGAATTGCTAAAAATCTTGAGATCATTAAACGAATATAGATTTTTTAGGGTCAACTTATCTATAAGAATATACGTATTTGGATTTTCAGATCCCAGATTCATAAATTTGGTTTTTTTAAGAGTATTTTTCTTATAAGAATTTAAAGATATTTACTCAAAGTTTTGTTTGGAACTCCACTTGGATTTGTTTTTGCAGTTTTATTTTTTTTCATTCATAAATCTTTTATGAATGAAATTCGAGACTTTTAGTCGCAAAAAAGTTGTTCAACTTGCCTAAGACACCGATAAGTGTTGACAGCTTCTCATTAATTTAATGCGTGTTTTGTTAAATTAAAACATATTATATTATTAATTTTTTCAACTCCTGCCGCTATTTTTTGTTTGAAATATTTAGTTAAGTTTTAATTCTATTGGATTAAATTTTCGAGTATCTTTCAATTTCGCGGAATATTTTGTAATGCTCTTATTGCAAAAATTCTTTCAAATCAAAAATTTCTTGCAACTTTTCTTATAAAACGCAAAAAGTGAAAAACCTTAACCATTTAGCAAGTAAATAAACGCTTTATTCATTTTTGCTTATTTGCAAGTTATCTTTAACAAGCAAAAGTTATTTAACAAGCTCAACATGCATAATAAGTTTTATAACGCGAATAATTACAACAAATTATCTCTTTATCGTATTGCCTGATGCACTAACTATTGACTAGAATACTCGAAAAATTGTCGTACCATTTGCAAAAGACAGCAACACAAACGACCAGACACCAGCTGAAAATGATTCAGATCTTTGCGTGCGATTCAAAGACAAAGTTGAAGTAGTTTGTTGTGACCATATTAGTAATTGATTTGCTTGAAAACCTCAGCCATAGACGTTGTGCACACCTACTTGTTATATAACGAGCTGTAAGAGATCTTTTAGCTACTTTTGTGCTTGAATGATTTCAATCTAACGAATATTCGATTAAAAAGCTCCCGAAAGACCTGCAAGCAGATGCAACAACCTTGAGCATTACTAATTGGTTGTTTCCTTTTGAAACTGAGATTATAATTGAAAGAGCGTCTAAGATTACTATCTGGTAACACAAAATACTAAACCGTTTCAAGATATTTCATCAAAAGTTATTTTTTATTGATCCACCTATGAAGTTTTTAAAATTGCAACAAATTAACAACAATGTATAAAAAATATTGTAACAAGAACACAACAAAAAATGCATAAATCTTAGAATCTTCTTTTTTATTGCTTGAGCTCCATTTCTTATGTTATGTAGAGTTTTTCTCATTCTTCTTAATCTTTAAACTTTATATGAATCACAAAAAGCTGTAAAAGTTATTTATTCGTTCTTGGATTTGCATCATTCTTGCAAAAAACATAAATTCAATTTCTGAGAACACTTCTCATGCACTTCGAACTGGCAGTTGAAAAGGTGGTGACTTACATTGTTAGATTGCTGGATTGGACACTTAAGAAGGCGCAGAAAAAGATTGTAATGCGAAAAGTTATGTGTAATAAAACACGTGTTTGACTGTTCGGGTTGTCTTGAGCTCTTGAGCAATATTTGCCGTTTGATTGTCTTGAACTTTATTTCTTAATCTTGAGAGCCTTTTGTTGCTGTTTTTGGCTCTTTGTTCTGGCCAACTCGACAATTTCTTGCGCAATTCTTTTGAGTCAACAGTTGAATCGCTTTTGTGAACTTTTTGGCTAGTTTTTGAGAACTCTTTTGGGAAGTTCCTGGAAGTATTCTTAAGATTGTCTTGTTACCTTTTGAGTTATAAGTTCTGAATGTTTATGAAGATTTCAAGAAATTGCTTGAAATTATCTTTGAATTGTTTGCAACATCGTGTGGGATCCCAAATTAATAGCAAATCATCTGTTTTGCTTTCAAGAATCTTTTTCATTCGCTCTTTATTGTTTGACCTTTCATTCCGTGCAATAAATTTATTTTAATTTATTAAATTGTTTTATGAGCAATGTGTGCTGTTTTGGTGGCCAATTAATGAGTCCATTAAATCCATTAACATTATATGTTTACACATGTAAAAGAATTTCAATTTATGTACAGCATGTGGTTTTGAGGCGTTCAGTTCCTCAATGAATGCGTTTATTGCGTCCAATTACGCTATAAAATTTATTTTATTAAAAAATTCTGGTGAAGATCTTGAGAATGGAATGTTATTCCAGGAAATAAATGTGAACTTTGAAGATAAAAGGTCTCAATTCTAATAAATAAATTGCACCGCTTTTGACAAATGAATGAAATGCTTTCAATGTTTTTATGTTAATTCATGGCGCCTAAGTCAGTTCAAGCGAAAAAATTCCATAAAATTTGAATGGAATTTTTGCTGGATCGAGTTTCATTATTTCAGTTTAAATTTTTTATGTCCACTTATAAATATTATCTAAATTCCTTCGAGAAAAATGCAAGTTCTCGCGATTCTATCAAAACGGCGTCAAATTATGAATAAATCTCTAAATAATGTAATCAATGGTGATGCGTCGTTTCGTCAACTCGCATTTCGTCAACCCCCATTTCGTCAACCACGTTTCGTCAACCACGTTTCGTCAACGCCACGTTTCGTCAACTCCACGTTTCGTCAACATTTCGTCAATTTCGTCAACCCCCTTTCGTTTTCGTCAAAAAGTTTCGTCAACTCCACGTTTCGTCAAAATAATTTCGTCAAAATCCAAAGTTTCGTCAACCCCACGTTTTGTCAACTCCACGTTTTGTCAACTCCACGTTTCGTCAACCACGTTTCGTCAACCACGTTTCGTCAACTCCACGTTTTGTCAACTCCACGTTTCGTCAACTCCACGTTTTGTCAACTCCACGTTTGTCAACCATTTTTCAACCACGTTTCGTCAACCACGTTTCGTCAATTTTCGTCAACTACACGTTTCGATTCAACTACCCGTTTTGTTTTGCAATACTACAATTTGAATGATGCTAGTAAAAGTAACCAATAACAAAACTGATTTTAATCATTAAACTGAAAAGGAAATCCATCCATGAAAACGCCGTTCCGGCAAAAGGGTTTCACACACTTGAAACTTTTTTTCTTGATCTACTATATAAAACTAAACTTTTAAAATGTTACATGATCAAATTTTTAGAGAAAATGCATGTATTTTGATTTTTGACTTTTATGACTTTAGAGCCTTCTGTATTTTTAAGCATCAAGTAGATTTTCACCAAAATTCATATTTTGGTAGATTATGACCAGTAGATCAGAAAAATTTTTTTGGACTTTTAACTCAAAGTGATTATTTGAGCTCATGTAAGTGCTCAATATGCAAAAAAAAATTTTGACGGTTTGTTTCAATTGGACCAAATTTTTTTAGATGGCTGAATGTATCATCTTTCAAACAAAAAAATTTGGGATGTAGACCATTAACCACAATTTATTTTAATGTTGCTAAAATTCTTTAGTAAAACTTTTGCATAAAGACTTTTTGAGCTGTAAGATTCTTTCATTGATGCATTAAAGCACTAAACTGTCAGAACAAAATTCTATCGAAAGCGGTCAAAAATACTTCTGCATCAAAAATTCTACAATTTGCACAGTTTTGTGCTTAAAACCAGTGTGATGGTCGTTCCCTAATAGTTTGAACCATCAATATTATTGTTCATTACAAAGCTCTTAAGTGAGACTTTGGTTGAATTACAAATGGAAGTTTTGGTTACAGGAGGTATCAAGATGGTTAAATTTAAATTTCATGTTATCTTTTTGTACTGAAATTGTCAAATTTGATATTTTATGATCCAAACCAGCCAAAACTTCCATTTCTGATTATACCAAAATTGTACAAATGCTAAGACCTTTGAAATTCAATCAAAATCTAAGTGATGCTTAAAAATACAGAAGGCCAAGTCATAAAAGTCAAAAATCAAAATACATGCATTTTCTCTAAAAATTTGATCATGTAACATTCACAAAAAGTTTAGTTTTATATAGTAGATCAAAAAAAAAAAGTTTCAAGTGTGTCCTCAACCCTTTTGCCGGAACGGCGTTTTCATGGATGGATTTCCTTTTCAGTTTAATGATTAAAATCAGTTTTGTTATTGGTTTTCTAGTACTAGCATCATTCAAATTTTATTGCAAAATTAGTTGAAGAAACGTTCGAATCGTGGTTGACGAAACGTGGAATTGACGAAACGTGGTTGACAAAAATGGTTGACGAAACGTGGAGTTGACAAAACGTAGGAGTTGACGAAACGTGGAGTTGACGAAAATTGACAAAACGTGGAGTTGACGAAACGTGGAGTTGACGAAACGTGTAGTTGACGAAACGTGGTTTTGAAACGTGGTTGACGAAACGTGGAGTTGACAAAACGTGGAGTTGACAAAACGTGGAGTTGACGAAACGTGGAGTTGACGAAATGTGGAGTTGACGAAACGTGGAGTTGACGAAACGTGGAGTTGACGAAACGTGGTTGACGAAATGGGGGTTGACGAAACGTGGAGTTGACGAAACGAGAGTTGACGAAACGTGGAGTTGACGAAACGTGGCGTTGACGAAACGTGGTTGACGAAACGTGGTTGACGAAATGGGGGTTGACGAAATGCGAGTTGACGAAACGACCGACAATCGTAATCAATTATGTGCAATTCTAACTTGAGCGACGAATAAATTAATTCGAAATTCATCAAAAAAAAAAAAAAATAAATAAATAAATTAATTTGTAATTCTTCTAGTTTCTCATAAAAAGTGAAAAAGTTAAAGATTTTCTAAAAATAATCTTGAAGAAAATGTAAAGAATCTAAAGCGATCCGCAAATAGCCAAGAATGCAGTCCTCGTCTCGTAACTATTTTCGGCGACAGAGTGCATTTCATGCTTCGCGATGTGGAGAAGAAGACGCGGTTCCGGATTTGGAGAGAATTTCGCGACGATATTCCACTTTTAATTTGTTTTATTTGAAAATTCCTTCAAAAGGTTCGAAGACTTTTGAGCTTAAACCAGCTTAAACTAAAAAAAGAACCTTGCAATCTGATGAAAGTGTAGATGTTTTACTAGTTGTTGTTAATATCTCTGATGAAAGCAAAATCATTAAAATTGCACTAAAAAAGTGCTGAGAACAACTGAAAGAATTTCCCAAGTAAACTGACGAGTTCCGGAGTTGCCTCATTTCTTCAGTTCATTCTTAAGCTGTTGCTTGAATAACAATCTAAGTATTTTGCTTTGTTTCATGCGCCAAACTATTTTTAGATTCTCAGCACATTTTTCTTCAATTTCTAAGACCAAAGCGCACAAAAACGTTCTAAAATTCTTCTACAAAGATTTTCCAACTATTTCAAAGATTTTTATTTGATGTGCGCGAGTGAATTGTGAAAAGCTGCAGCAAGTCAAACTGGCACTTTGCTCATATTCTACGGCTCATGAAGGTCAACATTATGGGCTTTGTTGTTGCGAAAAATTCTTTTGTCTGTAAATTGTGCAAATTGCATAAAATGAATTAAATAACAATTTTTCTGCATTTGGCGAATGATATTTTAATTTCCACTTTTACCACACAGCATTCAGGCTGTGGAGCATTCAGGCATTCAATCATTAAAGCATTGAAACCATCAACCACAGCCAATTTCCATGAAGACTCCGAGAAGATTATAAGACTAGAGTATCTAGAATAATAAAATAATGACAGCTTTAATTTTCTTGGGTTTGAATTATTTTTACAGTTTATTTCATTAAACATGCATTTTTACATTCAATTATTGAATATTTGCTTCAAGCAAAATATCATAATTTCGTGTAGAGTAGAAAGGTATTTCAAATACTCCCAAACTTCATGTTCATGTTTAATATATTTTTATTTTGAATATTTAAGGTCTTATTATTTGCTCGTTGTTGCCAATTTTTGTTGTTGGTCAGAAGTTCATTGGCAGAAAAATGCTGCAATACAAAATATTGAATTTTTCATTGCATAACCGAGTAAATTGTGTCACCGCAGAACGAAAGATTTCTGAGGCATTTTTTCGGGTAAAAATGCTCTTTTACTTTTTATTGATTCTTTGGCAAGACAAATGAGGTGCTTTTCATTGAACTCATTTCTCTAATTAAGTTCTTGAATCTAATCATTCGAATTCTCTTCCTCATTAAATTCATTCATATCTTAAGTAAAAAATAATGCTTCAAAGACAATTTAAAGCTAGTTGTGTAGCTTGTAGCTAAGCAGGACTTCTGCGCAAGCGTGAAATGGTGGTTCATTTTCTAAAAAATACCAAAAGTAGTTTGCTTTGGTGAGTTTGATTGGTTCTTTATATAACTCAGTTCGAGCCATACAAAGTGCAAAAAGTTTTATTATTTGAAAATTAAATTGTTGGTTGATGAGTTTTTTGCTTAATCGTAATACCTATGGTAATACTTTGGAAAGGTTTATATACTTATTGACTCTGACGGTAAACGGATCTTAGTGCTTTATAATAATATCTGTTTAGTAGATGTATTTTAATGTTTTCCTAGTTTTATTCCTGCACGGTTCAATTTCAAAGTAAATTTATCATCTCATGTACAAACTTCCTCATTTATTCAATTGATCGTCGTTCTCCCGCCAACCAAAAAATCGTTCAATTCATTCAATAATTTGTCGATCAGTTTAACAAAAATGGGCAGTATTTGTTTGTTCGTTCGTTGTTGAAGTTTCTTTCTGCGAGTCTTGTAATGTCTTTGCAAGTCTTAAAAACTTGAGAAAAACTCCAACAGTCTCAAGATATTTTAAATGAATTGAATTTATTTAATTAGGGCAAACCGGTTTTGGTTTGGTTGCAAATTATCGAAAATTTTAATTAAATTTAAGAAATGTTCAATAAACTGGATGAAATTTAATAATGCGTTGGTCAATTGAGTGAGTTTGCTCACAATTATAGTATTCAGATGATAATTCAAGGAGCTGTTTGTGTTGTATCGCATTTTCGCAAAGAAAGCGACCTTTTCTTGAGAGCACAGACTTAAAAAGTAGCACAAGCTCGTTTAGTCTGTTTATGGTAAAAACGCAAGTTGCTGTTTGATCTGTTGATTGGAAATCATCGCTTTTAAAACGGATTGTCTATTAAAGTCGACAATTAATTTATTATCGGACCGAGAAGTTGCGTGAGCGTGTGATTTGTGATGGAATGGCAGATATAGAGATTTCTCTACAGACTTCTTCAGAAAAAGATGCACGTCTTCCCTGAAGCTTAAATTCACACTTGTTCCTGAGGAAGATGGAGTCCGCTCGAATTTTGATAGAACACCAACAAAAATAATTTAAGTTCTGAAAAAGCAAGGAAAAGCTTTAAACCCCGCTTTCGCAAGAGACGTAACTGATAAGAAGCAAGGAAAAGCTTTAAACCCCGCTTTCGCAAGAGACGTAACTGATTAGAAGCAAGGAAAAGCTTTCAACCCCGCTTTCGCAAGAGACGTAACTGATTATTTTTTCGCATTAACTGATTAGAAGCTTCCGCTTTCGCAAAGACGTAACTGAAAAGCAAGAAAAAGCAACCCCGAAGAGACGTAAATAAAGCTACCAAACCACAACTGGATGAAGAGGCAGAAGATGGCGTCAGCCAACTGAAGTTTCCAAATCATCAAATCAAGCAATGCATAATATATTGTAATTGATTTAGGTCTAATATAACCTTTGATGTTGAACGGACCTTAATAAACTCAAATTAACTAACTAACTTAAATTGTGACCTTTTGATTGAGTTTTGTTGATGTTTGATTGGAATTTTGTTTATCTTCAAATTTTTAATAACGAATTTATTTTATTGGCATCCAAAAGTTAATAAAAACGAAACAGACAAAATTTGCAGTCGCCTAAATCAGCCAATAAACACAATAAAGCATCTCTGAAGGCTCAGAACGAAAGAAATTGAGCTCAAGAAAAGTTGAACCAGCCAAGAAATGGACAAGAAAGAAGTCTCTTTAGCATGAGAGTCAATTGGCGAAAGCAATTGCAGCGAGGTGTAATTAGAGACTTCTTTTGATGCTGGTTTTGTGCAAGTTGGCTTGATCGTTCTACGCCGCGGGTATCTTAGGATCAGTTGCTTGGGAATTATTGGACCGAGATATTGGTTTTTTGATAGATTTGTGGGAAAGTTTTGAAGTTTAGATGCTGGCAAATATTTTAAATTTGAATTTTTATCGACCAGGAAATGTTTTCCTTTATTTATTCTTCTGTTTACTTGAGAACTCTCTATTTAATCTTCAAACAAACTATTTTAAGGTGTTAGTTTATCTGTTTATTATTTTCTCAAGAAGAAAAAAAAAGCTAAGATTAATGAATTTTCTTGTAGAGTTCCCAAGAAATTTATCATCACTCTATTCTTTCATTTAAAACTGCAAAATCAACTGAACTAAAAATCCGGTCGAGGTGGCCAAAATAAATCAAACTTAAGTAAACATAACAATGACTGTTAACTTGATTCATTTAATTCAATTAAACGTTGCACAACTAAAGTGCCATTGACATGCTTTAATCCTCATAGCTAAGTAAGCAAACCCAGCACCAGCCTGAGGTGTAAGCAGAGAGCAGTAATCCCTATTTACGTCAATTTCAACCAAAACTTCACAACAACTATTGATATTCCCACTGTTAATTCAATTAAAGTGACCTGTTAGAGGATTGTTCATCCGCATAATGTATGCAGTTCTATATGTATTGATAAGCTCTGGTTCCAATTTTTGGTTCTTATATGACTTAATCCCGATTTTTATAAAATCAAACTTTGTTGATACAATTGTTAAAAAATTTTTAATTTAATTTAATAATCATCTGTGTAGTAATAATGTTTGTGTGAGTAACAACATCCTTGCCACCATACACCGACACTACACTTCGACACAGACTCACTGAGTGATTAACTGTTACCGTTTTTTACGATTAATTCACCCGGTTGGCCATAGGTAGACATAGGCGATTTCAGACACCTGCTAAAAGGAAGTTTCGGCTAGCAAAAACGTCCCTGTCTACTTGAAGGGATACTTTCACCCTAAAAGCAGACACCCGAAACAGCCAATAAGTAGACATGCCAAAAAATTCAAAATTCCAACCCTGCTGGACCCTGCAACGTGATTTTTCTGTTCATGATTCTCAATAAGTGTCCTCCCAAAATTTAATTTAATATTAAAATGCGATGATTATGCCATGTTCCCAATTTATTCTAGACTCTATTTCTTAATTAAAATTATTTTTTGTAATTAAGATTAAAAATAAATTTATATTTTATTATTAATACTCTATCAAAATATATATACAATATACACCAATAAATAAAATATAATATTAATATATAATTAATATATCCCAAAATATGTGTTCCCCTTAAAATTTCAAAAAATTCAATGTCCGAGGCGAAAACAGACATCCTCCCATAACGCCACCACGTCTGCTAAATGTCCGAAACCGATCACGCTAAAGCAACTTCGACACAGACTCACTGAGTGATTAACTGTTACCGTTTTTTACGATTAATTCAATGTAGATTAATTCAAAAAAATGGAAGAAATTTATGTTAGCTCATTGTGGTTCAAGCTGCGAATTAAGTAATACCAACCAATTAAGACTGTAAGTTTATTTCTTCGGTGAGGAGAAAACGATAAGTTACGAATCAGAGGATCTTAAGATTCCTCACTATTTCCATTGTCTTGGTGACGTTTGAGCCGCTAATTAGTTGAAATATTTCCACTAATTCATTTGTTTGGATTGTAAATAGTTTCAATTATTATAGTGTCTTTAGTTTAATTGTCGTCTTCATCTCTTCATGCTATCTTAAGATTTCTATCTTAAGATTACTTAATTGCGGAAAAGAAATCGCTTGGGCTATTGTTGGTTGGCTGTGCGTTTGCAGATGAAGATGTTTTGGTGTGGTTTTACGGTTTTCGGAATTCGATTGTGATGAAGCTCAACTGGAAGTGAGCGAACGACAATGAGATATTTTATGCCATGTCTTCCGTGTTACTTCACTGAAATTTGGTATATTGCGAGTTTTTCGATGAAAAATAATTTTATATTTATTTGTATTTTTTGGCGTCAAAATTTGTCAGGGTGGGAAGATTTGAATCTTAATCAGATCTTAAGTGATTTTGATGACTTTTTTAAGAACTTATTCGGATGTTGAAGGTTGGTGGGCTGTTATTTAGGAGAAAAGTTTGAAAACGGTCAATACTTTATGTATAATACATTTTGTATTTGTTTTTACGAAAGGCTTTAAAAGGACATTGTTGATTTATTTTTATAGAAAAAAATCTTTATTTTTTGTTGGTCATATTTACAAATAATAATAAATTTCCTGAAACTACAAAAATATTTTTTCTACAAAAATAAATAAAAAGAGAAATATCCCATCTTCTTCGAAAATTAAACAGAACTTGGAGGTTTATGGAAATTTTCAATTATTTCTTGCCCAAGAAACTTCAAGAGGTTCACAAGTTGCACAACGTGCACTGCAGATACATTTTTATTAATTTCTTTCAATTGTCTATTCACATCTCTTTTCAAATATTCACCAAACTCGACAAAACTAGAAAAAATATGCAAGAAAATTAAAATGTTTGCATTTTTTTAAGCATTTCTTAAAAATTACTTGAATAAGATTGAATTTTTTCATCTAGAAACTTCTCTGGTTTTTTGTTTATCTTCCTAGTTCGCCTACGATTATTTGTTGTGATTTAAGTTCTAGCTACTTGTGGATTAACAAATTGATAATAACGTCAGCTTCACGTCGTGGAACTTCCACTTGACTGTAGATTTTGTAGTTTTTATTTGGCTGTGCAAGTCAGCAAGTTGAGATAACGTTTGGTTGCTTCTTTATTTATCGCTTCTGGCTCTGCTACTTTGTGTCATTCAAAGCATGGCTGGAAAAATCTTCTTGATCATTGTTTAGAACGCTCTTTTGTTTCTACAAAACTGCAAAACCATGCCGATCATGTCAAAAACAACACAAAACGAATAACATCGTGTTTCAAGTGCAACGACACTTAAACTTTTTCAAGCTTCTTGCTTTGAGTTGACATGCTTGCTAGCTCCATATAGAGCTTGTTTACTATGAGAACTTTCTCGTTGATTCGATTCCCTCCAGACAAAAGCCTCAAAATGTGATGGAACAAATTGAAATGGTAAAACCGTTGGATATTATTGCTTCTGTTTGCCATGTGAACTTAAATTCTTCTTTTTTTGACGAGTCATAGTTGATCTTTTAGGATTGCACCAACTGTAAAGACAAAGTGCATATTTGGCTGAAGAGCTGAAGTTTCGAAAGAACTTTAAAATTGTGTTTGTTGAAAAAGTTAAAATTTTAGTAAATGTTCGAAGAAGTTGGACATTCAAATTGTTAGTTTATATTATTTTTTATGCTCTTTGATACTTAATTCGTTGAATTTACTGAAACTTTATAAATATTTAAAGTAAAATGTTTTAATGAAACTACAATTCCCATGATTGTTGTAAATTTTTAGCACTAAAACTCTTGCAGCTCTTTGAGGTGTTAACTTACCATATCTGAATATTTTGCTGTTATGTAATTCAAAGATTTGCCGCTGAAAAGAGTGCGTGAAGTCGTGAACTAAATTATGCCTCAGGAACAGCACAATGAATTGCAAGAAACCGAGCATTAAACAAAAACTTAAAATATTTAAACATAATTAACAACGCAGCTGGGAAAATGGAAAATAGAAAAAATGGGAAGATGCATCAGCTTGTAATACTTTTTATTGCTCCATTTCTTTATGGTTTGCCTAATGAGCTGATGGAATTGCTAATAATGACGTTTTATTGCTAGTTGAATGAGCCACAGCAGAGTCATTAATAATGCCGTATAACTTGCAATAACTTTGAATTAGGTTTTTGTCGAGTGTTAGGCGAGACTCAGAGGATTTTAATAGTGCGACTGCAGCTCGCTAATTGATGCTTTAATTTCCTTTCTGCTCGTTAAATGGTTCGTAAGATGGTTTGATAATTAATTAGTGAATGGTTGTTTAACGAGGTACTATGACAAGTTCCCGCATGATAATTAATATAAAACAATTAATTGCTGTTTTATTGAGCTTTGATCAGCTTATATTGGTAGTTTAAGCTGGTTTACTGGTTTTAGAGATTTCAGTGATAATTAAGACCTGGAGTATTAGAAATTTAGAAACGCTTTTCGTCTTTTTTACATCATTAATTACATTCGGAAATTTCTTATACAGTAGCAGACAGTAGCTTTATTTATTCAAAAATATGCTACACAGTTTTTGTACACAGACTTCATTTCATACAAATTTGAAATTTTAGATTTGTAAAAAAAATTATTCTAGAGGGACTTTTAATATGTATGTTAGCATAGCAATAAATTTTTTTTATTAAAACCAACTTATCACATAATCTACTAGCTTCTATTAATCCTATTAATTTATGCCCAGAAAGCAAATGTTTTGCTGTTAAATAGCTCCAAAATGCAAATGATGAGGTGATTTTAATATTCAACTTTTTAAAGAAATTTTTCTTGTTTTTGTTTAAATATTATTGCTACTACAACGAGAAGGAAAAAAGTTAAAAGCATAAAATAATATAATCCCCAAAAAACCTACAAATTTATTGGAGCAGTCCAACTAATACCTTCCTCATGCTCTTTATTACTTAATTTTAGTTTTTCGGCTTTTAAGGGTTTGGTAGATGCATGAAAAAATCTAAGACCTCTAATCATTAAGAATGAATTTAACATTGGATCAACAACGTTCGCTAAAGAAACTAATTAAACTAAACTATTTTTAATTTAACCAATATTTCAAATTTATTTTCATTTCATCAGGAGATCGACTCATAACAACCTCTGACTAAATTGAGTCAAGTTTATTCAAGTCTATTTAAGGTTATTTAATAATATACGAAACAGTGTGATATTTATTTGATGTGGACTCGATTAAACGAAAAATAAAAGATAAAGCCAGCAATTATCTTTGAAAATTCCATTCGCACGTTTTTCCTCTGCACAAAATTTTGTATTAATAGAGGCAATGCATTTTTGAATTAATTAACAGAAATATGAATTAATTAAATACTCTTTGATATACTATACTATAATCGAATCGTAATATTATAGTCAATCAAGTGAAACATGTCACTTTAACACATTAAAATACGCAATATTCAAGTTTCCGCACAACAAATTCAGAGAATGTGGACCAAGCCTGTGAACTTCCATCACCTCAGTCATTTCACTCATTTCAATCTGTTCAAGGTCTGACGACTTTTATCGGTGTTTCAATAACTCATGCATTTTATTTGTTTTAACCGATTTTTCATGTTTTTTCGGTTTTCTCGGAAATTTGTGAGGAATTTTGTCGCAATTTCGTAATTTTCCTCATTTCCTTGGTCACACAATTTTGTAAATGATGCAATGAAGACTTGACATGCATTTCAATGTAAATTTGTTGGCTTTTGATGATGCTTTTGATCCCACCAAGAAATTCCTTCAGATCATCATATTGAAGCTAACTCCCCATGATCTAATTTCATAATTTATTAAGCTCGAGTAAGTCGTTGAAGAATCAAAGACCAACTCAAGCAGAACTAAGCCAATTTAGCGATTCTTCATGGAAACTTTAAGTTTTTTCAAATTTCGATGTTTTCGATGTTATTTCGGTGATATCTAGAGTCAACGGCAAGAATCGCTTAAAATTGCTTGAGTTGAAGGCAATTTCCTCCCAAAATTAAATTTCTTTCATTTCTTTCCATTCAATTCATTGTCTTACGGCTCTTGCTTGATGGCCTGATGACTTGATGTCATTATCGAGCAACAATCATAATAATTTTGTTCAAATTGCTAAGTTTGGTTTAGTTTTGTGATTTTGTTGGTGTATGAAACGGTAAACGTAAAAAACCACAACTAGAAGCTTTATGGAGAATTTGCAAGTTTTTTGTTGTGGTTTTGACGGTTTCTGAATTTTTAATTCTTTTGATGACAATTTCTTTCGATTTATGTTTGATTGAATTTGGAGGTGTGTATCAAGTTTTCAGTGGAAACTCAGTTGTCTGAATAAAAATTTTTTAATTGGTGAAAAATATCTGTGTTTAATTTAATTCTTGTTTCATATTTTTGAGTTAATATAACTATTTTCTGACAAAAAATCATTTAAAAAAATAATTAGTACTCATCTGAGAAGAAATTATATTTAAAAGTTAAAAACGAATGTTTCACAAAAATATCTGAAATGATGTTAAAAATAGATTCTAAGGTGCTTTTATTTGCATTCTTTTGGCGCGTCTCTTTTTTCAGTTATTTGACAAGATGACAAGTTTTATGTCATCACACCATGTTTTGCAAAGAATATTAAATTAAATATTTAATAATAATTTACTTTAGTTCTGAGCTCCTAGACAAATTAGCGAAAGAATTTGTGGAATTTGTGAGGAATCTTTTAAAATCTGATGAATGTTTGGAATTTGCTTACAAATTGCACAAAACAAACATTTGTTTAAGCTTTAAGGAAATACATATTTGCAAAAATAAAGAGATCAATTTGTCAGAAGTTTCTGTATTTACTTTGAAAATAGCTAGAGCGGCTCAATAAGCGCCAAACAAAGTAGAAATACTTATTGGACTGCGAGAGTTGAAGGTCGTCTTACATTTTTCTGAATAATTCAAATAAATGGATCAATTAACAAAAAGATTTTTATCTAAAGCAATTTGAATGAACTGTCCAGACGTCATGGCCGCTCATCAGTTATTTATGAATTATGATAACTAAGTGCTATTGCTCCATCCGCTGAAGCTTTGAACTACTCAAGTCCAATCTTGTCTACAAGTTCACGCAGTTTGCCTGCAAAAAGTGAGACATGGTCGAGTTTTGTGTGGTCAACCAATTTTATCTCTGCGTTTTAATTTTTTGCATGAGTAACTCGCAGTAGCTCTGTAGAGTGTCGAGCTCAAATTTTAAGGTCGAGTATGTGGTTTATTATTATCTTAAAAACTGAAATTCTTTTTGATGCAAATTTTGATGCAATTTAATTTGTTGGTTAAAACGATGTAGAGAATCCAATAGAAATTGATTTTAACGATTTTTATAATACTATAAATTAAATTTCAATCAAAAATTTATTATCATCATCACAACTTTGTTGAAATTACCGTTTTCTCTGCGTCATTAGTTACTTTTTTATTGCAACAAAGTAAATCATTAACATATTTGTTCTCTTAAATGAAATATTAGAAAAAAAAACTGTCACATTAATTAAAGTATATTTATTTATTAAAATGCAACAAAATATCAATTGAATTGTGAATTTATATCATTGCACTCACATGTAGAAATTTGTCAGATTTAAGGTATCATAAAAAAAGCTGAATTATTTTTATTTTGCAAATGTATTGATTATACGGATATCTCAAATTAAATAGTTGCAAATTTATTGTGCAAAGATTTTGTACTGAGATTGAGAATTCGCAGTTTTTCAGTTAGCATTGCTAAATTGTTGCAGGTGCATGGGATTTAGCTCTGGCGATGATAGAAAAGTTAGTAAAATCTCGAATTGAAATACAAGTTGGCGCAAAATTTGAATTGTAAATTAATTTGAGAGAGATTTGCATTAAAAATTGTCGTTTGTGATTTGGAAAACAAAGAGACAAGAATCTGAGCACATTGTCTGATTGGATTGTTAGGAATTTTAACAGGGATTTTGCAGTTAAGTTTTTTGTTAATTGAATATTTTCCTCCGATTCTTTGCAATTTTCTAGGTTTTAAAAACTTCGATATGAAGTTGCATAATTTTTGTTCTAATACGTAATTTACTTACCTAATCAGAAATCATTAATCATTATGCATTTACTAAATCCTTCTCACATGCTTGACATTTATTTTAATTAGATAATTTTTACTTGGAAAGCATAAGCAAACACGCTTTGAAGAATTGTCGGCGTATTGTGATAAAGATCAACCGATAAAGCGGCTTTTGAGTAACAAATTGTGCTAACAATTTAACAACTACGCCAAGTATTACATGCAACTACTCAAGACTTATGCATGCAAATTAGATGGTGAATGTTGCAGTGAATGCCAATTTAATCTAATTTGATATTGTATAATTTTTGTGACAAATATCAGATTTCGCAAGAAAATACTGTATCATTGAAAGTTAAAGCATTCGCCAAGAATTTTTTAAGATCTGGAGATAAAATATAATCTAATTGTAATTCTTACAGTGATAGTTGTTTTTAATAAATATTTGGATTTTGGACAAATTAAATTACAAACATTTTTTATACATTTCAAAAATTCCAAATGAAAATGTTTTTTAAATGAATATTTAATTTTATGAGATCTTTTCATTTTGACAATTTTCATTTACTTCATGTAAATTACAGATTATTAATGATAACTGTTAAAAAATCATTTATTTTACGCAAATTTATTTCACAAATTTATCGTCATCCTTCAAAAATCATACAAATTAAATAATTGCATCAATTAGTAAATGCAATGCAAATAAATATCTTCAAGAAAAACTCATAAAGAAATACAAATTATATCTGAAAAGTCGAAGCATCGACTCTGAATTCAAACCTAACGGATATTTGCGGTATTTCTTTGATTTTCTTATTATTTTCTTTTGGAATGATAAGGAATGTTATAACCTTGTGTTATTAGAGATTTAATGAAATAAAAAGATTAACAGAGCAAATTCCTGTGATTTGAACAACAACAAGGTCATCTTTCAAACATTTGACCCGTTTCTTGAACATGATAAGTTTTATGTAACAAAAATGCACTCTCATAATTTTTATAGAATTTTCAAGTTCTAGAGATAATAAAATGACAGTAATAAACTTAAGAAGGTGAGCTATGTTTTTTGTTGTTGATTTTATTGCTTTGCGGTTCTAAAACTTATACTGTATAGAAATTAGAACTTGAGCTGTTTTGTAAGGTGATTGTTGGGTTTTGATTTATGAAGTGTTGGTGTTCTTGAAAATTATTGCATCACAAATAATATTCATTTCAAATAAATCTTTTGAACTTGTCAGCTGGCGACTTTGATTCCATAAAGTTGGATTGATTAGCTTTTTTTTGATGTTCATGAATGAGTAGAGAGTACTTGAAGCACTTTTAGATATCATTTCAGAAGCAAACAGTAGGTGAGAATTCTTTTAATTTTAAAATTCATTTAGGGAAACTTTTATTTAGAAGGGCCTTATTGATATTTTCACTGAAACTTGTATCGGAATTCCCGCAGTAAATATTAGAATTCAATTAGCATCAGCATTTAACAGGTAAGAATTAGTAAAATATGTACTTATTGCATTTATATACGATAATAGTGCACACCACATCAAGTGTTGCACACGAGGATTGAACTTAATTTCACTCGCGCAATTAAACAGTCAGTGTAAATTGCAAATTGCTGAGTTGAAGAGTGTTTAGTACGCGCCAATTCGTTGATACTTCTCAAGCTTCCAGCTGAACCTTACAGAAATACAACTGACTGATTAAATTGTTCTAATATTTATTCAATTATAAGAGTACTTAGAAGATCCACAATTTAATCGAGTTTAAAGAATTGTTTTTATTGTATAAAGTTTTTAAGTAATCAAGGAGAAGATAGAATAACCGGTGAGAAAATGTTGATATACGCAAGCATGGCACTGTTTGGAATTTGTTTTTAGTAACTTTTTGTTTTTAAGGATTTAAATAGTTTCACTCGAAAACGATATATAAAACTATAATTTCTTTGATTGAATCAACTTTTAATGATATTTATTCAAGTATAAAAGTAAAGAGAACGCTCAACAATTTTAAACAGTGCCCTGCAAATTAATTAATATAAATAAATGAATTTCAATCACCGTAGCTGTAGTAGGTGATAAGCGCATAGCAATTAGTTATGAATATAGACTAAGCTCTATCATCTATTTAGTCTGTCTGCGACGATAAGACAGTAAGAAGCTCAGAAGCTGCAATTCAAATCATTCACAAGTCAAGCGTCACATGATAATTAAAAATTCATCAACACCTAGTTTGTGCTGGAAAATGTGCTTAGAATGTTGAACATGGAAAAAGTGCTGCTAGTGGTTCTGGCTAGTGTGTGGGTAGATGCCAAGAATTCTCACTTGAACGAAACAGTTTTTTTGAACGATTGTGGGATTACAGACATACGCCTGATCACAAACCCTAAACCCTTAGAAATCAGTTTAAGCAACTGTGAGCTGGATGATTTGCCAAATGCTCTGTTCATCAGATTTCCTAACTTGAAGATCCTGAATATGCCAGACAGTCAAATAATCAGCATTCAAGATTTCGCTTTGAATGGACTAAATCATCTTGAAATTTTGAATTTAGCGAGGAACAATTTGTCAACTGTAAAGAATTGGTCTGACCATGATTTGGAATTCTTGTACTCTGTGGATTTACGAAGGAATTCTATCAAAGAACTTCACAAATTTGCTTTCAAACACTACCCAAATCTCCTTAAAATTAACCTAGCCGTAAATTTGATTGAAGATTTACCCGAAAACTTGTTTAAGTACACTCCAAACTTGAAATTCTTAAACTTGGGCAAGAACTTGATTAAGACTATCGACGAACATTCATTCAAACATCTTCATAAGTTAACTCACTTGGCCCTACATCAAAATGAGATTGAGTACATGGACCATACTTCTTTTATTGGAGTTACTCATTTAAAGCTGCTCCACTTACAAGATAACAAGATCACCGTCTTTGAAAGCGCTCTACTTTCTAATCTTCCGAGATTAACATTTCTGAACATGAGCCATAACCAAATTGAAAAACTGAGTGACGATTCTTTTTCAAAGAATTTGGAACTGAAGACTTTGGATATAAGCTACAATTTGCTGGAGGAGCTAGGAGATGATACTTTAGATGGTTTGGAAGTTCTGGAGGTATGTTTGCTGTAATAAATAAACACCTTCTTGATAATAATCGTTTTTATTTTCAGATCTTCAACGCCAGCAACAACTATCTGAAACAAATCAACAAACGTATGTTTCAGGACTTTGGCAACGTTAAAATCTTTGATTTGTCAGTCAATAACATCTCAACCATCCCGGAAAAACTATTTGAATCAATACAAGAAGTTGAACATCTTAACTTTTCCTCAAACTTGATAACAGAAATTGACACATTTGTACTGCAAGGATTAAAGAAGTTGGTAAATCTTGATTTATCTCACAATCAACTCGAATCAGATAACTTTTTGTGGCCTTTGATTGGCCTCAAAGTTCTCAATTTAACACACAACAACTTCAAGAGCATTAACATTTCAGTTCTGGAAGATTTAATGGAAGCAAAGCTTTTTTCAAATCCTTGGGAATGTTCATGGTTGGTGGAGGAGATGATATTTAGCTCAAATATTAAATTTGGAAGAGACTATGTTTTAGAATCCAAGGATAAAGTGATGAGCCTTCCGGGAATTCAATGTTTTGAGGATAATGGAACAGAGAAAAGTGTTATCGTATTGAAGATTGATCGGGAGGTCGAAGAGGCCAGTTATAATAAGGTAAATTGAGATTATTTATAAAGTACTGTGTAACCGAAACTTAATTTTTTCTAGAATATTCGTCGGTTCCAGCAACAAATGATCGATAAAGACTATGAAAAACCTGACGATGACTTCAACTATCGCTCAGCTCTTCTGTGGCTCACAATGGGTTTCATAATAGTTTTTGGTGCAATGAGGACTTTACAGTGTCTTTTGAGAAAGTCAGAAACACAAAGCGAAGAATGGAGATTAAACCAACAAGTAAGTTCTGACTCCCAAAACCGAAGAAGAAAGCTCCCAATCGCGGAAATGCAAATAACCCCACTAACTGACTCTAGCAACAACTATGACACCGTTACCAGCCAGGTTTTCAGGTATCCAACGATTAACACAAATCACTAAACAGCGCCTAATTAGGAAATCCAAGCAAATTGTGTTTTCCATAAAAAAGCTCTCAATTATTTTTAGGAAATTATTGTCAAGCAACATACCAAGGACTTTAAGAAGAAGCTGAGTATGAATGAGCTGAAAATGACTCCTTGATTTTTATTTTATATATTATTCACACGTTCAACAACCAATTCAAAATAAAATTTAAAAATAATCTAAAGAGCTTTCATAGAGCTTTCATTGGATTATGATTGCTCTTATTTTGAAAAGATGTGACAATATCAAAAAAAATTGTAGTAAAAATGTTAATAAAATAGAAGTTGTTTAAATTTCAATGATGCTTTATTTATCTTTATCTTTTATCGAAAAACGCTAAATATTTGCGTACAAAGAAACTTTATTTGGTTCTTACATAAATGATCTTTTCACTTTTTTTTACATGAAAAATGCTAAATATTTATTATACAGATTCTTAAACATATTTTTTTTGTGTGAAAAAGTCGCTACGTAGTTTAAATATGTTACAAGAAACAACAACAACAACAAATTGCCAGCATCTTAAATCTTAATTAATTAAGCCTTTAAGCTATTTTGAAGTATTACTCTTCAAAAACTGTTTTTATGGTATTTTGATGGAAGTACATTATATACATCAAATATTTCCAATATTTAAAAATAAAAATATATGAATTTAACTAAATTTAGAATTTCCATATTAAAATCGATTTTCTACGAGCAAGTAGATTGTGGCTTATGTAGCAGTCTTAGTCTTCGATTTGACTATTTTTTCTAATTTTTACAATTTATCTGTTTTGTTTTTTTTCTTACAGTGAAAACTTTGTCTTAAACATATTTTTAGGCTTTCTTAGAATTTTTGTGGTTTCAAATGGTTTTTTAGTTATTTAGGCAAAAATTTAAGTTAAACAATTTTCAATATTTTGTGATAAATTTTAATTAACATAAAATTAAAATAAATTAAAATATTGAGAAGAATTGTGAAGATTGGCTTTTTGAGATTAAGGTAGTTTTTGTAAGGTGATGACTTTCAAATTTTCGTTTGTGATTTTTTTTACCAACGAAATCTCGCGAATATTTTCTTTTCGGAAAATGTTTCTTTTGAACTGTCACAACCACAAATAAACTTCCTTTATTTAATTATTTGTGCTAAATTTTCTTTGTTTGCGCTAAAAAATCATTTCATTTATTTTTGAAAGAAAGAATTTTTAGGATTTCTCAATTTTTTACAAAGAATAAAAAGTATAAGAAACTCTAAAAAATTACTTTGCAATTAAAATTAAAATGTTGTGTTAAAAATCTATTCACAGAAACATTTATCGCCACATTTTACCAATTTTTCAGATTGATACATTCATGTTTAGTAAATTAAGAATATTCACTTGCTTTGCTGAAATTTTTTTTTCAGCTTAAAACTAACCTTAGTTTAAATGATTTGTTTTGCTAAGAAGTTAAGTAACAGAAATTCTGCTACAAAAAGATGGAAAAGAGGTGTAAAGTAATAAAGTAGACATTTATTCTAACTAACTAAATTTAAACTTCTTTTGAGCCGGCTCCGAATTAGGTGAGGATCATTTATAGAATTCTTCAATGATATCTGTGTATTTGGTAGAGATGAAGCTGCGCTTAATTTTTAGGGTTGGGCCTAAAATATCAAAGAATAATAAAAATTAAGTAAAGAGATTTTAACATGAAAAGTTTGCTTTTGAAAATTATGGATAAGAATCGACCAAAAAAATAAAAAAATATAACCCACCTAACTCTCCAGTGGGAACTGAAAAATCATTCGGCAAAATGGCAAATTTCTGCACTTTTTGTGCGTTGGAGATTGAGCTCTTGTTGGCCCTCGTGACGGCTTCTGTGATTGCTTGTATAACCTAAAAATAAAATTTATTAATACAAATTTAATTTATCTCAGATTGATGATTGTTACCTTCTTATCGGGTCCAGCAGCGAGCACCTCCGACAACTTGGTATATTCCAGATCCATTCCTTGCAACCATTTCAGCGTTTCTGGGTGGAGATTATCTTTGGGCGCTCCCGTCTCGATCTCCATTTCAGTCTTAAGTGTCACCAACATTGTGAGGAACTTTCTTTTGTCACCAACTAGGAAAGCGTTAGACAGCACTGGAAGTTCATTGAGGACCATATGCTCGATGTGCACTGGAGGAATGTTTTCTCCGCCAGCTGTGATGATCAATTCTTTTATACGGCCAGTAATATAAATCAACTCTTTATCGTCAATATATCCAATGTCACCAGTGTGAAGCCATCCTTCGGAATCCATTGCATCTTTCGTCTTTTCGGGATCGTCTAAAATTAACGGAAATTTAATCAAAATGTTGATAATACATACAATAAATCGTTTTGATAAAAGTACATCCGTAGAGAAAACTCACCAATATACCCCATGAAGATGTGCCGCCCTTTCAAGCAAATTTCTCCATGCCCATTCTCATCAGGATTCAAAATCTTTGTCTGTGTTCCACTTAAAGACTTGCCGATAGTCTCAAAATTATAAGTATCGCTGGTGGTCAATGAGTGTCCTCCACTTGTCTCACTCATGCCGAAAGCTTCATTTAATGGCATATCTAAGCTCATGAAGTATTTCTTCACATCAGGAGAAATAGGCGCTGCAGCTGAAACCATAGAAACGCATCTGCTTAACCCAAGAGTGCTCTTAACCTTTGCTAAGAAAAAGTTCTTGACAATCTTGTACTGAAGCGAATTATTTGGTTTTCCCTCCATTCTGTCTAAATAATGTTGCAAAGTCACTCCCTTAGCCCAGCTACTGATGAACCTTTTCACTGGTCCCGATTGTGCACCTACTGCCATCATTTTCTCTTGAATCTTCTCATAAACGCGAGGAACACCCAAAAAGCGCGTTGGATTCACTTCTGACAGAGTTTTGACCAAAGATCCTTTCAGTGCGTCTTTATCAGCAAAGTAGATTGTGCAAGCAAAGCTCAAGGTCAAGAAAATATCTACAATTTGAGCAGCCACATGGCTCAAAGGAAGGTAAGAGATGAGAATCTCATTGCCCATCTGCAGGTTTTCTAGCCGACATCCAATTGTGTAAGCATCCCATGTGAGATTATCGTGATTCAACATCACTCCTTTAGGGTTTCCGACTGTGCCAGAGGTGTAGACTAAGCAACAGCATTCATTGATAGCGATGTCAGCTAGGCGAGCCGCATATTCTTCTTCCACGTCAGAGGTGTCCATTGCTTCAAGCTCTGACCATCTAAAAAATAAGTGATAAAGTTAATTTATGTGTTTATCATTGTTTTTGAGAATGACTATTTCATAAACAAAGTATTTAGAATCAATTTTAGCCTTGATAACAATCTTACCTATAATAACCATCATCCCTCTTAACATAGGGTGCATAATCTGGAAGCGTTTGAATGACAGCTTTAAGATGTGGCAGTTTATCTTTAATCGCATGAATCTTTTCCATTTGCTTGGCGTCATCAACTACAACAATGTTGGCACGAGAACTTTCAAGAACATGAAACACAGACTCTACTGAATTTGTTGTGTAAACGCCCGTCAAGATTCCACTATCAAAAGGTAAGGTAAGGATTATTATAGAACATTTGTTTTTTGGTAAAAAAAGTGATTTTGATGAAATATTATGTCAAAAATCTTTAGGAAATTCTTACCCAGCATGAATGGCAGCTAACTCTGTGATAAACCACTCGGGACTATTAAAAGCGAGGACGGCCACTGTATGATGTCTTTCTAATCCCAACTTGATGAAAGCTTTGGCCATATGATCGACCTTTTCTTTGTACTCTCTGTAAGTAACTTTGTGCCATCCTTTACCAGAATCTTCTGTTTTGTACATCAAAGCTGGATGATCTCCATAGTCACGAACTGTTCGAGCCATCAATGCTGGTACTGAAATGGGATCTTGGGATGCAGCACCTTCTCGCTCCTGGTGAATTTTTGTTGCGCATTTTGGGTCAGAGGTCATGAAGCTAGTCGCTTCACGCACCTTTCCTCTCGAGTTTGGCATGATTGAGTGTGTTTAGGGTGTGTTACTAATTGGATATGTCTAAAAATTAATAAAATAATAGTATTGTAAGAAATTTGGGTAATGTTTTAGCGAGTTAGGATTAAATTAAATTATTTCTGTATTATTTTGTGCAATTACTTTTTTGAAACGATTCAAAAACTTTAACAATTGAAAATGATTACGGATTCATTCTTCAAATTTAATCAAAATCGTCCTCAAGGCTTTCCAAGAATAAAAACCATTTGTTTCCTACGTAAGCAAAAAAACTCATTCAATCTACTTTTATACCTCAAAGCCTGTACAAAGTACAACAGTTAAATCAACTTAGTTTACTCAAAATGTACCAAACATACAATTAAAAACAGCAAGCAAAATTATCTCGAGATGTAATTAAGACTAAGCTAAGTTGACATGCCGTGATCTGCTACTTGTTTGTTTTTGTCAATTCAACGCAAAAAGCATCCAATTAGGTAGATAAGAAGCACTTGAGCAATTTTAGCTGTTTTTTTGAGTTTCTAGATTTATTGCTTTTTCCCAGAAAAATATTTATTAATACAAATCACCCTTTCTTCACGTAAACTCTGATAACAAGCATCATCAATGTATCAGCCGAGAACTTTTAGACTTTGTACTTTCATTAAAGATTATGTTTTGTTTCAATCGAAGGGTCAACAGTTTAGTGAAGGGTTATCTTTTCCTCAATTTATTTCTTCAGGAATTTGGTTGACAACCTTTTTGAATATTTTCTAGATTTTTATGTAATCTTACGATATTGGCATTTGATGTTTTTTTGTGAAGTTTCTTATGTACCTAAAATTTAAGAATAATGAAAATTTTAACAAAAGAATGAACAAACCCAACCAAAAGAGCATTTCTAATCAAAAATTTAATTCAAAAAAGCCCCGATTAAAAATTAAAATCCTCAAAAACATAAGAACAAAAACCAATTCATGCATAATAGTTTATTCAATATTGCAATTGTTGCATCGTTGACACAATCATGATACGCCAATTGCTTACATACATTATCATTCATACTTTATCACTATGCCAAAGTGATAAGACCGTATTACAAAAATCACTGATGTGATCAGATATACAAGCAAGAGCTCAAATTTTAATTATATATTCCCACATCGATTTGTCGCTCGCTTAGATAAAAAGAGTGTAAAACAACAAAAATTTGTTTTAGGGGAAAACAGGTGAACCATTTCATTGACCATAACCGCAAAGTAAATCAGCTGCTAGTGGAGCCACGTTGACTTTTCGTTTTTTTTCCCGTTTTTGCATTATCGCATCATGTTTACTTCTACTTTATAGCTAAGCTAATTGCATAATATTTTTGTTGATTAGAATAATTTATGGTAATGATCGGACTTTGAGGTACGCAAATTTGTTTGAATATATCAGAATACAATTAAAATGCTTTGAATAAAATAAATTTTTCCCATCAAATACTTAAAAACTAACTCAGCTTATCAAAATTTTATCAGGTATAGCCCAATTTGAAAAATAAAATTCGATAAAAACTCCAAAAATGCCTTAAAAGTGAAATCAATCGAAAAGCTGATAACGAGACAATTTACACACTTTTCAAGTGATTGAAAATTATCAATAAGTATTGTGATCGAGCGGGCTTAGCGATAAGCCATTAAGTTCTTTTTAATATGTTGATAATGCCGCAAATGCAATGATGTGATTTTATTGTTAAAAGTAATCGATTTAT
This sequence comes from Parochlus steinenii, assembly GCA_038502155.1. Lineage (NCBI taxonomy): Eukaryota > Metazoa > Arthropoda > Insecta > Diptera > Chironomidae > Parochlus > Parochlus steinenii. Next base: position 1,628,214 of record JAXCIN010000048.1, on the reverse strand, counting down.
TATTGACTATTGGACTTTATCAGCTTTCGAACAATTTTTCTGAAATTGTTTTGCTTTTTTGTTGGAAAACATTCAAGATAATCAAATTATGCATGAGGTTAGAAACAAGAGCCACACTAAATACTGAGAAACTTGAGGAATATAAACTGGATTGTGGAGTTCATTCGAGTCATGTGAAAAAATCGTTGATAGAACACTCGGTTGATAAGTAAGTGATAAGCCGCAATGTCAAAGTGAAGGTTGTAACGTGAGTTAGAAATATGTTTACCGTTCTTTTTTGGTGCTGTAGCATTATCTTTAAAAGTGGAAAAAAACCTAAAACAAGCATAAGGAACTTTCAAATAAAATTGAAAATATCGAGAATACTTTTTCAAATACGCAACATTAAAACTTCAAAAAATATATTCTGAACTTTAATATTCTTCTTAATTTAATAAAAGATCATATATTTCTCTAGACTGGGAAATACCAAAAAACATCTGAAGAAAGATGAAAGCTTGTTTCAACTATACGAAGAAATTTACATTTCACGCAAAAATAAACAAAATCCGTCTTTCAAAGCGACACAATGACCCCTTTATTCACAAATATTTTCACACACCCACATTCCTGACAAATCTCAAAGTCCACAAAAAAATCCGCAAACAATGTCATCAAATTTCAACTGCACATTTTCAGCCAGAATCGTTCGAAAACATTCTGCACAGTCATTTTAAACCGTTTCCACAATAAATTTTTGCTGAATTTTGTTAAAATTGTGAGGAAAATGTGAAACGAGACATCGAGATTTATTTAAAGTACTAAATTGAAAGCAAATTTACTCTACCAGAGCAAACCAGATTTTTTTCAATTACCAATTTAATTATAAAACACAAAACACTTCTCAGAAAGCACACAAAGCTATTTGTTTTTCGAATGTCTACTGAATAATAGAGGTTTGCAGTAAAGTGTTGCTTGTTGGTATCAAAACTGAATGTAATTTTTTTAATTTTTACTAATTTAAAGGATGATGAAAGCTGGAATAAATTTAGAGCAGTTATTCACTAATATTTAGAAAGCCCAACCCTTAGTCTGGTCATGTTCTGGTCTCACAAACAAAAATATCTAAAAAATGTAATCCCAGAAACAAATAAAAGATCTGCAACAACACAAAACTATTTAGCTTCAAATTTATTCCCACAATTTTTATGTTTTATTTCAACGACGCGAAATGGCATTGAATTTGTATTTTTAGCCGGTGAAATGGCAGTGAGAATATTTCATATTAAAATCTTTTGGTTCCAATGTAATAATAGTACCGATGAGAAGAGGCAAATAGCTGAATAGAGCAAGAAATGATGAACAGATGATAAAATGTAAATAATCGAAAAGTCATACAGAAATTCGCATGTAAGTTAAAAGGTAATTGTCCGGTGATTATTGACTGATTTACTGTAATATCATGTTATTTATGTTATGCAAGAAAGTGTTTCCCAATAAATTTCATTTTAGTCAATAAAAAGAATATTTAAATCAATTTTATTTGAGTAAATATTAGCAGTTCTCAAGTTTACATTAAATAACTTTTTGCTGGTTTTCATCGTTTGTTTAGTTCGATTCAATGGTGTTGAAAGATTTATCGATTTATTGTGCAATGAAAATTAATTGTGATTCGGCTTTTTGGAGGTTTTTCTGGATGTTTGCTCGGTGAATCCACAAGTGGTTTGTTCGGAATGATAAAAATGGTTACTTTGCTTTCCTTTATTTGTTTAAGTTTATTAGAATTCATACGTATTGAGCTTCAAGGTAACGTGTCTAGAGTATGGTTTGAAATAAAAAGCATCTTATGTTTTTTTAAATCTAAATTTCTCTAAAATATCTAATAAATCAGGAAATCACGCCATTTTCTTCAACACATTGCAAGTAATTAGGCAAACACCATAATCTAGAGAAAACTTTACCTCGTTCTATTTATAAGAAGTCAACAACACAGTCAACAAAAAAAACCAATTGGTTATCGATTCAATATGTGCTGTACTTGTTCTAACATCAAACATGGAAAAGTCAATACAAACTAATAAAACTAATAGATTTATCGATGATAATCGAAACGGCAATCATTACAAGCGTACAAAACCAAAACTTTAATATGAAAATTTTATATATGTCGCCTGATAGTGTGAATCATAAAAAATACTTGAAATTCCTGAAATAATTGTATTTGATTGCATTGAGTTCTCGAAAAAAATATCATTAAAGAAATTTGAAATTCACAAGGTAACAATATAAACCGTTTTAAATCGAATAATTTATGATAATTTATTTCAATTCATTAAAGCTTTAAATGTCTACCGCACAGTTTCAAACTAATTGACAGGTTAACCACTTGTAAACTATCCAAATTACAAATCACATTTTGGATAACTGAGATTTTTAATTCTCACCGAATAGTATTTGAGAACTAGAAGGATTTCATAAAATATAAATTGAGAACTGCAACTATCTTAATCGAACGTCAGAAAATTTTTTCCAATAACTAAATAAAATATTCATAATTTCCCAATCCACTTTACAGAGCAATTGCAAATGCTAATTAATACCATAATTTTAACTTTTTCTTTAATTTCGAAAAAAAAATTATGTAAACCACTTGTTTGCGACGTATTTATGATTGGAATGGTTGGTTCCACTGACCCGTGCGAGAGTCTGTGGTCAATAAACTATTACCTAATCCACTCATATTTGCAAAATATCTCGAGATCAAAGTCTTGCATGATTATTATTATTAAGTTTTTCGTAGCACTTGTGTCGAATTTGGTTGAAAATGGTGAATGAACTCTTCAAATTTTTTTTTTTGCCGCAAAAACTTTGTCCGAAAAAAAAGAAACAGCTTTACTTTCTGTTTACTCAAAAAATCTCTTAAATTTGCTTAAAGTCTTTTTAAATCAACCTTAAAGCTAAATTCATCTTTTATAACCTCAAATTTATTCAAATAGAGAAACAACAAATAACACTGGAAAAACCGTAAATTAAATATCACAACAACAAACAATTTAAAGTAACTTCGCATAAAATCAGCCACATTATGTGAAAATCATGACATAATTTCTTGTTTCATTACTTTCTTGTTATGTGGCACTACAGCACACTCACTTTGGTGCTGACTGGCGCAACGTGTGATTAAATCTTGCGGCTAATCGTTCCAATATTTGTTTGAACTCATTTTAATAAAGATTCCCGAATTTTAGGCTCTTTCATATTGCACAACATTCACAAAAATTGACAAAATTTACACAAATCAAATAACATTTATTTACCGGTTTATAGCACAAAATGTGATTGAATATAAAAAAATATATTTTGTTTCCACTTTTGATCAAGAACTTGGTTACAATGTTCCGAAATTCTATCAGCGGTACTTTTAAAAACAGATGCAAACACAAGCGATGTGTAATACCGACTGAACAGTGAAACTTCACGTCAATTCTAAAATACGCTCGCAACACTAATACAACAGCGAGCATTTGGTGAGGCTTTCAGCAGACGACTCTCTCTTTGGAATAAGAAATAATAATAATCACACTTCAAGTTCCGATTTTAATTTCAATAAAATGTCTTAAATTTTAGTTTAGAATTAATTTTAATTCTAGTTCTTAAATATTATAGTTTATCAAAAAAACCGTTAGAGATAAATTCCATCAACTTCCTCCCCCCTAATCCAAAATTTACAGATTTCACGTGTTAAACCAGTCTCTTTACCACCACATATGAACACTCTGTGTGGACGGCTGCATTCTTAATAGCCTCACTCAAACAAAACCGTTTCTAGTGTGAGCCAACCTTTAAAATAAAATCGTACGATACTTTGGATATTTTATTTTCGTAGTTCCCAATTTATCATTTCACTACACGTATCAAATTGAGCTACTCTATGGCTATGAGCGCAACAACTTAAATAATTTCATAAAGAATTTAAAAACAAAAAAAACTGTCTAGAAGTTAATTTAGTTGTTTTTGTTATCGAACCGGAAATTCTCGAGATTACTTGAAAAACTTACTGATAAATCAATAAAAGTCATTGTGGAAATTGTAAAGGGTCAAATAACTCAATCAACTCTGAAAAAATTTAAATAAACTTATATATGAAATGCACTCAATGCTCTTATCACCCCAACATCCGACATTTGTGAGTCTGTGACGTATCCTCTTAAAGATAATCAGAAATCAAAATTATTGAGATTTTGTGGTGAAGAGTTTTTCAGTTTTTCATTTAAAGCTGGATTGCATGTCATCATAACGACTATGAGTTACTAATTGGTTGTGCCAACAAAAGACCAGAAACACATTTAGTCAATTGTATTGACAGAGTGAGAATTTTTAAGAAAAAAATTAAAAGGTTCCACAAAACTTGATATAACTATTTTTTAAATTTTGAAGATTAAATGAATGTTCTTTCAGAATCTTTATTTGATAATTCATTTAGTTACTTCCATCGAAAAACATTCCATCCATTATAGCACCCTTTTCTTACAACAGAATCTGTAATAAACTATTGGACTTTGTCCCCGAACACCAGCATAAGAAACGTAGAGCGAGCAAAAAGGCTGAATAATAATCCGAATTGAGAACTACAAAATCTCTTTCCTTTATTTGATTTTTTATGTTTTTATATTTTTCAATGCGAGCGCAATTTTGTGTTGGTAAACTTTAGTTGAAGAAAGACATTATTAAAAAGTAATATTTCTATAGAAATAGAAGAAAGCAATCTTTTAAAAAGTTGCACACGTTTATTGTTATTTTGTAGGTCAGGTCAAAGGAATATAACTTTTTGTTTTGCCATGGTTTTGTATAGGAAATAGCGGAAAAGATTATGAATTTTAGGAACTCTTAAGATTTAGTTGAATTTTTTTGAAAAACATTTTCGTTATGAAGCATGAATTCTAACTAAATTTGTCAAGTCACCGAAGTCTAGCTTATTGGCTGCTTTTGAAAGACCATTTTCATTAGCTAATGTTCTATTGTCTCCAAAATAAGTTCTGTTAAATTAAACATAAACTAACTTGAAACAAACCATAGGAAACTTATAAGAGCAAATAATAATTTTCAAATGTTCATGCAGGATTTTTTTTTGATTTATTTTAAGATTTGCCTAATATCAAGTTCAACCAGATGGTGCAATGTTTTTAATTTAATTTTGTGCTTACTCGGGCTCATCATAACGGGAAGTAATGTGAAACTTGCATGTGTTCCAATATAAGAGATTTTTTTCAATTCCTTAGTTGTTGCGGTAGGTTAGTTTGCAAATGAAACCGCAACACAAAAAATAATAATACAGAATTGATAAATATTGAAGAAAATGCAAGAGGAAGAATTTAATTCGTGTTATTCATTGGCAGGAATGTTGAGACCTCAAGATAAAAAACTTGAGAATATGAGAAGAGCTAGAAGTGCTTTATTTACATGCGAATAATTCGAAGTGTTGAAATCAAAATGTACTTAAGATTCTTTGCTTTCTGGCAAGCAAATAATAAAATTCTTGGAAGAATCTGAAAAAGTTTGTTGTTTTATTTAATTTCTGGGTTTTTTCAGGAGTTTAAATTTTGTTGGAACTAGAAGGTGTCAATCAATAAACCAAACTGCAACTTATTGTTTTGAATTTGTAATGAATAAGTATATAAAAACTTATAAACTTTTCAAGAACCTATTCTCAAAATCGTGACATTTATGACTTAAAGTTTTTTTGAAGAAAATTTAATTTTACATCGAATGAATGCTTGATTTGTGTAGTTAATTAATTCTATAAAGTTTTTATTCATTTTTGAATCAAATATACCAATTTTTTTTTAAGGATTCTCAAAAATTAATAACAATTGGACAACCATAATTTTCTTCAAATATTATTTTAACCTTTGGTTTTCATTGTTTATTCGTTTTTATCCAAGAATTGTCATCAAAATTAACAAAATTATATGGTTTGTAAAAAAACGAGAGAAATCAAAATAGACACGTATTCAAAAATTTATGAATATTGTAGTTCTCAATTTTTTGTCACAAATTTAATGCCTAGAATTTGATATATGACGTGCGCGACCAAAAAAGCTACATCCACAAACTACTCCGATATTGTAGTCTATTTCTATTTTTTCTGGTGTTTTAATAATTTTTTGATGTATTCATGTATTCTTTTGGTACAGTACGACATCCGAAAATCCTTGTATCTCTCGCATTGACGTCACCAAAAATATTTTATCGAAAATTACACACATTTTGTGAGTTATTTATTTTTACGTTAGTTTCATGCGCTGATGGGCAAATACATTAAAGCGTTAATGCGACAAGTATTACAGTCTATGATTACAGCTTTGATTTTTGGTATTACTGAGACAGTGTTTTTTCGTGATTGACTGAGCTTTTACTTTTCACTTTTTGTTAATTAAATCCTTTCGAGCTTATCACTTTTCAGTAACGAATTATAAAAATAAAACAAAGTTATAAACCAAAAATTATTAGAAAAAATAACGAAACCTCAGAAAGCTCGCCGATATATTGATTGATGATCTAATAATAATAATGACTAATGATCTATTTCCTTTTATTTTAGGTTCAAGGTTGCGGGGTGAGAGTGACGCATAACTCGTAATTAGATCAAAGCTTTGCAAAGTCACGCAAATGCGTTTAAATGAATTGTATAATTTTTTTTCGTCTTATTTATTGTTAGAGGTTTTAGTCAGATAAATGATGTATGATTTTTTAATTTATTACAGGGTTGGATAGGTAGTTTTTATAGATTCGGACAATTAATGTTAGAAAAAGCTTCTCATAAGAATGAATTTTGAGGTAAAATAACCTAAAATTATTACAGCTTTTAGCATTTAAATGTTGCTCTTTATGAACTAAAAAAAATTAATTTAGAACTTTTTTTTTTTCTTTCTAATGCTCTTTATTGACGAACTTCCATATTGCAATAATATGAATTAATTGAAAATTACACATTCTCCTTGAGTCATCTTCAAACACTCAGTAGTCTCCACAAATTTTATTAATTTAGAACTGAAACATTTTACCATTTTACTCTTCTTAAAAAGAAGGCCAGCTAACTGAAAAATATATTTACTGATCAAAATGTAATAAACTTGAGAGCAAGAAATTATTTTTATGCAAAACAAAATAATCTAAAATCAAACAGCCGTTCGTTAGGAACTCCCGCTTTGAACTTGAAAACTAAAAAAAATGATTATGAGCCACTATTCAAAATGAAAAACGAGTAACGATTGAATGAACTCAAAGTGAATGATATTTTTTGTATAAAAAATATTCGCTAATTCTACCCACATGAACAAAAAAGTGACGTCACTCGAGTAAACAAAACAAAAAACACGCCATCAATTTAAAATTCTTTCTTGATAAAAGTTTGCATTGGTTATGAATCATTATATTGACTCATCAAACAACTTTTGTGTTGGTATTTCTTAAATGTAATCAGAGCAAGCCCATTATTATTTACATTAAGGCCCCCCGAGACACAAAAACTTTTGGCAAATTGCAGACGGAAGTTTTTTTTAAAAAATTTAATTTTTTCCAGTTTAGTGATATTTTGAAAAAAATTCTGAATTACAATATGTTTATGCCATTGATTTGAACCTTTTTGAGTATTTTGCCAACCACTAAGTCACTTTTTGGAGAAATTATTAGCTTATTCCGGCTCGAGTTGAAAAAATTATGGAAGAAAAAAAACTTACGGTAATTTTTTCAACTCGAGCCGGAATAAGCTAATAATTCCTCCAAAAAGTGACTTAGTGGTTGGCAAAATACTCAAAAAGGCTCAAATCAATGGCATAAACATATTGTAATTCAGATTTTTTTTCAAAATATCACTAAACTGGAAACAATTAAATTTTTCAAAAAAAACTTCCGTCTGCAATTTGCTGAAAGTTTTTGTGTCTCGGGGGGCCTTTACTTTCCATAATTCTTTGCATTATTGTTCATTATTTAATTTGAAGAAACGCGCAGGGAAAATTGCATTTTTATTAGTTTGCTAATTTACTGCGTTGTATTTCATAAAGCTATTATCTGCTCGTTGTGTATTTAAAGTAGTTACGACGTAGTTCCAGTTGTGACAATAAATCACAATCCAGAATTAATTTTTGGATAAATTAATTTTTGAATAAAATTCATTGGATTTTCACTAAAATTAAATAAATTTGAACAAAAATGTTTTTAAAAAATTTGAAAAATTAAAAAATATGATAAAATACCTAGGTCTGATAAAATAAAATGCACTGTGAATAATAATATTTTTCCAAAACTACTAACATTTTGTCACGAAAAGGGCATACCATCCTAGTAGCACGAAAACATTTAAATCAAGTCATTAACAGATAGTTTTTTATTGCACTGAAATGTGAAATGAGAATTAGAATAGTTATTCTATTGTTTTTTTTTCGCTAGAATTAATCATCGCAATTTTATCAGGAATTTCGTTAGCTTTTGTGCAATTTATTCGAAACAAAGGAATAAAATTTTTACACGTGTACGTCTGGAAGAATGAAGTTTTTGATAGAAGATGTTGAGGTATGAGTTTATGGAATCTTAACTCAGGGTTTGGTTTTTGATATCTCACTCATCTACTGTACTGGTTTTTGTAAGCAACAACCAGCGAGGTTTCGCGTTTTATGCACAACGTAATAGGTTTTTGCAATTCAAAATCACTACTTAACAAAATCACATAAGTTAACGGTCGTGTGACCCGTTCCAGCTAAAAAAATGCTACATGTTTTACGTGCTAATTGCGCACAGAAAAATCTGTATATCTGCAAAACAACAAATATGCACAAAACTATCATTTATATTGCATTATGTTTTATTTTTAGATTCGAGTGGTTTTACTTCGAACGATAAAAATATAGAGCGATAAAATGCATTTTCTGTTTTTCTGAGAACTAAGCAAATATATATAAAAGTATCTTAAATATAGAAAGTTATGAATTAAAAAAAAAAAAAATTCAAAAACTGGACGGCTGACGATTCAGAACTATACAAATGAGGAAATCGTAAAAAATGTTCAACTTTTCTTACTTTGATATTATTGATTCGACCATTCTTTTTTATTTTTATTTTTTATCTGAAAGAAAAACCAACAAACTTGAAATATACTTGAGTGCCAGTGTCTCTTCCACCTTATTTCTTAGCATGTAAAGCATAGTTAGTAATATTATCTGATACACGAGACTTATTTCTTTTGCGAAGTTTTGTCCTCAATAAAAAAAATCACGAAAGAAAGAAAAAAATGGAAAGAAAGAAAGCAATGCATTAAATCTGTAAAATATCCACAAAATGAGTAATGATTGAGATGAAAAAAAAAATTTAGCAAAGCGGAAGACAAATTTTTAAATTAAATTTGCATTCTTTGAAAATAGCAAGCTAACTTAAAATAAATGGAAAATGAGGAAAACAAGAAAAACTGAATGCTCAGAAAGCAGCTTGAGATTTAATTGAATTTTCTGGTCAATTCGGATGTTTTGAAATGAGATTCAATTGGAAAAATACCGAGTTGCCCTCATAGCCTATTTTTGAAAGAATATGCTGGTGGTGTCTATTGAAATTGATTTGATATTAGATTGATTTACAATTTGGGGTTGAAATTGTTGAATATTTTTCAAGACTGTTGAAAATTTCTAAACCGTACTGAATTAATCATTTTTCGGCAAACTTATGACCAATTTGATTTGTAACCAATTAACGACAAAACAAAATATTGAATGAAAGTTGACTTGTTTCCTCAATTAAAAAAAGACCCTTTTATGATTTCTTCCGCCGATCATACGAGGTAAACAACAAATTTATTGAAAACATCACACCACTTTTGCTTTTGCGCGTTAATCATGGTATTTCTTCCTTTGTGCAAAATTGCTACAGAATATGAACTATTTTAGAATATTTTTCATTAGAGAATATAAAATTAACCACGTAGCGACCACGTAGTGCTTGATTAATTTCATAATCTATTACAAGAATTACTTTGAAACTATTTTGTTCTGTATTTTTTGTGCAACAGACATATTTTAGCGATTTTATCAATTAAAAATGTTGAACTGGAGCCTACCTTGATACTTGATGATAGTCACTGATTGATACCACTATTTGAGATTCACTGATTGATTGAGATTGCACTAATTACACGGTATTTCTTTTTTTTAAAGAGCCAATTAAATTCAAAAACTTTTTGTTTATTTTTATTTGTTTCGTAAAAATGAACTAACAAAGAAGCTGATTATTGAATCACAAATCAAAACTGACTTTGATTAATCAGTTCTATAAAATTCCGAAGATGTGTCTTGGATATTTATTTGTCTTAGATAATATTTGAAACTAAAAAGTAACGACTAATTTTAATATAATTTTGTTAGTTTTGGTGTTTCATTTAATATTATTCAATTGATGAAATAACTGAAGCCAATATATTTAAAAAAAACCCACTATCATGACTTAATTATGTTATTGTAACTTCTAACTACTTCAGTTTATTGAGGTTTTAATAAAATATTTAACAACAAATATCGTAACTTTTCTGCTATCATTCTCCCTGGTAGTGACAATTGAATTGCAATAACCAGCCAAATAGTGCGTATATTCGCAAACCTTAATAGGTTAATGCAATTTAAAAATCAAAACCAGAGAGTAGGATAGCAGAAACCAATCGAATTTGCACCCATAGAACTTAATTACAAAACGTCTTAAATTTAATTTATCTATTGTTTTCATCTGCATCATAAGGAAAAACCATAAGCAATCAAAAATCATCCACAAAAAAAACCAACTATTATTTAACTGTAAGTATGAAAGGTGTTGTATGTCCAAGTTGTTATCCAACTACTTTCCATTAATATTACGTGACCTCCCAAACAGTTGATCCTATCGAACCTATGGATCTACCAGGTCTGCTGGAAATTTCAATAGAAGCATCAGTTGGGTCACTTGGTGGTTGTCCTACAGCGCTGACTCTACTCAATCTGCTAAATCTACGAGCCCAGCCACCTCGAGAATCTATATGAATTTTCAGAAATAATTTAATTAATTTAAAATTTTAATAGAGAATTTTTTAGACCTAGTCCAGCTCTGCTGTTATTATTCTGGTCCCGGATAATTTGTAACAAATCTTGATATTCATTCTCCTTGGACTTGTTGAGTCCATGTTGATATTTTGCTTCTTTGGCCAGCAGTTGTTCTCGCTGAATTTGTGTCTTCAGCTCAACGGGAATATCCGGGATGATAAATTGCATAACAGCAGTTATCACGAAAACCAAATGTTCGAAAATGACAACCTGAATGTAAAATTTTTGATTGGATTATTTAAACGGATTCATTAAAAATTAACCTACAAATGCAAGTCTAGCAGCAAAAACATGCCAGTAGTGGGGCGAAAGATTGTAAGGATCTGGATGATTATAAGGGTTTCTGTAACCCCTGTATTGACAAGTATCTGGATCCGTCTCTGTCTTGGTACCCCATTCATCTTTATAGTCAGAAGTGTTGAAAGCTAAAGCAAAAAGAGTTTTATGAAACGCTTTAATGGGGAAATGATTTTCATCCTTACACGACAAAGAATGATCGATGTAGCCGTGTAGGTCATGGTTCTTGGCATAAACGTATTTGTACACACTTCTGGGGATAAAATCGCTCGTGTAAGCAATCACGAAGGCCTAGGGATGAATAAATGTGATAAATAATTGATTTGAATTAAAATTGATTTATATGAAGCCAGAATAAAGTTCTTACATTTGATACAACTGCAATATACGTGATAATCTTCAAGATTCCAAACCAAGCTCCAATGTCCTCTACTCTCTCGGCTAATGGTCTCCTAGCTTGTGAGACCATTTTGTAAGCATCCAATCGAATTTCCGCAATATTATTAAGCAACGCTGTAAGGAATATCTATTATTAAAGTACAAAAAATTTATCGAGTTAATTCCTTAACGTACCAAATAATGGTGCCAAAGGGAAAGCAGCAACAAATAATGTCACAAAGCCATACTGAATAACTAGAAATATAAAAAGTCAGCCAACGTTTGATAGAGGAACCTGAAATCTTACTCATTTCCAAATATTCGTCAAACAATGCTAAACGCCCCGGATCCTGCAAATGATAATCTTGTTCCCAAGACATGTGCAAATGACTTTCATCCTTAGTTTCTCTCTTATGTTTTCTTTGCCTCCACCAGTTGTAGATCGTCGGGTAGACTGTTGAAGTGAATATTTTTAAAAGTTACTTGAATTCACAAAATATGACTTACGATATTCCATGAAATTGTTCCAAAATTGTTTTCCAAGGAAGATGATCGCCAACTGGATACACAATTCACTGAGACAACCTTTGAATACATTTTGGTTAAGATATTGAAATACTTCTTATTCAAAAGTTTTACCAGCCGGATCACAAATATCTCCCTTAAGCCTGTAAAATTCGCTCTTCCTGACTTCAGAATCTCCGGGATAATCATAAAATCTTCCTTTAAAGAACGCAATGTATATCAGCGATGAGTAAAAATTCATAAACTCAAAAATGAAAATCTTAAATGTGTATGAATCTTCATATTCCCTTTGGGTCCTCGGATTTTCTACGTTAGTCAAATAAATAGCAATTCTATGGTATATCTTGGTCAAAAGCATGATGATGATGAGATTAATCAAAGCAGCAGTCATAGAAGTGAAAATTTTGGCATGAGTTCTCAAGAAATTCCAACCACCTCCATAAATCACCGACACCAAACTGATTCTGTAAATAATTGTCCCCAGCACCGCTCCCAAAACAACTACGATCATGAATAACACGGCACTTCCAGTAGCAAAGTACCTTACAGCTTTATGCCAATATGGCATGTACGGTTCTTTTTCCCTAGTTACTGGATTCGTCCTGAAAGTTTTCACAGAAGTTTCGAATTCTGGGCGAGGCTCTTCATCATTTTCTATATTGTGTAAGTCCCATTCCCATACGATCATAGATTGTTTACGTTTCCAAAGCTCGAGAACTAAAATAAAGATTTATTTAAATATTTTTTACAGTAATTTAGATGATCTTACATGTTGTTGCCCAGAAAGACATAAATATTGCAAAGAACACAGTTGATGGATTATCGAAGAGATAAGTGAGTTTGGCGAACGTGCAGGAGTCTGAGAGCTTTTGGTAACTAAAATAAAGTTTTAATTGAAATAACGATTAAAAATTTTATCTAGTCAAAGTACCTGCAAGCTCTATCGCATAAAGGACACAATATTTTACTTCCGGCACCAGATTCATCGCAAATTTCTTTACTTGGAACATTATCATCAGAGTTCCAAGTTGCAAGACCATACAAAAAGCACAAAAGTCCGACTGAAATGATCACAGGTAAATAACAGATTTAATATAAGTCTTTGAATTTTATACGGACCAACAGCAGGTGCCACCAACATTTGCGTGTAAAACCCCAACCAGCAAAAATACAGTCCAATTTTATCACCGAAATATTTTCTAACAAGGCAGAGAGGTTGTTTTTTGTACCATTTTGAAGGACGAGCCCATTCTACATACAGGATCTTGAAAAAGCTCTTATTAATATAAAAAAGCTTCAATTTGTTAAAGAAAGCTCACCCGCCGATCAAAGTTAACACCAGTTGAGTGTGAAGTATCGAATCTCCCTTCGTGTAACGGAAATGCAGCTAAATATGCACCATTGTTAAGCAACCTCCTAATACCAACTTTATCGCTGTCATCAAACTTTGCCCTTAATAATATCTGCATGGCCAGTAAGCTCCTCAAAGCACTATTATACTGAACATTCCGATCTTTCACAATAAATTGTTCTTCGGGATGTCCACCTGCAGTTGCTGAATAAAAAGATGGTTCTGATTCAACGAGATTTTTATCATAAAGGGTCCAGTTGTTAAAATTCTTGTAGTTTCGCTTAAGAAAACCCAGAACACGATGCGCAATTGTTAAGTTCTTTATTATTTTTTCATCTTCCCAAGCTTTAACGCTTATTGTTACAAATCTTTTTACTGGTAGCTTAAGATTCATAACTTCTGCGTAACGACTTTCAGTTCTCCATGGAATATGAATCTTCAGAAAGTAAGTTTTCTCATCAAATGACTGGTTCTTGTCCTCGATCTCAATCTCAAGACCTTCTCTTATCAGACTTTCTTGAAAATCCCTTCTTTGTTCACGCTTTTTTGCGTCATCTTCTGTCATTACTGGAAAGAAAAATTACAATGACAAATCATTCATAAATTTAAATCATGTGAATAATACCTCCTTCCGAATCTTCTTCATAAGCTAAAACTAAATCAATCTTCCGACGGCCATCTCTGAACATTAGACTTTCTGGATCTTCTAAGAGTTCTGTTCATAGATTTATTGAAAATTTTAATAATTAATATTAACGATCAACAGTAGAGATTTTATATTACCTGGATCTTGCTTACTATGGCGTCTTTCAGAATTATTAAGTTCGTCCGTTTCTTCAGGAATAGCGTTACTTTTCCGACGATTTTGCGCTGTAAAAAAATGAATGATATCGTGTTGATTACTTTGCTTCTAGAAATAAACAACAAAAGTAGAAAAATCCTAGGCGTGTAATAAACTTTGAAGGAGATCTTACTATAAGATAAGTTTGATTCATGAGCAAAAAGTGTTAAAAATGGCTTAATTTATTTGATTTAATTCAATTGCTGCTATTTATAAATATAATCATAGCTTGGAACTCACAACAAATAGAATTTGTCAAAAAACTACAATTTAATTTACCCTTCAAAAATTGCTTAAATACAATGTTTCTCTCACCATTATGCGGTTGATATTGCTCCAATTCAACGAATTTACTAACTACATGATTCAACAGGTGGGTCCTATTTATGCCTTGTGATTGATGATTGTTGAACGGAACAGTGTTTAGGTTGTTCGTGAATTGTTCATCGTGTAGGTTTGACCTGTGATCTGTCATGCTGGCGGTAGAATCGAAGCTTTTTGAAATATCCGAAATATTATCCATCGGAGTGCCGGGAAGAATTTCCTTGTGCACTTTGGGACCAAAAGCTTCACTAGAAATAAAAAACATAGAATTAATGATCTGAATTTTTAGTAAAAGCAAAAAATTTTACATTTCTTCTTTACTATCTTGAGATGAATAACTAGTATGCTCGTCATTTACCAGAAATAATCGACTAGAATCGCTTCCATGCTGTTCAGACCATTTTTGCCTGCTTATAATCTTTGCTGTATTTGAAGGATCCTCGATTATATTATCCAGTGATATAGACTGCTTCACCTTTCTAATGTCGTCAGTGTGCTGACCTTGGGCTCCAGTGTATTCACTGCTCCGCCTCATTAGACTCGTGTCATTATAATTAATCTAATAAAATGGGTAATCAATAGAAAGATCTTGAATTATAGACGTGGTAAAAATGTCTATAACATGAATAAATTTACGTTTAATATCAGTGCTTGCACAAATATAATTGTTTATGGTAGTGAGTTACAGGGTTAAGGGAAGGCTTTTTTATGAAAATGCCAAAACTCAAATTGAAAATAATTACATAAGAACCAACATATGGGTTAAAATTTATAAATCATTAAAATTAAAAAAAAAACCTTCATAAATTATAAAACTTCCAAAGTTTTAACCCCTGCTCACAAGTGTCCTTTTACTGGAAATTTGGAAATGTGTGAGAATAGATTTTCGTATTACTACATACAAATAATGTTGAGTAATTTATGTGTGCTCAAAGCTGACAATTATTCTGAGTGGGTCAATGTCGCAATGGATAAGTTGAATAATACTATCGTTTAACTTATATTTAACAGCAATCAAATGTATTCGATGCCATTAATTGATGAGTTAAACATATTATTACTTTTTAATGACAAGTATTTTGGAGGTTTTTGGTTGATGTAAAGTTTTTAAAATAATATTGGAAGATTTAGATTATTTTAATGGAAGTTTCATACGTAGATATATGATATATATTATCAAATTTTTTACGAGTATTTTACGTATCATTAGGAGATTATCATAGTTCGAATTATTGGTCTAAAAAATGACGATGAAAGACTCTTAATTTGATATGAATTACAAATAAAATATTAATAAATTTCTGTAGTATATCTAATTGCTTCGAGTCAATTAATTCCATAAATATTCAATGCTAGACAATGCAATGCTCAACTTTTTATATCGGCAAATTATTGACATATTGTTGTCTTCAAACCTATTTTAGTTGTAAACTGAATATCATTAAATGATAAGATTTACTAAAATTGTTTAGTTGTCTAAAAGAGCTCAATAATTATTATTGTTCAATTCCACCCAAAATGATCTTTTTCAATTTAATCTTGATCAATTCTTCACAATAAACGAAATACATCAAATACACAAACAAACGCTCTTTTGCAAAGCTTTTCTATTGTTTAATAAAAACTAAAACCACAAAAACAATATACCTGATTCCCAAGCACGTCCACCTTTCTCCTCTTTATGGGACTAGAGTAAGTTTTCCTAATCCCACTTTTAAACATGTAACTATTCGTCTTTTCTTCACCCTCCTCTGACCTTTTTGATTCTAGATTCTTGAAAACACTATAATCCTTTGTATTCTCTAGAACTGTACCACTTCCATGTATCAGTTCTTTTGCAACTATTTGCTGTTCCAAATGCTTCAAGCCACCGTTTTCCATCGTATCACATCACTCTTCTCATAATGGTTATGCCATCAATCCATTAGTAATTTCAGTGATTTTTGTCTCTGTGTAGATAATACTCACTTTTCAGTAGGCAAAGTTAAATATATTGATTTCACTAATTTTATTAATATCACAGTTCTACTATTTCAGTAGAAAGTGGGAACGATTTGCATACATTATTGATGACATATTAACGGAGTAAAACCATTTTATTACACCACTGCTTTGTCGCACGAATCAATCAATATTCTGTGATATGCTTGCTCACCATTCTCGACATTTTAAATATTTTTTGGCCTAATGGGACTCATTAACCTTGCTTTAACAATTTAACAATACTATTTTGTTTTACTATTTTTCACTATTTCACTTATGTTTTCTTGAAAAACAGCGCCTTATTGTTTTTTAAATGATTTAACAAAATCCGAAATATTCCAAAGCCAGTTATTAAAAGTTTACCGATAATAAATCGTCTATTTCCAAACGATATTTGCTTTACACTTTAATAAATAATTTAAGGCGAAACACGTAAGTTTTAAGCAAAAATCGATAGAACGTTCACTACTTCATAGTCAATTCTATGATAGTTTCGCATTTACATTATATAAACGTGATATAGGTAATAGTTTGCACTAGGGTAGAATCCTATAAGTAATGAAAAGTACAATTATTTTAAGTTTTGAAATTGCGTGTATCTAGATCACTTTATACACTCTTTAAACTCATTAACGAAGAATCCTCATATCCTTGGAACACACCGAATAAACAAAGTTTTCAAGAAATTATAACCAATTTGCATGTATGATCAGTTTAAAGTCTAAAAGCACCAAAAGCTCATCACCAGAGCTCTCAAAACACAACCGAACAAGACAATGTTTAACTGGACAATGGATGTTTGGGAAAGCTAGCAGGATATTATGAGTTAGTGAATAGTAAGGAAAATGAATGAATTCAAATGTGTGGTCGCGGGAAAGCTACACATGCGAGTAAATTCGAGTATAATTATAGACAGAGACATTAAATATCATTCCACTGGACAAAGTTGCAATATCTATAAGTGGAGACTTCTAGAGAAAAGCACCTCCTCCACGGTTTAAAGTTTGTTTGTGCATCAATTGCATTGTTTTGTGATCGTAGACTTTTCTGCAAGTATGATCTTATGCTTTGAAAATTGTAGTTTTTATCTTAAAACAAAAATATACTGAGCCTACCGTTGTCAACAATACTCCTCACATCAGGCACACCAAAAGTATAACTTTTGTGTCGTCATACACCGCATGTGAACTCCAACTATTGGAAACTATTTAAATATTGATGAATCGTGGAAATACTGGGAATGTGGTTGTCCGCCTTTGTTTTGAACTGATATAAAATCGTTTTTTTTACGTAGGAATGGCAAGCAACAAACTAACAAAGTAACAGCAAGCGAAAATAAGGATGTTGAATAAATAAATCGGTAACTGAATTACTTTTGAAATACTCACGTATTACATCATAACAAAACTATGTTGAACTGTAGAAGGGTAATTTAATTTTATTAAAAAAAAAAATTCCTAAATAATTGGCAGAAAGTTTGATAGATGCAAACAAACAATTCATTTATAAGTTTTCTCACAATACTGAAACTATTAAAAAGTTTTATTCAGCAACATCAAAAAATACTTAGAACACCGTTTTCCAGAACATCTTCCAGACTTCCTTTTTCTAGGGCATACCTTTACTTACCCATCATATTTAATATCACCCAAGACGTCATTGAATTTTTCCATTGAATAAATGATTTGTAAGTCGTCAGAAAGCTTCCGAATTCCAATAATAAAAATACAGTCTATTTTTGTCTTCTAACTATAGTTCTTTATTAAACTTTGATTTCATTGTTCATGTTTTCAAAGGATGCTTATAAACTATGTCACGAATGAATTTTTTTTGGAGTAGTTCCTCAATTTGATTTGCGAATCTTCTAGAATATAAATCGTGACATTATTTTTGAACACCCCATAAAACTTGGAATACAATATAATACTAGAAAATACAAAATTGTAAGGTTAACTCATAATTAGAAAATAGACAAAGGCAACTTATTACGAATTGTAGTTTGCTACAATAATTCAATATTTTTCAAATAAATTAACCATCGAGTATACTCTTGAAAGGATTTCAGAATAAAATTAGAAACGTAATTGCAAAACCAATAAACTGGCACAAATAAATTATTAAGTAACATTTTAGCTGAAGTTTGTTGTAAACTTCAGTGGAAAATCACAATCAGATCAAAATGGCAATTTAAGAGCCCCTCAAAGCCATTAAAATCGGGTGATATTCAATTAAACATAAATTTTAATTAAACATAAATTTAATACTTTTAAGTTTGTTACATTCTCGGATTGCTACGCGTAACAAATTATTTAAATTTTATTATTTTTCCACAAAAGACCAGTTCTCTACGACTGCTTTAAATTATACATAATAATGTAATGACGTAATGATTCGTTCTAGTGAAATTGAAAAATTTCCGAAAAATTCATCAGAATTATTCTGTATAATATTTCACAGTCGAAAAAGACCGCAATTTTCCCTATGTTATCCCGTCAACAGCGAAGAAAATTCTTTTAAAATGTTTAAAATGTTTGTTAAAATTGTTTTAAAATGCTTTAAAATTTTTGTAGTTGATTTAATGGTATTTTTTTTGGTACATTGATATATTGTTTTTGATTATTACTACTCGTTTTATTGTATTTGGTTGCATATATGGTCAAATATTATTTTGTTCGGCTTCAGTACAAATATGTCCTTTTCTATATGCTTTTCTATTTATTTTATATTCTGTTTTTGCAGATGAAAAAGGGTACACTGAGAAGAATTTCAACAGTACATACATTATCAACAAACAATGAAAAATTCTACCAAAATTTTCTCAGTGTAGGAATTGATGATACTGACAAAATAAAAGTTTAAATATTAATGAATTGATGAAATTGTGGCTGTCTGGGATATTAATCAATCAAAGCAAATAAATTTGTTTTGCTTCTTTCTCATTTTTTGATTCGATGAACTTTTCTTTTTAATTCTTCTTTTGTAATATTTTTCGTTGAAGCTGGACCTTATTTATAATTTCCAGTATTTTCTTTGTTTTTACTGAACAGAGCGGGATTTTCAATATATTATTTAATGTTTTATGATATTTTTTAGTGTTTTTCTTTAGGAATATTGTCGAGCCTCAACATTTCGGTAAACCAGCGCTACCTTCAAGTTCCAACTAATTCTTCACCTTTTCTCAATTATCTCAATATTTTAACAACATCCTAATACAACTTTGCAATAAAACACAATTCCAAAAAGCCAACATTTTTCTAAAACTCCTAAAACTCCAAAAATTCCAAAAATTTCTCGGAACCGTATAAACTATATTCATTATTTGTTTGTCAATTAATTAGTTGATAAAAGTCCACTTAACCTACTTTTTAGTGCCATTGCCTTTTTTAATTTATTTATTTATTTTTATAATCATCAAAAAGTTTGGTTGTTCAATTTTCATTATTTTTTGGTTTTTGGTCAAAAGTTTTGTAGAACTTGACCTAGTAAAATTGGAGAGTGTGCTCCCACTTCATTAAAAGTTACAAATATTTCACAAATGATTAAAGATTTGATATCTCTTCAAAAATATTTTGTAATTAAAGCTTTCATTGTGTTTTTGTGCGGGATGAACTTGCTGTGATTGTTGTAATTCTTATGATTGTTTAGAGTTTCTGGGAGATAAATGAGGTTTTGAGTGGTTTTTGTGAATGTACGTGAGTTGGAGTTTAATTTGAAAAATGAGAAGAACAAGGAAACTTTTGCTATAGAATTCAATAATAAAAATTTTATATTTTAAACGTAAACTTTTTCAAAGTTTGAATAAAATAATATGCTTTTAATGGAAGTTTTAATATAGAAAGCTTTTAGAAAGCTCTTAAGTTTAAAAAGAGGTAACGAGGAGCCGATAAATTGAACTTCTACAGATTATGCTTTATATGTTTTTCGAATTTCCGATAAAACATGAAAATTATATTTTTAAATTGGTAAGAAAAGAAACCACTAATAGTCTCTCAATAATAATAAACCCCAAAACAAATATACCCATTTAAAATTCAAAACTGAAACCACATACAACCCTTCAAAACCAAAATCCAGACCAATCACAGCAAACAAACCCCCAATTCTCTATTCTTAAAATTACCAACCATCATCATCAACTATTGTTTATGATCATTATGACTTCAATTTGTTTTTTTAAATGCTACTTTACAGTATTTTACACAATTTTACATTTTAAAAACATCAAGGAAAAAGTACATGACTGGAATGTTTAAATCGTTATTATTTTAGTTTTCTTTGTTTAGTTTTTACAAATACTAAGTTCACTAAATTTAATTGGACACTTGAGTTCCATCAATTTAATACTATAAAATGTGTTCTCCGCTCCTCCATTATTGCTTACATATCAAGTACAAAAAATATATAGTTTTTATTCCCCATTTAAAATTTGTTTGATTTTATGTCCAATTAAAAAACCAATTGCGAAACTACAGTTAAAATATTAAGTGAAAAGTTGTTCTTAGCCAAGATTTCCGTGTTCTAAAATTTAATATCATATATAGAATGTTTACGTAAAAATTCCACACAAAAAGTTTTCTCTTTCGAGAGTTTTGCTTAATCAAAAAGTTTTACACGGATTGGAAGTCAAAAATCTTTGGTTCTCCAATGACAACAAAAATCTACGGTATAGCTCAGCTGATTTTTCAAAAAGTTTTTATCAGACTGAAAAGTGTGGGTGGGTGTATATTTTTGATGATGCTTCGGTTGATTTTATTCTTCAAAAATTTAGTTATTAAAATATTTGTTGAAATTTAGATTAATTACTCTAATTACTCCAAATTTCAACAACTCTTCAACAGGTTTTTAAAATAAAAATAAAATAAAACCGAAGTCTCATCACAAATCCACTCCCTAAAAAGTTTAGTCCAGCAAACTCTATCCTGCTGCTTTAGTAACATTGCAGCCCCAAAATCTGCCACATCCAAGAGTTTGCCGACCAAATGTTATTTCTTAAAGAAGTTTCGCAATTTCAGTAAGTATTATGTATCACTCGAACTATTTTCTACTTTAGTGCTATCGTTAGGCGGAACTACTTGCTGCTGTTGTTGTTGTTGCTGCGTGAATTGGTGAAACTGTTGGAAGCTTTGCCCCATTGCGCTGGGAGTCCAGTTGAAGCTCTGTTGGGAGGCCACGTTTCTCGTTTTTATCAGTGGAGGATTTTTGTTGTTAATGGACGAGTTGAATGCAAAACCTCGACGTAATGTCGCTCTGCAATATTGACAAAATTTCAATTTAATGATATGTTAAAAAACCTTGTTCAAGTTCAAACTTACCTTGTTGGTGATGGCGGGGGATAAGAGATTCCCCTTTGACTAGGCGAGATACCCCACGACTTTCCTGAATTGCTAGAATTACTGCTTCTACTTCCTGAAGCTCCAGGGACCAGCAAAGTATTAGAGTTGACCTGATACGGTCCAGGTGTGGTATACAAATTAGGCATGCTTTGTCCCAGATGATTACAAAATGTTTGAACTGTAAGTGAGTTCCCCGATGGATTTTTTTGTTTTTTTGTAGCACCACCCACTCCTTTTTTGCCCTGCACACCAAACGAGCCTTCGTCGCTAGATAGCGAGTTGGTTTTCTCAAAATCGATTGAGACAGTCTTGGACTCGTTCAGCTCTACAGAGCCACTATGGCTGTTGTTCAAACTTGACACTCGACTTCCCATCGAGCTGGTTAGAGGCGATTTTTTGACAGCCAGGTTATCAATCACATTTATGTGGTTTGTACTGCTTAGCATGACGGTGGATGGTATGCTACTAGCTGTGGATGTTGGAATGATTGGGTAGTTTTTAATGTTGTATTGTTCCATGAAAGGTGACCCTTGACGAAGGCGTGAGTAAAGGTGCTTCACTTTCATGAAGCTGTCAAACCAGCTCTTGGAATTCTGTGAAATAACAAGCAATATTATATAATAAAGTCTTATTTCTCGTTAAGTCTTTAACTATCAATATTAAATTAAATTAAATTAAACAAACCTCGCTGCACTGCAGAGTAAAGGCAGCTATCACCAGACTGTAGTCGTTCAAATATACACAGTGCAGCACGTTGTCTTTATCTTTTAATTTAACTATTAATCTATCAGTCATGAACGGTTGTCGGATTACCTATTAAGAAAATAACGAAGTTTTTATAAAAACTTTATGGCAGAACTTGTGAAGTTTAGAATAGACGATAAAAATAACGAAACTTTCATTTTAGTTATTTAACTAGCACGTGACGTATTTAAATTGCCATATTATATAACGTTGTACATACTTTCAAATTGCCGTGGCCCTTCTTGGCGGTTGCCTTGCAAACCAGCAGCATATCAGTCAGCAAGAAGCAATGTACATCCATCTGCAATTAAATCACGTAATTTAACAAATACTCTTTTAATGGCTAATCAAACGTGATGAACTATCTCACCTTGCTGTTATGATCTTTGTATTTCAAGTCGCCTTCGAGGAATAAGTAGCGTCCTTGGCTTCCTGGACATCCTCGCATCGGACCACACAAATCAAACATGCAGCTATGCTGTTTAATCATCTTCTCAAGGTACTCGTTGCCTGTGTCCTAAGGGAATAGATTGAAAGCGTCAGAAAAATCTCATAAGTTTGCAATCAAGTGGAGGAAAAAGATGCGAAATGCAAATATCTTCAGGACACAGGGGTTTGCGGCCATATCAAATTTCAATTTGGGCTCGTTTTCAAATACATTTATTTTTTCTCATTTCAACAGCAATTTTGGTATAAAATAAACATTGATAAACATTGTCATCATTATAAAAACAAGAAAAAATTTCCAAGAATTCAGCATATTGTAACCCTGCCTTTTTATTCAAAATTTTCCTGCTGAGATTCAACACAGATAATTTACATTGTAAAACCTTTAAAATTCTGAAAACTCTTCAACATACTCAAAATTTGAACAACTTTTTTAAGTATTCAAACCTTTTCTGTAAAGTTTCCTTTCCTCTAAGACATAAAGCAAAACTCACCACAACATCATAGCACTCGATCCTAGCCATGATGCCCTTCAGCCGTTCATTCTCCTGCCTGGTGGTGAGATGCGAGTTCACACTGCACACAAAGTCTTCAACTGAATGGATCTAAAATTTGTGAAAAAAATATGTTTGCTTTACTTAAACATATTAAAGCTCTTTATTATTCCAAGTGAAGGAAAAAGTGAAAAAATCGGAGAAAAATCTTTTTCTACGAGGTTTATCGTACTTTATCGTCTACGGTTTTTGTACTTTTGTATTTAGATAAAGAAGGTCGTGAATAGAATTTTGTGGATTCGAAGATTTGTCGTGAGTAAGCAAATGTTTGTAAATTGGATGGTAATGATGGATATGTTTTGAATGCTTGTAAGAGTTTGCTATAATTGTGCGATTATATTAATTCTCAAAAAAATTATTGATTTAATGTAATATCGAAGGGTATTTCTGATAGGTATAGATATTCAAATTTATTTTTTTGGAGCATTGAATTAAAATAATATAAGAGTATTATATATTTCAATATTTTCTTCAAAGATTTGTGTTGAAAAAATTTGAATACGATGTTATGTTTTAGACTATGTAAAGTTAATACGTATAGTCAAAGAAATCCCTTTGACGTCGCCTTCAATTTAAAAAGATTATATTGCAATCATAGTTCTTCATCTCTTTCAGTTCTGAAGTCTGCTTCCATAGTTTGAAGTTTTTATAGTAATTATTTAAATTGAATAGGCTAATTGGAACTTTTGTTTGAATTTTTCTTCAATTTCTTTATCAGTTGAGATTTACAGTTGCACGATTATATATCAATGAAGAAACTTATTTTAATATACTTTTTATTGATTTTTCTAGACGTTGAACAGCAGTGGTTTGTTCAAGAATTTGAAAATTACTGTGATTAAGGCATACATACTCGATACATACTTATAAAAGTCTTTTGAATTGAAAGAAATCATCAAATATTTGAAAAAATTTCTTTTGAACTCCTCATTGAAGATTCAAATCTTGTGATTTTTTTTCCTGTTTGAATCAAGATGTTTCTTTTTAATGATTCTTCTTTTCAATTGTCAAATCAATATTGAAAGACGTGAGTTCTTCAACACAAAAAAGTACATTCAACATTTATTATAAAGTTTTTCAACAAAAATATAAATTAATTTTCATTTTGAGAAGAAAATGTTTAAGAATCATTATTCGTAAATGAAAGCACCACTAAAAAGCATAACATTTATATAAATAGCGGTTCGCCCAATTCAGGGTATTTTATGAGAATTCAATTAACTATAGGAAATGAAGTTACTTAAGAATAAATTACAATTCAAGTTTTGAAACCACTTGATCATTCTGATATTTTTGATACGGTAATTACAATAGTAATTAGTGCTGCTATGTTCAAGTACAAACATCCTAATGTCTTGCCGTATTATTAATGAAGTGTAATTAAGGTTTGTTTGCAAATTTCAAGTTGACGCATTATGGTTTATATAGTTTATGGCTTTGGATTTCAGGATATCAATAAATAGTTTTAAGATATAATGGTATTTTGTTAAATATTTGTAGAATGTTCTGAAATAACTTCATCATGCCGCAACCAAAGTTATTCGCTACGTAAACCTGTATAACAACTATACCATAATTAATCTTTTTTTCAAAACTTCTTTGAAACAACTGAAAATCTCTTCAAACAATCTCGAAGATTGACTTATAGAGCATGCTCTAATTTTACCGTTTTCTTGAAAAAATTCCTCACAAAATCATTCTAATCAATTGAAATGGGAAACAATTTTCAAAATCGTCCCGATATTGGTTTCCGAATACTCTTCAAGCATTAGAATGTTAGAAAAAGCAACTGACAATTTGTGCACGTATTTCTTGTAATTCCAACGCTGAAACATCGCAATGCTTTCACATTTTTTTGTGTCCTCAACAATATCCTTGTAGTTAGTTCTCAAACGGAATACCTTAACCTTCATTTTATCGGAATCTTGAGATACTTCTCGAAGCGAAAAGTTTCATGATGAAAACTGAAAGTCCTCGATATTTTTAGTTTATCTAAAGTGGTATGATGTAAGATGTAAGCAACAATGCACTTTGGAAAGCTTTTATACTTTTTCAGTAACAAGCATAATGTTCAAAAAGAAATTCATACCATGCTTGTTACACGTCTCTAGAAAATTCAACGAAGAAACAATTTGCTATGGGGTTAAAGGTAACATTAAATACCTTAGAGTATACGATGGTTGATCTGAAAGTATGTCACAAGTGAGAATTTTAATATGCTTTTGAACGTCCCTTTATTATATTTAGGATTGCTTATTTTATCCTTATTTATTATTTTTACTTTGTTTTCCAACCATCGATTAAAATCGATCTTCATAATTATAATAACAAACAAAGCTGAAGTTCTCCTGAACATGAAATTTTAATAAAATGATTCTGGAAAAATTATGAAATTTCTAAAACTTTATCGAAGTTTAAAATTTGGAATTGTTCATCCATCAAAAAAAAATATTTAACGCTTGAAAAAGCTTTCATCAAAAAGTTTTACATAATTCAACTTTCCTCCTTTCCAATTTATCATTTAAATGGAGCAAATCAAATAAAATAGACCAAACTCTTTTAAATTGAAAGATTATACAAAAGCGTAAAAAGTGAGATTGCAGAACACTTTCCTCAAATCCAAAAAAGAAGTGTCTAAAATGAGATTTAAGAGATTGCTAGAAAATGTGAAATTTATCCCAATCAAACGTGACTGGATTGCTTGAGTAGAACATCAAGCAAATTTGTGCCTTTTGCCGAAATTCTGCAATATTCGCCTTTTTTTCAATACCAGTTTCGTGCAATATCTTTCAATTTGGGAAATATGTTGAATTGTATCTAGTATTGGGTGCGTTTTGTTGGAATTTAATTTTATCATAAACGGATTGCCATAATTTTATTTCATCTTTAGATTGCCAGAATTGCTTTTGTTGAAATATCCTGAATTGAGAAAAGATATCATCTCTCAAATATGCGGGAGCAAGAAGTTCTCTAATTGGTGAATGTCCTTTTTTCTGTTAAATTAAAGGTCCTTCGCAAACAAAATGGAAAAGTTTGATACTAACAATTTTGGCACTGTTATAATTTTGATGTATGTTTATTTTTAAATACCACTTCGAAGTGACTAAGTGGAAACTTAAGCATGTTTTTTACAAAAAAAAAAATGCAAAAAAAGGCAGTCGTATTTGCCGAAACGGCCAAGCTCTGCAGCATAGATGAAGTTTCCATACCATTTTCAAAACTGGCATCATTAGGTCAGTTAAATCAATACAGGTAACTATCGATAAAACTTCGGTCCGTTAACATTCCAATAAAATCCTTAGTGCACATAAGGATATATTAGTTTATACGATGTACTATAAAGGGTCAACACCTAACCCCGACCGCCTAAGCGTTTTGACTAAAGACTGCCAAAAATCTAAAGAGTTAAAATCATATATTTGCTCCAAGCATAGGTTGGAATCTCAGAGTGGTCATTGTTTTTTGCCACATTTTTTTCTTTCAAATATTAATTTTTTTAATCTTTTAAACAAATTTGGAATTAGATACTTAAATCTTTTCACTTCTTTAAAAAGGAAAATTGTTTACTAGGTAATTTTTGTTATTCTTGGGTATTGTGTAAATTTTTAATCTTTTAAAAGAGTAAAGAAGTAAATATTTTTTGCCGTTTATAAAATGAAAAATTTGGTATAACACGAGAGATAACAAATAAAATTCAAACAGTGCCCCTTTAACCATTCCTACATACAAAAAACCCCTTCACAATTAAACTTCTGCGATAAAATTCAAATCCTTACGGCTAGTGGCCACTTGAAAAGTCGTTAACACAATTCCCTATTCATTAATTTAATTAAAAGTCGGGGTTTTTGTTTGGATACAAAGCAGCTAGAGCTAACAAAGTCGCAACATTGCTAACCTTATCAACCGAACGTCCTCGGCAAACAAGCAAACATAATAAACACAATAAACACAATAAAAAGTGCCCACAAAAAAACAGCAGCACAAACGTTTATGAATAAGCTTTTGGCATTCCCAAAGACGGTTAAAGGTAAAAAAGCTTAATGATTTTAATGCTCAAATATTTTTGAGAATATTTTGATGTTGGATTGTGGATGTTGGAATTTGGTTTCAGCTTTGAAGTGGAAATGTCATGGAGATTTTAGACTTTAGAAATTTCTGAATATATCTTATCTGCCATTTTAAAAACACTCTTCAAATGAAATTTATCTCGAAATTAAAAACGATTTATCTGCCTTTGTATCTTTAAGATGAAGGCCCCTCAAAGGTCAAGTTTTCACAAATCGTTTGAAGATTGTTACAATATTAGATTGAGATTTATTCTTCACTGTACTTGTATTTTACATTTTTTTAATGCAATAATATTTGTCATAATAAATCACATACGAGCAAAATTCAGGTTTCTTTCGTTTATATTTTCAGATAAATGAAACCAAACATTTTTAATAAATTTAGGTAACTTTGAAACACTTACCATTGAATCCATTATTTCAGGATCGTTTTGATCTGTCAGGTGTTTTCTTATCGCTGAGAGAAGCAAGCTGTATTTTGTTAAACGCTGCATGGGTCGTACTAAAATGTCCGCTAATCTCAATCTAAGTAATAAATAAAATCACGTTGAAGGTTAGAAAGCAGTGTAGTTATAGTAAATATGCTTATAAATTCACCTATTGCACTCTTTCTGTGCCTCACACCACGCCAAATACGCAGTGAAAAGTGCGTTGTTGCGATTCAGTTCTTTACAGTAATACTGACACGTGCTCTGTTCCGAGCAAAATCTGGTGTACGGTGCAAATATAGTGGCAAATCGAATGAAGCCCTCTTGAAAATATTCTACGCACATGGGATGTCCCGACTGAATGCTGTGTTTGACCTGAGCAAATATCACAAATTGTTTTATTAATAATTGAATGTGTTTTGCTATTTGGGGAGCTATTGATTGAATTTTTATTTCAGAGATATATCAAACAAGCTGAGGGTAACGGATACTAATCTACTGTTTAAATTATCAGGTCGGAATCATTTTTAGTTTTTATGACTTTGAGATTTTAGTTTAGTGTTGAAAAATGTTTTACTCTTTAAAAACAATTTATACAAACCATTGGATAGAGGTAGATTGACCATAGTCTCAGGTTGGCGTCGCAAATCTCCCGAATATTGGAGAATAGCTTGTTTTGGTCCACGTCTTTGAGTAGGCTTTCGCCCTGAATGGCCTCCAGACAAGCAAGGAATAGCTGAAAGCAATACAAGCAGGTCATCAATCAATTTCAATTTTATTGCTTTTAGTTAAGTAAACGAGAAATTAATGCGGTTTCTAGAGCCTTTTCGAGCTATCTTTCATTTTCTTGAGCTTTCATTAGAATTGTAAATGTTATATTGCATGAATTGCATGAACAAGAAAGAGCTGAATGGTGGCTTTGGCAACACGATTTATGTATTTTTGGATTTGCGTGTGCTCCAAAGTTTGGCTGCTTGAAAATTCTAATGATCATATTGATGGAAAATAATGTGAAACGCTTTGCATAATTGAATTTCATTGATTTTCATTTTGTTTATAGATTTTTTTATATTTTTTACCATTTTTCATTAATTTTCAATTTTTTCCGATATTTTTGATTTTATAGCAATTTATTGCTGTTATTTATGGTTCTCGTTTTTGCATAAAAATCTCATTAAAATTTATGTTTCAATATTTAAGGCAAAAAGACCGTGCAACAAAATAATGAAGTAATATTTAAATACTAGATATAGTATCGAGATAATAAGTGTTTTATATTCTTAATCCAATATAAATCCATTTTCATTCATTATGATAATGTTTTGTAAAAATCATTGTTTAAAAAAGTCTCCAAAAAAGCTTTAAAAGTCTCATAAACTCATAAACAGAAAATCAATAAATTCTTCGAATATTTCAACAATTTCTTTGAAAATTAAAAAAGAAGAATTAATGAAAAACAAAAATAAAAAATTTCCATAAAATATAATTAAAATTCTTTCAAAATTCATAAAGTCATCAATCAAAAACAATAACTCACATCTGTTACAGTTTGAATGGCATAGATATAATCTACTTCGGTTGTCACCAACTCCCAGATGGCCGATTGAATTTTGGTTTCAGTGTCACTCATGTGGGTCGGATCTACAAAATCGTTCCAGGACTGTGGTAAGTTTTCTAGGCCGTCCATCGCTTCCAAATACTCCAAGTTGATGTAGGAAGACTTTGATTTGGGCACACCGTTTTTTGTGTAGTTGTTAAGGAGCTCGCATAGTTGGTTCTGCTGTGGATTCTGTGAGAATGGAAATTTAGGATAAAAAATATGATAACATTTTCAGCCTATGTCTGCTGTCACCTTAACCCCAAAAAGCTGTAAGCTCCACCTCTGTTTAGGCTGCTGTTTATTCGATATAAGGTGCTTGGAAGCGTCATGTGGATCTATACTATCCTCTGTGGAAGCTGATGAGAACAGTTTGCCTTGTCTGGTGCGATACCCTACTGAAGCCGCTTTCTGTAGCACAGAATGATGTGTCGTCTTTTTACTAAGATTGTCATTTTCAGTGACTACAACAGAGTGACCTGCAAGAATGCTGATATCTGTGTTGGCCTCAAGCGCTCCGAAATATTGAGGGATTCCTGGAAATACATATATAAAGTAATTTTATTTGTCTTTTCAACCAAAAAGTTTTCCTCAATTTTCTTAATTGATGCATCTCTGGTATGAAAATGAACCTTCAACCCACAATTAAAATTTAATGAAGCTGATTTATAACAATCTTTCAAGTGCAAACCACAAATGACGTCTAATCGCAATCACCCTCTCTGTTCTCACCTAATTCATTGGAATTATTCATCCCATAATCAATTACACTAATTTGTGAGAAACTTAAGCTTCTTTGCAGCATTGCCTGTTTTAATGAGTCTCTGTAAAATAAAGAAGAAACAGTAAGTAAAAAATAAGACAACCAGCAAATGATAATTGTTTGGTTTTGGCTGCCAGCGTAAAATAATTTTACCCTAATGATATTCCTCTCGTTGCAGCGATAAATATCTCGTCCTTGTCATTGAAACCGTTCTCCGTCTCGAAGCATACCGAAAAGTACTCTGAGCTTGACACCTGTGCACGAGAAAGTTTATTTTTAGTTTATTTTTTGGTTATGTAAGTACTTGGTTTTAATACTGTAATTAGAGGCGAAAATTAACAGAAAGACGAATTTCGATATAACAATCATAATATAATGTAATTGTTTTCAGCATGGTAAAGAAGAAGAGCATAGAAAATTGGAAGACAAATTTATGAGAGTCTTTGTAAAGATATAGTAGAAAATAAGTTTTTAAAAACCGATGAAAAATTGCAAAGTAATATATACAAAAACTATTTTAATATTTAATATCCATTATTGAATAACTCGGATCGGATAACAATTATATTAATTACACATTGTTGCTACACATGAACATCGATAAATCATTTACACATTTAAAAACATAAAATTCCATTTAATTAAATCCCATTAAACATTCAAAACCCCAACAACATAAAATTAACCTGTGCTTTGTGCTATCTAATAATTTCCACACTGTGCTCCTCTCGAACAAATTAATAAATGCCATGCATAAGCGGCCCATACTTTTTCCCGCATTTCAGAAGCAATTTTAGGCAAAATTCAGCCAACATTAATTAGATCTTAGCAATGCCAAGAACGTTCGTTTTAATTTCACAATTCTTGAGTTTTCTGAGCACACTGCAGGAACATTTTGCTGCCAAGGAAATTACGTAAATTTAAATGATCGCAAATAAAGCAAATAAAGCAACCAGCAAACGTTAAATTAATTGAATTAAAAGGATAATTGCCGAATAAAGAAAGAGTGTTCTTATAACTATTTGCTGGTATCCTTTGCCGTACTTGGGAGCTATTGTCTGCCTTGCTTAAAAGGCAATAATGAAAAGGGAGGTTTTTGTATGATGACTTTGAAAGTTTCTGAGATGTTTTCTGTATGAGCTTTGCAAGAACTATTGTGAACTAATTAATTAAGGTTGAAGAACAGAGTTAAACTTAAAAACTTTTGATCTAAGTTTGAACACCCTAGCTCAATTATCGGAAAAGTCAATTTTATATGGCTCCATAGCATAAGTTCAAAAAATTTTCAGTCACCATCATCTTAGAACAACCGTCTTTAACCTTTTTATCTTTATGGAAACAAGGATGTTATTTACGACACAAGTATGATTTATGATGAGAGGAAGCTTGAAATTATCAATATTTAACTATGATTTAACGTTTTTAAGTGATAAAAGCGTATGAATGATTTTACTAGTAGTTTTTTTTGGTTTGGATGGAGTGATCTCCCACAACAGTAAGGGTTTAGTATTTAAGGTCAATTATTATAAATGTTGTTCTTAGAGGCATGTAAAATATTCAAAAAGTGCTTGGAAGGTTCAAGATATTTATTGAAATTCTCAAAACATTCAACAAAAAATATGCTTGCCTAAGATTATGAATAATGAAATAATAAGAAACATTGCTTAAAATGGCTTAAAAATTATTCCCATACTTTTAGAAATTTTCAGAATTCCCTGGAATTTTTGAAATTTCATTACAGTAAAAGCTAACGGATCTGTGAAATATCTCACAAGATTAAAAACTTTATTGTCTCAAACTTATTGGCACAACTTAAGAAATAAATTTCAGTGTCTTTGAGAATCTTCAGAATTTGTGCAAAATTTTACTTGAGAAAACTCAAGTTTTTCAATTTCTAAGAAGTTCAAAAAGATTATTAGCTTTATTGACTACAAAAGTACAAAAATTTAAGTTTTCAATTTTTGGAACGTGATAAATCATGAGAATAACCACAAAAGTCTCTCTACAAACCTGGAAGGATGGTTCAATTGGATGATATAATGAATGTATTGACACTTAAATTCTTCGAAGGTTGAAGCTTTATTCACAATCGATCCATCATTCCAAACTAACGGTAACATCCTTGAATGAACAATATATTTAAGCTGCTAATTTATCTTTTTCTTGTCTAAAAACAATAACTAAAGCAACATTGGGTTAATTGAAAGCTGCACTGCAAACTGAACGGCTATAAATTCTGTTCTACTATACTGACATCAATAAAATTGGCCAAGCAAAAGCTTTCAAAATTTTAACGTCGCTTTGCGACACAATGATTCATTCTGTCAAAATGTTGCTACTCAAATTCTTCGTTCCAGACATTAGAGAAATTAAAAATAATAAGCATAAAAAGTACAACAAAGTACCATGATTGTGCATTGAAGTACAAAAAAGTTCAGAAAGCATAATAAAAGTTTGCCAAAGAAAGAAGATAAATTACAAAAGTGAGAACTGAGCTATAAAATATACAGCCAACTTGATGTACATGTCCTAATTTCTTTTCCAAAGCATTGCAATCAAGCGTCATTCAAAGTTTAGATCGGAGTTGTAAAATGGATTGCACACCAATAATTGACATTTTGTTACATATAAAGCTTTGCAAGCTTTTAGTTAAATTATAATTAATGATTATAGAAACTATTGTAAGTCCTTATGGTAAAAATTCAAATTTTCAATAAAAGTAATGCATGATTCAAATAATTTTCAACTTCATGAGGATTGAAAAATATTGGACAACAAGCCACAAAAAAACATGTATCATAAAAGAAATCCGTTTCTCATTTTAATAACTGCTGAAAAGAACAGCAAATGGAACGATACTGTCAACTCGAGATTAAAAGCAATAAAAGACGGTTTAGCAGTAATATTTGGGATGATAAAGTGAAGTGCCACAAAGTACAACAAAAAGCACAAAAAGTTGTAACTCATTGTTTTCATTATTTTCCCTCTCGATTTTTGTCGCTTGCCACAATTTCACAATTTTAACGACACATAATTTTCGTTTTGAGTGTGGAGTAAAGCGGGAAATTAATGATGTGTGATATTTTGTAGCTGCGATAAGGACTCTGAGCACCCTCCAATGAAAACAGTGGAGGCATTTCTGGCAGAATTTGCTAATTTTTCAATTATTTGCTGCTTTCCGAGTTTTTTTGCTTACCTCTTGTTTGCTTATGTTTTCAATGTTTGTAATGCTTTAATGTCGCGATGATGAATCGGAAAATTTTAATGAAATGTTTGTTTATTTTTGTTTCGAGTGCATTTCTTTGATTAATTTTTGACAGAGCTATCATGTGAGTGTTGTGTCTACAACTCTAAAACATGAAGTATCAAATGGGGAATGAAATATTTATCCATCTGCGCTTTTTTCTTGTACTATATTGTTCAGAGTGTAATAAATATGTAAGCATAATCATACTCATAAACATAAAAAAATAATATCAATATAAATCAAAGCCAAAGCGCAGCAACAACTCTGAGAACAAAATATAATCCGCCTGATTTACGTCCTTTATATTTATAAACTAACATCACTCTCATACTTTATGTTTTTCATAAAAATGTTAAGCTTAATGTTGCACACATCAAGCTTAATGTTATGCTTTTGCACCATGGCTTTTATTGTAAAATACATGGAAGTATATAAATACGATAATGTGATTTTGGAGAAGGTACGCAGATTTTTAAAACATCGAGTTGACCGTTTTAAATTAAACTTGAATTTTAATTGCAGTACTGTAAAATAAAATATTACTGGATAAATCTCAACATCTCTCGTGAACGTAAATCAGTAATAATTAAAAAATATCAACCATCAAGACATTAATTGTGGAATCCCGTCTGGAATATGTTGTAATTATGTTTTATGCTTTCCGGCCCTCAGACATTATTATGTCTGAGGGCCGGAAAGCATAAAACATAACATCAAGACATTTCTTTACAGAACTTTAATATTACGTCGGATCAAATTACTAAGATCAGTATTGTTAATATTTATTTTACAAAATCTAACCAGCAATCAAAAACACCAAGAACATCAATAAATTCCATCAAATTCATCTAAAATCACGACGTCGCCTCTACAAACTTCACATTTATATGGCAGTACTCACTTGACTCCGCGCCAAAATTGGTTTTCTATTATAGTCTCTGTGCAAAAATGAGGAGGATTTCTTTTTTATTGGTACACTAGCTGTCGGTGCTGCTACATTATTATCAGATAAATTATTTATGTGATTGCCAGCTGCCTGAGTTGCACTTGCACCTGCTGCCTCGTGTCCAGGGGAACTTTTATGAGAAACATTACTGGGACTTTGATTGGTTGTCAAATTGGTCGTTAACTTGCCGGTTGAGGATGGGCTAGCCGGCGATGTCGGACATAATTGATGGTCACTTACTACCGTTCCGATGGACTAATTGCATAATTTTTGATTTATTTAGTTTCACATAGTTTGTATAGTTGAGTTAGTTTCAGACGAGCATGGTAAAAATAAGAG
Organism: Parochlus steinenii; assembly: GCA_038502155.1. Classification (NCBI taxonomy): domain Eukaryota; kingdom Metazoa; phylum Arthropoda; class Insecta; order Diptera; family Chironomidae; genus Parochlus; species Parochlus steinenii. The sequence goes on along the minus strand of JAXCIN010000048.1, from coordinate 1,592,960 downwards.
AAAATATACAGTCAATCATCAATCTTCGCTCTAGGCGATTGACACATTGAAACATAAAAATCAAATAAAAAACTTCAGAATACATCTTGGTTTGCTTTATGGGGTATCTATTTACTAATGAATTTATACCAGAATGGGGGCCGTGGTTGTTAAGTTCGATGTGATATTATTCATTTTGCATTCATTATAATCATTTGAACAGCCGAATTTTTCCTGATGGTATTTAAAAATCCAATAGAATTTGCGAAATATTTATTTCAGAAATATTGCAAGCAGTATTGAAATATTTATAATTAAATATGAACTAATTTTCATAACAGAATTTCATGATAAATTCAAATTAACAATATTAATTCAATTTGGAGACTTCGTAAAGTGTAATTTAACATTATAAATTTAGTTTATAAACTGTATTAATAATATGAAATGTAAACTATTCATTCAAAACTTTGCATTATTTATAATGAAAGCTTAAGGCATATTTTAAGCTGTATATTGTATACTGTTTGCTAAATCTTTCCTTGAGGTAGAGTTTATGTAATGATAGCGATGTTCTTCTTCTTCTTGCTGTAATTTTTCGTCTTAAGACAGGCCGTCCCAATTATAGCGATGTTAAATTAATTAATATATCAAAAGATTGTATAAATTCAACGATAAATTTCATACTAATATTGCAGATCCACCCCAAAACCCGAAATCCATCCCTGCTTCTTTTGAAGTAATAATAATTGAATGAAAAAGCTCCAAAAAGCTCAATTCTTGCCAGTTCCTTATTTGTTATGGGACTGCTAAAACGACTAATCCAATAATAAATTTGGTACAATGTTTTCATATGAATTATGGCAGCATAATAAATCGCTCTTTTATTGCGAATAATAATACCGTAATACATGGGAATACCCTCACAATACACAAAACTTATACAAAATGTAAACGTTACACCCAGTGCGAATTGAAGAATTTCTAAATGAAATTAGGATAAAATCTTCCGAAGAAATCAGAAATTCGGCAGATTCTGAGAAATTCTATGAAACTGGTGCTTACTTTAGGGGAAAATTGTTATGGAGAATTAAAGCTGTATTCATGGTATTCATTGTCCTTTTATCGAGATTTATGTTCTTTAGCTTTCTCTGATATAAATTTATTGATGATAATATATTTTTGAATGGACTGAGTAGACTGTGAATAGACTAAGCATATATTAAAAGCTTGTCTAAGTATTTTTTTGGGTTCTCGACAAACTGTGCTTCAATATTCAAAATATCTTTAATATTCTAATGGCACGATATATTTTATAAAGACTGTCTGGTCGATATCAAATACAATATGCTTCAAATAGCTTATGAATAGATTGCCTTTTAATCCAATTTTAGTTCCATTTATTTTTCATATTACACAAGAATTTTCTCCACTTTTCCTAGAATTAGCAGGATGATTGTGTTAACGTTCAAAATTTGTACTGAATGCAGCATGTAAATTGTTTCATTTATGTAAAATAGACTTGATGACAAATGTTATTATGTAATTGTTATTTAAATTGATTTAAATGGCAGGAGTTTGAGATTTTCTGTTTTTATAAATAAATTCTGAATTCAAACCAATTTAGGAAAAATTGTAGAATATGTTAACCGATTTCTTGATTTGAAAGAAAAAAAAATTGAAAATCTTATCAATTATGATAATGTCTCTGCAAATAATTAAGTTTCAAAGTCAGGTCAATAATAATACACGGTGATATACTGTTACTAATAAGAATATGAAACACTTCGCTATCAGAAAGAAAGTTATAATAACTTTCATGATTAGTTTTCATGTCTTACTACACCATCACAATGATTATACCGCAATTATTAATCAAGTTATCAACACGGCGTCATCTGCGCGCTAAACACAAAAAATGTTTGCAGTAACAATAAAATACTGTGAAATGTAGGAAAATTTGGGAAATTACAGTTTGTATAATATACTTGTAAGAATTATCAAAGACTTGTGAGTACTATAGTCATCACGAGCAGTTTTTGAAGGACTTTGCTGCTTCCGGTGATCGTCATCGTTCGAGCTACAACGCCATAAATGTTTGCTAATTACTTTTGGTCCGATAAAACTTGAATGTGTTTCTTTAGTATTTTGAGTATTCTGAGTATTTGGGAAATTCCAGAAGGCAAATAGGAATGAAAGAAAATACTTTGGAATGCTAACAAAAATATATCGTGTTGTAAATTTGATACCTCATTACTCAGGGCTAGAAAGTTACGATCTCTTCAAAACGTAATTTCAGTCGTTGAATAAATTTTTTAGACAATATAATTTCTACCCTTGAATTTGCATTTAACAATCGACGATTATTGGAAAGAAACGAATTGATGACAAGAAAAGCACCAATTATAACTTTCAAACTTGGCAACATTCACAGTAGCTATTATAAATTGAAAATTTAATTAGAGAGGAGGAAATTGTTTATTCCTGGAAAATTGGAAAACCACTTGACAGCCGATAACAAACTTTTACTAAAAAAATAATTACAGAATAATATAACAAGAAATCAACAACAAAATACTACACTAAGGAAATTGTTTTTCTTAAATGCACCGAAGGAAATTGAAAAGTTTTAATTGCGAAAGAAGTGCTATTTAAAACATTCCTTATGGTATCCTGTAGACGAAAAAAGATTTCCATTTTCCAAGCACTCTGCTAGAGAACGAAGAGCGTTTACGGATGGCCATCAAGTTAGAAAGTCAACAGGATATTGAAAATGTAATTAAGAGTGAATTGGAAATGACTCGTTAATTTTTTAAAAGCCTTGCGTGGAAAATTATATACAATTTTTAATTCTTCGTATTTCTTGAATATGTTGCAAACATTCCACGGCTTTGTACGCTCACACTATTGATTCCTTGGTTATTATATACTCATATAGTGAAGTGTAAAAATGTAATTTTTCATTAAAAAATAGAAAATAAATTTTCTGTACAAAATCTATACATAATTTAAATAATGTGAATATTGTAAATAATGAAGGAGCAAACTATAAATCAAAAACCGAGGGAAAATTTATTGATATTATTGACGGCAATGTAGAAAACCTTGGAACTACCATGGGAGATTGCGGGAGGCTTATGAATTTATAAGGAGAATGTATGTTAACTGGTGTTGTAGAAATAAATCATTCGAAAACTTTGCCGAGTTTAATGCACAAATAAATATGTACCAGCTCGTTTGTAGTGATGTAGTAAACAACATACCATTTTAACCTTAAAAAGCCTTTACGTGACATGAAAATGTAATATTGGATGTGTTTGCTGGTTGTGCAGAATATTATGTAACAGTTTTGACGGGAATCGTATGGCAAAAGTGCTTTCAAAGCTTTTAATATTGTTTCACAGCTTTACATTGACTGGTGTTTAATTTTTATTTGGAACATTGGGGAATAATGAGCAGTTCAGGGTTTTGTTAGTTTATTTTGAATGTACTTAAATTATTCAAACTTAATTTTTTTTACCACAAGCGTAAAATTTGGGTTATATTCTGAGCGCAACTTTATATGTTTGTATCAAGAAATACCCACCCCTATTATTGTTCAGGCGCGATACTTTCTGTGCGAGAGGGTTTCGTTTCAGTGGACTGTATAATGGTTACCGGCGCTAAACAGGGATGAGCTAAGAATTAAAACACCGAGATTTGAGCAAAATGCGTCTTTACTTGTCGATGTTTCTTTTCCAACTGAATACAGAAGCAATTGTTATTACATTAGTGTGAGTTTACGAGGGGAAAATAATATAAAATGAAGTTAGTTATGGGTTAATTCAAATGATTGTCAGTTAACATTTTTGCTGACAATTAACAAATTGTAAAATTAATAAAGTGACAATCTGAGGCGTTAACATTCTCCCCGCGGTGAAAGTTGATTTAAAGGCTTTCAATATTAATCATTTGACTCTTGAAATCTTCCTCCGATTATCCAGCCAAGTTCAGTTATTTCCATCATTGGAAAGGGTGGTCCCAAAGCAAACTGTTTTTCAAGCAGAAGGTCCCAAAAGATATCTGCTCCCATCAATAGATCGATTCTTCCTGGTTGATTAAATGCTGGGTCAGCCAGCACAAAATGTTCGAAGTTGTTCCATGTTTTGATGTTATTTAGAAGATGTGGCAGCTCGTCAACGATTTTGGTTACAATCAAGCAGTTGAGGGTTGCATATTTCAAAGGTCGGGATTGATTGTCAACAGTGATTTGACCTTTGGCCTTAGTGCCAATGCCACAAATACAGGAAATATTTGATGATGTGTGCTTTCGCGACAAATTTGAATCACCCATTGTTTGTTTTTCTCAAATGAGTTTCAATGTCTCAATATTATTGTGATTTCAGAATGTTTTTCGGTTTCTGAACGTTTTGCAGTTTTGAATGATTTGCGGTTTTGAATGTTTTGCAGTTTTGAATGATTTGCAGTTTTGAATGATTTGCAGTTTTGAATGATTTGCGGTTTTGCGATTCTCACCAAGTTTTGCGATTAGGTGAGCTTTGCGAGCTTGCAGGTTTGCACTAAGTTTTGCGATTAAGTGCGCATTGCGGTTTTTGCTATTCTCACTAGGTTTTGCGATTAAGTGAGCTTTGCGGTTTTTGCGGTTTGCGATTCTCACTAGGTTTTGCGATTAAGTGAGCGTTGCGGTTTTGCGGGTTTGCACTAAGTTTTGCGGTTAAGTGCGCTTTGCGGTTTTTGCGGTTTGCTATTCTCACTAGGTTTTGCGATTAAGTGAGCTTTGCGGTTTTTGCGGTTTGCTATTCTCACTAGGTTTTGCGATTAAGTGAGCTTTGCGGTTTTTGCGGTTTGCTATTCTCACTAGGTTTTGCGATTAAGTGAGCTTTGCAAGCTTGCGGGTTTGCACTAGGTTTTGCGATTAAGTGCTTTTTGCGGTTTTTTGATTTTCCACTGATCTACGGCTCGTTTGGACCAAATGTTCAGGCGCGATACTTTCTGTGCGAGATGGTTTCGTTTCAGTGGACTGTATAATGGTTACCGGCGCTAAACAGGGATGAGCTAAGAATTAAAACACCGAGATTTGAGCAAAATGCGTCTTTACTTGTCGATGTTTCTTTTCCAACTGAATACAGAAGCAATTGTTATTACATTAGTGTGAGTTTACGAGGGGAAAATAATATAAAATGAAGTTAGTTATGGGTTAATTCAAATGATTGTCAGTTAACATTTTTGCTGACAATTAACAAATTGTAAAATTAATAAAGTGACAATCTGAGGCGTTAACAATTATAAAGAAGATATCTTTGCAATATAAAAATCAATTTTCTGTTCTGATATTCATCATTTAAGCGAAAAATCCCATTAAATTTCATAAATGGCATCCAATCAAAAAGCAAACGCTTTCAATTTGTTTCGCCAAAATGCCAGATAAATCATTGATTCCATTTTTATGGGCTTTTATCATTATTTTATCGATACTTTTCTATTTTAGTGCGGCTTATTAGTTGATAGTTGTTTCCTATACTTAATTGGTGGCTGAAACGCTAAATGAGTTTATATATTCAGCGTTCAACAGATTTAGGGTGTTGATAGTCTTTAAGCAAATGGAAATATTACTAAAAAAGTCCAGAAAATACAGACATTGGCAAAACATTGCTGTTGATACTTGGTTTAGCAACCCTAACTCACTTCTTTTTAATGATATCTCAGATACTCAGAAAGCTTTCAGGAATCTTCAAAAAAATCTATAATGAATAATAATGGAAGATTTCAACATCAATAGGTCGCTGTGAAGGCGTTTTTTTGAATGTATAATAAAACAGTTATTATGCAAAATATATCCAGATCACTCTAAATGGTAATAAGTAGTGTGTTCCCATTTATTTGGCTATGTATATAGTGAGTTACTCATTATATTCTAAGTATTCTTCGATACACCTCAATATATCCCATTTTGCATCATTATTATAAATCCACAAATTTGAAGGCTGCATGTTTTAGATAGCCCTTCTATTTTTCGATTCTAAGGAAATTTTCATATCATCCAGATAACGCCGAAATCATATACAAAAGCTACGTAAGGTAGCAAATATTTAAATTAGTATACAAGAAGTCAAGTCAAAATTGGGGAAGTTTGAAAGGTAATCAATGATTAAAAGGTTAAACCACATGATATTGTTATAGTGATACAGTGAGACAGAGAGCAAGATGTATCTACAAGAATATGAAATAGATCGAAATGTATTGTGAAATTTATGGAAACAATAATTTAAAATAGAGATATTTATATAATTTTTGGGTTGGCCTTGTTGTGGGTGTTTGAGTTATGCTAATATCAATTCTATCAATTAGATTTATGGAGATATTGTATGTTCTATGAAAACCTTAGTCAGTTTACAATTCATTTTATTTGTTTATTGATAATTCTTAAAAATGAATTATAAATAAATCAAAATCCCAAGTTTACACGTTATAACCACAACGAGGCCAACATTCAACTACATACAGTTAATCAATAATATTTATTAACATAAAGTTCACATGAATCATGTTCTTACCTTCCCATAATTGTCATTTTGTATGTTTATTTGCGGCTGCAATCGATCCAGATGTGTCAGGCTTTTGGACTTTAACTGCAAAGGGAGTACAAAAACAGAATAATTAGAATAAAATTAGAATGTATAAAATTGGAATAATTGGAATAATTAATGTCATGGCTATAAAACATTTGCAAGCGTCCAAAACAATAAAAACAAACGAAATCTCTACTGACTAAAAATTCGCTGAGAAACACAAATTCAGAGTGGCAGCGGCATGTAAATATATTCAATTTTTGGTATTTCACCAATTAGTGGATAAAGTGAAATTTTACACAATTTGCTCAATTCAGCTCTATTTAACTGAATGTTGGTAATTTCTGGTGATGTTTGCTGCTGTATCAGCGTTTTATGGCGTAGTTTCCCATGTTATAGGTGATGCTTCCAATTAACTTTTACTGGATTTTGTGTTTAACATTAAATGGCATGTGCTTCGCGGTATGTTTTGTGGTTGAAATGATACAAAAACATATAGCAATTAATTGAGCTAATTAAATTGTTTGGTGGTTTTTGAAACAGCGCGATTTTGATTTAATATTATGAAGGATTTGTGTTTTGGTAATTCAATCAAATTCTCTAATTATTTATTTATCTGAACGTTTTCATATAATACATTGGTTTGTTGTAATGTTATCGTGAAACAGCGTAAAACAGTGTGAACTTTCAATTCGCAGCTCATTAATCTGGATGAAAATCTAGATATGTCTCAATTCAACAGTTCTTGAAACAAAGTTCAACCATTAATCACGTTTAAAAGTTTAATTAATAAATGTGAACTTTAAGCATGAAAAGATAGGTTGAGAGTTTAAATTGTTTGACTGCGTGATAACTTATGGGTTTTTGTTTAGATATTATAATATTTCAATTTGTGAAACTTAAAAATCTTTCTGAATACTAAATGCAAAATGGATCGTTTTAACAAGAATACTTTTCTATTAAATGCTATTACTTTATAGCTTGATTGAAATCTTACATTCAAATTAATTAGAATTCTCGTTTTCAGCAAGTCTCAAAAATCTTTTTCTCACATAAATAATTAGTGTAGAATTCATTTAAATCATGTCGCAATCTAACAAACATTAATTATAACCCACAAGTAACCATGCTGTGATTTAAATTATTTAAACTTGCTAAAGCAGTGGTTGAATTTATCACAGCAAATTTTATTCATTTTGAGAAATTGAAGTTTCCATACAAATTTCTCGGTTACAGTTAACGTCTAAACATCCAACAAATATCTATTTTCCAGAGAATTTTCAATCCATGCTTTAACTTATAGTCCTGAAGTCTTGCTTTGTAATTATTTGACACGCAAATTACATTTAATAATAGTGTGGCAAAAATCAATTATCTTGTTATCAATTATCAATGTTATGAGCCATTCAAACTTCTCAAATTTCAAATCAAATATTCAAATTACAATCAAATCAACAATAATTTACAAGAGTCCTTGTTTATTGATTCAATTAGTGCCAGAATTTTCCATTGAATTGTTTAATTTGAAAACTCATTCTAGACACTCAACCGCCACAAACAAAAATTTTATTGAAACTCTTGATACTTTTATGAGCGTTTAATGTCAAACACTTGACAACTTCCATAAAATTCATAATTTTCAACAAATCTGAAGTGTAAATATGAATTTTATTTTTGCCACACAATGAAATTTTCATAATCCTCCAAATTTCACAATTATGTAAATTGGAAGCAAATGGCAAATAAAACGATATTTATGAGCTTTTGTTTACTCGATGTAACTTTTTTGTGTGAATTAAATATATTTGGGAATATTTGTGCTTTTAAGGTATTTTAAGTGAATTTTGTTGAAAATTAATCGGATTATGAAATTATTATATTCAAGTGAATTGTTTGTATTTTATTGTATTCAAGTGCTTTTGTGTAATTGTTTAATATTTGAGGTTTGTAGGCAATCATGAGTATTTTTGAAATTTATGTTAGTAAATATTTGCGAATGTTTGAAATTTAATTAAAATGCTTGAAATTGCGATGAATTTAATTTGTGTGATATTAAATTTTATGTCATATTTTGGTGTTTGATGCTTGGTTTGGATGAAAAACCATATATATAAAATATTTAGATTCGGAAAAACTTTGACTAAAAACTATTTTTGTTCACAGATATTTTGTATGAATTGGCAAGAAATATTTTCAATTCATATTAGTTAGACAAGTTCATTAAAAAGCTCAATTTTTAGTAAAGGATAAATAATGAATAATTCAAAACTGGAAACTATATTTTAAGAACAGCAGACAAAACTCAAACTGCAAAGTTCAGCAAATAAACTTTGGTAAAATCTTACTCATGTAAATTAATTAAGCTTCCCATCTGCACGCAAACTTAGTTATTCAAGCATTCACCACACAAAAACTGGTAGCACATAAGTTCAACATTTCATACTTCAATTCAATTCAATGATAATTTTCAACAAATTTAAAAGTTCTTCAACTCGACATCAAATATAATGTAAATCTCATGCAAACATCATAATTATGGAGCATTTAAATCCAGTCAACATTTTCACAAAATTCCTATGCAAACATATGTTGTAAGATTCATTTGCTAACGTTTTTGATAAAATCCTTGCTGAATTGTGTACGTCATTCAGCTTCAGTAAATCATCGTCAAAGCAAATCCTCAAGCATACAAGTTTAGGCATATTATTCAATTGTTATATTTTTATCACATTTACTTTTATGATTGATATTTTTATTGCGCACAGGAGGATTGACTGGCTGTGTTTGGAAGGATGCGAAATTTACAACAAAAAAAAATGTTTTGATGTTTATTGGAATTAGGATAAAATCATAAATTAAAAATGTATTTTGAATTTCCGTTAGGAAGAAATATAAATTATCAAGGCATTCATTCTGTTTCCATTCATTTGGTCTTCATCACCAAGGAATAATTTACAATGCCCGAAAACATCTTTCAAAAAAAAATAAAAGTAACAACCGATTGAAGATGTGCTCCACAAATATTTGAGTTGGTTTCGTTTGTTTGTATTTTGCCAACACAATGTGCCGAAAATAACGAAATTTATCTCGAAATATATCGTCTTATATTGTTATAATCTTGATATATTGAAAGCATCGAACAACATGATGATATGGGATTTTCACAAAAAAATTAAAATAAACTGAAAGAAACCGTATTTTTATTGTCAATAAAGGGAGGCTCATAAAGCATGTATACGAGTTTGCATAAAATCATGATTTTATGTAATTTCAGATTTGTGTTGGATGATTGAATTTTAGGTTTTCTTCTTTTTTTCAGTTGAAGTAAATTTTCAGAATTGCTGAAGAAATTCTTGAGGAGGAAAATTTTCTCAATTTTCGTTGAATTTTGGTTTGACCTTTATAAAGACTAAATGGAAATTTAATCTAGTTTAATGAAGTATGCCGAATTTAAAGATATTTTTCAAATCTTATATAAATTTGAATAACTTTGAATATTACAATAATATGTAAAATTTGAGATAGAAGTTTTAATTTAGTGGATTCCAAACAAAAGAGTCATTAACAATTCAAAAGGAAAATTCATCCGGTAAAATACTAAAATCCAATTGAAAAGCATTTCCGAGAACGAATAGGGAAGAAATTAGCGATAAACGAACGAAGAATTGCATGATCAACTATGAAATTCAATTTGGTTAGGGAACAAGCATAGAGAGCAAATCAAATTGTTTTTTACTAGAATCAAATTTTGATAAAGTTAGATAAAGTTATTAATTTTTACTTCTCCGCAAAATTCGGAGAAGTATTGTTTTCTTCCCAGCATTTTCAGGGTTTTTTGACCTTATCTGATTTTTCCTGACTTCCCTGTACACAAATTTCAAAAATATCTCATATTTTTTTTGTCCGTATTGAGTTGAAGAAAATTCCTGTAAAAAAAAATCCGGAAAATATTGAACCCCCGACCCGTGAAATGCGAAAAACTAAGGGCCGTGTGCCTGGTGGTTCGGTGGTTCGGTGGTTCGGTGGTTCGGTGGTTCGGTGGGTGTGTTACTGTAAACGATCGATCTGACCTCCCACCGGACCGATTCCAAATATTTTGATGCCAATCGACTTGGTATCTCTTCCCATCGTGCACCTGATATTTTTGGTGATGGTGACTCCACCGGTTAGGTCACCATCACCACTTCCGTGACCCAAAGTCGGGTTTTCCATACAAAAAAAAACATTTTTTTTTGAAAAACTAGAGCTGTGTGTTTTTCAGAAAATGTTTGAGATTATGAGTTGAGGCGGGAAATGTATCGATGTTTGGTCCACTACCTGCTGGGAGTCATCTGGGGGTCATCTGGTGGTACCAGACAACTTTTTTTTGAAAAAGTCTTAGAATCTCATGATTCGTCCAGAAAATTATAAAAATCAAGTTTTTGGAGGATCAACCTGGTACCGCTTACTCTCAGCTCCAGAATTAGAGAACGCCTAGAGATACAACTTCGGTCTCTTCAGGAAAAATGTTTGGATTAATAAGTTCGGTCAAGAATTACATCGATGTTTGGTCCACTACCTACTGGGAGTCATCTGGGGGTCATCTGGTGGTACCAGACAACTTTTTTTGAAAAAGTCTTATAATCTCATGATTCGTCCAGAAAATTATAAAAATCAAGTTTTTGGAGGATCAACCTGGTACCGCTTACTCTCAGCTCCAGAATTAGAGAACGCCTAGAGATACAACTTCGGTCTCTTCAGGAAAAATGTTTGGATTAATAAGTTCGGTCAAGAATTACATCGATGTTTGGTCCACTACCTACTGGGAGTCATCTGGGGGTCATCTGGTGGTACCAGACAACTTTTTTTGAAAAAGTCTTATAATCTCATGATTCGTCCAGAAAATTATAAAAATCAAGTTTTTGGAGGATCAGTCTGGTACCGCTTACTCTCAGCTCCAGAATTAGAGAACGCCTAGAGATACAACTTCGGTCTCTTCAGGAAATATGTTTGGATTAATAAGTTCGGTCAAGAATTACATCGATGTTTGTTCCACTACCTACTGGGAGTCATCTGGGGGTCATCTGGTGGTACCAGACAACTTTTTTTGAAAAAGTCTTAGAATCTCATGATTCGTCCAGAAAATTATAAAAATCAAGTTTTTGGAGGATCAGCCTGGTACCGCTTACTCTCAGCTCCAGAATTAGAGAACGCCTAGAGATACAACTTCGGTCTCTTCAGGAAAAATGTTTGGATTAATAAGTTCGGTCAAGAATTACATCGATGTTTGTTCCACTACCTACTGGGAGTCATCTGGGGGTCATCTGGTGGTACCAGACAACAGATTGGTGAAAAAGTCTTAGAATCTCATGATTCGTCCAGAAAATTATAAAAATCAAGTTTTTGGAGGATCAGCCTGGTACCGCTTACTCTCAGCTCCAGAATTAGAGAACGCCTAGAGATACAACTTCGGTCTCTTCAGGAAATATGTTTGGATTAATAAGTTCGGTCAAGAATTACATCGATGTTTGGTCCACTACCTACTGGGAGTCATCTGGGGGTCATCTGGTGGTACCAGACAACTTTTTTTCGAAAAAGTCTTAGAATCTCATGATTCGTCCAGAAAATTATAAAAATCAAGTTTTTGGAGGATCAGCCTGGTACCGCTTACTCTCAGCTCCAGAATTAGAGAACGCCTAGAGATACAACTTCGGTCTCTTCAGGAAATATGTTTGGATTAATAAGTTCGGTCAAGAATTACATCGATGTTTGGTCCACTACCTACTGGGAGTCATCTGGGGGTCATCTGGTGGTACCAGACAACTTTTTTTCGAAAAAGTCTTAGAATCTCACGATGCGTCCAGACAATTATAAAAATCAAGTTTTGGAGGATCAGTCTGGTACCGCTTACTCTCAGCTCCAGAATTAGAGAACGCCTAGAGATACAACTCCGGTCTCTTCAGGAAATATGTTTGGATTAATAAGTTCGGTCAAGAATTACATCGATGTTTGGTCCACTACCTACTGGGAGTCATCTGGGGGTCATCTGGTGGTACCAGACAACTTTTTTTCGAAAAAGTCTTAGAATCTCATGATTCGTCCAGAAAATTATAAAAATCAAGTTTTGGAGGATCAGTCTGGTACCGCTTACTCTCAGCTCCAGAATTAGAGAACGCCTAGAGATACAACTTCGGTCTCTTCAGGAAATATGTTTGGATTAATAAGTTCGGTCAAGAATTACATCGATGTTTGGTCCACTACCTACTGGGAGTCATCTGGGGGTCATCTGGTGGTACCAGACAACTTTTTTTCGAAAAAGTCTTAGAATCTCATGATTCGTCCAGAAAATTATAAAAATCAAGTTTTTGGAGGATCAGCCTGGTACCGCTTACTCTCAGCTCCAGAATTAGAGAACGCCTAGAGATACAACTCCGGTCTCTTCAGGAAAAATGTTTGGATTAATAAGTTCGGTCAAGAATTACATCGATGTTTGTTCCACTACCTACTGGGAGTCATCTGGGGGTCATCTGGTGGTACCAGACAACTTTTTTTCGAAAAAGTCTTAGAATCTCATGATTCGTCCAGAAAATTATAAAAATCAAGTTTTTGGAGGATCAGTCTGGTACCGCTTACTCTCAGCTTCAGAACTCGAGAACGATTAGAGATAGCACTTCGGTCTCTTGAGAAAAAATGTTTGAAATTATAAGTTCTGTCAAGAATTGCATCGATGTTTATTCCGATTTTTATAACGACTAGAGATAGCACTTCGAAACAATTTTTAATGAAAACACCATTCCATACTAGCGGAGAAGTCCTGCTCAGCTCAGAAGCTGCACAACTAGTTCCATTTGTAGAAATCTTTCAACTCTAAAGCTTTTACTTTTGAGACGTAGAATGTGAACGTTCCCTATTTTTGTTTTTGTAACAAATTTACAAAGCAAAGAGAGAACTTGAACTTGAACTTAAACCTTTCTAAGCTTTGCTCCCTAAATGTCAAAAGGCAGAAATTCTGCGAAATTCAATTCATTGAAAAACCTTTGAATTGATAAATGGCTTTTTTACCCATACAAATTGAATTTTAAACTTATTAAATTAAGTCAAGCTAAAAATCAGATTTTTTGCCGTTGATGTGAAAGATTTTCGCGAATTGAAGACGTTTTATTAAATCTTTCAATCTGCACAATATTCAGTCAATTTAATTTTTGTTTGAACATAAGCTTTTATTTGAGCAAATTTATAATCTTGAGGTTTGGTCGAGAATAGTTGATTTGCTTAAATTTTTTATCTCTTAGGGGTTTACGAATTTAGATTGAAAAGGATGATTTTCATGTTGATGAGTTGTTGGGCGGGAAAGATTGGTCGAGCTTTTTATGTTTTAATGTGGGTTAATAATATTATTTTTTATGATGGGGTTTTTCAATTCAATTTGAACACATTTTGACGTATTGTCACATTTTATGAGCGAGCTTTTTATAAAAATTTCTGTGTAAATAGCGAAGAATGTTTATTCAATGCATAAGCAAAAACTGGCTTAGGTTTTAAGCTTGATGTTTTATAAGTTGAACTATAAGTTGTTGAATTGAAAACAAATGAACTATACGGTAATAAATTAAACGGAAATTTAGAACTACAATTCATCTAAAGTGTCGTGCAATTTTCTACTTCTCACCTGAAAAAATTTGTTAGTGGGTGGTGAAACGACCAAACAAATTTTCATGGAAGCATTGGAAAACTGTTCCCTCTTATTTTTAAGGTGACTGCTCTCCTCTTGCGATTTGGCTGTCGTAATAATCTGCCTACTAGCTGAAGTTTTCGTTAGAAAAGCCATCTTTCCATCAAACTGCTCTTCATCGTCCATGGCAAAAAAACTCTCCACAAAATTGGAGCCATTTGCCGCACTTACGTCATTTGCAACGGCATCGAAGCTCTCGTTCAGAAACGGATTATTGCTTTTAAATACTAGTTTGGAACTTGATTCTTCGTTGTTTTGGTTGTTGAAGCTCAAGTTGAGTGATTGTGAGGTGGGTGAATGTGAAAATACATTTTCAAAAATACTACTAGGCTCCGCTTTCGCATCAAGTTGCATGGTAAAGAACGGCGATTTGCTGATGGGATGATTGATCGTTTGTCCGGCTTGTGGTACGTCTTTAGCGCAAGAACAATGCACAGATGGTGCTGTGTTATTGGAGCTATTGCTGGAAATACTAGAATGTCCGGAGTTATGTATGTTGTGAGCATTTTTAGTTGGCGATGTGACAAAGTTGAATTTGCAGGGTTCCGGCTGATTACGAGATTGATGGTACTGGTGGAGACCATCGACGATTGGCGGTGAGCAGTTGTTGTTTTTCATACAGCAGCCAGGTATGTTGTTAAAGTTTATCATGAAGTTATTGCTTTTTTGGTCCACTGGTTCGTGTGATATCGTTCTGGCTACGTGGTTGTGTTCTGGCTGCTTGGTGGTGTAGAATGTCTACAGAGGAATAATTGCGTTGGTCAGGGTAGGAACAATACAACTTTAATCGTATCATAAACCATCATTTTAATATCTAAAGTATACATTAAGAAAAGTGACTAACAAATATAATGAAATAAAAAATGACTGAAATTTTTTTTAAATAAGATATTTTCTTAAATAATATTAATATTCTGAACTTTTTATCGAATAAACCAATAATCCAACTATTAAAATTAAAATATTAAAATTAAGTAATAAAACATTTTCAGTCAAAGTATTTCAAAATCGTTAATTAGAACTAACCGGTGTTGATTCTTCATTTTTGCTGTACTGCTTGATTGTGATGCTTGGTTTGCGATACAGTGATATTGAGGAAGGCAATGATGATGATGGTGGAATGCTAACTACGTCTGCCTTGTCTAGGCCTTTAAACACCGCGAATTGTTCATAAGTGCGGCTGGTGGGATTTCTAAGCGGCAGCGAGCTAGCTAATGAATACGCAGTGAATGAGGCCGGCGATTTGGTAGCAAGCATGGCTGGCAACACGTAGGCAGCCTCCACCTCACATCTTTCCGGACTTCTAACTAGCTTTCGATGCTTCTTATCATTTCGATGTAACGAATTGTGGTCGGTCATTGTTTAAGTTCCAGATTAATTGTGAAGTCATTTGCTTCTGTGGGGGTTGCCGCATTTAAAACTGGAATGGGGAAAAGGAGCAGAGTGCATGCAAACAATTTAGTCAAGTTTTAAACAAAATTTATAGTTTCTGTTCAAATTCTTATCGATTTCCAAAGTTTAAATTGAATTATTTGGACGGTTTGACACTGTTATCCCTTCGAGCAGAAAACTAGATTTGTTAAGGGTGGAATTCATTACTTAACACAAATTTCTATCATTACGAAAGTAGTCCATTAAAACTTTCAAAATTTTAAGAGCTATTTGTACATTTTTACAGAATATAAAATTGACATAAATCTTAACAAAAAACTCTATCATGTTTATTCTTCATAGCACATCTTGAATTTTCAATTAGAACCCAATTCACTCTGAATATGCAAAACAAGCTTCTTCTTGCATAGATTTTCAACAATTCATTTTAAATGCATTTTTGTACAGTTTAAAGTTCTTTTACATGAAGGCATGAAGGCACTTTTCACAACTAGATAGTTTATGGTTAATTAAATTCAACTTGTGTACACATATTTTATGCATGCTGCAAAATGCTGAAACATGCTGCATAAATGTATACAAAAAAGTTTTTTAAAAGTTTTCCGGGAAAATGATACTGAACTATAAACTGCTTTAAAATGCAAAATGTGTGCAATTTTTCCTTGTTTATTAAATTGAGCTTGAATTATAAATTGTTCTTCTGCTAGATTGTTGAATGGACGATGAAGCAGAAAACACCATAAACATTGAGTCAGGAAATTGTATGGAATAAATAAATGATGAAGTACGAGGGTTCTGCGAAAGATTAGTGGGTTTTTGATTGTTATGTAATGTTTTTGAAGTTATTTTATTATACAACAAATATTATTACGTCAATATAAATTTATGAAATTGTTTCAGATCCTCTCAAGCTGTTTTTATAGAGTTTGCCCTAATAACCGCAAAACAATACTCTACTCTACCAAAAGATGCTAATATTTTTCGAAAATACCACAAAAAGCGTTTTCTTCCAAAAACAATCCTATTAAAGCTTACTGTCATTCTTAAAGCTCCCTGCATTGATTTTTCTTTCTCAATTTAATCTCCAGGTCAAATCAAAGAAAGTATTATGAAAGTAAGAAAGTTTGAATGTCTAAAAGTAAAACAGAAGGGGAGTCAAAGAAATATATTTAATCAATGTTGAACTCGTGAATGCTTGAAATCGTATGTACACTAAATTGAATCTTCCCTTGCTTTGAAATCTCGCAATAATGAAGAATGGCGATATAGAGTAAATATGGAATTATAGGAGCTAACCTGAAACATGCTCAAACTCTCAAAGTGATGAACTTTACTTTTTTCTCCGTTGGAAGACAATATGCTTAATCCTATTTTAATGCTTATTTGTTTTGTTTGCTCGAAAACATTTCAACATTCCAGTATTTGCTTTGGAGATGAGATTAACAAAACTTGAGAGTTTCGGTGATTTTGGTCTTTATCTCCGAACCTTAAAGAAGTATAGAAGCAAAATGTGTTTCATTTTACAAATTGTCAAGTAGAAAATTTTTGAATTATCTTAAAAATTGCCATTTTCTCGTAGATATTACGAAGATTTTGAAATGCAGCTGGTATAATCTTTGTTGCATGTTTTCATAAAAATATAAGTAATCTTCATACGTCAGAAGAAACCAACTTTTTCATATAAATAAATATATTCTATTATTCCTAATCCAGAAATACCACATAGAAGAATTTTTAAATTTTTACTCGAAGTTTACAAACCAGAAAACGTTTATTTTATGCATTCACTCAAGATGATTAACTTGTGCTGCCATTTACTCTGTTTTTAAAAGGTAAACTGAGTGAATGATATGCCAGAAATCAAAATTAATCCATAAATAATTCAGCAAAATGCTTTTCATTTCCCTAATGCTATTTTTAGTTTAGAAATGTAATATTCTCGTATTCCTATGTTCAAGTTCGATGTAGAATAAATGTTAAAATATAAAAAGTGTGGCATAAAGATCCGCTTTCCTGAGATATTTATGTGACTAAATAAGTATAAGGTTCTTTGAAATAGGGTATAATATAAAATGTATTTAAGGTAAAAGGTATTAAGGTCGTCACATATTTCAGAATATCTCTAAATTTGCCAGAATATCCCCAACGTCAACCAATTGCAGCTTTATTCAGCATGTTTTCAATATACTTGAGTATGGTGCTTGGAATACTTGCACGCTCGTAGAGTATTTTTCTTTTCTCGAGAGTATTTACTACTCAGAGATCATCTTAAAATTTGTGTAAATTTTTTTTTTGCTTGGTTTTTAATGATTTTCCGTTCGTTTACAAGATATAACTCCCAAATGAATCGAGTCAGACCAAAAATTCTGTTTCTAAAATGTTTGATATCAATTCTACTCTAAACATGAAAGTTTTGGTGGAGGTGGGTTTACCAGCTAGGGAGATGTGACCACTTTTCTGGGAAGTTCTCCCATACAAAATAACTATTAAACGGTACAAGATGGTTAGCGATTGGGTTTCTTCAGCTAAACAGTTAGAAATAATAAGTTAGCAACCGATCATGGTTAGAATTGGGCCACCACTATGATCTGATGGCTCCGGACACATTATTTCACAAAATATTTTATTTTCAATCTGTTTTATTTGTTTTTTTTCCGCTGTATTATGATCTGAAATCTCATGACACCACTTTTTTCTCGTAACTCGACACTTTCTCAACACTTTTTCCTTCAGATGCAACCCCATCAAGAGCACCGGTGACGATTAATTCGCAAAAGTATCACAAAAGTCACAAAAAAAAGCAAAGGTTACACCGAAAAATAAAACTTCGGAAATTTTCCGAAAATTTTCCGGAAGAAAAAGTAGTAGTCCTTGGGGGTTTTTCCGGATTATGAGTCAGAGAGAGAAATTGAATATTTTGACAGTCGAGTTTGCAAAACGCTCCCTATAAACCGCTGAAAAAAATACTTAGAACGCTCTCAAACACCAAAAAACTTGTTAATATCGTTAATAAGGTCCTTGTACACGTTAGTAAAGTGAAGGTTAGTAGTTTAAAGCGATATTTAAAAAAAATTGAAAAAATTGACAGTCAAAAATTTTGAAAGTAGTATAAAGTCCAAAATACTAGGGTTTGTGGAACAAAAAGTGTCGGAAAACCTTAGTTTGGGACTTTAACTCTGAAATAAGAAAAAAAATTGTGATTTTGGATAGATTTGGAAAAAAAATTCTAAAGTGTACTAGAAATTGTGAGTTTAGAAATTAATTGATTTTTTTTGTTTCTTTCTAGATGTCTACTGATTGGAATGACATGATGGAGGAGGAAGAACAAGAAGATAAGATCAGAAATTTCCAATTGAATCCAATGGCATCCGAATTTGCTACAATAGGGAAGTATGATTTTGATTATAAGTATGAAAATGGATCTGAGAAGGGAAATATGAAAGTAGGGAAAAATTTTATGAATGAAAGTTGTTTGAATGTAAATGCTCCCGACTTTTGTCCTAAAAAATTTTTTTTGCTGAACATTGAAGCATCCGAATTCAAACCAAAAAAAATTTTCGGATTGAATTTGAAAGCACCCGAATTCAAACCGAAAAAAATTTTCGGGTTGAATTTGGAAGCAAACGTATTTGTTCCAAAAAAATGTATTTGGTTGCATTCGGGAGCAAACGAATTTTATCCTAAAGGATTGTAGTTAAGTTGTTAGTTTCAAAATTTGAAGTTATAGGCTGATTTTTGGCTTGATTAGATTAGATATGAAATTCATTTTAATTTTGATAAAAAAATGATAAATAATCCTTTAAAAAAAAAAAAGGAAAAATAGAATTAGTTAGAATTAAGTTAGACATAAATTTGAAGAAAAATCTAAGATTAATGAAACATCTTTTTGGGGAGATTGGCGGATCAAACCAAATTAGATGTTGAATTATTTTATGATTTTTATTCAAATTTATAGGAATTAGTTGATACAATATTTATTAATATTTATTTTGCTTTTTCTTTTGAGTTCAAAATTTTAGGTTGAGGAGAGATGGAGTTGGAGAATTGCGGCTAATAAAATTTGTTTGAAATGTAAATTATAAATGTAAAGAATTTTTATGAAAAATATTTTTTCCTTCCAAATTCTAGGTCAATAAAATAAATTTTTTAAGTAGTTTTATTAAAACTGCCCGAGGTTTATTTTTGAGGTTGGGGAATGATGGAGTTGGAGAGTTGCTGCCAATAAAATTTGTTTGAAATGTAAATTATAAATGTAAAGAATTTTTATGAAAAATATTTTCTCCTTCCAAATTCTAGGTCAATAAAATAAATTTTTTAAGTAGTTTTAATAAAACTGCCCGAGGTTTATTTTTGAGGTTGGGGACTGATGAAGTTGGAGAGTTGCTGCCAATAAAATTTGTTTGAAATGTAAATTATAAATGTAAAGAATTTTTATGAAAAATATTTTTTCCTTCCAAATTCTAGGTCAATAAAATAAATTTTTTCAGTAGTTTTATTAAAACTGCCCGAGGTTTATTTTTGAGGTTGGGGAATGATGGAGTTGGAGAGTTGCTGCCAATAAAATTTGTTTGAAATGTAAATTATAAATGTAAAGAATTTTTATGAAAAATATTTTCTCCTTCCAAATTCTAGGTCAATAAAATAAATTTTTTAAGTAGTTTTAATAAAACTGCCCGAGGTTTATTTTTGAGGTTGGGGACTGATGAAGTTGGAGAGTTGCTGCCAATAAAATTTGTTTGAAATGTAAATTATAAATGTAAAGAATTTTTATGAAAAATATTTTTTCCTTCCAAATTCTAGGTCAATAAAATAAATTTTTTAAGTAGTTTTATTAAAACTGCCCGAGGTTTATTTTTGAGGTTGGGGAATGATGGAGTTGGAGAGTTGCTGCCAATAAAATTTGTTTGAAATGTAAATTATAAATGTAAAGAATTTTTATGAAAAATATTTTTTCCTTCCAAATTCTAGGTCAATAAAATAAATTTTTTAACTAGTTTTATTAAAACTGCCCGAGGTTTATTTTTGAGGTTGGGGAATGATGGAGTTGGAGAGTTGCTGCCAATAAAATTTGTTTGAAATGTAAATTATAAATGTAAAGAATTTTTATGAAAAATATTTTTTCCTTCCAAATTCTAGGTCAATAAAATAAATTTTTTAACTAGTTTTATTAAAACTGCCCGAGGTTTATTTTTGAGGTTGGGGAATGATGGAGTTGGAGAGTTGCTGCCAATAAAATTTGTTTGAAATGTAAATTATAAATGTAAAGAATTTTTATGAAAAATATTTTTTCCTTCCAAATTCTAGGTCAATAAAATAAATTTTTTAACTAGTTTTATTAAAACTGCCCGAGTTTTATTTTTCAGATGGAGGTCTGATGGAGTTGGAGAATTGCGGCTAATAAAATTTGTTTGAAATGTAAATTATAGATGTAAAGAATTTTTATAAAAAATATTTTTTCCTTCCAAATTCTAGGTCAATAAAAGAGATTTTTTAACTAGTTTTATTAAAACTGCCCGAGTTTTATTTTGGGATGGGGGACTGATGGAGTTGGAGAGTTGCGGCTAATAAAATTCGTTTGAAATGTAAATTATAAATGTAAAGAATTTTTATAAAAAATATTTTTTCCTTCCAAATTCTAGGCCAATGAAAGAGATTTTTTAACTAGTTTTAATAAAACTGCCCGAGTGTTTTTTTTGAGGTTGGGGTCTGATGGAGTTGGAGAGTTGCGGCTAGTAAAATTTGTTATGTGAATTATAAACTTGAGAATAATATATAAGTTAATTTTTTAAGTTATAGGTAAGAATAGATTAAGAATTTTAAAATTGAAATTCAGAAAACATAAATAAATATGGAAGATATAAATGTTGAAGCAATTTTAAAATCTTTAGCAAGAATCTTTCTTGCAATAAACTTCAATACTGAGATAATTTGCATTTTTGGATGTGCTTGAGAACTCTTTCAAAATGAAAACTTTGCTGAAGCCTTTTAAACTTTTCTTCCTTCAGCTTGGAGTTTCTTTGTGCACATTTAGCCATTTACATTAAATGTTTGATTTCTGCATGGAAATGCGGAAACTTTATAAAGCAGGTATCTCATGAATATATCTAGTAAACTTAGAATAATAAATTTGATTGCTTTCTATTGAAAAATGAATTGAAATTGTGATGTAGTAAAATAGGTAGAAGGTATTAAATTGTGTAGACTGATGTTGTCATCCAATATTTTATTGCATTGCTTTGTACCTGCTTCTACTGTTATGTTTTCAACAAAATGTATTTTGATTTCAAATCAAATCAGAAAAGATTAAAATATTCATGAAATTCAAAGATATTTCTTAAATCTTAATTTTCAAGAGATCTGCACGTAAATTTGTTGTCATAAATGCTATTTCTGAATATTTTCAAATTGAGAACAAACTATTTTGTGTTGTTAGATGAGATAATTTAAAACCAAATGAGCAGAGTACCTGCAAGCTCACGCTTAACGTGTCAACTTCCACTCCTTGCATATTATCGTTACACCAACATATTTAAATATTTTTATTTTACTTATAATTTGAGCCACCAGTCTTATCGATTTTCATTTTCAATCATGCACAAATGACCAGAGTGTCAATAAATACAGCAATCATAATTTAATTGAAAAAGTATGCCCCAAGCCAACGAATCAAATATAATGTAAATCATTATCATGCCAGAAATTGCAAGCAATATACCTTATTATTGATGAAAAACATATTAATTATTTGTAGAAACGTACCCAAACCAATTCAGAATTATGATGAGTTTACATTTGTCAACAAATCGAATAAAACTTTCAAATTTTCCAATAAACAAATTTCCTTCAATTTCCCACACAAAATCCAATAAATTTGCATCAACATTGAATACATTAATAAAATGCCAGACAATCAAAACTCTGGAAAGCTACAAAATACGAAAGCATCACAAACTTAAAAAGTATTTGAAAGCTTTCAAAGAGTCCAAAAGCCCCCACAAGAATCGCAAAGCTCGGAAAACTCATAAAACTTTACCTAAAGTAAACAACAAAAGTAACATCAGAGCAGAATTATTTATACTTTTAAAAACCAATTCCAGTGTTTTCCAAATATTTTATTTGCGACTTTTCTGAGAATTTACAAATGTTTAGGATCAGAAGATTGAAAAACTTTTCGCTTTGGCCAGAAAAAGGCCTTGATACAATTAGCTGAGCTGAAAATACCTGGCAGCCTGAATGCCATAAATCAGGTGGAATTGCCTTGTTTGAAAGTTTCTATTGTGGAGCAAATAACTTTTGGTGAAATTGTCAAACAGCTCGTGAAATATGGAATGGAATTGAAGGTTTGCCCATTTTTTGAGTGAATGGAAAGAAGGCAGGGATGAGAAAGTTGAAACTTTTTATTTTAAATTTCTAAGTGTAAATTATGAGTAAAGAACTAGTTTTGGCGTTTTTCAAGATTGATTTTGTCAAAATTATTCTCACTACAAATATTAATTTTAAACTCACAAATATTTTTCACTCTTCCGTCATTTTCGACCCCTGCCAACTCAACCTGTACATTAACAAGTGATTTTTCATTCTGACTTGCCTCATTCAGCATGTCAGCAGATTGATGAGATAAAATGTAAGAAAAGCTTCTATTCCCTGCGCCACTGTAAACAGCTGAATTGTGCAAAATTGAAAAGTCTAAAAATAGCAGCCATCAAGTTAGTTGAGCCTGCCGCCTTACCAATTCGGCTCCAAACATCCAAAATATGTTTAATTCATTATTTTGTATTTTATTTGAGAAATTTGTTTTTACGTTGAAATATACAGCGTACAACGTATTCTGTCGACGCAAATGGGTACATAAAGAATTACAATAAAAGTTTGTGGGGAAAAAGATGCTTTTTTTAGTGGAGCGCGAAGGAAATGACAGAGAAATATGGTAGAGGGATTTATCATATAAATAGATTTGTTATATTAAAATATTATTTTTTTGAAATCTCTAATTGAGTCCGTTGAGTGAATTTATGCCAGCATAAGAAGCTTGTACAGTCGAATAATTTCTGGAGAAGCTTATAAATTTTAATGTTAATCTTCTTTAAACTTTTTATTAAATCTAAAATTTCAACCGAGGCTTTTTATACCTAAAAAAAATATATGCCAACGCACGTTCTACTCAAATTTCAGTTTTCTTATTTTTATGTTTTTAAGAGCTACATAGCGTATCTGACAAAGATTCTTTACCCATGAAACCAAGTAATAAAATGTAATTTGGTTGTCCCCCAAGGGTAGTTCTGAGGTGTTTCAGGCATTTGCGGTACATTTAATAAGACAACAAATCAGGGATGCTTATATTGCGTAAAGAACGTTAATATAAAATACGCTTAATACATAAAATTCAGTAATCTGAGCTTTGCATTTAGAAAATTGGAGTATGCAAATAAATAATAAATATTTATGTAATATACAATTCGGTTTTACAGCGAAGTTTGAAAATAAACGGTATTATTTTAATTGCCAGGCACATTTAATCAAATAAATTAGCTCTAAGAACCTGTGTGCTCCACAAATTGAATCATTACATATAATACTGAAAATCCTGAACAACTTAAAATTGTGAAAAATGTTGGAAACATGAAACAATTACAAAAAATCTTCCACAAAGATTTTTCACCTCTGAAAGCTTTTTAATTAGCACTGACATTTACAAATTTCACAAGTTGTGGGAAAAGTGCATGTGTCAATTTTAATTAGCCTTTCACATTAAAATACTGCATTTCGTTTCATTGAAACGAAGTGCCTCATTTCAAAAGGTTATATTTTTTAAAAACAGCAAGTAATAAACGGATTGGTTTCCCATCTGGTGGTTTTTATGTTAAATACATATATGAATTCTACCTCAGCTAATTTCTAGAAAATATACGAAATCCTTTGCAAAGGCACTTTTCAAAAGTATTAATGTGCATTGCTCTAGGTAAAATACATATTTATGGAATCAAAAGAAGCGGAGGGTTGTTATTTATCTATCCGACTGTTCATCAGCTTCCTTTGAGTACTTTATGCACTTAATCGTTTCAATGTTTTTATTCATGCTATGAATGCTGCAAAAGCTTTCAGCCATCATTACATTAATGTTCTGTAATTTTGCCATTTTTGTAATTGGATCCATTTACAGTGAATCTCACCGATTTCAACAATATTAAGGAGCTTTAAACATTCGTTTATGCTTTTATGTAAATCAGGTTTGTGCTGCTTAAATTATTTTGCTTTTCTCGTTTTCTGGGACACTTAGGCATATTCGTTTATTCTGGCTCATTCTCGTTTATTTCGTAAATATCTTTTATTCCGATGAAATTGAAAAGAATACTGCAGAAAAACGAAAGAAAAGCTTCTCTTCGCAATTTACAAAGTTTTTATTCCATTTTTATGTTCTTTTTGTGCCGTTATAAAACAGATCATGACTTTTTTGTTAATCCCATTCATTAAAATATTTTTGTGTTGCTTCCGGCCTAGCTATTTAATTTATACAAAAGTATGGTTTGGGGATATTAAAAATTAATGGTGTCTTAATAGGATGGAAAAATTCGTTAATCCTACATTGGTTAATCCTTAAAAATCTTTGTTCTTTATAAGTACTGAGAACTGAAAAGACTCGGGAAAGAGAGTTCTTATTTTTACTAGCAGTAACATAGCTTTACAAATATAATAAAAATTTAATTAATATATTAAAAAATAATAAAATGCTAGGAAAATATAGACTTTCTTGCAATATATTTTGATGTAGTACAAAAATTTTCACGGTTTATATAACAAAAAATAAAGTCATTTACACTCAGCTATGAATGCAAAACAAATGCTTCACATTTCTGCCTAAAAGCTATTTTCCTTGTTTTCCATGAAAAATTGGCTCAAATTGCAAATTTATTCATACTTTATGCTTTTCAGCCATTCTAGACAATATACGTACAATTTATTCAATTCACTCTATTCACTCAATGCTTCTGATTCATACAGTTTATTTAGATCGTGGGTTTTGGCGAAAATCGTGAGGATTCGCAAATTCAGGCAATTTGGCGCGTTGTTTGCGTATCGAATGGCGTATCGAATAATCAATTCTACTACCGTATTTAATGATATTTTTTGCTCAAAATGCATCTGATTGCAATTCCGTGCACATTTTTTGTGTGTTATGAACGCCCTCAAAAAGCTTTTATTTCATTAACCGATTTCATTATTTTCACTGTGAAAACGATGAGTTTACTTAAATTTTAGCTTTTTATTGGTTTCTCGTGTTTCTGTTTTATGTACTTTCTAAAATCTGGAAAATTTCGACTTTACAGACATAAAAAAATTTGTATAAAAGTTCTCGGAAAAACTCAAACAAGCATGAAGTACGTCACATATTACGCTCTCTGGTAGTTTTTTGCTTCTATGAATTTTTGAGATGAATGAAATGTGAAGCTCTTCTATGTGGTGGACCAGTATTTTAAGAATAAACTTTTTTAAAGCACTCCGTAGAAGGAAGCTCTTCAATAAAGGATATTTTGTATGGATATTTTCTGCTGTTGTATGATGCAAAAATGAGACTATTTGTTTTTCTTCGTAAAGTTATGAAGCCTTTTTGTCACAGCTACGTAACTCTATCATAAAAAAAAAGTCGCATATTCATTTGAAAATTTCTTCATCTATTATTTGAATACCTTCTGGGAAAAGCCCTGCGTATTTGACTTACAACTAAAATTCTCCGTATTATGAGTTACAATTTCAGTCTAAAAATAGCTCGCTAGTTGTGTCTGTGCATGTAAAAACTTCGCCAAGGCTCGGAAAAGGAAAATTAAATTGATTTTTCGGTAGTTTCTTTGCTTTCAGGCATTTTTAGTATTTTTCACTTTTTCGGTTTCCTTCTATTTTTCCATAACTCTCAATATATTTCCTTTTACTTAACTTCAGCTTTGTAGTTTACCAAGAGTTTTTTGCTATGTTGCGACTTTTACGTAGCATAAAGAAACGCCAAAACGACCATTAATTTAATAGGCGAGCGAGCAAATGTATAAAATTGGGCATAGGCTAGTATTTGGGGTCAAGAGAACGCTAATTTATGTATTCAAATGCTAATAAAGCTTTGACCAAAAGGAAAATATGTCAACACAATAAAGTCTTGCTGTGAGTGGTTTTATGACCGACCAAAAGATCGATGCTGTTTCCGAAGCATTTTTCTGACTTCTTTTATGATCACGGAAGTTTTTATTTGGTATTGTCAGAGTTTTAATGTATTAGTTCGACTGACGCAGGCTGATATAGGCCGGCCCCGGATGCAATTTGGCCTTAAACCAACAAAATTAGCAAACTAGCCCCAAAAGAAATCAAACAAATCTACAAAATGTATCAATTTAATTTCATTGGCAGAATACACATTCAAGTAGAAACAACTGCAAAGCAAATTTATTGGAGAAGATTGGCAGACACATAAATAAGGTTAAAGACTAAATGTTTTATGTGCTTTTGATGCTTTTGTATGTGTTATATATTCTGTGCTATTTAGCCTTGTCTTGATTTTTGATTCTATAGATCTTTGAGGCTATAGAAACTTGACCAAAGGGAATTACGCTCCAATTACGTGAGCTTTAACTATACGGGTAATTCTGTATAGTCTAATATTATTATTGCAAAGTATGCTCAATGAAATGCTTTGAGCTTTATACTCAACTTTAATAATGTACTTATCATGTGCATTCTGTATTTACAATTTTGTAATTCAATTTAATACTATGATGAAAAATTTAAAATAAGCACATGAAATGTAGGGTCTAGAATCTCGTAGAATTTGTCTTTATTGCCAATCAAACTCAACATTATTGAAAATAAAATTTATCTAACATGTTCAATATCCAAAAGCTCCTATATCAAATTTCTGTTCAGTTTTGGATATAGTCTGTATCCTGTCAGGGTATCTTCAAATATGGAAAAAGCATAATAGTTTTCAATTTAAACGACAGAAAACTGAAAATCTGCAAAAACTACAAATTCTATAGAAAAACTTTAAAATCCTGAGATTATGTTCGAGCAGATGCCACACTGTCTAAAAGCTATAAAATCTAAAATAAACTAAAAATAGTTTGTGACAAAAAAAGAGACAAGAGACAAGTTCCTTGGCCAAGCTCAAAGTTCAGACTCGTTGTAGCGTGACTTGGTTGTTTCGTTGTTTCAAATTTAATGTCCTTTAGCTTGAGAGTTGTGGTAGCTGGTAGTAACAAAATCAGAGAGTGGTGAATGTCATTGAATGGGATTTGCTGGTCATGCCCTATTTAGCTTTATCTGAGTATAACTGTATACAGTATATATTAAATGATGGAGCAAGTGGTTCAAGAAGTTCGTAGTATAGTTTTTTGTTTGACGGAAAGATAAGGGAAAATGGTCTGTGATTTATAAGGGTGAAAATTTGACTAGAAGCCTGTTAGTTTTTTCAGCTCCATTGAAGGTTTTATTAGAGATTGAGATATTAAAAAAAAAACTTAACAGTTCAATCTGTTACAATTCCCATAAATTTAAAATCCGCTATAAATTAATAAAAAAATCAAAAATGTAAATCTTTCAATAACAATACACTTTCGTGAGCAATACAATAAACCCTTAGTTAAATGATATGGGCTGTATTTACGCGTTTGTTATTCATTTAATAGGAAATGGCAAAATTCTATTTATAGCTTATTTTTATTTTCTCTATTATATTTAAGCATGAATCAAAGCTTTTATACGAGTTTCATGACTCGTTGATTAATAGCAAATGTTATTAGGCATACATTTGATTAATTTGTATTATATGAGTGCTCATGAATAAACACAAGTTAATTAAGTGAAAAGCTTAATTAGTGTGTGTGATAAA
Organism: Parochlus steinenii; assembly: GCA_038502155.1. Taxonomy (NCBI): domain Eukaryota; kingdom Metazoa; phylum Arthropoda; class Insecta; order Diptera; family Chironomidae; genus Parochlus; species Parochlus steinenii. The sequence goes on along the minus strand of JAXCIN010000048.1, from coordinate 1,564,441 downwards.
CAAATTATAGGCATTTGACTGTGTTATGAAAGTGTAAATTGAAGTGGAGTTTGTTTGATAGACCAATAAAACAGATAGTGCTTCATCAATTAATTAATTTAAAATAATTTAAAATACGGCGAAAGTTCAATTTAAATGTTTTTTAATTGCATACTTTGTCAAAGTATAACAGTTTTGATCCAATTCGAGACACTTTGGTTCAATCTTTAATACAACTATTTATAGACATCTTTTGTCAACTTTCCGCACATCAGTCATCGTGAAATAGTCTTGTTATCAAGATTCTTACATAAAATCATAGTAGCCAGAGCATTTTACTTGAGATATTAAACTTTAATCACTTGTGCTTAAAAATCCACGATCTAATCATAGACACTATATTAGCCGACCCTCAGAGCGCATATAAGCAATGAAGTTACTCGGTTTTTAGTTATCCGCTAACTTCACTTACTTCATTACTTCGACCCCGCGAAAAAAGGAAAGGTATTGAAATACATGTTTTAGTAGAAAAATCCGTGTCGCATGTATTCAAATTTTTTTCGGTCTTTTCAAATTAGAAATGTCAAACTGACAAACGGGTTTTGCTAAACTTCACCGGGGTAAATATCAAAATAATATAATTTTCCTCGAAAAAAAGATTGCTCCATATAAAAAATAGTCCTTTTTTAAAATCATTATTTTGTTCAAAAAAGTTGCATGTGGATTTTCTTTTATGGTGAAATATCAAAGATGAAGAGTCCAATTGAACTTCTGTTTCAACAGAATTTGAATTAGGCAACGCTAAAGTGGTATAATTTAAGTGTCTATTTTTAAATCGAAACACTCCGTCTAAAGATACATATTTCCTGTTAATGTATTCGATAGGAACAGTTAAATGTTATTTTTTCTGAATATTTTGTAAATTTTCCATTAATTTTCGATAGATTCTATGAACATTAATTCTATAAGTTGATTTGAAAAACATAATTGAAATTAGCACTTTTAGTGACTTTAAGTAATATCAGATAATGACTATATTACATTATTGATCCCATTTCATGAATAAGTTACTCTATTCATAATAATTTTTGAAAAATCAACCAATAATAGCTCCGGGTAGCCAAGATTTTACAATTTCCTCCAAATTATTTACAAAAATCAATTAACTCTACCAAAATATTCAATTAACAAACCACCCACCCTTTCATTGTTTAGCCCAGTGATCCTTTTATTATAATCACAGAGCTCAAGTTTGACATTGAAAAGATTGAAATGTCGTAAAGAGACCTTAAAGCGATTTTTCAATCATTAATTCTCTATTTAAAAATGTTCAAAATCAAGTGAACTGTGTAAACTGAGAAAATTTTAACACGGTTACACTTTCAGAACTTTTTATCTTTTGAAGTCCCTAATTGTTAAAGAAATTTACATGCCAGAAAAGTTTCTGATAAATTTGTAAATCCCTTTATAAAATCCATTATGATCATAATATAGCATAAAGCAAACATTAAATAAAAAGTTGATAGCAAACTTTTGTGAAAGCAATTTTAAAACTTTTGGGAGATACTTCAAAAATCAGGGATGGAAGAGCTTTTTGCTATTAAAATTTTCTTGCTATAAGCATTGCAGTTTGTTTTTTCTTGCTCAATTTATTGCCAATAAATTATTCTTATGAAAATTTGGCCACATCTGCACAAAATAATGAACTGAATTTTGAGAAAATAATGTCAAAATGTAACTGAAAAACATTTTCGATAAAAAAACGACTGAAATTCTTGAAAATATTGTTCCTACTGATTCCAAATTCAAGTTAGGCTATGCTACGAAATACGACTAATTGAAAAAGGAAACAAAAAATATCAATATCTCATAAATTGTTAGTAGATGCAAGTTGCAAAAAATTCATTGCATCTGTGTCCAAAATGTATCGGAATGTTCTCAAAAAAAAATTTCTTATTTTTGAAAAAAGCAAGTAAAGTGAATGTATGTTATAACGATTGAATTATTTTGCTTTATTCAAATTTACCTTGAAAGTGTTTTCACGTTTTAAAACTATTTTTAAATGTTTTTTAATGTTTCGAAATTTCCAAGCATACTATAAAGGTAAATTTGTATTTTTAGACTGAAGGCAGCTGAAGGGAAGGTTGTGATTTTTCGATGAAGGAAAGTATGAACTATGCGAGATTGAAATCTTACACCCTTTCTTTAGCTTTAAACCACTTTTATGGCCTCAAACAAGAATAACAAGAAGTGCGAAATCTTTAAATGGAATTGTTTTGGTTTTGTATATTTTTGTACTTGCTTTGGACTACAAAACATTTTTTTTTTATATCCTTAAAGCTTAAATATAACTTGATAGCGCCTTATAGTTTATGCATGTTCTTTGTATTTTGTTTTCGTTATTTCTTGATTTTCATTAAAAAATACACTTTGTCAGTTTTATTCGTTTTTTGTCTGATTGACCCGAGCCAAAAGTTTAATATTTATAAAACTCAAGTTGTTTATGTTAAGTGTTATTGATCATAAACCGCACTCTATCATCCAAAACCACCGAGTCTAAAAACCGCAATGATCGCTTGCTTTGCAATGATCTAGCCACTTGTTATTTTCCTGTATTTTTGATATTCTTTGAGCTTATAAAAGCTTGTACACTGTGCTTACAGTGCTTATTTTGCTTGTATGTTCATACCATTTTTATGGTTCTGTGGCATGTACTAACAATATTACCATGCGTAGGCTTTTCGTCCAAGGAGAGTGTTAGTTTAGTTATTATGGTGTTTTTAGCTTTTTGGCGAGAAATTAGCATACTTTCGATGGGAATGATTGTGATAAAGCAGTTTTTGGTAACTTTTGAACTTTTTTTATATTCAGTAGGAATTTGGGAGTATTTATTAATAGAATTTTGGAAACATCAGCTTTGAATGATTTTTCACCAACGTACTCAAGTCTGAACAAATCTGCTATCACGCTAGTTAATTAAACAAATTTCTCCATTGTAGTTTACACTCCCCGGACATTTAAAAAATATGCTTGATCATACAGCACAAATGGAAATCCTTCCATAAACTCATTCAAATTTATAATTAAATGAAGCAAACAGTTCAAATCGATTATTTTATTGAATATCAGAGTTTTCTGTTTTTTTTAAATTTTGATCAATTTTATTCAAAACTTTGTGTATGAGTTTCGGTAAGTTTGTTATTTATTTCTTTTAGATAAGGTTTTTGAAAGATGAAAATGAACATTTATGTAATTGATATTGGTATAGCTTTATAACAATCGGTTTATGATCAAAAGTTGTGAGCATAAATATAAAGGTTATTTGATATTATTGACGGACACTTTTGAGGATTCTTATGTGGTTTTTGATGGTTTTAGGCAATCTAACAGTTGAAACGGCTTCAGTACAAAAGTATATTATAAATTCATTTATTACTTCAAAAGTATATTATAAATTCATTTATTACTTCAAAATAATGTAAAGTATAGCAAACAATTTAAATCCTTTCTACGTGCTTCCAATGTTTAATAATAATCCAATAATAAAATCAGAACTCTATGTCAGAACGTTTAATAAAATTTTCATGCAACTTGAATCAAATCATTTCTAGAGAAAATTTGTAGATTTGACGATGTTACACGAGACATCTTAAAAAATTATTGGCATAGTATTTCCACTTTTCTACGAGCTTTCTACGAAACATTATTCAATATTCTTGCAAATCTAGCAAAATGCAACAGTAAGATGACAATTTGATTGCTGTTATAATTTGATATGTTAGTGGATAAAATTCATGCATTCATCTCTTTTCAATAAATGCTTATGCATGCAATTTAAATCATTTGTTGGAATCGAACATCTTGTGCAGCTAAATAAATACATTCAAGAGACTTTTTCTCTTCAAGAATATGACAGCTAGTACAAATAATTGAGAAGTACAATCTAAGAGAAGTATAATCTTATAGTCCCAGAAAAATTGTGTAGAATCATTTTTTGAAAATAGTTCAGATAGAGTTGAATCGACGACCCTCCCACTCGCAAGTAACGATGATAATTTATTGTGCAACATACAAAACGATACAATTTCTCTAGAAATATCGATGATATGTAGTGCATTGTCAACTCATGAATTTGAATTTTGCTGCAAAAGCACTTAAGATAATGATATCGAATAGATTTACATAACTTGAGTTTTATCCATATGTTCAGGTTTATTCAAGCATATTTCTTGTTTCTATCATGAACTTATGTTGAAGAAAACTAAAAAAGTTTAAAATGCAATAACAAACTTGTATTAAGTTGTGTATATAGTGTTTAAAGAATCATGCTCTCATAAAACGGAGTCTAGTGAAGGTAAAATTTAAAAGTATTATGCAGCCCGCAAGATCTCATTAACATTCATAATGCAGCTTGTGCTTTAAATAAGTTTTATAAAGGAGGAATAATCGAAAAATATTGAAATAAAAATCACTTAATTCAAATCAAATATCTATTCCCGTATTAATTATTACAAGTCTTAATAGTAAATCATTGTCAATTTTAGAAATAATAATTTCCAGTTCTGTTTTTTATTTTCCTACCAATCCAATTATTTAAGTACAACCTCAGCTCAGCTTTATTGAGCATAGAATCAATTTGAATTAAAATCAGGTTTTTTATCTTTTTTAATGGTTTATTCATGTGTTCCAAGAAACTGATCTAACAAATTGATGAGAAATCAAGATAAAGATAAATCTTTTAAACATTTTTTAAATTGTAGAAATAACATGAGAGCACCTCAATGGTAGAGAAATTTTTATAACACTGTGATTCAAGTTTCCAATTTTTTTGCTCAAAAACTTTTCTGTTATATTGGATTAATTCAGTTTTCTATAAATTCTTCAATTTTCAAAAAAATCGTGAGCTCACAAGTGCATTAAACCGAAAAGCTAATATTTTATTTCCATCAAGTAAATCTCGGAAAAGACACGTCTTGAATCCTTTTTAACATCACAATTAAACTTTTGAGCTTTTGCTGCCAAAGCCAAAAAGATTCAATTCTTAATCTCTGTCACGTGTCTCAACTTAATTCACTCTAATTTCAAGTTGACTAAATTTTATGAATTTTAGCGATTTTTTATTTACTTTGTTAAACACTGGAGCAAGGAAGAGAAGCAGATTTTGTGCTTTTGACAGAAACCAAGACACAAGACACAAAAACGGAAATTTGTTTTCTCAGCATATTATTTGTGAGCTTTTGAATTTTATGATATTTTTGAGATTTCTGTTATTACTGAGTTCTGTAGAATTTTTGAAGATGCAAGAGACAAGATATAATTTAATTTACAGTTATTACAGTTTTTTCTTATGGTCCTCTTGAGTTTCAAGATTGTCAAGTTGGCGGAATTTTAATGAAGGGGAATTCTCGAGTATTTCTGGATTCAAGGATATTTTCTTTTTCACATTAATTTTTGGTAAAAAGAGTCTATTTTTGTGATGAAAACATAAAATGTGGGAGATGTCTTAATGACTTTGAGTAGGCACATTATATAATTTATCCAGAAATTTAATATTGAGAGATATTGCTGATTATGGTCATAACGTTTTGAGGTTAACATATTTAGGAGTTTTGGAAATTTTAATGATCCACTCAATTTGGTTAATTTATTAGGGTAGTTGGAATAATTATTTGCATCTGTAAGAATTGAGTCTTAAGATTATTTAGCATATTGAATATATTAATGTTCTCTTATCGTATTTCTTTTTTCAACACCGCAAAATTTAATTTAAAACTGTATTCTCTGAAGAGGGAATGATTTTATGTGTACTCAACACTCATTTTTCAATAAAAAAACAATACCATCGTAACAAACAAAATCATAAAAAACAAAATCGTAAAGGCGATTCGATAAAAAAAATTCCCTCGTTGAACATAAATCACATCAAACCATAACATCCTTCAAAACTGTTCAAAACTCAAATCTTTAAATCCCTCGCGTGATCTCCACAGATAAAACCTAATTCTATTTTCACTCAATTCCAAGAAATTCAACAAAATTCCTGAAAACATTATAAAACATCAAACAAGCCCCCTCATATCGCCATTTTCAAAGAATCAACTGCAATTTGATGCTTTGATTGCCCCATAATTTGCGTAAATCCATCCATTCTTCCACTCAGCTCACCGAAGCGAAATAAATCAATCGAGCTTTGGAATATTGCATGAGAGGAAATTATAAGCACGTTAGGCGCAAAGGAGCATTTGGAAGCATTTGGAAGCTTTTAAGGATTTCATGGCAGGGTCATTTTCCAAAACTTGAGACTTTATTATAATAATTTTTCAATCGTAGCTAACTATAGAAAATTGAAATCTGATCAAACTTGATCAAAACATATTTTGAATTTAATGGAGGATTGCGTCCTCCTTCTATAACCCTGATCTAAAGCATTTGAATTGAAGCAATTAAGCTGTCACATTAATTTTTGAACCGCACTCGATGGTTCGGTAAAAAGAGCTTTAACCTTTTGCGATTGCTCGTCAGGGTAAAATTAGCTGTGAGTGGTTTTCTATTTAATTCGAGGTTTTGATGATCTAGTCATTTCTAAATGATGTTTAAATTTAACAAAATTTTGCATTGTATTTTAGATTTACTTGTTTTCAAAAGCTTTCCGCAAATAAAGCTACGGTTTTTGCATTCACATTGCCTATTATGTGTTTACATATTATTGTTTGGATAACAATAGGGAGTTTTTGGGATTTATTGATTTAACAATTACGCTGTGTTTTGTGAGGGTTTGTCTGAAAATAGACATGTTGTACATTCATGTTATTAATTGGAGGCCTCGTTGGAGGCATTAAAAATAGGATAGTCGAAAGCTTGATAAGATTTTATTTTTCAATGTTTTAAATGAAAAATAATCAGAATACTTGAACTAAAAACATCAAAAATTAATGGTTTATTATAAATATATAACATATATAGCAAAAATTCCCCAGAGATCCTCAAGTTTACTAAGTGCTTACATATAATAATGCTCAAAATCATATTCGTAATTTATCAAACATTAACCTTTCATCCATTTGGAAAAGATTTAAAATCAATTTCCATCAAATGACAAATCCCAAAAGACTCAATATTTCTCCCTAATTTTACCCAAATTTACGAAACCACAAAAAAATCAATAAACCCAAAATGAAGCTCCGTTCTGTATTAAAATCAATTTAATCTGAATTTACATTTCATCACCATTTTCGTAAAAGACTCATAATCGACTTCCGCAGTCATTTAACTGGATTAACAGGATAATTTGGATTACATCAGTTCATCTGGTTTGTTATTTGATTTAAAGGGTTTTCTTATTTTTTTTTAAGATTTTGTAAATTAAGGTTTTTTGGTATCAGTGAATTAAATAAAAAAATTGAATAATGAATGTTTAAAGCACTGAAATATGCCCTTTTTATGCGGATACCAGCATGATTTGCTTAAATCCATAAAGCATCTGAATTTATTCTGGATTATGTTTTTCCTCTGTTTTTCCATTAATGTTTATTCGTGCAATGGTTGTCAAGGATTATATTATTATCCTTTTATTCATTTTAAACTGTTTTACCTACTTCTCTAATAAATTTGAACAGAATTTTCATAAATCGCGTAAAATGAAAATCCTAACAAATGAAATTCTCAATAATTTTTCCATAATTCTTCAATAAGTGGAGGTTTTGAAGTAGTATTTTTTGCGCAATAAATAAATATATTTACACTCAAAACAAGCAAAATAGACTGCAGTGTATATCTAAATATATGTTTTATTCCCATTAAGTATTCATGAAAACATTTAATAAAACGGCTGAGCGAATGATTTCCTATTTTACATTTTTTCTAATTTTGAATCGATTTTGTGCTTTTATTTGTTTTAGTTTTATTTTATTCCTCTTTTTTCATTCTAGACATATTAAATTTCCGAATACTCATATTTTTTTATTTATCTGGCTAGTCGATTAGTAACAGTGTCAAACAGTGAAGTTTACATATTTATTTAATTCTTGAAATGAATTTATATGGATTTCTAAAATCGATAAATTGGCAGGAGTTGGGTAACTAACAGCAATTAAATTCAAATGTTGAAAAAAAGGATTGAATTTAAAATCAATAGATAGATTATTAGTTGTTTTTAAATTATTAAAAATCATAAAAATAAATCACCTTCCAACCCCTGCCACATAAAGATCTCACACCATCATACTTACTGCATAAAATTGAGACTGATGTACTTTTTTGTTATTATCCTTCATGATTTTTCGAGTGCAAGCATTTTCCACAGCAAATGTTTGCTTTCGCCAAGCATTTAGTTTTATTTGTTTGCAATGCAATGCTGGTGCATAATTACACTGGGAACGTGTCATAATTTACATTTCACTAGAACATTCAAAATTTCACTTTAGTAGATTTATTGCTATGGGATTTAACGATGCTGTTTTTCTGTTTTGAAAGATTAAAGGACTTTTTTATTGAAAAGTTTTGATTGGTAACTTAAATCAAAGGTGTTTTTCAAGCTTCAGAATTTTGAATGAGTAAAATGTTCTAAAACGTAGATAATCAAAAACACCACACATTCTCAATGTAAATTTTTCTGACCCTTTGCAAAGAAGCACAAAACAGCCTTTTAAACCAAAAATCCCATAATCATTCTAATTTATTGTAATTTTTTTGTGAGAGCAGCTTCGTGTTCAAAATACTTCAAAATCCTCAAAAATACTCCAAATCATATCAAATCTTCAAAAAATCCTTTTTTCATGAAAAAGGTTCACTGATTAAGATTATTTTATGTTTACTTTATTTTTAGTTTGTGGAAACTTTTACACTGCCATAATAATTGTAAAATATTTCGTAGTTTTGAAACTTTGAAATTTTTCTCAAAAAGGAAAACAACGAAAATTCTCACAAATCTGTCTTGTTCAAAAAAGTGGAAAAACGCGAAATTCACCGAAATTCAAAGAATCTGCTGTACATTAAATATAAACATTTTTTTATGTAGAACTTTAGAATGTTTGTGTTTTTAATAAATTTGGCGCAGTTTCACAAAACCATTATATTTAAGCTTCTTAAGAATTTCAAAAAGCTAGAACTCATCGATTTTATAACCCATTAGAATAATCCAACGAGCTGAAAAGATTTGCCCATAGTCCTTTTGTAGTTTCAATGGGTCTGTATTTTATTCAAGTATTCAACTCTCGTTAGTTCCTCCTCACTCCAGCAAAATTTCATAAACTCATAAAACCACAGAAAATTTAAATATCCTTTGTAATTTTAAATATTGCAAATTTATTCTGAAGATCAGCTTTTCTTTCTTTAGAGCATTTTAAGATTTTTTCATATTTTATAGAACTTTTGCAGATGCAATGAAACACATTGTGTTATTCAACTTTGTTTAAATTCTAAATAATTATTCGCATATTATATCGATATTATGGAAAATTAAATCACAACTTAAGTTCAAATCATTTTCAGAAACACTTTGGTCTTTTCTGAAATTTCACCATATTCAATTTATATCTATTCTCGTTCATTTCATAACAGTTCTGTAATTTTCACAATTTCCTCGTTTACCTAGAAAAATTCAGCAACCACCACAAAACATGAATAATCTTCAAAAAACCAAAAGTATCTTATTCTTTATTATAATAAACTTCTTGTTATTAAAATTTCCACTAAAATTTCCACTAATTTTCAACAAGCTGCACAAACTTTGCAAAACTTTGCATAATTTGCTAAAAATTTGAATTTTTATTGATACATTAAACTTAATGGATTTCAAGCTGTTTGAGTTTGTTTGTTGTTGAAGACACACTAAAATTAAAATTATATCACTTAAGCAATAAATGCGGTTCCATTCACGCGGAGAACTTCAAGCTGACTGGCGAAAGCTCGATGGAGTGGCGGCTTTTTGCTCCGCGTGCTAGCATGCTAGACGGTGGAGAGAGCGTGGAATATTTGAGGATTTGAGGAAAATATAGAAAATTGAGGATATTTAAGGGAGGGGGAGCTTTTACGAGTTTTCTCTCTGTACTATGATTTCTCAATGAAATGTATGCTTTTTGATTCTGCTCACGTTCAAAGGGGTTGACGACACTAATTCGCAATGATAAAAATATTGTTGATTATGGTAGTTGAAGGATATTGCATGTCAGTGTTTCATTGACCCAATTTATTGAAATTGTCTCAAAATACCGAACACACTTTTTGGGTATTTTGAACACTATTTTGAACAATAATAAATTTAATTGTGATGATAATAAATTTTCATTATACCTATAAATTCCTTTCCCAAAATTCATCCATACGTGTTCAAAATAAGCCTTAAAATTCTAGCAAAGGCTAATTTTTTATTTTTCTATCGAAAGCTCCCAACTGTATAAATTATAAAATCAGGATTGCGACAGAATGCGATACGCCAAATTATTCTATGGAGATTCTTTTAAATTGGACACGTAGCACACGGTAAAGTGCTGTTTGAGATTTTTTTTACGTGTTGCTATTGTATGTTATGCCTTGGGAATTTGATTTATATGCGTCTTTTTATATTAACCTGTGAGTTGAATAAATTGATGAGTAAAATGTTAAAAGTGTCTACTTATGGCAAATATCTTTTTTTAAGCTATTGTCAAGAAAATTGTTTTATATCCTAATTGTAGGATAAGGATGTCTACACTTCGAAACACTTATCATTTTATAGTCTTTATGAACTGCTGCTTTGTGGTATGCAGTAGCTTCGTACCATCCCCTCTCTTTTGCAAAGGTTCACAAAGTATATAATGGGTGCAAATACATTGCTCATTAAACCAGATTTGTATTCATGACAAAAAATATAATCAATGAATTTTACCTCCCCTTCAGAGTATCCAAAATATAAAATCACTTCAATCGTTTCAAGCATTCAGAAGAAAAAACTCAAGCAAGCTCAAGTATAACCGAACTCGAGCTTTAATAAAATAAGAAATATATTTTTAATTCCAAATTTATATTTCAAACGTGCGTTTTTTCACATTCTAATTTTTTTGTAGCATATTATATTTTTATATAATTGTTGAGCTTTTCCAACAAAAAAAATTCTCAAAAGCTTGGAAGCAAAAAACCCCCCCAAAAAAATAACATCGGACAAAAAATTTCCCGTAGCAAGTTTTTATTAAAGAAAATGTTGTGGCAGACACAAAGTTGTTGTTTTTATATTGTGGAAATGTGCATGCGAGGATAACGAGGTTTGTGGGGAGAAATACGATAAAGCATGGATTTTTGCCTGAGCGTTTGGTAGTTAACATTTACTAGGTGAAAGTAATGAGCAAACTTAATTTATAGGACTTTTGATAAATTACGTTGTTATTCAAATCATGAGCACCATTGAAAAACTTTTGATATTTACGGTACTAGAGTATTTTTTACTCCATGAGCATGCGATCTTACAAAACATCTCGTAAATTCAAATGCTCAATTAGAAAAAGAAATCTGCTTGAGAAATGACCCAAACCTTTACAGAATCCTCACAATCTTATAAAGTGAAGCTACCATAAATCCTTTAGCAAATCCAAACAATATTTTCACACATTTTTGCGCATATCTTCTCAGAATTCTCGCAATTTTTCGCTATTCTCGCAGTATTCTGCAATTTTTGCTATTTTCTCGCTTCCTTGACATGAATGATGAAGCTTTTGTAATTTTCAAGACGAAATAAATTTACGCTGTGATTCATCGTTTTCTTGTGTAAAGTTGATTCGCACTTTATTCAGGTAATGGCGATGTATTATTGCTTTGTTTGATAAAAAAAGTTTGAAGTTAATGGAGTTTTATATAATTATTACCTGTTGGGCTATTAATCTCTTTTTGGGAATACTGAATGGAAGTTTGTATTTTTAAAGATTTAATGTTAATAGGGAGCTTTAATGAATTTTCCCGGAACTTTTGTTGGAGTTTGTAGAAGATTATCTTTCTATAAGAAATTTGCGGGAATACACTTCATAGTTATTGAAATTCTTCCGAACTGAAGCAAGAGAGACATCAACGTAAATTATGAAAACAATAACAATAAAGCTCAATCACCCCAAAGAAAATTCCCTCAATCAAAAACTCCCCCGCAAACATTTTCTAATCCAATAAAACAAATAAAACAATAACACTAAACCAACTGGAGCATGCAAGCTCTCTGGCGACGACAATAAATTAGTCGTCTGCTTCATCGACCACATAATATTTTATCTTATCGTCAAGAAACTATGCGCACATTCCCTTAAAAAATCATCAAAAATTATCAGAATAAATTGAAATAAATCAAAATAAATATAGTTGGGTGCTCACAGAGAGTGTTAGAAAGATCCAATCTAACTCAAGTTTTCAACTGTTTGCTCATAATTATTTTGCCTCCGATAACATCGCCTCCCAATCGATATTTTGTCGCATAAAAACACTCTTTTTGGTTTTTGGTGCTTTATTGAGGAACTCAGGTGGAATGTTTTTGCGGTTTTATTGATTTTTTGTTCGGGAATTTTTCGATTTGTTTTGATTTTATCAAACTTTATCGAGTTTAATTGAAATATTTAGGGTTGTGTGTATCTATAATCAAGCTTTTTCATTGTGTTTTTTTCCGAGTGTTTTGTTGTTATTCATCAGACGTAAATTGAATTGAATTATGCTGTACATTTGTACTTTTATTCAATACAATTCGACATAATGGATTTTTATGCTTGTTTAATTATTTTTAATTTGTTTGTGTGGCTTTCACAGAATTTTCATTTATAGATGCCAATCATCTGATTTACATATTAAACGATGCTCGTTGTTTTATTGTTGAATTATTTAAATAAAAAATTTAATCAAAAGCAGAGTATTTATGGTTAAATATTTAAGTAATATAAAAAAGTATATGCATAAATAGACAATAAAAAATAAAAAACAAACAGCAACAAAAAAAATTAAATATAAAATGTGTATTTGACATATGAATTGTATTATTAGCAGATTTAAATTAAATTCTAAAATTCGAGTGAAACACCTTTGATAACAAATTATTGTCGTTTAAAGCGAAGATAGGATCAAAATCATGTGTCGGCATTTATTATTGATTTATTGAACAGTTCCGCAAATATAGCCAAAATTTGTTGAGCAACTTCAATAATCTATCATTTTTTTTAATCTCAATAATAGTGTAAAAACTGTTGAGACGTCTTTTTTTACACAATAGTGTAAAACGTTTATTTCAAATTATGTGAAAGTCTTTACTAATCCCTGCTTATATTAAAAGTAGACTCTTATCTACACATCCAGATAACATAAACTGTCGAATATTGTGAAAATGTTTTTTTTTAATCCATTCGAAGTTTCCAGAAAATGATTGAAACTTGACTTAATAAAAATAGTATCTATATAGGTGGCTTGAAGTGTTTCCAAAAATATTTACAGGTTTATTAATGCACTGATATTAGCTTCAAACAAAAACATGGATCAGTTGGATTAACACTTTATAGAGGAAGATAACGAAAAGATAACACTAATAATATTTGCTTATCTCTAGGGTTGTCTATAAATTTCATCATTTATGTTGAAAATTATTTTGTTCAAAATTTGCTCCAACCACTTCATGAATATTATTAAAAATTCCCAAGACACGAAGAATCACATGCAAAATCATGAAATTATAGATCCACTGTTCATTTTAAGCAAATCGCAGACAAACCAAAAGTTTCCAAAAAAAGTTACGAAAAACTTATAAGAAACTTTCCTTAGTTGCGGCCAAACCTATTACAACTTTTTTTCTAATCATGGAAAATTTCAAAACCTGCAAAAAACTGTCTAACAATAAATCACTCACCTTGAGATCCACACTGTCTAATTTGTCAACAGCAATATCGTTGCATGATACGATTTTTCGCAAGATTTTCTGGTTATCGAATTCATAATTTGTTTTTAGAGTTTGCACTCGACGTTCAAAGCGAGGCAGCAAGTCGTTGTTGCTATTGGTCATCAGGGAGTTACTGCTTGAATCAACCGAAGAATGATTAATGGATGTTTTCGGGGATTTTTATGATTTTGAGGTTGTGGAAAAATTGGAGAGCTTGAAGAATAATGAGATTTTTTGCTTTGTAAGTCTCTGATGTAATTTAAATTATGAATATAGAGCGTGAAGTGTTGTAAGGTAAGTTATTGGTTTTCTTGAAGAAATTCTTTCTATATAATAAAAGGATGAATTGAAAATCACCTTCTTTAGACGTTAGAATTCAGAATTTTAGTAAAATAGTTAAATTAACTTTGAAAGACAATATATGACAATAGTTTGTCATTTTATGCAAAGCTTCCAAAGCTCTCATTGATCTCCAATCATTTTATAATCTCCACCAACCAATTAAAAAAAACCCAAAAAACATACATTTGATCCATATTCTCGCCACAATTTTCAAGTTGCAAATAGTCCAGTGCATTGCTTGGGTTTAGATACTGACTCCATCTATGCGATTCTAAATTAATGGAGCTCAAAAACCTCAATTTGGCACTATCAATACTTTGTCGGTAAAGATTCTTATCTCTGTCCAAATTTCTATTGACATCGCCCATCTTCCTCTTCTTTTCTCTCATTTTAACCGCTCTTATCACTGTATTAGTGGCTTCATAATCTAGCGATTGTCTTTGAGCGTTTGGTACATTTTGGGGAAATTTTTGAATTATTGTCGGCTGATCCGTTGGAGGATTAAGAAAGATTAGTTCACCCTGACTTAAATTCCGATCCAAATCTTGTCCATACTTGTTGAATTTATCATAATTTACATATGTCATGTTCTCGTAGCTCACCATGTTATCAATTTGCTGTAAATTCATCAAACTAGTGTTCCAATTATCACTGATCTTATTTTTCTCGTTAAAGCTGACTTTCTTCCTTATAATGGAAAGAAGACTTGGAGATCTTTCGAGCTTCATCTTTGGAATTTCTTTAACCTTAATCTCAAGATTAACTGAAGTTAATGGTGCTATATGTTTTACCGGAACTTCCACATTCAAATTCCTGTAAGCTTCAGGAGGCATTGATCGCCTGTTCTCCTTCTTAATTTGAATGATCCTCGTATTTTCTTCAGCAGAGGGCGTTTCGGGTGGTGAGATGAGTTTCTTCTCATTTTCACAAATTTGCTCTTCACTCAATTTTCCAAGCTTTGAATCCAAAACCAAACTCTTGCGATAACTCTTTTTCAGCTGAATAGCATTCAAACTCAAACTACGAGTGATGACCTGTTTCTTATCGTCACTTTCGGATATTTTATGCAAGTTTTCTTTACTGCCATTCAATTTTTGATAAATTTCACTTAACTTCCGAGTGAGAAAGAAACTATTTGACCTTTCTAATTTAGGCTCAATTATTGGTACCACTGGCTTTATTATCACTTTAGGCTCAACTTTTTTTTCCACAATCACCTCGGTCACTTTCACTTCAGGCGTCACAAAGAATTGGCTCTTTTGCTTTTCGTACTTTTTCTTAGCATACTTTTTCTTGCTAATTTCCACTTTCTTGTTCGCGCCACTTTGTCCCGATTTCCCGCTCATCTTAAAAATAGATTTATTATTGGTTTTTATTGGTGGCTCCTAAAAACTGCACGGAAATGCTAGAGCTTCACCCCAAACACTAACTCTATTTACCTTATCAAAACAATGAAGCGAAAAACTGAATCAAGTTTACGTTCCAGAGAACGTTATCGCAACCACACATTACTGTAGTTTGAGATAAAACTCGACGTTTACTTGTATATTTTCTCTTTGAAGGCAAACGAATTGCCTGTAGTAAAGCACAATTTTATAAAGAGGTATTTAGTCAGCGCAATAATGTGGTTACTTTATCGCGGAATCTATATATGGTTAAGCCCCTGTGAGTAAAAAAAATTGGATGAATCAACGGAAATTTTGATTATATATATACTTTCTTAACATTTTGAATTAATAATGCATCCGGTGCATTTTCAATTATTTTTTTAGGTAATATTATAGTATATTATATTATTATAGCAATAATAGAGCTATAATTTAGTCATGTAATTACACACATAGGTAGTTATTTGGCCTACACAGGTAAATTACGACCTGTGTATAGTAAATATTAAAACTATTTTTGAGCAATAATAAAACAAAATTCCACGGAATCTTTGTTTACTCAAGTTTAATATTTTCTGCTACATTTCATTTCAAAAACTATAAAAAGCTAGAGAAACATTTATTTCTATGGTGTGTTTGTTTTGCTTTAATTATTTAATGTTTTTTATGTTTTTATCGGTAAATGAAACGAGAGATTTACGTTTCCTATATTGCCCACAGTTTATTAATGCTTAGCAAGATATGAATTATGAGTGTTTTATTGATTATGAATGCACTTGATATTGAGTTTTGAGTTAGATACGTAATATTTTGTTGTTGTTGAGTATTTTTAAATTTGTAGTGATGATTTCATCACCAAACTGCCATGAAAGTTTCCATTTAATTCATCGGTTGCTGTCTTGAGTGTGTTTTATATACATTTTTTGCTGACTGTCACTTAAAAAAATGTATTCTCAATAAAATGTCTGTTCCGTTGCAAGCTGAAAATTGTTAACAAAACAAATCAAAGCCGAAAGTCCTTCCGAAAGCTTCCAAAAACCCCACCCAAATCAATGACTTCTAGTGTATTGCTAATTCGATAATTAAAGCGTTTCAAGAACTTTTAAAGTCAGGAGGGCTTCCTAAACAATCTCAAGTTCACAAACTCTTCACAGTATCTGAATACCTGAATTTTGATCCTAAATTATTATCATTATTACAAAACACCTAAAAGTCTTCAAACTGAATAAACCCGAACTAAATATTAATTAAATGAGTCTCAACTTGTGCCAAGATCTTGTTAAACAGAAATATTCTCAGAGGTATTCTCACTAAACTTGAATAAGCTCAATAAATATTTTCACAAGCTTCTGAATACAATTATGCCAGGCAAATTGGCCGGAAGCCTTTTATTGTAAAATATTATTCATAATTTAATCGTTATTTATTGTTGTTTGGCAAGTACACAGAATTATTGGTTTAGTTGGTGAAGTTAGAGGCAAAATTTATTTTGAAGCTTATTCATTTTAATTCTAATTGGCAAAAGTTTGTTTGGAAGATGGAGGGATAGTTTTATCGGCATATATTGAGGTTGAAGTAAAATCTACAAATTATATCCATTATTCAGTTTATTATTCCTCTGAGTAGGATTTCAATGTGAAGTTTTGTTCAAGTCTTGTTGTTCTCAGAAAATTTAAAATCTTTTTTTAAACAAGGAGTATTTTTACAGAAGTAATTTATGTACTGGTCGGTTCTGCATTTTCTTTGTGATAGTTCAATTATTCCGGGAACGTTGTATAAAAGTTCCGATTTTGTCATTATCTTTATTGTTTATTGTGAAATGAATTTTCTTCGAAAAAAACTTTAAAAAATCTGAATCGTATTAATAATTTAAATCGTAATTTTCCGAAGTATCCACGAAGTATTTGAGACATAATTTGAATTTTGAATTTTTGATCGATTCAAGGAACATTTCAATGAATCATAAAAATATATTTATTGCTTAATCCAGCACCCTACTGAAATAACTATTGATCAATAAGATTAATTATCATTCTTATTATTGTAATAAATCAATAACTTTCATTTGCTAAACTTACTCAACTAACATGTTATTGACTTCCCTAAATACTCTACTACAATCAGACAATAAATGCTTGAAAGTGATTTATTGTTTAAATAATTAAGCCTCTGGAAAATATTAATCATAATTAATCAATTTTGGTTGATACCATAATGGTAGTTTTGTTAAGCAGAATTTCTGCTTTCATAGATGGAATTGAGTTCCATCAACTCGAGTAGATTCAAGGCTTGTATGTCAATGGTAATGGAGCACAATAAATCTGAAGTTATTCGTCTTATCGTCAAGTTTGTTTCTATTTTCTGAAATCATAATTCGGAAGCAATACATCAAATTTAATAATTCATTGCTTTTTATTTTTGAGCTTTCAAATAACTTCTGTAGACGACTATTTGAAGAGCACAAAAACAAGTGTGCATACATTAAGTTTTCTAGCATTATTTAAAGATTTTTCACAATATTCAAAAAAATTTCATATATGTAGTATCTTATTAACAAGGATTTGAAAATAATTCTTACAGAAATTTGGCTTCGAAATATATTTTAACCATGAATAACAATAAATATCTCAAGACTTAAAATTTTTCCAAGCATTTTATCTTCACCATATAATTCATACACAGTATTATGTTTTAGCAATAAAAGGGTAAAAGAATGTGTCTTCAAGCTAAGATTACCAAGGCATTGTAAGTGTTTTATCCTCTCGAAAGATCACTTTCTCAAATGCTTAACCTTTCACAGTATACAGAAATAAACTCTTGATTTCTTTCGGTATTTCTTGGTTTTAAAATGTTTCTGCTTAAAAAGTACTTATGGAGAATGTAGGCAGTACAAGTATGATGTTGAGTATCGTAAAGAGAAAGCTTTCAAAAGTTTTGTTTAGATTTTACGAATTTTAGGAATGTAATCCTTAACACACATGAACATGAACTTGAGACTTTGATTGAGTCCTGGAATTTTAGGCTTTTGTTCTTTGTTATTTATCGACACGAGCTTGCTCTTTATTTATCTTGCTAGAAAAGCAAATTCCAAATTAATGTCATTTTAATGCCAAGTCACGACATAAAGGTACAAAATCATGATTTATTCATATCATACACTAACAATTTAAAATTCTATTCCTATGATGATATAATAGAGTTGTAAATAATTGTCATACAATTATTATAGCTTTGATAATTACTTCAGTAACCATAAAACTTCTTAAACAATGAACTTCCTCTGCTACATTAAAAATAAAAAGGATATAATCTACCATGTCTAATCAAAAATTTCTTCAAAACTTGTGCAGAAATTTTTCGCAATCCTCACTCAATAATCCTTTCGCATCCAATTTCAACATCTCATGAAAGGATAAAATCAAATTAATTTTAAGTTTTCTTCAAGTTTTCTGACAGAATTCTTCGATAAATCCAAAAACTTACTCTTTCCAGCTTTTAGATAATACTTTCAACATATTCTCGAAAATTCACAATTTGTACAATGTCAGTTGGCAAATTTTGACGTGCTACCCAAATCACACAAGACAAAGAAATGTCTAAATCTTATTAAATTTTTAAGAAACATCATATTTTTACCTGAGCAAACTTATTCCAATTCAATGGAGCCAGAATTTTACAGTTTTCATAATAATCTGAAAATTTTTCTACGTAAACTTGCAATTTTCAAGATGAGCTTTACAAATCCAATTAAAGATTTCATAAAAATATTTAAATATACTTTACAATGTTTAACAATGTTTTCTAATCCATTTAAATAATGATAATGTTTCACTTTGTCCTCCTGTCTTATTGAGCAAAGTATTCAACATGTCATCATATATTTTATATATTCTACCAAATACAAAATATAAGTTTATTAATTAAATTTTAGTATATTATTAAGACCTCGTTCATAAGTCTTCAAGAAAAATATATGTTCTGAGAAGCTTT
This sequence comes from Parochlus steinenii, assembly GCA_038502155.1. Taxonomy (NCBI): domain Eukaryota; kingdom Metazoa; phylum Arthropoda; class Insecta; order Diptera; family Chironomidae; genus Parochlus; species Parochlus steinenii. Next base: position 1,544,875 of record JAXCIN010000048.1, on the reverse strand, counting down.
TCAATTTACTTTGCTTATTATTAAAGCAAAGTATTCTGTTGAGTGACATTTATTTAAATTGCTTTAACATATATCAGGTAATATGCACATGAATAAGCAATGTTGAAGTGTGACACTTCTCAGATTAAATTGGATTTCAAAGATTATCATGAGGTGCTTTTGGTGTCAGTGAGTAGGTTAAGTTGGATGACTTGATTATCAGTTGAGAAATGTTGTTGAAAAGTTTTGGAGGGGAGTTGTTAAAGGCTTTAATTTTGATTGTGCTCTAAATTTTAATTGAGCTGGAGCATTTGTGGCTTTAATCAAAGCTCCGATGTAATGACGATTTCATCGAAAACAAATATTACATAGCATAATATATATTTACTACATTTTGTAAAATTATTATAAGTTTATTGAGGCAATGTGAATCGAATATAATGCCAAAACTAAAACTAATTAATTGCTTTCAAATTACTATTTCTACACAATATCGATCATTAACTATTTATTCACAAAAGAGAACTAATTGACCCCACGAGGACAATATGAAACATAATAAAACGTATAACCAAATACTGCATTCACAATTGAACCACAATTTAGTTGCAGAATCTTCTCTAGTTTGTATCTTCTACTGTTTATTTATTTTTGATTTGTTAGCTGTTATACTGTTTGAAAAAAATATATACCATCAGCCTTTCAGTTTGTTAAATTGATAAATAGTTAAATTGATAAATAGTTGCATGGTTGTCAATACGCCAAAATATTTACATTTTTAAGCACTGGGAAATTTTTTTTAGGGAAAAAAGATTGCATTTTTACTTTAATTATTTATAAAATTTTAATCTAAAATACAATTGCTCCTAAATATTGCTAAAACGAATATTTTCTAGCTCTAAGAATTGGGATCAAAACTATTCACTGAGTGTTAAAAGCAATTTTAGGTATTTCTGATAACTCTTTTAAATCTAGTTAGAGCTTTTTATTATTTGTATCAAAAAGAAAATGTATTAAATCACCAGAATTACTTTAATATCGTCTTGGAACTCCACCACAAAACAATTAAGCAATCAAATGATTAAATGAATGTGCTTATAACATTTCCTCCGGCTACCGTTTATTGGATCCTTGAATATATTACACAAAATTCAGTTATTCGTGTTAAGACAACTTATCGCTTGTTAATGCTACAACTCGAAAAGTCGAGGAATTTGGTGATTTAGTTAAGAAACATCAAATTTGTTGGAAAAATTCTAGAAAACTTAGAGAAAGTTTAGGTAAGTTCGTTATATACTTTGTTAGTTTCGTTATAGCAAGCATTAAGAGCACAATTATATACAACTCGATGAGAGATGGCCGATTAAAGCTTTGGATGTAGAAGTTTGAATTTTTTTCGTTATTAAATCAATGGAAAAACTAATGCTATTGCAATAGAAATTAGACTCGAAAAAGATTTTAAATGATTTTTTTATGATTAATAAATTACTTCGTGTCGAAAAAAGCGTAGTTTCCATCATGTATTGCTCTAATTTCAATTTTCTCTTAAGACAGAAAAACATACAGCAGTCAATATATTAAATTATGTATAGATGTGGATGTGGTGTTTCTTTATAAGTGATTTAGATTATTAATTCAGAATTTAGATTTATTGAAACGCACGAGGAATTTTCAATTACACACTTTCACACACGCTTCCAATCAGGATAGGAATCTGCAGGAAATCTGATTTAAATTTATTTTGTATGGAAAAAGCTTTCTCTTCTTTAGGTAAATGCTTGATGTTGTGATTTGTACTGAGTGTGTGGATGAGTTTCTTTCAATTGGTTTCAAGAGAAATTATATTGATTTGTTACGTACCTTAGATATAGCATTTAGCAACTGGTTCATGGATATACAATTTTATATAATATTTTTCATCATCTTTCCATAAGTAATGATAAAATGCACATTTTCTTTAAAAAATTCTGAAACTTTTACAGAGATTATTAATATTTATTTCCACATTTCGGAATGATGACAGAAAATTTATAAGCTATGAAATTCAACAAATGCCATCCTTTCATTGAAACAGTCTCCTAATCACAAAAATGTGTTACACACAATATACAAGTCATTAATCATCAACTCAATCAACCGTCTCCAAAACATGTGCACCAATTCAAGACAGTATCTAATTACTAAATCATGCATATCAACTCAAAATTGCTCCAATTAACGTCAAATTAGACTAACATTGTTATGATTCAATTTACATAGCATACACTCAAAATTTGTGGTTTTCTTGAACCTTCCACAGTTTCATATAGTTATATGCAAGTTTTTGTTAAATTATATTGAACATCATGTACCGAGTAATATGAGAACCATCAAGTATTCTTATAAATACCTATAGATTGATGTATTGTGATGTATATTTTAGTTTTAAGAACATGGTATACATTTCTTCAGACAGTTATTGGATAGTGGAATTTGGTAATATGTTTTTAATGGACGTGGAGAGCTTTTCCCAGACATTGCAACATGAAAGCTTATAAAAAATATTTCAATATAACTGATAAAAGTTTCTAAATCAGTAATGAATTTTGTGGAAAAATGTTGTTGATATTTTATAAAAAGGCAGTTATGGAGATAAGCGCCGCACACACTATGAAAGAAAATCACTGATTTTTATAATAAATTTATTTTTTTTCAAAAAATAGTATAACTAAGATGAATTTGTTTCTAAATCAGTATTGAATTTTGTGGAAAAATGTTGTTGATATTTTATAAAAAGGCAGTTATGGAGATAAATAAGAAATCTGAAATATGTGATGAAATGAGCTAGAAAAAAAAGAAAAAAAGAATCATTGATTTATCAACAAACAAAAAACACATGTCAAACATATTTTTAGACATTCTAAAAACATTTGCGATCGTTCGAATCTCTATCACATTGCTATAAATGTAATGAAATTTCACTGCTTAAAATAGTCCTTTTACCCTTTGCAACTTCCAAACAATTTATCTACAAAAGCACAACCAGAAAACCTCTTTTCCATAATAAAAACTGGTCATCATTCCTTTCCACTAAATCTAATTCAATCACAAGCTCCCGGAAATTGAATTATTCACGGATGGCAATTCAAACAGAGATTCTTTTGTCAAACGTTACATCACGATGATGATTTTATTTCAAATCAGATCACATACTGGAACCTTTTGCAGGCAAGTCATTGTCCACTTTTGGGTTATTGAGCAATTTTGAGATTTCAGACCGATTATTGTGAACATTCCTGAACATTTTTACTTAATCAAGTGGAAAATGCTGAATGTTTCATGGGATTACAAAAGTGGAAAATATCATGAGAAGGCATTTAAACTAAAGGACAAAAAATATACTCTCTATTTTTATCGGTTTGTTTTCAACTAAACCAATTTCAAATGCTATACTATTCAAATAATAATTTATCGAGCTCAATTTGTATTGCTTAAATTAAGTGAAATTTATTATCATACCTATAAATCGATTAAAAGTTTAAACCATACATAAAACTAGTTGGGTGTTTTGGAAAATCTGGCCATTTGTTATATATCCAACTTTGTATTATATGAGTTTAATTTGAAAAGTTTTCTAGCATCCACCGAATATATTAATGATAATGTGGAAAAAATATTCGCCTTAAACTAGTTATGTGTGAAACATAGATATTGTGTCAAAAGTTGGCAGAGCGCATCAAATTAAATTTGATTCATTTACATTCAAGTAATGTTGATTTTTTCCTTTCCAATAATTTCGGTTAGGGAGGTTCGCAAGTCACTTTTTTGTTATAAAGAACATATAGAACTATGGTTAATTAATGAGCTTTTATGACAGCAAGATTGTTTTAAACTTTCAAAGACATTATATGGTAAACACAATTTATGTCTTTTATCATGTGAATGGGAGAATATTGAAATTAAAATGAATTATTCAATCTTTGGTCTCAAGAGAAAATTGTTATCAAAATGAAACTAAAATTATAATGGAAACTGTAAAGAAGAATTTAATGAATATAACAACTTAAAACACACATCCAATCAATTGAAAAGTTGTATACTGAATGTATGGTTTTAGTTTTTATGAACATTCATAATTAGATGCATTTGCATACTTAAATTTATTTAAATTCATCACTCTATAATATATTTTGCTCTCATGAATATTAATGATTATACTTTAAGAGGAGGAACATCAATTTTTTGATCGAAGAAATTTTCAAGAAAAAAACGGGGCATCCTTTAATCGACTACGATTTGATATATAGGATCATAAATAAATGAATACTTTAAGAGCTTCATTAGCGATAGTTGAAGACATCTGAAGCTTATAAGATTAAAGGATGTGGATATTTGTTACGACAAAGATGACAAAGTTGTAATATATCATAATTACGTCCGCATACATTCTTATTCTTGTTAAGGCTTCTAGTTATGAGTTAATGTATACTGATTTTGTATTATGTGAACATAAGAATTTTTAGTTTTCTCACAGCAAAATTAAGTTTTGAAAGTAACAGGGGATAAACATTTTTGATTTTCAACTTTTTAATGGTAAGTTTTGAAAAGAATCTCCAATGACATTATTTTCTTAGGAAAAACTGTGAACACAAAAAAAAATTCTAAATGTTAGAAATTCAATATTGATTGCATCACATAAAATCTGCTTGACTTCTCAACAGCTTTAAAATATGCAACATTAAAGAAACGTTCATTCATTTCATTTCAAACACATTTTTCTGACATTTTTAATAATGGAGAAATTTATAAAATTTTCAGTCAGTTATTGCAAAAGTTTAATTTTTTCACATTCTAATGTGATGCTCCCAAATATTTATAAATTGGAACTCAATATGATTAATTGAATAAGCTGCGAGTATCTATTTACATAATGATGATAATCATCAGATCAAAATAATTAGCTCTGCTATCAGCAATCAGCAATAAATCATCAAACTAACAGGCTGTACAGGCTTTCCCATATTCCTATAGTAGGTTTAAAAGCACAACCAATAAAAATATCACCGATATCGGATAATTAATCCTTTTTTAACCAACAAAAAATAACTGCCAATTAATATTGAATGGTTGTGTCCAATTAATTCATTAATCAGTCGACATTGATGAAATTTGAGTTTAAATCAAAAATATTTTTAAATTGGCAATAATACAATTATAAAATTTACTTTCCATTAAATAATAATTAATGAGATTTTTCCATTAAATAATATTTCGAGTAAAAAATATAAAAACGAGATGAGTATTTTGATCATTTTTGCAAAATCATGCATGGCCAACATTTAAAGCAATAATTAATAGTTTCAATCAGGAAAAAAAATCCAATTATAATCCCCCAATCTTTTATGATATTGATATAATTTTTTTTAAGGACTCAACTGTCCACAAAAAGTACTCAACCCAATCTCCTTATTAATGATCTGATAAACGAACCTTTCTCAACAACCCAACAGCGACGGAACTCCCCTAAGCTTAGATAATGTTCAAAAACAACCTAAATATATTTAACTTCCTCAAGCATCCCAAAAATTCTTAAACTAAACAGGAAAAATTCCTAATATCCGGTGAACCAAATGAAAAATTATTGTGCAAACTTGGCTGCAAAGTTTGTGAGAACTGTTAAGCTTTGTGAACTTTAAATGCATAGTCGATTAGGATAGACAACAGAATTTAAGGGGAATTTAAGATTGTATGAAGATTAATGTGCGGTTTTGGCTCATGAAGTATGTAGAGAGAAGTCGCTTTGAAACTTTTATCATTGGATCTTGTGGACTATTTAAGTGTATTTAAGAATGGGAACAGAACAGCTGCAAAAATTCTGAATTGAGAATAATATGTTTAGTTAGGTTATGGAGCAAGTTTAGTCGTTAGTTGAAGGTTATTTGAGACTATACCTCCTTATTTCTTAGAATTTATTGTGGTTGTTATAGTACCATCTTTTATATTTTATTGCATATAGATACTTATATTCTATAATGTATTTGTAAAGCGGTCCACACACTATGAAAGAAAATCACTGAAAGTTTTACTTGGTTTCATCAAGAAAATTTGGAAAAACTTTAGGAAAAACTTTTTTTTCCTAAACTTTCAGTATTTTGTATTTTAAGTTTTTCCAAATTTCATCTATGATACTTAACGGGATTCTATAATGTTTTACAGCGCTTAAGCAAATTAATTAGATAATATGTGTGAGAATCATGGAACACTCTTAACGAATAAACACATAACTCAATGCACTGAAAAATTATTTAAATTTTTAAATTCCGCTGAAACGATAAATATCTGCTTCTATGAACAAGCATTTCACGCTGAAAACATAGAAAAATGGTGTGTGTGTGTTTATAGTATTAAAAATGTATGTTATGCTTACCAACACGATTTGTGCAATGTGTGTCGATTCTCATGCTTGAATAATTCAGTGCAATATTTCTATTCTCGGAAAAACGATCCTTTCAGGAGAAAAACTGCACCTTATCAATTTATTATGCTTGATGAATTCTCGTGTTTTGTCGGCAAAACTATAATTTATCAGGCTGGAGATTATTTATGGGTAAAATTTGGCCATTTTTGATGATAAATGTTTTATTTTTGTTTGAAGGTATTTTGGTACAATTGTTGATAGTTTATATCAGAGGATTTCATGTTTATCTGATTTTTTATAACCTCTTTAAAATATTTATGGTAAATGTTGTTACCGTATAAGAATAAATATTTGAATTTAAAGATATCAAAAATCTAGGTATATGAGAATTTTTTCAATCTCTCGACGACGTCATAATAAATATTTAGTTGCGTAAACAACAAATTTATCCATTCTAACAGTTTTGATCCAATTCGAGACACTCCCTATGAGAATCCTGTCGAACAGTGCTGGCTGTCACCGAAAATCCGAGCGACATTTTTTGGATTTTCGCACTTCTGTAGCACATTTTTGTTTACCTTTTTCTAAAATTTTGTTTCTTTAATTAAAGACTTAAATAACAATTTACTAGCACAATTAAGAATGCTCATAGTATGGAAAATATGTTTATAGTAATTTAAACTTGAAAAATGTCCCGAAACTGTTATATCAAGGGAATATATTATTTTGATACTACTTCATTTTTCTACAATATATAAGTGATATATATATTATTTTAATATTTTCTAGTTAAGGATTATCGATAACAAGTTGATTAGTAAATGAATTAAGTCAATTAATATGCTGATTTGAGAAAAATTTTATTTTTTGAAAAATGGTAAACAAAAATGTGCGAAATAGGTGCGAAAATCCGTGAAAAATCGCTTGGATTGTAGCACCTTTCCTGTCAAATATTCGCACCCTACAATCGCACCTTTTGAGCGGATTTCAGCATAGGATTGTCGCACAATATTCTCATAGGGCTTTGGTTCAATCTTTAATACAACTATTTATAGACATCTTTTGTCATCTTTCCGCACATCAGTCATTGTGAAATAGTCTTGTTATCAAGATTCTTACATAAAATCATAGTAGCCAGAGCATTTTACTTGAGATATTAAACTTTAATCACTTGTGCTTAAAAATCCACGATCTAATCATAGACACTATATTAGCCGACCCTCAGAGCGCATATAAGCAATGAAGTTACTCGGTTTTTAGTTATCCGCTAACTTCACTTACTTCATTACTTCGACCCCGCGAAAAAAGGAAAGGTACTGAAATACATGTTTTAGTAGAAAAATCCGTGTCGCATGTATTCAAATTTTTTTCGGTCTTTTCAAATTAGAAATGTCAAACTGACAAACGGGTTTTGCTAAACTTCACCGGGGTAAATATCAAAATAATATAATTTTCCTCGAAAAAAAGATTGCTCCATATAAAAAATAGTCCTTTTTTAAAATCATTATTTTGTTCCAAAATGTTGCATGTGGATTTTCTTTTATGGTGAAATATCAAAGATGAAGAGTCCAATTGAACTTCTGTTTCAACAGAATTTGAATTAGGCAACGCTAAAGTGGTATAATTTAAGTGTCTATTTTTAAATCGAAACACTCCGTCTAAAGATACATATTTCCTGTTAAATCAAACACAAAAAAAAAGACAAATTACTTAAACTTTCATAAATCCAAAATGAATCAGAGCATTCATATAAAACAGGATTAAAACTTTGAAAAAATGTGCCATCTGCTTTTCTAATGCTGTAAAATTCAGTGATCACAAATATAAACTTTGGTATTCCCATCAATCTTTACTTGAGCTGCTTAAATCCTTAGCTTTCAAATTTGATTTGTTAAATCATAATTTGGTTTGGAATTTGTTTGAATAAAAAAACTTTGACAAAACTTCATAAAAAGATTCTTATAATGTTTGTGAGATATTTGCATCGGTTATATTGAGTTATTGATCTGCTTGTTTAAGGTACTTTTTGTGTTATTTTTTCCGATATCTGAATTTTACATAAATGCATTTTTCACTGAATTAGATAAAAGATAGAACTAGTTTTGAAATGCTTGCAATAATCGTTCGGACATTTTTGTGGTACCTAATAACTCGAAATCAATTGATGTTCTAAAAAAGGCACTAAAGTATGTTATCTGATCATTGTGATGTAACGCTTGACAAAACATTATCCTGTTGGTCAACCATGAATAATTAAATTTCCAGGAACTTGTGATTGAATTAGATGTAGTGGAAAGGAATATTGGCTAGATTATTGTCTGGTTTTGTGGTTTAAGGAAGAAAAGTCTTTATATAAAACAGAAGAAAAGCATTTGAAAAAGTCTAAGAGATGATAAAATTTAAGAATGAAAACACGGCATTTGTACGTTTGTACAGCCTTTTGGAGTCCTATCTTTGATATGCTTTAATACAATCTTTTAAATAATCGAATGGAATTTGAGACACAAACTTGGGCTGCAACTTACAAAAATTCACAAAATAAGCCCTCAAAGAAGAAAAGATACAACCTTTTCATAATATTAAAGCAGTATTATTATTTAAATTCACAAAATATACAAAGTTTTTCAAGATACCATACGGCATACAGTTTGTCACCCTCCAAAAGCTAACAAGATTTTACAGACTCTGAGACTTACTTTCCATGAAAAAATACTTCAAAAACCGACAAAGCACATATTTTCTTAGGGTTTTTCTAAGATGTTTAACATGTCACTTATTCTTGCAAAAACATTATATTTTTGCTTGTAGCCCAGTGTCAAGTCATCTTTAAGCTTTGAGAAAAATATGAAAGAAGTGTAGGAGCTACACAAAGGCTTCATGTTGAATCATGACACTGTCATAAAAAATTATCAATTTCAGTTCATATCAATATTAAAATTTTCGTGTCAAAATTACCAAAATTATGACAATTAAAAAATTAAAAAAATTTATTTTTGTCAGTGCCAAATCTAAAGCGTAACAGCGTTATCTTGCGCTTTTCCATTATATGTTTAAGATATATTCTAGCACACATGTAAAATCTGACTAATTGTGTAAGTTTCACCACTCTCATCATTTTATTTTTAGCTCCATGATTTTGCAACAAAAGACATCCTTACAAAGTTAAAACGTACGCCGATATAAATTTCAATGAAAATCTGATTTTTGTGAAATAAATTGAAAATTGCGCGTATTTTTATGAGTGAAATTACTTGGAAAGGTGTTGCAGTTATGGACCATTCTCTTACTTTTGCATTTTAAAATAAATTGTCATTTCTAATAAATTGCTCATAACATGTTATGTAGGACTTTGTATATTTTCTATCGAAGAAAACTAGACCTTACCCCAACACTGCTCCATAATTGCTTCAGACTCCACACGAAAGTGTACGTGAAAATTCGTTGTAATGCCAATTTTTTGCATATTCACTTGATTTATCTTTATTCGAGCTTTGGAGGCAGCTTTTGGTATTTTGAATTTTGCAAACTTTTACGGCTACATACGAAGGTATGAATAATGTTTAAAATAATTGAATTGCGTTCACAGTTTTCCACAAAAGTTTCTAACTAATCAAATTTTTACTCTCATAATACTCGAACAATACTTCCAATTTACCAGTTTGCCAGACAGTGTTATGAACGCTTTATGGTTTTGAGCATTTTGCATAAAGCTGAGAATATTTTGGAGTGTAGGTTGAAGTTTGGGGCCATCACAAAAGTTTAAATTTATTGCAGCGAGTAGCGGAAATCTAAAAAAACTCGCAGCGAATGGCAAAATATTAAAATAATGTGCTGATTTTGCATTAAAACCTTTTGCTAATTGGAATAGGATGAAGATTTTCCAGGGGCTGATAAGAGGTAAAGCTTGAGATATAATTCTGGTTCCAAACTTTGAATAGACAAGAAAATGATAAGCTGACTTGAGATTTAATGTCGTAAATAGAGATTTTCTATAATGCATTGATTTGATGTCATTGTCTTACCATTTACATTCCTAACCCTGATCATAACACAATTATATAAAAGTGCTCGCAGCGCAATACAATTTAATTTAAAAAGGTGTAATGGAACAAAAATTGGATAAATGGAAGAGTGTTGTAATAAAAAAGGGAGAATTAATTGAGAAATGTGTAATTTCGTTTGAAGCCAGAAAAATAATTGAATTATAGATTGCAACATCTTCGTCTTGAGAAAAATGTATATGAACAACTCTGGGATTTTCAGAAGTTGAGGAATATCTAATATGTATAAGAAATGGATAATGATACTGCCAAGATATTTGAGAAGTAATGGATGATATAATTGAAAGAGAAAATAACATCAATTAAAATCAAGTGACGGGCAACAAATTGGGGTATAATGGTGATTTGTAGACGGTCAATGTTAAAATTTTTTATTTTTGGAACAATGTGCAGTTTTTCTTATACAAATTATTTTCAAGCTTTGTTTCATGTATATCTAACAATGTATATTTGCACGCACATGTAAACAGGTGTTTCCTATAGTTTTAAGGCCAGATTACATAGCATAATATTATGCCAAATAATATTATTCTTAGTGTATTTACTTGGTTTGATCACACAAATGTGAGGGCATAATATTATTATGGCAAACAAATGTGAGCGCATAATATTATGTGCGCAAACAAATGTGCGTGCAAAATCTTTTTTTGTGCTAGTGTGAGTCTCGTAATTTTTTACTGCAGGGATGACGATCGGTACAGAAAATAACATTGACTTTTTATAAAAACATGAATTAATTAACATGGAGCAAAACTTGTTAGATTTTGCAAAAAAATTAAAATTCCAAGAAAATCGTTCTCCCTGCACTTTCGGAAGAAATGCAAAAGTGTGAGTGTGTAAAATGCATAATATTATTGTGGCATAATATTATTCTATCTGTTGTCCCCTTTAACAACAACAAATTACACTGTTTTCAAAATTTCGGAGGTAAAAAATAAAACCATTATTTCCATGAATTTATTAAATCAAAATTTTATTACGGAATCAGTGTAAAAAATGTTGCAGTAAAACTTTTTGATAGGAAATAAGAAAACATCCTTCAAAATTGCACGAATAAACTTGCATAATAAAATCCAAGTATGGTTGTAAAACATTTATTCCCATAATATTTTTGTAGGACTAAAATTCCATTTGCAACCTCTCTATATTTTTTCTTAAATAAAAATTTGTAAAATTTAATGTAGCCATAAAACTGACTTAAAAGAAAGGAGGAATGAAAATTCACTTAGTAAACAAACTCTGTCAAAAGGTTTTTTCTAGTGTGCGACAACAAAATTTACTGTCCACGAAACATTCAGGAAGAGTTGGAATATTACCTTACCCACAGTTGGTACATCCTTTCCTAATAGTCTCTAATGGAAACGGCAAATTGGCCAAATTTAATAAGTTAAATTGGAAACTCTGACCTTTCTCGCCATCTTTATATCTACTTCTCCGCAAAACGGAGAAGTATTGTTTTCGAGGCTGCATTTTCAGTGTTTTTGAACAATACTTGATTTTTTCCGAACTCTTCGTACACATTCTTCAAAAGTATCTCATGCATTTTGTCCGTGCAACGCAAAAAGGACAGGATGTTCGGTGATTTGGCGTATTACTGTAAACGATCGAACTGACTTCCCACAAAACCGATTCCAGGTTTTTGATTGCCAACCGACTTGATATCTGTTCTTACCATACACCTGATATTTTTTGTTGTGTTGACTCTACCTGTTAGTCATCAAAACTTCTTAAAAGACGCAAAGTCGAGTTATTCATACAAAAAAATTTATTAATACAAATACTTTATGAGTAAAAATTTTTCTCCAACAATTTTTCTCCAACAATTTTTCTCCAACACCTTATCCAAACCTATAAAATATACATTATTACAAATTACATTGTATGAACCCACCAAAATCCCCCATTAAAAAAAATGGTTGCTTCCTCTTCCTTAAACCTAAAATATCCCTTAAAAAAAGTGGTGAGCCCCCCTCACTTTTGCTCCATTCCTCATCCTTAAGTTATGCCATAAGAAACAAAAGACACAGAATAGACCCGCCAAAGTCCCTTCTTAAAAAAAAAATGGTGAGCGGGGGACCCACATTTTGCTCTATTCCTCTTCCTAAAACCTAAAACCCTTCCTAAAAACCAAATTGATGAGCCCCCCTCCCAGTTTTGCTCCAACATCTCTAAAAACCTATTAAATATACATTCTAAAAATTACTTTGTACGGACCCGCCAAAATCCGCCAAAAAAAATGGTGAGCGGGGGGCTCCCATTTTGCTCTATTCCTCTTCCTAAAACCTAAAATCCCCCAAAAAAAAATGGTGAGTCCCCCTTCCAATTTTGCTCCATTCCTAAAATCTAAAAAAAATTATACAAAAACTCTACTCCAGGAAAAAAATCAAATATAACACAAAACTTTTAATAAATCCGCCAATTCATCAAAAATATTCGCAATATATCTGATTTTTCCCCAAATTTTGATTCTCAAAAATCTCTATCTCTAACTTAAAAATTTAATTTAGTATTAAAAATATGAAATTTGCTCCATTCTTCTTCCTGAAACAGAAATCTGTTAATCTATTTTTATATATCTAAATAAATTTCCCAAATTTAATCCACAATAAATTTCAATCTCCAACTACAAATTAAAATTTTTATCTGAAAAGAAAAAAAGAAAAAATTAAAATAAATCCACTTTCTCCAATCCCCAATCCCTCTCATTCCCATCACAATTCAATACTATTACATACTCACCTGTTGGGTAGAATGGGACGGCTTCTACATTCCACTTAAATTCCTTTTCCTCTTCATAATCTTCTTCTTCTTCATCCTCGACTTCTCCTTCTTGTTCAGCTTCATCTTCTTCATCAATGTCCCACAGCATCTTCAAACAGAAAAACCTGCAAGATAAATCATTAGTGTAGTGATCTTTTACATTTTCCCATAATAATAAATTTCTTCGATACTCATCAATTTCTTCAGTTTCCTCATCCTCTTCATACTCCATCTCATCTTCTTCCTCCTCCTCGATATCCGACAGCGCAGTCAAACAGAAAAACCTGGAAGAAAGATCAGTTAAGTAATATTCCTTGACAGTTTCAAATAAAACTAAATTTCGGCGATACTCAGATTTAACACCATCCCCCAAAAATCCTTTAGGATACTTGTTTGCACGACCCATCTGATGAAAAAAAAAAAAATTAATTTTCAATACTCTCACAAATACAATCACTCAATAACTAAATAAATCTATATTTCAAAGTTTCTCAAAAAAATTTGACGAAATTCCAAAAATTTCTCACAAAACCACCCAAAAACCTCTAGTTTCTACTCAAACACATTTGAACTACCACAACTAAGCTTTTCCGACACTTTTTACCCTATCAATCCCGATATTCTAATCAATAACTAAATTTCAACAAAAAAAAAATCACGAAATTTCAAAAATTTCTCAAAAACTACCCAAAACGATCTAATTTCTACTCAAACACATTTTAACTACCACAAATAAGCTTTTCCGACACTTTTTGCCTCATCAATCCCGATATTCTAATCAATAACTAACTTTTAAAATTTTCCATAAACGTCAAATTTTAAAAATTTCTCAAAAACTACCAAAAACCATCTAATTTCTACTCAAACACATTTTAACTACCACAAATAAGCTTTTCCGACACTTTTTACCCCATCAATCCCAATATTCTAATCAATAACTAACTTTTAAAATTTTTCATAAACGTCAAATTTAATATTTTAAATATATTCTCACCCTCTTATTCTTATGATCTCCCTCCAATTGTATCTCCACACAATATCTTTAAGATCAGTTTGTACTAGTTTTGATAATGCTCAGGGCGCTTTTCGATTTTTAAATGGATTATTTCGATTTTGCGACTGCCTTCTAGAACTTTCAATCTTTAACTAATCTTCATACAAAGTTTACCTATATATATAGACTACTAAGTTTTCGGGTTTTTCCGAGATTTCCCGAAAATTTTTCTCGGTGTAAATTTTAAGAATTTTTTTTTTAGTGCAAGCTTTGGAATTTTAGTTTTGTTGACATTGCGGAAGTTTTATGCGAATTATTGTTTGTTTTAAAGTAGTATCGGTCAGAATGAGTGTAAATGGAGATAAAAAAGTGTCTTATTATGAAAATGTAGTGGTTTCAAGCAAAATAAATCGGGAAATCTATGAAAATATAGCTGTTAAAAATTGTAATTGAATAAAACCATAGGGACTTCTCTAGCAAACTGAATAAATCCAAAAAAATAAGTAAAAACACCATTCCAAACTGGAGGAGAAGTCCTGCTCAGCTCCCAAGCTTTACAACTAGTTTTCTAATTGCTGCTGTTCAACAGCAATTCAATAAAAAAGCATTAAAAGTCACTCGATTGCCTTTTAAAAGTACATAAACGTAAAATTTGATGTTTCGAGAGTTTCGAGTGTTTCAAATGGTTTTAAATGGCTTTAAATGTTCTTCGAATAAGAAAATGTTGGAAATGTGAAAATGTCGAGAGCAAAAATGTCTGGTTTATTTGTTTTCGATTGCAAAATACCAGCTTATATCAGGTTTTTCATGCTTTTCTGCTCTGTCCAAGTTTATTGCTGTATATTCTATACTTTAGATTGCTCTGGAACGACTAGATGGAGTCGTTATGTGAAATGTAATTTTTATTATAAACTTTAGGAATGTTGGAGCTTTTGTATTTGTTTGTTTATATAATAGATGTCAATATCAGAATTTTCTAGGAAATTCGTTGGAATATTTGTAGGAAATACCTTTGGCATATGATGCAGGAAATAAATAAGAATGAATGTTACAAATTAAATAGTGTGCAAGAGAGGAGATTTGTTAGGAATGGACATTTCTAGGAAAATATTACAATGCAGGTTGAAATGCATTTATTTTATGATGGTTTACATAGTTGGAATGATTAAGGTTGACTATCTCTACAAAAATATGCTCATATAAATATTGAACTATTTTATCAATAACCAAGTATTATTCAGAAACCTTCAAATCAAGTTGAAAAGAGAACAGTAAACCTACGATTCAGTTTATCACAAAAGCATAAATTGGACACATAATCTGTACTGCAAAAAAAATCCTACGAGAAGGAAGATTTTATCAACTCAATAACAAGAAAAATGTCTTTCAACCCAAATTCCAGAAAAATACTTCTTAATTGAATCCTTCAAAAGTCATTCAGTCAAAGTTCATAAATCCATTAAGATTTAAGATTGCATGATTGCTAAACTGATAAAAATCCTTTTAAAAAGCTAAAATAGCAGTGACTAACACAAAGGGCGACAATCCAATCCATAGCTTTCACTCTGAAATGAAGTGATTACGGAAGTTCCTTTTTCAAGTGGTTAAATCTTTTGTCTCTTGCCATATTCTTAAATTGCATAAAATGTTCGAAAATGCAATTTCAAAGTGCTCGAACATCAGAAAAGTTTTTGCAGCAAAAAATAAATTGGTTGCCATTTCCTGAATTTGTGGACTTTTTAGATCAACGAGTAATCAATAATGTCTTTAAATAAACTTTAAGAACATCTAATAAATTCTACAAAATCGCTCCAAGTTTCTTATAATTGCTTTATAGAAATTTTGAGCAAAAATGTGGAATGACAAAGTTTCATCGTCCATGGTGCAAAACGGATATTTTCAGATAAATTTAAGAGTATTATTGTGTCAGTGCCTAAGTATTTTTTAGAATCTTAGAAAGTCAATAAAGCTAAAGTTTGTCCGTTCATCGTTTATTGAGGTCTATTTTGGACTATTATGAAAATTTCATCTTGAGAAGTATTTTGTGTTCAGAAAAGAAGCAATAGAACTAAAACAGCATAAAAATTTACTTTTACTTCACTAACTTCAGGAAAGCAAGCATTAAAATATAATATCTATAGAGTGCATACAACGACTTAAGCTCTCAGCAGCAATCTGAAAACTTTTTCATTATTCTACTTTTATGATGTTTTTCACTTTTCTCTGTATGTATACAACTCATTGTTTTCACTGTTTTTAATTTTTTGCCATTGCAAATGTCAAAGCAAGTGTGTCTTGAAGTTGGATTAAAGTGCTCACAAAGTTTCTAGATAATTACAAATAAAAACACAAATAAAAGTACCTCATAACTACCATAAGTCTCATTTATGAGCTCAAGTTTGAAGTATCCACTAGAAAATGACTGGAGAGTTGTTACAGCTTTTTTTGTATGTTCCTTTCAATTATTATTATTGCTGTGTAGCTGTTGAAAGTTGAGAACATTTCATGTGATTTTTATGAAAAATTAAAAAATAAATAAAACAATGAGATATACAGATAAACCTGAGAACATACAATTCATTGTTGTCATTAATGTTAAGAGCTCTCTCTTGGAGCAATTTATGAAGTAGAGATTTCAAATATTATGAAATTATTGTTTAAAGGTGTTTAAAGGTTTTGGTCATTGAAAAAAATCTATAATAAACTTATAATATAAAAACTTACCTTTCCTGCAAAAGCTACCCATAGATAATATTATTTTGTTCGATTTCCGTTCAAACTTACCTGTTTTGTTCCTCTTTAAGAATTTAGGATAACAATTCGTTCAACAGTTTTCATATGCATCTGTATAGCCTTTCGACGTTATTCCAAATTTATTCAGGTTTATCTTAGATTGGGGCTATGTTGAGTGTAGAGTACCATAAACTTATTATTATCATGCAGAGAATTAAATAGTATTAAAAGATGTTTATTGCCTTAGCATTCATTCTTAATTTATGTACCCTTAATTTGAAAAATGATAATTATTTTTTGAAGCTTAAATCTCTAATTAAAAATTTGTGGAATTATAGCACCATGAATCATTTTAGAAGTTAAATATGTTACGTACTTCGGGAATTCTTAGTAAACTTATTCAATGATATAATAATTCAACGATAAATGAAGGTTTTTAAAATTCTTTCAATCAATAGTTTCTATAAAGTCTTCAGCTTACATATCATAATGTAATCATAATATTTGTTCTATTCTGGTTTTTCTATAAAATAATTTAAACTTTGCAAAATTGTTGAATTGCTGAAAAATCAATACCAAAAGTTCAAAAGTTGTGGTTGGTTTCAGTAATTCTACAAGCAAATATTTTATCGACGGCAAAATGTTTGATCAATAACTAGCCTCTCATGTGATAGAACTTGCAGTATAAGTTTTTGCATGTTTGCCTTGTTTGCTCATTTTTCTAATTATATAATTCTGTAATGTTTCAGGTTTTCTAATTTAAGTTTTTCTGTTATTTACAAATTTGAATTAAAAAGTTAAAAACTTAACTAAATGTAATTGTGTAGAAAAGTATAAAGTATAAAGAACCTGGAAAAAGTTTGAAATTATATTGCTTGTTACAAAACTTCAATTCCTTTTCATTTAGAGGAGAAAAGATTTTTTCAGGTTTAGAAACATACTAGCATTTATATTTTATAGTGAAAAAAAAATAAATTTGCTATATTTATTCAAAGTATAAAAGCAGTTCCGGTGCTGTTATTTGTATGCAACGACTGGTATTTGTATTCAGCTCAAAAATTTAATAAAACATTGTTAAACCTTGATTTCAAGCAAAATCGTCATCTTTTCAATGAAAACAATGAATCTTTTCAACAAGCAAGAGAACGACTCCAGCAGATATTCTTTAATTTGCTAAACGCAATTCTCCAATTATAAAAATGAAAAAAGTCTTCAGCTATGAGTTTATTATAATTTTATGAATAACTTAAAACAAAGGATAAGCCAGAAATCCAGAAACTCAATTAGCATGCTGTATTATAATTACTCTTCAGTTTGCATCTACTTCCTTGAACTTATCATTTGATGTTAAAAAATGCTCGAAAATTACAGAAGAGCCAAACTAAATATTTGTCTCTATTGATAGAAGCTTGTAATAATAATCGATTGAATAAAAATAAAGTTTCTTTGAAATATTATTTATATTAAGATTGAAATTGAATGAAAATATTTGAATGCAATTTTCAGATTTACTTATTCAGTATTCTGAATTTCAAAATTAAATATGCAATTTTGTTTTTTTTTGCATTGAAACTAATTATAAATTTAACAAATAAACAAATAAAATCAAAAGCGAGATGCTCCTGTTAATAATTAAAATGTTTTTCAAATTTATTTGTTCAACATTTATCTTCAATTAAAAATATCAGCTTATTATGAATTGTACAAGCAATTAAAACAAATTAAGGATAAGCGCAAAATATATAAGACTACATAACATAATAATATTTACATACAATTTACATTGAAAGAAAACATTCTGTCATTTTATCAAAAATATAGCAACCGTACACTATACATTTTACAGCATATATAAAGCTTAAAGCTCGCTAAAAGTTCCTTTAATTTGGCGCTGCATGCACTTTTATATACTTTCTTTTCGAGCTTCCAGTTGAAAAAATTTGCCCATTCCTTGACTGTTGGTTTCTCTTCTAAAAATAGTCTCGCATTTATTTCATTCACCATTTCGAAAACTCGCCTTCTCACAATTTTACAAACTCTCAAACTTCTAATAGCAAAAATATCATGAAAAACAAGCAGCATATCTTGGAGCAAAGGCACGTGAATGCTTTGTATATTGAACTCGATTCACAAAAAGCAAACAAACTTCCCCTGAAAGCTCTCTAATCTCGAAGTTTCCAAACATACTCGAAAGCACTAGAATACTTGAATATTGGAGAAAAGAAGAGAAAACACATGGCTGGGTGGTTTGGAGAGGATTTGAGAGAAAATTGTCCAAGGTTGACTATACAACTTATACAAATTTTAGAGCATGTGGGGGTGGTAAAGCATGGTCTTTTGAATATCGATTCATTGAACTTTCTGAAGGTGGCAAACAAATGTTTGCAGTTTTTGCGAAACAAAATCATATTTCAAGGCGAAAATGTCTGAAAATCGTAAATTCTAATGAAAAGAAATTGTTTCTTCGTTTGTGGATTATTATTTGAGATCTTTGATGGATTTTATGATGAATTTGATTGAATAGAGCTTTATTGGCCTCATTAGATTTATTAGCTTTAAAATGAAAAATAATTTGTTATATTGTCGGTTGACTGCTCAAATGAAATAAATCTTAAAAAATTTTTGTTTATTTTACAGTTTTCATACATAAATAAATAATTGAGTTAATAACTAAACGCCTTTCAAAATTCACTAAAATGCTATAAAATAATTGAAAGAACAAGAAAATATATTCTGACACAAACTCTCAATTCAAAAATCATCCAATTTTCCCGTTGATTCACCAATAAATAAATTATTCCAACCCTAATCTCTTCTAAGTGACTGAAGGATAATTGAGGCGTCCTCATTCACATTCACGCAATCTCGGTCCCCGATGAATAATGAATAGAATGAATGTTATAAATGTTATCAATCGTTTCATTGGTGTCGTCTGCCAGTCCTTGTGTCTTTGGTGTATAATTTAGTAATTTCGAGTATGTTCAAGTAACTATTGGTAATAAGTTAGAAAAAACGTTTTGCACGAACAAAGTTTTTGATTTAATCAGAATTATGTTTCTAGATTGGCATCGACGCTAAGAGCTGATGCACGTTCAAGTTCATACAGCTTGAATCATCATCATCATGGATAAATATAAGAGACAGAGGAGGGGCGATGTAGGAATGGATTTTTGGGGCGCACATACTTGAAAGGTCAGGCACAAGTAGAAGTCGTCATAACATATGTCTTAAAAATTATTAACCCTTAACGAAATAAAATGGTATGACCTTAAAAACTGTATAAACCGATATGATCTACAAATCACACCTTAATCACCATCCTTCAAAGTATGAACACATTCTTGAAAGCCCCATCGATTTTCCGTTCACAATTTCACATATTGTGCTCGTATTAATTATGATGTACGATCTCACAAGCCGCAGCGAACCCGAAAACTACATTCCACACATTTTTGTACATTCTTTTCATCCCATTTCTCATAACTTTCCGGCAATAAATGGAAAATCGTTAAATATTCCACATGAAAACCGATTTGCTTCGTAACGACTGCCCATTAGTTTTGCCTTTTTCAGCTGCCTCTGTTCGGTTCTTTTTATGATTTTTATGCTTCTTGTGCTTGCAATTTTCAGTCAAAACGAAAATTTGGCGAAAAGTACTGTTTTTGCTTGTTAATGAACAATTTCCTTGTTTTTATTTTATGATTTTGTGGGGAAATGTTGCAAGAAAAGTTATGAACAAATTTAAAAGTTTAATGATATCATTATTTTGCAATTTTAATTCATGATTTATTGCAGTTCGTGTTGTTTGTGCGCTGTTATTTGAGGATAATGTTGATTATATTATGTGATATTCATTTTGCAGGTTTTAAAAGTTGTAAAAAATATTTTAATGCAAAATATGTTGCTTAATTTCAATCGGCTCATAATATAAGTGAACATTACTTTTAAAAAACATGTTTTTGACTTGAAATAGGTGGAATAACAACAAAAGCTATTTATAGGATTATTGAAGGGGCCCTTGAATATCATATCTTATAAAGAGAGGACATCATACTTCCTATGTTCAAATGAAGCAACGTGCAATATAGCTGACAAAGCATTGCCTTGCTTTGATCCACACAAAACAATCTCATTCTTATCCAACAATCATTCAAGAAAACTAATTTTAAAGCTTAAAACATCAAAGCACACTTGTAACATATATTTCTGAAGCTTCTGTAAAGCACAAACGAATCATTATCATTTCCGCAAAACGAAGCGTTGCTTCTCACAGTTATCTATCTGAAATATCACTTCATAATGGAATGACGTCACTATGCCATGACTAAATATTTCAATGATTGTGGGCAATGATTTTTTCCAACGAAAGCAAAAGCGAATACCATGAAATATTTTATAAAACTCGAAGAACTGATAAACTTTGTTGGAAAAATGTTGTAAAAAGTGTGTCATGTTTATTTTAATGTTTTTTGGTTTTGCTTTAGGAAAGTTTCTGCTTGTACGTGTACGTGTTTCTGAAGTATAACCAAATTCTGTTTATCAAGTCAAAATACTTTGTGGATGACAAATTGCTTATCTTTCTTATCTTATCAGTTTATCTGCAGTACTATATTTTTATCGAAATGTTTTGCAATTTGCTTTTGTGTGTAGTTACTGGGAGTTTTGGTATTTGGAGAGTTTTTTATGGATTTTTAATGGAAAGCTTTTTTGGTGAAGCTTTTACTAATATTGTATTATAAAGTTTTAATGCACTTTGAATGCTCATAAGTTTATCAAACTTCTGAAAGAGGTTTAATTTTAAGTTAGATTTTATACAAAACTTCAAGAAATTCCTGAAACCATGCATTTTTGACTTTGGAGATGATTTGAAGTTAATAAGTTTATATACAAACAACAGGGACCAATCTTGCACAGAAAAACAACACAAAATTCAACCTGCCACATCAAATACAATAAAGCAAAATAACTATAACAACAAGTGTGTAACTTTAGTTAGATTTTTAATAGTTATCTTATCAGCAAACTGATAAGCATTCAATGTTTCCACAATTTATCGTTCGTTCATTTTGCGTCGAAGCTCGCAACCAAGTTGATCTTAAATTCAAAAATTTTACAAAACAGGTGAATAAATTCACAATTTGGATTTTCATAAATTGAGGGAAAGTTGAGGCAGCTGCAATTAGTTGCTTAATCGCCAATTTTATTGGATTTTCTGGAAAAGTGCTTAAATAAATCATCAAAATGGTTACGATAGCGAGCATTGGCAGTGTGGTTCTTAAAGTTGTAAAATTGGTAAGTGGATATTTTATAAAAACTCATAAATATCTGTTAAATCTGAAGTTTTCCAATGAATTCAAAATAAAATAGAAACTCAATAATTTTTAGTGAACCATGTAGATATTCTAGTTTTTCAATTTTCTGTTGCAAATATGATTGAACGAATAAAAACTGAAATATTGAGGTGCGGTTGAGCTTTGCGATAACGAGCTTTGAGTGAAATAATTTAAATGAGTGTGAGAATCATTTGGAATTGTTGGAAATATTTATGATTCATTGATTCAACATCAGAAAGCTTTTAACAAGAATTATGAAATTCTGAAGAATCGTCATTTCTTTGGATATTCTACGCAAAAAAACATTCCACCTTTCTTTTAAAATACAAAAACACAAAACACTAAGAAAAAAAAACTTTGTACTTCTAGATCATCAACTTAGTAGCTATAATTATCTACCGCACTGGATATGGCGGTAACTTCCTTGGAATTGGAGGTACCTGGAATTTGAATGAAGAAAAGTCTCCAGATGCTGAAATTATTGCATCTGGAATTTTGGTTGGCTACTTTATCTACACCTCAGTACAGTTGATCGCTTATTTCTTCCGAGAAGACAAACAACATCGTGAGCTTTCTGACACCATTATGAATGTCGTTGGAGTCCTTTTATGGGTGGGAGTTGGAGCCACTGCTTTGCATTACTGGGTTGGATACATGCCGGATTATGATATGTTGGTTATTACTTCAGAAAGAACGGTATTGATTCTATAAATTTCTTCATTTCTCGAATATTTATAATCAATTTTTCATTAAATTTAGATGGGAATTATTCTTGGAGCACTTTGTGTTCTATCTGCAGTTTTATACTTGATTGATTCAATCTTAACTTTCGTTCACTATGCAGAGCATGACAACGAGGCGTATTAAGCAGTTTAAGTTATACTTAGAATTAAAATTTTTATAAAATAAGACTTTCCACATTTGTTGCTGTAACTTAAATTCTGTAATTAAGAAAAATAATAAAAACAATGACAGTTTATTAAGAGAAAGGTTTGAGATTTGATTTTGATTTTTTTGTTTTCAGACGTATAAGGGAAACTGAGAAGCAAAAATCTTACTCAACACAATAAATCTTTTTATTTGAGGAATCTAAATTCAGTAAGTTAAGAGGTGGAGCGATCTCTTTTTTAATATAGTAGATGCTTCTGAATTGTTTTTAATTCCATTTACAAGTATCAAAAAAATCTTATCTATGGAATTTTACTAGAAAATAATGATTCAGAATTTTCACTGATTCAGATATTTTAATACTCATCTACGTTTAAATCTCTGCAAAAAAACTTTATTTAAGAGTCAATATTGCATCGAATAACATACTTAGCATAGCTAACACATCAATATGCGTAAATTTTACTACAATAAAGTCCCCTTGCAATTTCAAAATTAGTCGCAAGTGTATACGAGTCTTATCTTATCTTATCACACCTTATTTTTCACCTCGCCAACTGATAAGCACTGAACCTGGTTGGAATTCATCATTTTTCATTGTAGTTGCGTTTGATTCGCATTGTAGTTGATTCAAAAGTGGTTGAGTTTTGCAAAGTTGAGGAGGATTTGAAAGTCTTATGTGCTGATTCATTAAATAAAGGAAACATTTAAGGAACTTAAAAAAGAGCACCAGCTGCCAAGCATCGTTTTATATTGCTCAATTTTATTGAGTTTGTGCTTGAATCTATAAATTGTATAAATAAATCACCAAAATGGTATCAGCAGAGACTATTGGGAGCATATTTTTGAAAGTTTTCAAGCTGGTAAGTTATTTTAATTGCGCTGCTGTAGAGCTTTTATTGCATATTTTTTGGTCGATTTAACAGAAAAGCGTTCAAAAGCTTGTTCTCTTGGATTATAGTTGAAATTCTTTCAAAATTGTGAATATCTAAAAAGTGAACTTTTCGAAAAATATTAGTTTTGCCATTCAATGAGTGGAATGACTATAACTTAGAAAAATTTCGCTGATATCAGTTCTCCAGTGTTTTGCTGTAAAGACACATAGGTGTGGTTGAGCTTGCGATAAGGAAAAGCTTTTTGTGTGGAACTCATGTGAAACTGCCGGAATTGGCTTTATGAATCATTTGAGTTAAAAAGATTGGAGCTTTTTTTCCAAGAAGTTTGTAATTAATTGATGATTGTTAGTTTTATTTTTGGGAAGATTCCAAACATTATTTTTGAAACATGCTTTGAAGAAATAAATATTATTATGCGTGAATGATGAAAGAGTAAAAAATAATAATAATTTAAACTTTTTTAATTTCTTTTAGATTCTCAATTTACTTATCCTCATAATTTACCGCAATGGCTATGGTGGCGATTTCTTGGGTGTCGGTGGAACGTGGAACTTGAATGAAGAAAAATCCCCTGACGCAGAAATCCTCGCTTCTGGTGTGTTTGTCGGTTACTTCATCTACACTTCAGTTCAGTTGATAGCTTTCATGTTTGGCACCACAAAGCACAAGCGTGAACTTTCAGATACTATCATGAACGTGGTTGGAGTGCTCCTTTGGGTGGGCGTCGGAGGAATGGCTCTGCATTATTGGACCGGTTATTTGCCAGAACATGATTTCGCAAATGTTGCGACCGAGAGGATTGTGAGTTGCATATTTTATTCACAGAATGTTGACTTAAATGTGAACTACTAAACGTTTTCATAAGAGAAAAACATAAGAAAAATAACACATAATTATTTTTTTAGATGGGAATTGCAATGGGAGCTCTTTGTGTCATCAGTGCTGCACTTTACTTGATGGATGCTGTGCTTTCATTTGTGCATTTTGCTAAATTTGAAAACAACAAATACTAGAATAGTAATAATAATTAGAACTTTCCACATTTCAATTTTGCTTATAGCTTTAAGTCTTTATGGAACAAATACAATCAAGAGTTGTTTTTATCGAAAAATTGATAAGATAACAGAATGATTAAATTATTTACACATAAAGCATCAAGATAGATTAAGTTAAGTTTATTTTCCCGTTTTTGTAATGACAGCTAAATGTAAAATATTGCAAATAATAAAAGAATGACAGTTTATTAGGCAAAAATGTTTATTCAATTTTTAATTCAATTCACACATCTATTTAACAGAATGTAAATGTACAGTCACATTATGATAATTATGCAGAAGTCATAGAATATCATCAATTTTTTAAAACAGAGTTGAAAAAAAAATTTATCAAGAGCTGTATAAACTTGCTGCTTTGCAATCTCAATGATATGATTGTAGCATAGTTGCAATGATGTTTCACTAAATGTAAAAAACGACGTTTTTTTAAATGTTACGGTTTCGCTGCGACTTTGAATAATATTTTCGCCGCAAAATAACGTTTTTATTTCCATAAAATATATAATTGTCAAGATTTGGGAAAACTGATACTTACAATTATGATAAGAAATTTAGGAACTATATTACTTCATTATTCATTTATTTCTTCAATTATTATTATTAGCATAACAATTCATTTGTACAAATATTAGTTATCCATTAAAATACTTTAGATATTGCATTTGAACTCTATAAAAAGTTAATTACTCTCAATTAACGTTCAGTTAGTGAAAACAATTCCCAACTAAAATGTCTCAAATAATA
Source organism: Parochlus steinenii (assembly GCA_038502155.1). Classification (NCBI taxonomy): domain Eukaryota; kingdom Metazoa; phylum Arthropoda; class Insecta; order Diptera; family Chironomidae; genus Parochlus; species Parochlus steinenii. Next base: position 1,519,035 of record JAXCIN010000048.1, on the reverse strand, counting down.
AGTATCGTGTTTCTCACGCTGATTTTAATTTCTTGCCAATTTGCATTTGGTTCCACTCAACTGAGAAAACAAAGCCCAGTAGACGAAACAATTACCGAACTATCAGAAATGATTCCGACCAAAAAAATACTGACCAGGCTAACAATTCTTTACATTTTTGATTCAAATGTACGTAGAGCATACAACTACCTTCAATCCGAAGAAATCGCAAGAGACGTCCAAAATGTTATTAACGACGAGAAAACCATGCAGGTAATTTTTACATAATTTTTAACAAGTGAGTGGAGATAGCATAGCAAATTGAATATTTATATCCATAACTAAATATCTAGGTCTCTAAATTAATCTAGACGAACAGACATTACAAAAATTAATCTTTAATAAATGGTTTTTTTTTTAATCTTTGCATTGCATTTGCGCATATATTAAACATTGCACTTCGGTTTTAATGCGGAACAGCATAAAAACTAGTTCTAAAATGGAGCATTAGTTTCATTAATATTAGGTAATTTTAAAACCTTGTTGCTTGCATTTTCACTTTTGAAATAAAATTTTCATAAACTAGAAAAACTAGTCCATATAAGAACCTCTTATGCTGCACCACATTAAAACCGAAGTGCTATTTAAAACTTGTAATCGAATATAATAATGATGAATTATTAATTAATTCATTATTGGTTAAGTTGAAATAATTAACGTAATTGAAAAATGTTCGGCCTTTGTTAAGACTTTGTCTCGTTTCTTTAACTTATTTTTTGTTGTTGCATTTTTGATTATTCTTGCTATTTGGACAATTTTTTATTTTGTTCGAATTATTGAGTTTGGTTAAAAACAACGAAAATATGGAACTACAGTACTGAGGTCGATTAAAATTATTATCCACATGAAACGTATAGTTAAGCAGCTATAGCTGAAAAGAGCTTGATTAACTGAAATTTGTAGCAAAATGTGATAAAAGGTTTGGAACAAAAAAAGATATCGGCTTAGTAGGTTTACATTGTTATTTTCTGTAAATTGTAGTATTTATGAAATAATCTCATGATTAACAAATCTTATGTACGTAAATTAAGGTTTTTAATATTGAAGGGCTACCTTGGAATTAGTTGCGAAGAAGCAAGTTTTAATTGTTAGTGCAAAATGTCTTGTAATATGCTCGCTATAAATGTTCAGAAGAAACCGTGCTGATAAAATAATAAATTAGTGCAACAAAAACCATTTCCATGAATTAATTCTTCAACTTATAAATGCGATACAATAAATGTAAATCAAATCAACGAAAAAAAATTATATTTGAAAAACTTAAGGTTTTTTAAGTATAGTAAATTTGTTTTTCTTAACAGGTGAAAAACTAAGCCTAGATGAAACAATGTGCCCGACAGAAGCAAAATTCGAAGAAAATATCACTTTTAACACTTTTTAATTACTCAAGCCAATGTTTGTCGAGATATGTTCATTTTATGGACTTAACCAACAACTTAAATCCTAACTAAAAGATCAAAAGACTTTGTTTTTCTGGAAGTTCCACTGTATTGAATAGACACTGATATAAATTAGCAAAGTGACGTCAAAACCTTTGAACAATTTTATTGTTTTAACTTTTGCATGTACGCAGCTTTTGACCCTCCTCAAGGAGAACGGATTGGATGTCGAGAAGTACGTTAATGAAGCTGCGAACAACTTGAGAGCACCGGGTGCAATTTATGGACTTAACAGCAGAAGTTTATTATCTAGCAGAGCTTCAGGAGATTTACTGGAGAGAATTTTTCAAAATGACCTACCGCTTGAACTCATGCAGCAACATTATCAAGAAAAACTTCAGACAGATGAGTCTTTGAATGTAAATATTTTGACATTTAAGTATATAAAAAATAAAACAAACCCATTTTTGCGATATTTTTTGTCATTTCAGATTTCGATGCAGAACTTGTACTCAAATAACGTGTTCAAGCTTGCCGGTGATGTATCAAACTTGACAGCTTATAAAAATATGTTAGAGAATTTCAAAACATATGATATTGACCTACAAAAGCATCTCACCGTATTTGTAGAATTTTTTAGGCTTTGATGATTTTACTGAAATAATTAGAAAGACAACTTATATCTGTGAAGTGTAAAAAATACAGTTTAGTATTTACGTTAAAAATTTTATAATTGAATATATAATTTATGTATAGTATACTCATATTTAGTCACTCATTTGCTGACTAAACCACTTGTTTTTTTTTTGTTTTTCAAAAGCAGCTATGCATATAATAATTCAGCTTTTTAAGTATTCCAAAATAATTTAAATAATAAATTTTCAAACATAATGCTGATCCTTTCTTCAAACGTAGAATTTGATTTTTGTATAAAATTATAATTAAAATTTAAATTGTTCTTTCCATAAATTAATTTTGTTTGTTAAAAACACTGTAAAACAAGAAAAATTGAACCAAACCTCAAAATTAAGTATAAAATGAACTGTATTTTTTAATCAATCTATTGTAAATTTATATTTTTGAGTTGTTTCTAATTTAGCACTTTTTTCAGTGTGCATTCTGACTCCAAAATTAGTCAATGCGAAAATCGGATTATTCAAAAAAGTCTATTATAATTTGTTAATAATGTATCAGTTTTAAGGTTTGCTCAAGTAATTTGCAATCAGCCGGCCAAAAACGTTTAAGAAATTTTCAAAAAAAAAAAAAAAATTTATAATTTTAGGTGAAAACTTTTGAAAAAATTCATTGCATATTTTTTGGATTTAAATTAATCGAAATCAATTTTTTCGTGTTTTAATTGAACGAAATTCAAAATTATTAAAATCACTTCGTCATATGTTACATATATTATGCTGAAAACCAATTTTTGTTTTTCAAAAGCAGCTATGCATATAATAATTCAGCTTTTTAAGTATTCCAAAATAATAAAGCTATTAAATTCATTAGATTAATCCTCTTCTTCAGTAGAATTTGAGCTCAAAGAGTAATTAAAATTTAAATTGTTCTACCATACAATTAATAAAACATAGGAACAAGAAAACAGTAAACAACCTGAAGATATGAACTGTATTTTTTTGAACTTCTGAATTCTACGAGTTGTCTAATTTGACTGGAATAGCTCCAAAATTACAATGCGAGATAATCGGTGTAATGAGTCTATTATATATTTGTTAATAATGTATCAGTTTTCGCTTTGCTCAGGTAATTTGCAAGCAGCCGCCAAGGTCGTTTAAGTTTTTTAATTTGTTTTGATTATAATTTAGGTGAGTTTATGACGTACTTCATTGCATATATTTTTGGATTTAAATTAAGAACAATTTCGTGTTTTAATTGAACGTAAACTTCAAAACGCAACGTTGTCATACAGTAATATAATGACATAATGACATAATTCCACTATAAGTGCATTTTCAAAATATCTAACATCTTTCACTTTAGCAACACCAATTAAAAAAACTCGACCTATTTTTGTTATTTTACACATTCTAACAAAATTTTATTTGAGCATCTGGTCTTCATACAAGGTTGTCATATGAAACGCAACTAACAAAAAAAAAACAACGAGAAAATTACTCAAAATACATACGAAACTAAATACACCTACAAATCGCTAAAGCCCTAAATCAAACTCAACTGTATAGATCTTCCATAAATGTAATAAAACCAGCAATGATAATAAAAGGTCAAAACTACATAAAATCTCAACAACACAAAAATGTTCAAATATTTATAAAACGTGAAAAAAAACAAATGTTAAAGTGTTAAAAACATAAAATTGTGCTTGACCAGCCATAATAAACATATTACCATTTTATTAACATAATTACCATAAGAATTATCTCATCATCGCAAACGATACCTGCTTAAGCGTTTCGTAGTGCTTTCATACTAAATCACAAAATAAGTATACAGTTTATTCCATAGCACATGACAAACTGGTTCTCAAACTGGACATAATTAACAGTTGATCAGATTTCGCGCGTTTTTTATTCAGCTGTGACAGATATTAAGTGATATTTTAGATGGTCTAGTTCAGACATGACTAATTTGTGGCACTGTGGCACATTATGGTTCTTTAGTGTTTAGAACTGACACTTTACAGATTTAAATTAACATTATTTAAATATTTTTCATACAATTAACATTTTGGAGAAAAAAATTATTGATTAAGATCCAATAGATGATGGCACTGTTTTTGTATATAATGCCAATAAATTCTAAAAGGCTAGTCATGCTTGATTTAATTTTATTACTTGTTTGGGAGCGTTCTGGTTGCTCTTTTAATTCATAAATTTCTATTTTTAGAAAAGTTTTTTTTTTATATATCCAGCAAATTCTTGTGACAATTTGTTTCTTCTTATATCCTTTAATTTTTCATTTTGAAAATAAATTATGGAAATATCCGGAAATATCAGATAAATTATGATATGACTGATTCATTTAAATTATAAGATTTTTCCGTCTTCTTCGATATGAAATTCCACGACAACAAAAAACAAATATCTATTTTCCCTGCAATCTTTACCTTACATGAAATCTATCCTCCAATACCAATCGGGTTTGCATGCCTTTATAACCACTAGAACAAACAGCTTCCACACACTGAAATACAATTTAAGTATCATTCATGAAATTTCCATGTATACCAAGAATATTTCATAAATAAGCAGCATTTGATACTGTTATGAGTTTGTTGTGGAGTATATGTTAGACAGTCAATTGTAGCCGCAAAACGTAAAGTCAGGTTTTTGTAGGCTGTTTTATTTTTAACAGATCAGTCGTTGCTTGATAATCGATCGAGCAACTCGCTTGTGCTTTACGTATATGTGGATTCTTGATAAAGAGTAATATACACTCAAAGTATTTACAAAAACATTAAAATAAGTGTGCAAACTTAAATTACGACAAGTGCAATATATAATCATAACAAAAATACTCTGACGGAGACTTAATCAGCAGCGAGATGACTAACGCAATGAAATTGTAAGAAAGTGAATGCATTTTTAGAGTGTCATGATAACTTCTTAAACAGTTGAATTATCAAAAAAAAAAAAATTACGTTTTGATAAAAATTTTTATTATAGATCAACAAATAATTCTTCATTAAAAGAATAAATAATTATGATTAAAAAATATACCGTATAGCCAAATGCAATGAAAAAGTTACACAGACGGTTCAAAACTAAGTAATTTGAGCAATTGCTCTATCCGATTGAATAATAAGTGATTTTTTGAAATATACATATTCTTACTCAAAATATACATGAAATAAAATGATACAAACAAAAATTCCTCAAAAGATTTGATCTCTGTGTGAACTTTCACGATTTTAATCAAATTTGTTCGCTTCCATTATATCAACGTGCATTTATTCTATAAAATTTGTTTGATTTAATCCAATTTTTGCCGCATACACAAATAAATTAAATTTAAAGTATCTAATTTAAAGTAAGTGTGTTCGGTGTGCGATTAAAATGTTTGCTTGGAGTGAGCCAAACAAGTATTTGCATTAAAGTTAGCTGAGAATTAATTATTTTCTCAAGATTTTTGCACAAAGATTTCTGTTTCAAGTTAAATGAGTTCAGTCCACTTGACTATCTTAATGTTTTACGTATTGATTGATATTAAAAAAAAACGTTTAAGTTTTGCGTAGAACCTGTTTCGTGACAATTTGGAACTTTTTTATGCAATTTTTTTCTAGGATATTTATAAATAGTCACCGAAACGTTTGATAGAGTGAGTTTTTGCGTGGTTCTCAATATTATATTCATTAAAACTAGCGATTTTTTTTTTATTTAGAAGCTTATTGTTTTTTTCTAAACGGTTTTAATAAATATATTTACAACCAGGTAGTGATTTTAATATATTCTGAAAAACCATAAATGTTTAACATTTTTGAAATCTTCTCAAGGACAGGCCGCATATATATGTCAACTGATGATAGTTCAATTTTAACGTAACGCCTCGATCGAAATATAATAATATGAATTTTTTTCAGAATGTTAGAATTTTTAAAATTTTACTTCGTCCTGTAATAAACATGAAAAACTTTTGAAATATTGAATCTATTTACTTTGATGTAACATTAATTTGCTTAGATTGATACTCAATAAAAAAATTTCAATATTACTGTGAATTACAGATCATACATTAAATTGAAATGTTCAAGTAGTTAATGACAATTCTTAATGACGATTTCGAAATATTTAATTATAAATCAAAGCTAATAAAAGTGCATTATATCTATAATTTATGCGCATTTTACAAAATGTATTTTAAATATTAGTCAATGCAAATTGGGGTCATTATACTTATTGCCCAGACTTTATTGATCACTAAATAATTTTTTAGCGGAAAAAATCAAATGTATGGAAAAAAATACCTTTTAAAAAAAATACACGCTTATTTAATTGGTGTTTAAATATTGGTTCAATACCATTTTGTTTGTATTCTGCTATCCTACTCTCTGGTAGTGATTTTGGTAATAAAATCAATAACAGAGAGTAGAAATAACAGAAAACAGACGAATTCATTTTTTGTGATTAAATAATCAAACTAATTGGATTAGATTTTATTCTCGCAGTATACTTATTCGTTTTTTGACCTTTAAAAATAAGAGTGTACTGAACTTTTGATAACTTTCGAAACTTTTAGAGCTTCTGTATTTTTTAAATATATATTTAAATAATTCATTTTCTATAAATTCCAGAACACAAACCATTGGCGTGAAGGCATACTCACTGTTCGTATTGCTAGTGGACATTTTCTTGCTAATTATCAAATTCAACTTAGAATTTTTCCAATCGATAATAAGAATATTTGTGAAACCAGAACTGAAAAGCTTGAACGGAGAAATTGTACTGGTGAGTAGATTTTTCTCATATACTGATTGATTCAAGGTTTCCCTATAACTGACATTGATTTGAAATAGATCACAGGAACAGGACATGGAATTGGTAGAGAATTGGCTTTGCAGTACTCGGCTCAAGGTTGCAAAGTTATATGTTGCGATATCAACGAAAGCAATAACGTTCGCACCGTGACAGAACTGAATAAAGTTCGCTCAGGATCAGCTTACCATTTCAAGTAAATTCACAGTTGATTTGTTTAAAGAGCTCATCATACGTTGAATAACATATTATTTACCATATTCTTTATTTAACTTTAGATGTGACATATCGAACCGCGAGGAAGTCTTGAAAATGGCAAGCACAATTCTAGCTGAGATTGGACCAATCTCTGTATTGGTCAATAATGCTGGAATCATGTTATGTCGACCACTGCAGCAACACGGTCCAGAAGAAATTAAAAAGACTTTCGATGTGAATGTCATGTCACATTTCTGGACTTTGGAAGCTTTTCTTCCTCACATGGTCTCTCAAAAAAGAGGCCACATTATTGCTGTTTCTTCGATAGCTGGAGTGATTGGATTGGCCAATATTGTGCCTTATTGTGGTACAATTGAATGATATGATAGTTTTTACGGTTAAAATAAAAAACACTGTTCACTTTTTAGCTTCCAAATTTGCCGTTCGTGGTCTGATGGAAGCTTTACACGAAGAATTTAGGGAAGATCCCAGACAACTAGATATTAGAGCTACAACAATTTATCCGTACATGACAGATACCGGACTTTGTAAAAAGCCCAAGATGAGATTTCCAGGAATTTTAGGTTTGCAAAAGCCAGAGGATATCGCTAAAGGAATTATTTATGCACATAGATCAGACCAGAGAGAGACCAGCATACCTTGGGGTTTATTACCTTTGAATCACTGTAGCAGGTAAGAAATTCTTCATTTGATCGAGAATCGATTAAAACAAATTATATTTTTCAGAACTTTCCCAATGAAATGCGCTGTTTTGCTGAAAGACTTCTTTGACAGTGGTGTAGAATCTGATTTGTAAATGAAATTATGCTGAAATGTATCTCAATGTAATATTCCAACCATCTTCGTTTTATAAGTTGTAAATTGTATAAACTAAATGAATGGTTAAAATTTTTCGAGGCATAGTGTTTGGTTTTATGTTAATTATGAGACTTTAACAAGAAACAGATAACATTATACTCATATTCTACTAAATTATCAAAAATATATTTTCAGAAGAATTGAACTGAAACTTTGCCTCGAAAAAACATTTGTCCGATCTTTGCCAATAAAAAATAAACCCAAGTTACCTTTTTCACCGAAAAATAAGCTTTCAACGAGCTTTGGAGTTTTAATTCGAGTCTTTTCATTTTTTGCCGCAAATATGGAGAAGTCACATTTTTACTCGAGACTAGAACAGTCCACTTCACTCCTTCGTCGGAAAGTTGAATGTTTGAGCGAATCTGAGATATTGCGTCCCAAAAAAATACAGGAAAGTATTTCAACTCCAAACGTTTCCTCAAGATTTTCAAAAGCTAGGGTTTTGCCTCACATCCCAACGTTTTCAAATCTACTTAGTATTAAAGATGAGATGAAAATAGATCTTAGAAAGTTGGACAGCCCAGCTGAAAGCTGCACCAGTTTACATTTTAAGATTTTCCCGATTGAAGAGGTCACCGAATCTGAATCATCTTCCAAGTTTTCTGACAAAATTAGGATAAAACAACATCAAACTCAGCAAATCATGAAGATGATGGAGATGTCCAGAAATGCTGCAAGATGTCGCCCAAGTGATAATCGAAAGATTGATCGGTAAACTTTTTAGTTAAATTTAAATCTCAAATTGTTATTAAAATTTGTGTAGATTCGATTCGACTCAAGATGCAGGGGATTCAAAAAATTTTGCTAGTTTTGAACCACATAAGGATCTTAAACCAGCTGAGACTAAAAACTTAATCAATACTAAGTAAAAAGAATGTTCAAGTTTTTCCTCAACTTATAAATAATTTTAACTTTAAAGTTTATCAGGTGACAATGAAGACGTTTTTAAACACTTTGAAGACACTCCTTCAATCTCTCAGTATTTGCGAAGAAAGAAAATAAATCATGATTATGATACTCACACTAATTTGGAGCCAATGAAAACTCAAAATTTTCTTAAATCTGTGACGTTCGAAGAAAAATTTCCAAAATTTCAAAATCGTCATAAAAACTCTAGATCTGTCAATTTGACCCCCGCAAAGTTGAATCATTTAAAACTCTACTTCGATTCAAATATGATTGACATTTACGAAGCCAGCGAGCGTTCTAACAGTTTAAGCAGCATCAGCTCTTTTGAGGACACAAATTGTTACTTCAATTATGAACCAGTTTCCACGACATGTTTTGGTTATTTTACAAAATCGCTAGGAAAATGGTGCTGTCGCAAAAGTGAGGAAAAAACTGAGAAAGTCAAGAAAAATCAGAAAGAAAAAAAACAGAAGCAGAAAAAACTCAACAAACAGAAGAAAAAATAATTTATTTTGGTATCTAATAGAGCTGAAAAACTTGGAAACATTTGAACGAAAACAATATATTTTTAATTAATTTATTTTATTCTGGCTAAAAATAATTTTTACAATTTTGTATTAAAAGTTTCAAGAATATACAACTAATATATTTAATTATGGAAAATTAATGATAATATACAAATTGGACGTCTTAAAGAATCTTAAATATGATACCTAGTTGATATTTAACATTTTGTAGGATTTTCAAGTTTCTGATACAAATAGATTTAACAGTTTGATAAGCTCATCTAAAACTCATCTCGCATGAATGTTTTTTCATCTTTAAACAGGAATTTAAAATGTTCTTTACCTTCGATTTTATTTATAAGTTTTAAATTTTTTTTTTTTAGAATCTTCATTGATAAAACTTAACTGTTTAATAGTCTTTAGATCATAAAACACTCAAATGGATTTAAAATCTTAAATTAAAGACAAAGGTTTATTTTTTGAATTTTTGACTTAAATTTGTACAACTTAATTTAAGTTGGTCTTTGACTGACCTGCATATATATATCTGATTTACTGATCCATCAATGATCAGAAAACATAAATAATTGTAATTTTTGTTTTTTAGGTGCAGATGTTTATACATAATTTACACATTGTGATTTAAATTTTAAGATTTGCCATTAGCAATATTATTTAATACCAAGGACTATAAAACGGTTGTGGCATTCCAAACCCTTTATTAGCATGATGATGCGAAAACCCTGTCATATTCTGGTGTTGCATCAAAGAGGATGACAAATTGTGATGTGCACTATACATGGAAGCTGAAGGATGTTGTGGGTATGAGCCCGGATAAGGTGGTGAGCTGTTTGAGATGGAATGATGTCCACTTGACTCCATACTTCTGGTAGGTGGCGTTGGGAAGGTCGAGCTCCATGGATTGTAATTATTGTTGTTTGAAACAATCACAGCATTCTCCGAAGGGTTTTGTTCTGAAATTGTGTTGGCCTCATCTCCACTATTGCCAGATGTTGGACCCATGATGGTGACTAAACTATTGGGTGTTTCAGGAAGTTGAATGCTGTTTGTTGGATATTGATCTACAGAGTTTGGACTTTCGTTGCCATTTATTGGACTCTGAGTAGTGGCTTGTGGAGAAGAATAACCATTGTTGGAGCTGGTACCAGTTGCCGAATGATGATGGTGATGGTAGTAAGTTGAAGATGGGTTATGAATTGGATGCATGTGAGAAGATGCATGCGAGACTGGTGATGTTGCGTTGTTCTGGCCATGATGAGCGTAAAACTCGTGCACTAAAATGAATAATTTACGTTAGAAATTTCTCTTACATTGTTTTAGATTGATTTCGAATTGAAGTGAAAATCATACATCTTGAATCCAAAATTTGAACTCTAGACTGAAGTCTAAGAAGTAATAAATTTTTTAGTTATTTAAATACTCACTTTGAGACGCTGTTGAAGTAAAAGCTGAAGATTCTGGAATATTCTGCCCAAGAAGTGGATAACTGGAAACATTAGCTGCTGAAGAATGCGAAAACGAGTTGCTCATCACATTCATTGGGGCATATCCAGAAGAACTAGTGGTGGTAATTTGCTTTCTCAATCTTGCTCTCCTATTACTGAACCACACTTGAATCCTTGCTTCAGTCAGTTTTGTCCTTTGGGCTAATTCTTCTCTGGTGTAAATATCTGGGTATTGAGTGCGTTCAAAAGCTCGTTCTAGCTCATCAAGTTGCATTGCTGTGAAGGTGGTGCGGGATCGTCGTTGCTTTCTTTTCAAGGCAATACCTGGTTCACTGTCACAATCAGACATTTCTCCGTCGGATTGTTTGATCGAGTTGTTTGTTCCTGGAAAAAGAAAGAGAAGAGATGTGTTTGTTAGTTTAAAGATGTTATTTTTAAATTGTCATAATTTGTGATATAAAATGATTAATTTCGAGATCTGTTTTTTTTCAGTGTATCAACTAGCTTAACATTCAACGCAATTCCAAAATACTCAACTTAAAAAATCTTTTGAATTTATCAGGAAATAAGTTTTAGTCAAATTTCAGCAATTAATTTAGTCAATTCAGCAAATGTGAGCAACTTCAAAACAACATTTGTTACACTTTTTTTGTAAAGAAAATATAACTTTCATCCAATAGACTCCAAAAGAAATTGTCAAAACTTAAAAAGTTCAATCCCCTTCACTCACTTTTCCCAGTGTATCAAAATCCCCATCAAATTACCAACAAATTATGTCAAGAATCATGCAACAAAACGATCAAAATTGAGCTGAGCTGAATGATTAATTGTTCCCTCTTAATTATTTTCGTTTTTTTCTGTTAATTTAAATTAGATTTACTCCCAGAATGAGGCAGAAAACAGGCATTATATGTGTATATATGCCTTCTTTACGATTAACAAACTGCTACTTGAATACTTGAATACTCTGTTTGATTCACAAAAAAAATTAAATATGTTTTTGTGTTCATCAACTGGGTCGAGTTCTTGACTTCTTCACGTTTACCGAATTTATTTCGAATATATTTCAACTTGTTTAGTTGTTCAAAAATAACAAAAGATTATCGCAAGCGATCATTAATAATAATTTAATAATTTATAGTGATTTTTGGGTTTTTGGTGTATTGTTCTGTTCTTTTGTACTGTGTTCCTTTTTTAGATTTTCTAGTGGTAAATGATAGCGATCGAGGAAGTGGAGCAAGTGCAAATGCTATAGAACCTACTATGGTGAAAGTTTTTTTTAGGGATACATGAGTGGATTTAATAAATCCAAGCACATGCTCCAACAACTTCAACCTATTATGGAATTTGCCATAAACTTGCGCTATAAAAGTTTTAAACCAAAAATTTTTAATCACTCTCGAACAATTAATGATTTATACAAAAATGAAGTTAATGAGATGACAAGAAAAATGAGACTAGAAACCCTTAGAATGAAAAGTGCACCCTGCCAACCAAAGCACCTCCCCAATGAACCCTTGTGAACAGTAAAAATGGTTTTGCAATAAAAGGTGTTTTTACCGTTCGGCGAGTGCTTTTTCTCGTCATCTTGATCTCTCCCCCGCAATAATCTTGATATGGCCGACACTGAGGGCGCCGTGGAACGATCGCACATGCCGTCTTTAATCAGTCTGTCACGTATTTCCCATGAAAATATACCTGGATTCTCCTTTTTGTACTCCTCGATGCGGTTTTCTACTTCAGGGGTGGCGATGCGAGGTTTGGATCCACCAATGACGCCTGGACGAATCGATCCGGTTTCCTAGAAAATTAGGAAATCGTTAAAAACTCTGAAGTCTAATGAAATTTTAAAAAATATGTGATTCTCATAAGTCTCTAAAATTAATCTTACCTGATATCTATTCAAAATTTTTGACACGCATCCGTGAGAAACTCTTAATTGTCTCGAGATAACACAAGGTCGAACACCAGCGGCTGCCATTTCCACGATCTTCAGGCGAATATGATTTGGTAATGGTCTAAAGATCAAAGGGAATTCTTAGAAAAACAGCTTCTTCAGATGATGGATGAATATAAGAAATTTACCTGCCGTTAATGAAGACTCCTCCAAGTTGATTCACTCTGCCTTGGCCAGCTGACATATCCGCTGAAAAATTGATAAATGGATGATGGTTAGACTTTTTGGGATTTATGCAAGATGCTTGGTAAATTAAATAGTTTTGAGATGATGTTACAAATATATTTTAAATGTGATAATGTTTATTCATGAAATTACTCAAACTATATTTTTCATGGATTTATGGGATTTTATAATATAAAATCATAAAATGTATGATAAATTTATCATAAGCTCATCGACAATCAAGTGTATGGTTGAAAACATATACACATTTTTTCCTGAAAGTTTTCTCATTGAAAATTATATTTGACTCGAGTGACAAAATATTGATTTACGGTACTTTTTTATTGAAAAAATACCAAAATTAAAATTTACTTTATTTTATTAAAAAAATGATATTACTGAAAGCTTTTTATTTAAGTCAATTCACCAAATCAAAATCAATGCAATTTACACGAATTTTATGACATAAAAAAACATAAAAAACGTAAAGAACAATCACAGTTCTAAAATTCTTTATTCTTAACTTTAGGTCAAAATATATGTTAGAAAATTTTTCAGATTTGTTTAACTGCAATCATATATTCTAATTAATATTCAATGACAAAACAATTGTATCGTATGAATTTCAATGAAATTTTTAAAACAAGATCCAAAATCTTTGAATTTGAAATTTACGAAAAAAATTTCAAACATCATTTCTCAAAAAACAGTTCATCAATGCACATGTCATAAAGGCCAAATTGAGCAAATTTACCATGAAACTACTCAAATTTCTAGAAGTACATTTCTAACCTCCTCATAAACCTACTGCTGTTTGCACAATAAAGAAATAAATATCTCCAAATAATTGGCAAAATGCAGAAAACGTTTTCTCTCCCATTGATCTACAGTTCCTAGTCGCTTGAAGAACTTTCAGAACTTTGAGGACATTCAAGATATTCTAGAGATATGCATATTTTACTCAAAAATGCTCAGAACTTCAGGTAGTGCAACAAATTGCACAGAAATGCAATGTCAAGAATTAAGAGGAAATTTGGACGATTTTTCGTTTATAACGCCATAAAACTATAAAACATGAGCTAAACTCACTAAAGTAGTAAAAGCATAAACACATAAATAATTCCTTTGTTTTCACATTTTTCCCTTTAATTCTTTAATTTTCTTTAATATTCCTTTCTTGGCTTCTAGACTTCTTGACTTGAGTTCTTAGCTGCCCAGTTTTCCTGATCAATGACTTGAACACTTTTTGACTTTTTAAGTTTTTTAAACTATAGCTCAGTTAATTTTAAATAGCTTTAATAGCTTAGTACCCGTGAAATATCTTTTAAGCTCATAAATCATAGTTTAAGGTCCTAAGGATGGTTGTAAAACGTTTAGCTCGACCAGAAACGAAGTGTTTGTTTTTTCAGTGCATTTTGTTTCTATCTTCTGTTTTCATATCTTTTTCTTACGTTTCTAATGTTTTTTATTCACTTTTTGAAGTCATTTGTCAAGAAAATGTGTTTTTATGAGTTTTTAAAAGTTTTTGTTAATTTATGAAGTTTTTATGGATGGAGAGAAATTGGGCCGATAAAATTTAATGATGGGATCGGAATTGCTCAATCTGGTTGAAGTGCGTGAAAATGGGGATTATTGTGGAAAAGTGATTGGTGAGTTATGTGGTTTTTGGTGTAAATGATAGGTTTATCTCAAATTGATGTTAGATTTTAATTAGACTGATATGGATCATATATTTTGAAATTATTGAAATGAAATTTAAAATTCATAATTGAATATAAAAATAATAAATCCGATTGCATTGAAATGCACAATTTCTACAATTTTCAGCATTAATAAATATTTGTGCTCTATGTAAACTTTGTAATTGTTAAAAAATGGTTATTTTAATAAATGGCTTGTAAATCGTGTCGTTTATTAAAATTTAAAACACATGTTTGTAAAATATGTAATGATACAATTCGAAATCGTTCAAGACATACTTTACACTAGCGAATCTAGTGATCAACAATGATGGACAGTTCAACATGACAAAAAACATGATGTTCTTTCACCATCCAATTTTTTGCGAAAAAGTCTAAACGCTCTTTAATGTAAACCAGATCAAAGTTTCAATTATTATTTAGTATCAACAAAAACTCCATTCTTCAAAAAACTCATCAAACATCAATACTGCATTTGAAAGTCGCTATAAATTCGCAGTAACTACTTTGTCAATGAACTTCAAAAATGATTGAATTTTAATAAAGTGCCTCAAGGAATGATAAAAGAAGATCTTAAGAAATCTTCCAAGAACTATTAATTCCCACAAAACATCAAACAAAACACAAAATTACAATAAAATTACACAAAAGCACCCCGTCGATTCTCAATAGCTATCATACAGATTCCAGATAGATTAATAGATCTTCTACCAAAAGCCGTCGATAAATATTAGAAATCCAAATAAACACAACAAAAAAACATTCAAAAGATCGCAAACTAAATTAGCCAGGTGTAATTTTCAAGTGGATTTGGAAAATAATTGCGCAAAGATATATTAAATTAAATTAATTATAATTATGTTACCTTGTAGAGTATATCCACTAAAGCATTGTCTCATCGCTCCCGGATAATTGTTGGTTATGGTCATTATATTTCAGGCATACACTTTGTGAGCTTTCACTGATCTAATTATTATTTTATTGCAATTGCTTATCAAGTAAGGCTATTTTTCAATTTTTCCACTTTAAGATTTTTCTAGTTCCTTAATTTTTTTACAAAGGAATGTTAATAAACTTTGAAGTTTATTTAAAAACACTTGAATCTTCTAAAAGTTCACTTATATTTAAGACACTGAATATTTTCTTAACAAGTTGATTTGCACAAAATTTGAATATTTTTCCTTCCAGATATATTTCTCAATCCCAAGATTTTTAGTTAAAACTTTACTATTATTTGTTTCTAATATTTTTAGCGAGCTAAGGCACTTTTGCGTCCGTTCGGTATCCAGGCACTTTCAGAACTAATTTTAACTTGGTCCATAAATATCTAAGGCTGCCTTTTACGAGCTGCAAAACACCAACCGCTTGCGACCAATTTCTTTATGAGCTGCTTCTCTAAAGTCAATTGCAGCTTTTACGAGTTGCTACGCCCAAAAGTTGTGGGATAGCCAAAAGCGTTGGTGGAAGTGAGACAAAAATATTTACTACTTTTTTGTCTTTTTCTGTTGCGTTTGAATATTTTTGGAACTATTTTTTGAATCAATGAATTTTTCGGTATTTTTCCAGGTTTTGGAGTTTTTATGAGTTTTTCAAGTTTTTATATATTTTTATTGCGATATCGATGTAAATTGTAAACGAATAAATGAATAAATGAATAAAGGAATAAAATGCTTATGATAGCAATTATGGTTTTATGTTGAATGTTATAAAGAAGACGTGACTTCGGAACCAGTGGCCGTTGATGGGAAATAAAATAAATGGAGCAAGATGGTGAATGATTTTAGAATTTTTGGAGGAGCTTCTTGGTTTGGAAAAATAATTAATATCAATTGATTAGAAATAGACAAAATTTAATACTGTAAGTATTTTTTTGGATAAATTTTGACTTGTTAAAAATTAAATTTTCAAAAAGAAATTAGATATTATCTTAATAATAATTGTTTAAAAAAATTCATTGAACAAGAAAAAAAAAATTAAAATTTTCCAATTTCAAGACTTTTGGCTTTTTTATAATAAAACTTAATGTTATTGTCAGAGAGGAAAGTACTATTTCACAAATTCACAAGAAATATTGAATAAAAAAGATTTTTCACAAGAGCATTTTACAAGTCAATAACAAGTATTTGGCTACTCTACCTTGAATTTCTAGAACTCTCCAAAATCCCATTAAGTTCTCAAACGCATCTTCTTGAATTTCCTCCAAGAAGCCTAGCAAACCAGAAAATACTGTTCACCTTGGCTCCCTCATCCTCCCAGTTGGCAACCTGTCCCTTCTCACCACAACTACACAACTGCACCACAATTTCCCAGAAGCTGTCACAACAAGAGTTCACATTTTCACAGAATCCTTCTAATCGCTTCTTATTACCTTCAATTATCAGGCTAATAAAGACCAATATTGTGAAAATATTTATTTGTAGAAGTTTCAACAAAAAATGCTGTTAACAGAAAGCAGCGGGGATTTTCATTTTGCTTGAGTTTCTTGAGTTTGTTGCAGATTTATTGTTCGACTCAAACTTTTTGGATCTCGTATTTTTCTGAAATTTTAGATAATTTTAAACAATACAGTAATAATTCGTCAAATAATGCTTATTTAATTCAAAAAAGCTCTGTGACCTTTTTCTCTACTGGAGTAGTTAAAAATATTCGTGATCTTGTGCTGCTTGTAGTTTTTGAAGAATTGTTGCAAGAATTGTGGTAAATAAAGGATGGTTTCATTTAATCAACTTTAAGGATCTTTTGTGTTTATGATTTTTCTTGGAATTAGAATATTGCTTGAAAAACATTTTATAACATTTAAGAAACATTTAAATATACATTTTAAACTAGAAATTTTTAAATTTTCAAAAACATTCATTCAATACGTCATAGATCAAACAAACATCCTTTACTCTACAAGCTCCTTGAACCATAATAATTCTGCAAACTTCGTCTAAAAACCTTCCAAACACCAAAAATATATTCCTGCATATTTTATCTACAAATCCATTGTTTGCATTTATTGGGCAATCATAAAACAAATTTTTCTACGATTTTTCTACGGTCACCGAATTGTATGCAAAACTTCACAACAAAAAACTTTGAAAATCTTTGGCGTTGCCAAACATCCCGAAAAATTTAAACATTGAAATGCCAGCAACAAACACAGGGGCTTTACAGAATTACAGCAGAATGACGAGAGAATGGAAACAACTGAATTAGTGAACAACTGGAAAAGAGCTAATAAAGCCATAAATCACAGCCGAAACGAAACTAGCAACAAGGACAAATTATTTGTAATAATTTTTATGAGATGACATAAATTGTTTGCTAGTTTAAAGTGCAATAAACACATAAAATAAATAAATATGGAACTCAGGGATTTTGACCATTGAGACTATTGAGATTGATCATAATATATTTTATTAGTTCGAACTTTTCACTCCTTCTATACGAAAGACTTTTGATATGCATGGAAGATATTTAAGAGCTCTTTTCGAACAACTAAAGCTTGGTTAAAATTTAAAAATCAATATAAATATTGATACAATTTACAAATTTATTCATGCTTGAATCTCACCTTTACCCCTGTCCTGCCTCAAAGTTTACAGTGAGTTACCAGTAAATTCAAATAGAAGCCTACAATAACCTCATAAGGCCTTAATAACAAATATAATCTGCAATAATGGCACTGTTTGTTGCACTTTTTCTACAAAATTTTAAATTTTCAGAGAAAAACAAAATAAAACTGAGATCCATCAATTTCAATCAATTTCATAAAATTTTGATAAAATTTTATAAATTTTAATTAACACAATTTTTGAGGCAGAATTGCTGAATGTGCGCTTTACCAATGAAATTCAATACCTTTGATGTTTTTTGATGTTTCAGCAGTTTTTCCAGTTTTTTCTGGAAACCTTTTTATATTGAAAAAACTAAAAATGTTTCGTTTTAAATAATTAGAAACTAATGACAAAGCACAAATGAATGGCGTTCTCGTTTTATTTCTTACACATTTTTTTATATTTTTACCATTTATTCGATTTTCTCAAGTTTTCAAGTTATTTAGCTGTTTGAGAATGGAAATGTTGCCTGGAGGCAGAGCTGAAGGGCTGCATTATTTGGAGGTGATGAAGTTTTCAATTTGTTGGCTATAGACTGTAAGAGATATACTTTGATTAGGAGGGAAATCAATTAATATGTGAAATGAGTAATTTGCATGAAAAATGCAATTTATCAGTTTATATAAAGTTTTTTGTTTTAGAGTGATAGAAAAGGCTATGGTCATTCATGAAATTGGATTCCTTAATTATAATATTTACAGTGTTTATATGGATTATAATCAAACTGAAATTAAACCTGTTTATTTCGTTTATGTGTGAGTAACGTTCTAATCAAAGTTTCAATCATGTATAAATCATCATTATTATTTTTGATTAGAATTTCCTTAGAAAAATCTACCGCTGTTCAAGCCTGAAGCTCCAAAGTTTATTGTTTATTATTGGATTTCAATAAAATAAATTGTATTTCACACAAAACTGTCAAAATAAGAACTTCAATTTTTGTGGGATTATTCTTATAATATTCCATATTCTTTCTGTTTGATGTGTTTAAGAATATATATATATTTCAAAATCTTTTTTTGAACGTTGTAGTCATATTTTTAAAATGTAACTATTTTCATAATCTCCAGAATGACAATTTATTGTAACTTATGAGCTTTTTAGAAGTATAAGAAATAATTAATTCTTTCGACACCTTGAATTATTCTGAAGACATGATTTCTTGTTGTATCCATCAAAAATTCCAAACATCCAATCTAGTAAATAATATTCTACGCTAAAAAATGCTGTTCTACTTTTGGCTGTCTGCAATACCGAAAAAATCACAAGATCATCGCCAACCATCACCACAAAAAGCCCAGTAAATTAAAGTGGAAATTAAAACTCCTCTAAATGACTTTTGTCTTTGAAGCAACTTTTAAGTCTTTCAAGAACCGCACATTTTAAATGCTTTTAAAGTTACAATATTTAATGGTTTTTATTTCTTCCAATAAATTTTGTTTCAAATAAAGGTGCTGCAACTTGCAAACAATAATTGTTAAAACTTAACTAACAATAGTTCTTCGTGTGAACTGCACAATTGAACTGTAATTGTGCGGTGAAGTGCATTAAAAAGTGCTCAGCAAAAATGCAATTATCTACGTTTAATTAGTTCTTGTACTTTGCAACAAATTACTTTAATGGTTTTTGAAGATGAGTGAAACCTAAAGCAGAACTTGTAGATTTTTACAACTTGTTAAACATTATTATGAGCATTATGTTCTGGTTTTTAAAATACCACACAATAAAATATATTTATAAATTAATAAAATTTACAAATTAATGTGAACCTTCAAGTCTCTCTTGGTCTCCTTGCAATAACACAAAAGATTTCCGCTCCCGCAACTCCACCAATCTCATCACACCTATCCACCTTTATTATGTTCGCCACATTTAAACAGAAGCTTACAATTCCAATTTCCAATTGCGGAAAGGCCGCATGAGAAAACCAATAATGCTTTCACACCGGCTTTTGCCTTCTTGTGGTCAAATTAAAAATGATTAAAAATGGGCAAGAAAATGGTAAAAAGAACGATTCTTTATCAAAGTTAATAATACGAAAAATTCTGCCACAGCTCGTTTCCATTGTTTGAGCTTTTTTACAACTTTTGGTTAATTCATCATCATTATTGTAGTTAAATTATAAAACACACATTAATATTAATCGCTTATTTGTGTTATTAGAGTTATGTTCTCGGTCCGCGGTGAATAAAACACAAAAGACCGCGCGCTAAGATGGATTGGATGAATTTGATTACTCAGAAAGACGAGAGCTCCTTGAACTCGCACGGGAAATGAGATGAAGATTGTCCAGATGAAGGGTTTTTTGCTTTTCATATTGTGAATGGAGTTTGATTGCAAAATGTTATTATAGATGATGAGTCAATGGAGGTGGATTTCTTTGTTGGTGATAAATAAGATTTGTTCTAGTAAATATATTTTATTTCAGATGTTGATTATAATATGTAAATTGAGTCATAAAATGGAATCTATTTGTTATTTTATTTAAAAGTCAAGTTTTAATTTGAATATATTTATCGCAGTTTAATTCACAAGCTAAATATAAATTTCCAAGAATTCACTTGAATGATGCCAAAAAATTAAGAAACAATTCCTAGACATGAGCAAATGAGCTAAATATTAGATGATCCTCTATTGTTATTTGCCACCTATATTCCTAACCAACAACAGTAGTGAAAAACAGTAGCTGATTGAAAATTAGCCGTGGAGGAATCTTGATTTGATTTTTGACGGTTGTCTTGTCGATTCATACAATCAAAAATGCTCAACAAAATCAAAATGTATTCTTTCACATTATTTCGTGTTTATTGTTCGCTACTAGGCACTACTGTTTCTTTCATCCCATGAATCTGTTGAATTTGATCAATTTGATGAATTTGGTAATCAAAACCACCAAAACTTCTTTTTCTTCCAAGTTTCTTTGAGACTATACGATCTAGGAGCACAATTTCTTTCATCATTAAAAGAAATAAAATGAAACTCTGCGCGAACAAAAAAGGTCTATCATGTCTATCAAAGTCTATCAAGCCAGCATTGTACTGAGCGCACATGTGTAAGGCAGAAGTTGCACTAAGAGAACATGTTTTGTTGGCTTTAGTTCACTTTAAACTTTTTAATGATATAGCTTAATCTCAGATCTCATTCAGTAGTCTCATTTAGTCAAGTTTTAAAGGTGGTAATTTTAATATATTAAGTAAACTCTTTTAAAATTTCAAGAAATTAATATATACTTATGTTTCAAAAAAAACCCAATTACAGACAATTTAAATTAAATTGAAACATGTGTGTCACCATATATTGGGAATCTCCAGACGTTGTACGAGAAAAGTAAATAAAAATTATTTTGATAACGTATGACCTTGCGAGCTCAACTCTCTTGAATATTGTAAAAATATGTTCCATCTAAAAGCTAATCGTCAGTTTTAAACATTTACTCAGTGAGAAATGTCCAAAATGAAGACTGTATTTAAATTGTATGTACTTTTAAATATGATTTCTAACATCGGAGCATTACGAACCAAATGTCCAAACTGTGAATGCACTGACTCCTATAAATCAACAATAGTAAGTTGTCCTAGCAAGAACAATACGATTATTCAGGTTGAAGTGAATGTGGGTGAGTTTATATATTAGTCTAGAGCATTCATTTCAGTTTAATATTAATGGAGATATAGTCTAAAATAATTTTATTCGAACAGGCCCAAAATCAAAATTTACCTCTAACTCCGAAATAATATGCCACGAGGAAAATGATAATGTTTTTGACTTCCTACCTAGTCGAGTAATTCCATCGAATAACATTAAGTTGACTATAAAACAATGTCCAATGATTCCCAAACAAATGTTATCAAAAATATATAAACTTGGAGCAGCTGGTGTGAATTATATGGAATGGGAAATTAAAAGTGATTCATTAGATACCCTAGAAAGACAACACTTTGATCAATTTAAGAAAATAGTGAGGCTTATATTGCTGAGTGACAATTTTTTACAAATATCATCAAATGCTTTTGAAGATCTGAGAAACTTACTAAGTCTTAATTTAACAAACATGATCGATTCTGAAATCAATCAATACCCAGATGACATTTTTATTCCCTTACATAATCTCCAAGAACTGGTTCTGAATAGAAATAATCTGCAAAAGCTTCAACCTGGCATATTCAAGAATAATGGCAATCTCGAACGACTCATCTTAGATGGAAATAAAATGCAGAGTGTATCAAAAGAAATGTTTGAAGGGCTTGAGAACTTGACTGATTTGTATTTAAACAACAATGAGTTGAGTAGTCTAGATGCAGATTTATTTGAGCATATTGAAGCACTTGAAGAAATAAGCTTGGGTGGAAATAAGTTTACAACTCTTCCATTAACATTATTACAGAACAGAACAAAGTTGAAACATTTTTATCTAACGCAGGATATTAACTCGAAAAGAATAAGTAAGCTGAGTCAAAAGCCCAAAAACATTGGGCTCATAGAAATTTCAGAAGATGCTTTTATTGGTTCAAAAACCATAGAAACTATAAATATGTATGGAAACAATTTACAACAAATACCCAAAAATATTTTCGTGACCAAAACAATCTAAACAATCTTGATTTATCGAGCAACAGCATTAATGAGTTACATGATAAATTATTTAAACATAAAAGAAAATTGATGTACATCGATTTTTCGCACAATCAGTTGGCAGATTTTAATTGGTGAGTGGATTTTTTTAAACTTGATTTTCGATTTGAAGCCATAATAAATTTTAAAATTCCAGTGAATGCTTTCAATGGCTACCGTCTTTAAGAAACTTGTCATTGAGTCATAATAAAATTCAAACAATGAACTGTAGTTTACCTACTCAGGCTATTCGTGATGAGGATGCAATATGCTCAACTAACAGTTTCACATACATCAGAAAAAAATTCTTCTTTTTTCAAAGCCTTATTGATCTCAATTTAAGCAACAATCAGATCATTCATTTTAATGGTGATTTGCTAAAACCACAGTTTTTCCAGTCTGATCCTGTTCAGTCATATTTGGCATGTCAGCTTTATGAATTGTAAGTTGATCAGATAATATGTTATTTGATACTAAAATTGTCATACTATGCAGAAAATTACTCATCAGAGAAAATGCGAATAATACTGAAATTAAAACGAAGTTAAGTGTCTTAGACTTGAGTTATAACAATTTCTCAAGCATTGATGACGAATTCAGAAACGCGATGAAAGATTCAAAAACGCTCTCAAGAATATTTTTGGGAGGTAATCCGTGGAAATGCGATTGCAACGCCAAAAGCTTTGTGAGTTTTGTTATTTATCAGGAATCAAAAATTGTAGACGCAAATGACGTTAAATGCTTCAGCAACGGAGAAATACTAAAACAAATGGATGTTGATGAAATGTGCAATACTGAAGAGCTCCAAAAATTTATAATAAGCATCATTCTTATAATCCTTGCTTTGACTGTTGGATGTTTGTTTGCTCTCTACTACAAATATGACCTTGAGATAAAATCCTGGCTCTACTACCACAACGTTTGCTTAAGATTCGTATCAGATGAAGATTTAGATGACGACAAGATCTATGATGCTTTCATTTCTTACGCTTATGAAGATGAAAAATATGTCCAAGATGTTTTACAGCATACCTTGGAGTCAGGACCAAATCCATACAAATTATGTATTCATATCCGAGACTGGATTGGAGGAGCTAGCATTGTTGGACAGGTAATTATAAATGAATGGCTACTTTAATAGTAAAATGGATTAACATTTTTTTAGGCTGAACGATCTGTAAATGATTCCAGAAGAACTATTGTCGTGATGTCTACACATTTTTTGAAATCCAATTGGGGTAGACAGGAGTTTTTGTTTGCTTTTCAACAAACCATGAAAGATAAGCGACCTCGAGCAATTTTGATCATTAAAGGAGATATGGTGGATATTACAAAAATTGTTGAAAACTGTCCTGAAATTCAAGTTTACATAAAGACACACACATATATTATGTGGAACGATCGCTGGTTCTGGAACAAATTGAAATATGCATTGCCACATCGAGGTCCTACAGGTAGAAGAAACAAAAGCATATCTACGGAAAGAAACGATATACAAATGAGTTTGATTCCTTACTCATAACATATCGATTGATATTCAAATTTACTATAGAAACGAACGAAATAATGAAGATTATAACGCACAAACAACCAAAAACAAACTTTACAATTTCAAGTATTTATTAAAGAATGTAAGTAACATATATAAATCAATGAAGGAATCATGCTCCAAACTATGTTCTCTAGTTTAAACACCACTCCACATACATAAGAAAATATATATCGCCTTATTGTATCACTAAATTAGTTTTTTCCATTAATTTAAAAAAGATTTTCGATCAAATTTTTTTCAAAAGATTGGAATTTCATTCAAAAGTTTTTTCGGTTGTTTTTTGGATATTTCGAAGTTTTTGGAAAAAAGTTGAATGAAATTCTTTTACATAAGAAGAAAAACTGATTTGATTGTATCATGTGAGATGAAAATGGAGGATTTTGTTTTATTTGTTAATTGTAATATATATATTCGATGGATGATGGAGATGATGTTGATCTTTTGACAGCATTCCGACATTCTTGTGGAAATTGGTGTTATTGGTCGGATGTAATTAAAGAAACTATTGTTGGACTGATGAACATTCGACCTTCTTGAATTAGGTTTGGGGTGTATACATGGATTGATTAAAATAATTTATCAATGGAAATAGTTTTATTTAATGTGGAGTACTACAATTAAACTCAAGATTCTGAATGTTGAGAGCTTCGAAAGATGTTATCAATGTTTTGCAATTTCATATAATAGTTTATTGAACAAAGTCCAAATAATTACAGCTCAAAGACAAAATCTTTAATTTATAACCGAAAATAAAATTGAATAGTAAAATATCATTCTAAGCGTTTTATTCTAAATAAATAAAATTTTTAATGATCGTTCATGATCCTTGTTTCTTCACATATTAATGTTTCTAAAACTTTTATCAAAATTTCTTAAATTCAAAGCAATCGGTTGCTTATTCTTTAATGATATCTATCAGCCGCGTTCTCGAAACTTGAAACAGCTCACGCTAATTTAAATTCCGACAACATTGAAAATATCGATATTAGGAAAGCTACTGTGCTACTCGAGCATTTATTGCTCAGTTTCTTGATACCACATAGATGGAGGTTTTGTAAGTTTGCGTTTTGGAAATTCATTGGATGACTTTTAAAATTTAATCGAATGTTTTTATTTAGTTTTTTATTACTCGACACAATTTTTGGAATTCGTCGATCAAGTTCAAAAAATTCAATTATTCAAGTTTTATTTCTTTCATTGGAATAGTTTCCCTCATTGATCTTTTTTCAATTTGTGATGTAAGAAATCTAGCGACGATTTAAATATTTTTCGGAATTTTTCTGTAGTTCTGTAGCATTTGTTTTGAATTTGTGGTGTGCTTTTTTGAGCGGCCTTTTGTGCTGGCAATGAGTTGCTGGACAATTCCCCATTTAATCCAGATTGAAGACTCTGAGTGGTGTTTAGCACAGGATGTAGTTTCAATTGGATTTTTGTTGTTATATTATTTTGTTGATTGAAGGGTTATGGAGCAAAATGGTGGAATTCCTTTAACACTTTATATATATTTGATATTCAAATATTATAGATATAACAAAATTAGGTAGGGACTTTAATTTTTTTTTTATTTGTACTTTCTATTTAGGTTAAAATAATTAAAATAATTAATTCAATAATTATATGCATAATTGTACCGCTCCTAATTTGTCACGGTGTTTTTTTGCCTTTGAGTGTACAAATGCGTAATCTCTTGTAAATGCATGGGTTTAAATTACTCAACGCATTGCTTAAAAAAAACTAAATTTTAAACCAGCAATTTGAATATTTTTTGCTCAATCAAATTCTAGTAAGCTGATGATTCATTCAAGGTTTTCCACAAAAGCATCCAAGTTCTCAATCTCCCAGGTGTGTTTTGTCTTTTATTGTCTGCAGATATCTCCACGTAACCGGCTACAACCACGTACTTCCAATTTAATTTCAGCTTTATCCAACATTATTCTACATTATTTGAGTTATCATCACGGTGGTATTTCCATTACTTTTAATACCTTAGAGACTTTTTAAAGTTTTTATTACTTTTTCAAGTTTTTGTAGTTCTGTAGCTTTTTTTCCTGTAACTTCCTCCGAGAACAAAAGCCAAATCGACATGTATTACATGTATTATGCTGTCGAGTTAATGACTATCAAGTAGCTGAGCCAGCAACTTAAATATCTATGTGGAAACAGCAGCTCTTTTATTAAGCAATAGAAGCAACTGATACATAAATATTCATTCTGAAAATATCTTCAGTTGGATTTCAGAGAAGAATTGCAGGAAAAGTATAGAATTATGAGAATTTGTTTGGAATATCACTTTCAATTTTGTTAATTTAAAATATGAAAAAAAAAATTGCAAAATGAATACAAAACAAAAAACTTTCCATCAAAAAATTGGAAAAAATTTGAGATTTTAAGTTAAAACTTTATATCAAATCAAAATAATTCCCCAAAACTGGACACAGAGCCAAGAACCTTCACATCATGCAAAATCTAACAAAAATTTTAATTTTATTATTTATAACACAAAAGCCTCTCCAGAAGAATGATGAATTATTCTTTTCTGATATTGCCTTGTCCACTTATGGACGAAATGGAAGTGAATGAACAATCGAACCTGCAAAGGTAATTTTGTATCCTGTTGTGCATGTTTTTTTGTCGGCTTCTTTTTTTCACACATTCATCATTTTTTCTCTAGAAATTCAGAAATCCAGGGAGTTTAAATTCGGGAGGAAAAAACTAATTTAATTATTCTCGAGGTGTTTTATTTATTGTTCGTTGTTGGCAGGAAATATCTATGGAGGAGGAAATATTTTTTTTGTGTTTCAAAATATTTTTGAAAGGTTTTCGCGAATGTGTAAGAGATACTTCTGATTTTATAAGGAAATCCTTCGAACTCATAAAATGCAGAGAAAGCTTAAACGCCTAAGCTTTTCCCATCTTTTTCTCACGCTCATCAATCAACTTTCGGATCAACAGTTTTTTTCCACCGAAAAACTCACCAAATCAATTTTTATTTCTCATTTCATCGCTTTTCATAGTATTTCATTCAAAATATCAATTTTATAATTTTTTTTTCAATTTCAACAATATTTCCGAATGCCTCCAATTTTTCAATTAAAAAAAGCTAAAAACTAAAAACTTTTCCAGGCAGCTTTAAACGTGAGAATCGTTAAGATCACGTTTTATATTGATTTTGGATTGATGTCGAATTTTTGGGGGATTTATATTTTTTCAATTTTCTAAATAATTGTAAATCTTTAAAAAGAAGTCAAATTTCAAGCTTTTCAAAACGTTTTAATTCAACTGCTACTCAAATTTTGAGAAATTAAAATTAAATTTACAAAAAAAAATAATAAACTATTTTCTCGTCCCACCAACTCCCAAAGCACCAAAAGATTCAAAAACGTCGTGGAAATTATCTCGTTCAGAGCGTTTCCATATGCCTCATACTTTTTTCTTTTTTATACTTACCCTTTGGGTATACTTATGCGCTATGTTCATCGTATTCTATCTAGTAATACCATTCTACAAAACAAAATACAAATCATGTTTCGTCCCGTATAATTTTGTTTTTATACTTAAAATTATGTGTTAAAAACCAATTGGGCACGGATGTTAAAAACTTGCATATACAACCTATAACTAATTGATAAATTATGATGAACCATTTCATTTGTCTAAATCAAAAATTCAATATGCTTCGTCTATTTGGTTGTGGAAACAAAATATCCAAATATTTCAAAAAATTAAAAATTTTGACAGGAAAACAAATGTACAGAGTGAAGTTATTCGGAAATTAAATACTGTTTTCGTTAAGAAAACGTATACTATTTGAGTTGTAGTATACAAAACGTATACTATTTTTGATAACTAAACGTATACTTTTTGGGTATAACTATAGTAAACATAATTTGTTCTATTTTCGTAAGAAATAAGTATACTACTATAAATTAAAAAAAGTAAAATTTCAGTATACAACTAAACAAAAAGTAAAAATGTATAAAAAAGGTAAGAATCCCAATAGTTAAATATGCCTCATATACGCTATGTTCATCGTATTCTATCTCTCATTCTACAAAACAAAATACAAATCATGTTTCGCACAATTTATTAAAATTATGTGTTAAAACCAATTGGGCACGGATGTTATCTCCACTTGCACTTATGATGAACCATTTCATTTGTCTACACATCAAAAATTCTATGCTAGCATCGTCTATTTGGTTGTGGAAACACTTCATGTTGCTTTTTTTATTAGGAAATTAAATCGAGAGCTTTAGTGTGTACCTCACTTTAGTTATAAATTCACTCAGACAAAAATCTCAGTTAGACAAGAATTTCAATTACACAAAAATTTCATTTAGACAAAAAAATTTACTATCTTAAATATATCTTAAACAAGTTTGAAATATACTTAAGTGGAATATATCTAAATTAAATTCACTTGAGTAATATATCCCACCTACAAGCACCCGCTATCTAATGTTCTTCCAAATGAGATGGAGTAAATTTAACAAAACGACTATAAACACTTTTGACTTCTGTTGCCGAGTTTGATCGGAGATGTGTGTGGTCGTACAAGATAAATAATTACTCCGTATTTAACTGCGTATTCTGAGAAATTAAGAAATGTATAAGAAATTTGATGAAATTTGTCAAAAAGCTAAGAAATGTGAGGAAATTTTTTATGAAACGTTACATTTCTAATGAAATTAATGGATGTTTTAATGAAATTAATAGAAATTTCCATGTAATTTAATGACATCAGTTTTTTATTGAGCTGAACTGAGGCACAACACTCGTTAAGGCCGCGCAAATGTGTCGAGTAACTATCGATCAATTAATCCTCATATTTCACTGAAAAGCGAATGTGGAGCGTCGTTGCTTGAAGGGCTAATTAAAAGTGGAAAAGAATTATATAAGTTTTTAAGAATTTTTATCTCAAGGGTTGTTCAATAATTATGTCACTTTTTTAAATCTTATTCGTTAATGTTTGTTTGAAATTTTAAAAACAATATTCAACTTTCTTCTTGAATTAATAAAATGTAATAACTAATGAACGACCCTTCAATAATTTTATCAATTATATTTACATTTTTGTTTGAACTCATAGCTCCCAGAAAAGCGGTTGAACGGGATTTAGCATGTAATTTATAACTTTGACGTCTTTTGGACTTTTCTTCAACTAGTAAGATGATATCAAGACGTTCTTGAGCCAGCTCTTCAAGTTTTTGATTTAGATCCGGATAGGATGATAACAAACTTTTGAGATCTTGACGTTTTAATCTAAAATAAAAATGCTTTACGTTTATTTTGGCGATAATTTCAAAAACACATACTTAAAGCACACGGTGGACTCCAGCGCTACACACGTCGCACACCTTCGTTCCCTTTCACAGAGCAGCTCAATCTCTCCAAAATAATCAAAATCTTCGTGATGCCAAAGCTCCTTCCCAGTAGGTGAATAAAAAGCTGCTGATCCTGAAGCAATAAAATACATAGATTCACATAATTGTCCCACTTCAAAAATTTCCACATTCTCCTGGAAGATTTCTACGGATAAAGCAGAGACAATCTTCATTTTTAAGCTGGATGGAAGATTTTGAAAGAAAGAACAGTTTGCTACTAGCTCCGCGGAGTTGTGCATGATAATTTCTTGTTTCAAGTTGGCTGGAAGGGATTTTAAGATTTCATCGTCTTTGAAGAACTTTTTGTTGTAGGCGTATTCGTAGTAGTTTTTGATTTTATTCTAGATGTGGATAAATAATGAGAACTTATAGATAATTCATACTAAACCAATGCAAATTGATTACCGTTATTTCTTCCGGAAGTTTATGATCCTCTCCATATTTATCCAGTTGTTCCACAATCTCTCCAAACCTCAATTTAGCACTATTCATTCCTTGAATAGAATGATAGATCTTAGCAAACAGAATAATCAGCCCAATTCTTCCAGTAACTAGCAGAAAAGCTGTGTATATTTTATCAAAGACTGCGGTTGGCTCATATTTATTAGATCCCGTTCCACAGATTGTGGTGATGCTTTTGAAAATACATGTCATGTATTTGTAGATGACAGTCTTTTGCTGAAATTCTGTATGCTCATACCAAGCGCCAACTTTTGCATTAATATTAAACTTTGAAGCGATCAAACCAGGCAGGATCTCGAAGGCGGATGCCCAGTAAATTATAATCAAGTAACCTTGCAGGAAACTGAAAAATGTGATGCAATTGTGGCTGAAAAGTTTAGTGAGCTTCATAGTCCTTTTAAAGTATCTTAAGTAAGTGAAGAGGCGAAAAATGTTGGTCATTGAGATAATTTTGAAAAAATGAAATTCTGTGTTGTAGACATTCAAGCCAAGAAAAGCTCCAACCAAGTAAGGAATCGTGGAAAAAAAATCAATCAGGAACATGCTTTTCAAGTAGTTTATGGCGATTTTTTTCTTGTCTAAGATTATCTGCAGAAGAAACTCAAAAAATTGTTATTTATAAGAAAATCAAATATTTGTTCATTAATCAAAACAACCCCATTTTAAATTCATCAAAACCAAGCACAAATCAAGAAAATCTAATTAAACCTTTAACTCACCTTGAACTCACTGAAATCAAAATATCCAATCAAAAACCTCAGCACAATGTCAAACACACAAAAGAAGTTGATGAACATCATGTAAGGAATATTCTCAATAATATCATCGTCCTTGCCGTCAATATAATCGAAGTATTGAATCGGAATGTAAATCAAAGCCGTAAAGAAGATAAAAGTCATTAAGACGTTCCACCAGCAACAAAACTTTGACAAAGGATGAATTGATCCCAAATATTTGTTGATATGTTCATCGCGATCGGTGACAATTGCTGAAAGACTTTTGTAGAAGCAAAGTGTTCGTTGAGAGGTCGAGTGAATTATTGTTGAGTTGATTAAGAAACGTTGGAATTTGCTTTTGCTTTGTAGATACTTTTTGAAATCTTGGTCAACTGGTAGCTCACAATAATGCTGGAAACTTTCAAAGTATTCGTTCATTCTAGATATTTTGATGCTATGGGTGCTTTGATTTCGAGTCAAAACAAGTCTTAATGCTTTTCTTAAAATCTCGTAAATTAATGATAGAGATGCTGATTAACATATTCTGCAAAAATATTAATTGTTCATTAGAGACTCTATTAGCTTTATTAAACAATTAAACAAATTTTGAAAAATCTGCGATACTTTCTGCGACATTTTCAAATAAAGATGGATCCATAACATTTACTGCTCCAAACAACAAATTGGAGGTGTAAAGCAATTTAGTTTGTTATTTAATTTGTTTCAACACACTGCCTTTTAAAAACCATGGTAAGAACAACACCACAATTTGTAGAAAACAGGGATTATTAATAAGTAGACTTGTAAAGAGGTTAAAGTAGATAATAAAATCTAGATTTACTAAATGGGTTCTTGAGAATTCTTTTTCAATTTACAAATCTTCAAGAAGAGTAGCTTTATCTTAAAAAAAATTATAGCTTGCAAATGCTTCCAACCTCTTAACCTCCCTGCTCAGCAAAACAACCATTTATAACTTTTTCGGTAGCATCGGCTTCTCCTTTTGAAATAAATTGTTCCTCTGTTCTTCAACGCCAAGTTTCATTATTTCCAACAATAAAAAAACGCAACACCGACATCAACATTTTTTTCATCATTTCATATTACTTTCCGTGAAAATAATTAATGATCTATATAATAATGAATAACACATTTCTGTTTCATATTTCCAGTATTTCAATCCAAACCAAAAGATACTATAGCAAGGCACTCTGGCAGCCTGAACGCGAAAAAGCGGAAAATAACAAAAAACCTCTGTCTTGATGCTCAAGAGTGATAAAAAACTGCTTAATTAAGTTAGTTTAGTTAGAATAGAGTATTTTGTTGCTATATTGCGGGACTCTACAGTTTTTTAAGTAATTTTTTGTTTGAATTTAGATGAGTTTGAACAAGTAATTTGATATGAACTTATGACACCCGTACAAAGCGCATCATTTCACATTTCATAAGAAAGAGCTGGAGGACGTTTTATGAGTTTAAAATACGTCACAGCTGTTTAATTTCTGCGGAATTTCGAATGTGTGGCTTCCTAATTGTTTATTTATTGGTTAGGGTTTTAAGAACAAATATGAGATTTATATTGTAATGTTAGAAAAAATATTCAAAAAATTTTATTTTTTTGTATGAATTGAATTTTTTTTTTTTTCATTCAATAATATTAATATTGATTCCAAAAACTAATAAATTTTTTCTGTAACCTGTTGTAAAATGTTTAAAAATACGACAAAAATTATATAGGAAGGCAAATTCATCGGTATTTATATTAAACATAAACCTGCTCAAACTTTGTAGTTCCGGAATCAAACCAAAATTATTGCTTTTTCACACCACTCGATGCTTCCTCAAGACTATCCGAAAAAAACTAATTAAAACATCTTTAAAAAACTAAAAACTGTAACAATTACTTGAAAAACAGATTAATCTCTATAAATAACAAAGAACTGATTGAAAGTCCGTCTGAATAAAGAAAACTCGAGAAAAACTAAAAATTCCATAAAACTGCGTTCGCGCCATTCAGAGCAGAAAATCCAACAAATTCCTAAAAATTTCAAATAATACGAAATCACTGAAGTCGTTACGGCTTTCAAAAATTCAAAAATTCAAGTTTCAAGGCACAAAGTCACATTAAAATCCGAAAACTTGAGAAAATCTTGAAAAAGTGCAAAAAAACAACAAAAGACAAGCAAGAAAATATTTGGTTCCAATTTTGTGGACGGAAAAGTTGTAAAAATATTTACTGTTTAAGCATTGAAAATGAGGAAAACAAATAGCCGAAATTCGTGATTGGTTCTGCTACCAAAATACCCAAAAGAAGTTGAATATGCCAAGTGGAGGAGGCATTGCAACGAATGTTATCAGCAGCGGAGTTTTATCTAAAATATATTTATTATGTGATTTTTTTTTTTTAATTTTAGTAGCCCCAAAACAAAAAGTAAACCGGAAAATCTTACATCAAACTGAAATTTAATTCCGTGATTTGAGCCCATTATTGGACAAATTGTAACTTTCATATCACTTTGGAAAAATTCACTCCTTAATCAATCAATTTCAAAGTTTCAAAGTACAATATAAGCTTGGACAATATGTTTGGACAAACAGTCAAACTGATAAAAGATAAATAAAAATACAGTAATAAACTTAGATGCTTGAAATTTTCTAGTTATTTCTGTAACAGTTTCTTCTTGAGCTCGTCTTTATTATTTTCTTGTGCACCGAGAGCTGAAAAAACTGAGGAAACTATGTAAAAACTGAAAGATTTCGTAAAATGTGTAAAATTTTGTAAAAAGCGCACAGCGGGCGCATAAAAGTGTTAAAATTCAAATTATGCATGGAGACAGAATCATAGCCCTAAACAGCTACTAACAGACACATCAACGACCGATGATGGCAAATATTTTTGCTACTTAGGGAATTTATTACGGGAATAATTGGTTATTTATTGGAAAAATTGTTACCTCCATGTAACATACTTGTTAAGAAGATTGGGTAGCATTGAAAGATATTTATAGTTTTATGACAAAACAACTGGGGTACTGAGTGTGAAGGACAACCCAAAAGTATTTTGCATTTTATAGTTTTTTTAAAAGCTAAAGTGCATTTAAAACAAGCTCCAGTTAACTCTCGAGGAAAAAAATCGGAAAAGCTGAAGCTTTAGCAGGCACTTCGGCAACATAATACCTATGCTTCATTAGAATAATTCATTTGAATGAAGCAATAAAATTCTAGGAAATTCAAAAATATGTAACCAAAATATAAATATTCGATTAGAGCGCCGAGCGGGAATATTGTGTATTATTGCTGATAATTCTGTTGAATCAAATTTTACCACTTTCTGATCGACTTGAGTTGGTAGTTTTGTTAACGAAAACACGTAAAACTTGTTTTCATATAAAATTCAAAAAATTTATATATTTTTTCCAACAGTTTTTTCATTCCTTTTTAAGATATATAAAATATAAATTTTTGCACTACAGGTACTAGATGGCGCTGTATTATTTTCAAAAACTCTTCGTAATTCGCTGCTTATGGTTAAAAAAACAAAGCTTATTTTGAAAATTTTAGATCAATCGGTCAGATGGGTTCTGAGATTACGAAAACATAAGTTTTTTTCCAAAATTTTTGTAAAAATGACAACTTGGTCATGGTACAATGTTTCCATAAAATCTTCTGAATTGATCATTTTGAGGCAAATACAACGTTTTGCATATTCAGATGTTTTAAAAATATTCTCAGGAAAAAAAAAAAAATTTTGTATGGCAAAATGGTAGTTTGCACTACAGGTACTAGATGGCGCTGTATTATTATCAAAAACTCTTCGTACGTCGCTGCTTATGGTTAAAAAAAGCTTATTTTGAAAATTTTAGATCAATCGGTCAGATGGGTTCTGAGATTACGTCAACAGAAGTTTTTTTTCCAAAATTTTTGTAAGCATGACAACTTGGTCATGGTACAATATTTCCATAAAATCTTCTGAATTGATCATTTTGAGGCAAATTGTTGTCGTTTTTGCATATTCAGATGTTTTAAAATATTCTCAGGAAAAAAAAAAAAAATTTCGTATGGCAAAATGGTAGTTTGCACTACAGGTACTAGATGGCGCTGTATTATTATCAAAAACTCTTCGTACGTCGCTGCTTATGGTTAAAAAAAGCTTATTTTGAAAATTTTAGATCAATCGGTCAGATGGGTTCTGAGATTACGTCAACAGAAGCTTTTTTTTCCAAAATTTTTGTACGCATGACAACTTGGTCATTGTCCAATATTTCCATAACATCTTCTGTAATCGATCATTTTGGGCCAAAAACAAGGTTTTTGCATATTCGGATGTTTCAATCTAATCACAGGAAAAAAAACTTTTTGTATGTTAAAATGGTATTTTGCACTACAGGTACTAGATGGCGCTGTAGGATCTTTTTGAATTAGCAAGTGCGACCGTGTTGTGTTTTAAAGCAGCTTCTTCTGTGAGTTTGAGACTAATCGGTCTGATTTTTTCAACTATTACGAATCCAGAAGTTTTTTTGTAAAATTTTGTAAGCATGACAACTTGGTCATTTTACAATATTTCCATAAAATCTTCTGAAATTGATCATTTTGCAGCAAACACAAGCTTTTTGCATATACAGATGTCTTAAAAAATTCTCAGCAAAAAAAAAATTTTGTATGGAAAAATGGTAGTTTGCACTACAGGTACTAGATGGCGCTGTATTATTATCAAAAAAAATCTTCGTACGTCGCTGCTTATGGTTAAAAAAAAAGCTTATTTTGAAAATTTTAGACCAATCGGCAAGATTGATTCTGAGATTACGACAACAGAAGTTTTTTTTCGAAAATTTTTGTAAGCATGAGAACTTGGTCATGGTACAATATTTCCATAAAATCTTCTGAATCGATTTTTGGGCCAAAAACAAGGTTTTGCATATTCGATGTTTCAATATAATCTCAGGAAAAAAAAAAAAATTTTGTATGGTAAAATGGTATTTTGCACTACAGGTACTTTTGATGGCGCTGTAGGATTTTCTTGAATTAGCAAACGCGACCGTCTTATGGTTAAAAAAAAAGCTTATTCTGAAATTTTGAGACTAATCGGTCGGATGGGTTCAAAGATTACGAATACAGAAGCTTTTTTTTCAAAAATTTTGTAAGCATGACAACTTGGTCATGGTACAATATTTCCATAAAATATTTGATCATTTTGAGGCAAATTTTTTTGCATATTCAGATGTTTTAAAATATTCTCAGAAAAAAAAAATTTTTTGTATGGCAAAATGGTAGTTTGCACTACAGGTACTAGATGGCGCTGTATTATTATCAAAACTCTTCATACGTCGCTGCTTATGGTTAAAAAAAAAATTTTTATTTTGAAAATTTTAGATCAATCGGTCCGATGGGTTCTGATTACGAACACAGAAGTTCAGAAGTCAAAACCACGGACAGACATTTCCTAAGGACCCAAAATTTCTGGTTCTAGACCAAATTTTCTTTTGGTTTAGGCACAAATAAAAAAAAAAAAAAAAAAAAAAAAAAAAATTTTGGATGAAATCAAGACTTCACAACTTTTTGTTGCCGAAGTAAAAATTAGAAAACATATTAAAAACAAAATGCTGGTATAAAAATGAGTGAATCAACCGAAAATTTGCTTGGACATAATACTCTAACATCCCTCACATAATATTTGCAGCATGAAAGTCGTGCTGTGGAAACAATTTAATAAGCATCACTTTATGGATGTTATCGGATTTAGAAGCTTTATAGGCTTTATATATTTTATCTGTTTATGGTTTTGGGTCTTTGTTGGCCATATATTGTTTGAATTGTAACCAAAGATTTGTATTCTAATAGAACATTCCGATGTTTTAGAATTTTTCCTTTGAACTTGGTGTGGGATCTCCAACTGAAATGCAATTTATATAATTCAAGGACCTGTTTCTGCAAATGCGTGCAATCATGCTGTAAATTTCTTTAATAATGTGACAAGTCTCCAGTCTGATTCCACCAATTTTAAAATTTAATTCGATTCCTTAAAAGTAATTAGACTTTGTTCAATATAAAATGACTGCCATTTTTTCTCTTAACAAAATCATTCAATAAATCACCCAAACTAAGGTCAAATTGCAAAATTCTACACAGTTTTTTAGTCACAACTTCATCAAAAAATATTCCGCAATTTGGATATTCAATATATAAATTTACAAAAAATATCCAAATATTACAGGTCACCGCACAATAATGAATAATTGAGTATTTTCGAATAGTTTTTGAATAGTTTCTGAATCTGTTTGGAAACATTTCCCAATCCAATCGGCAATGATTTTTCCGTTTTTCCATCAACTGCTCATTCCACATTTTTTCAAAATTTATTCAATTCTTGCCATTTTGCGACTGTTTGTTGTCACGTCCTACAATTATATTTAACAAATGAACCGATATTCTTTAATTTCCGTTAAAAGTATATTTTTTGGTCATTGTCTAGTTTCTATTACGAAATTTAAATATTTTTTGGAAAATTTTTACAGAATTGTTTGTGTACTTGTCTTGGTGTCGACTTTTCTGTCCATTTTGAAATGAATTGACTGGACTTTTTTTGTGAGTCCTGAATTCAAATTTTAATGCCAACATAAATACTATTTTCAGTTTTTGCTCCAATATTTCTAATATTTTTCATTATATCTAACAAAATTTAAAATATTTTGGGCTGAAAGTGCCCAGCAATCTTCCACACACTTTATAATACATATTTATTTGGCTTTTTCTAAGTTTATTCAAATTTCTGTAGTTTTTCTGAAAGACTTCAAGTGTTTCCAAAGCGTTTGCGGGTATTTGGAGGTAATTGCTGTGGCGTAGATTGTAGATCAGTAGTCCAGGTTCTTTGTATAGTTTTATTTATGCATCAATTACAGCTCGAGCTTCCAACTTTTACAGCAATTGCTCAAACGGTTTAATTAACGAAAGCATGATTTCAGATTCGAGGAGTTTTCTGTGGTTTTGTGAGATATTTTAGCGAAATTACTCGAAACTAAATAACTATAGAAAAATTTCAGATTCCCAAGCAAAATTAATATTTTTTGTTTGAATAACAAATGGCGTGAATTAATTCAACTTTTATGAAAAATTGTTTTTTAGGTTTTTCAGTTTTTTGTTTTATTTCAGTCAAAGAAGAAGCTCATACCATTAAATCATTAAATCATTAATCATGTCAATAAAAATATAATTCCAATTTTTTTTAAGTTTGAGTTTTAGTTTTCTCTACTTTTTTGATTATTTCATGAATTCATTGTCTAAATATGAGGAATACGAAAAATATAATAACAGTTTGGTTGCCGGCTCAATGGAATAAAATATAAAATATTGATGAATTTCTAACAATTGACAATCAATAATGAATGAAGTGTTCTTTTATTGTCTTATTTCCGGTGAATAATTACATTTTCCCCATTCAAATTCAATAATGTAAAATAAAATAAAATAGAATGGCATTAAAAATATTTAGAAAATAAATTAATGGCTGAGAAAAAATATTTTTACTAAAGTTTTGAAGGAAATTATTGGAATTTATTGTAATTTTTAGATTCAGGAAACTTAAAAAACTTAATTAATATTATACTTGAGTCTCTGCGTCAGCGTATTAAATTAAAATTATGTAAAAAGACAGAAACAAACAGTAGAGTTCATTTTATATGAAAAGCATAAAATAGATCAAAAAGTGAACGAGGATGATAAACGAAACAAATGGTTGAAAGGCGGAGCATGACATTGTTGACGCCTCTTTATTAGCAGAGCTTTTGATCGAAAGTTTCATATGTGTAGATTTGGCTAATTTTTCATGATTATTTTGATTATCTATCATGAATTGTATTTTATAAATTTATTATTGTCATAAAGTCAATTATTGTCAATAAGTTTCATTTAATTGGCATAAACAAATACTGAATACATCAAGTTTTTGCAAAGATGAGATCACACCAGTAACAAAAGGATAAAATAATTTTTGTTCTTAAAAATGAAACGAAAATTAAAAAGTACTAATAATATGCAATTAAAACTCTAACTTCTAAGCTTCCAGTAAAATAATTGCAACTCTTGGTGAGAGTCTCAGATTTTTCCTGTACAGTTTTTTTCCACATGTTCAAAAACAATGCAAATAAATTCAAACTGTATTGTATTTTAAATACCGTGAAAGTAAAAATCCAGAAGCTTGACAAAACCTCTATTTCTAATCAATAAATCAAATTATTAATTAAAAACTCAACTGAAAAAAGCAATAATACTTTCCAATTCAAATTGCACAATCGTATCAAATCGAATTCAAGAATTTATAATCAGATATGGTTTGGTGATAGTCTCGCTTCACTTACATGCACCTTTTGATATGACCATCACAATTGCCATAATATCGAAACAAAACTATCTAGAAATTACTTCTAGCAAAACGAGCAAATCCACTACGGAAAGTTAATTAAATTACCTTAATTAGTTTTTCCAAGCAATCAAAAAAAATATAAAAACCGCGTTAAGAATTCTCCTCGCATATTTACGAGGTGTTAAAAATGCTTTTACTTCTCTATACTTTGGCATTTTAGATATGCTCAATTTTCTAAGTTAATTGTTGTTTATTTGGTTTGCTCTTTCATGTGTGATTTGCAGGCTGATTTGCAGGCTAGACTGGAATTGTTTTATGGTTATTTTAATGTTTGCAGTGGTTGATGGATCGCTTTGCATGATTATTGATTTATGGCAAAATTATTGGAAACATTCAATTTGATGCATGTTGAAATGTTAGATACCTTGTTAAAATACTACCTGGAATAAAGATAGACATCGAATCATATATAAGGTCTTTGAAAATTAAATATTATGTCCAATAAAAAATTTATGACACTAAAACACTACACATGAATGTTCAAAGAAATAAATTTTCAGCAAAAAGATACGAGAAATGTCTACAAACTTTTACATTGTGTTCGGTTATCTTTCATTTTCTGAATGAAAATATAAATCAAACACAAAAATAAACTTTTTCTCCAAGTGACCGTTACTAGTGATGTTTTGAACGGGTTTGAGGTTTTTGTCTTGGCTGCTAGAAAAAGCTCTGTTCATAATTGAAAAGCTACTCGAGCAGTAACCGCACTAACTTTTTAAATCAAATTAACGCGAAATTTGGCGAAATTAAAGTTGAAGTTTTAAAATTTTATGTTATTTTATAAAATATGATTTTGAGTGATATTTTTGATTAATACGCTTTATGGTATGCGTATACGTACATGATGGTTTTTGAGATAATTCCTTCACAATCTAGGGATATGATCACAATTGTTGAGAACTATATTCCAGCGTGCAAAAATGCATCTAAAGTGCAGTATTAAAAATTAAAATATTTTCTAGATAGCATACTTTGGAAAACCTTAGTCATCAAAATTAGATAGGTTTTTGTTGACAAGTAATAACTGTCTGTTAATTTGTTTAATTTATAAGATTTCTGTGAAAAATGCAAAACAATAAAAACAATTTAAGTCAAAT
Organism: Parochlus steinenii; assembly: GCA_038502155.1. Lineage (NCBI taxonomy): Eukaryota > Metazoa > Arthropoda > Insecta > Diptera > Chironomidae > Parochlus > Parochlus steinenii. Next base: position 1,478,550 of record JAXCIN010000048.1, on the reverse strand, counting down.
ATATTTAAATTTTTAACTGCGATCATATTTCATTTTACAAAAAGCATCGTAAAATATTAAACTAAAATAGAGGCACGACTAGCAAACATCTAATTACTTTTTATATTAACATACAATTCGAGCTAAACAAAGATTTAATTAACAAATGAAATCATTTATTATTGTTATTTGTTAACAATCTGTGCTCTAAAATAAAATGCCAATTACTTAATTTTTAATTAAACATAACGACGACTACAATTTACAAGACAACAATGTATTATTATAAATAAATTAACACACAATTTTTTCTAAAACATCCACTATAATTAGTTTCACGATATTTTGACGATTTTATTTTATTTTAAAAACACAAAGAATTTTTCAAAGTATTTTTAATTTCAGATTTAAAAAATATCCCAAAGCATTTAAAACTTCAAAATCTAAAAATATACATTTAAAAAAAACCAAACAAAACAGTCAATTTGTTTGCAAACAAACGAAAACCTGAGGCAAATCACAAACGCATAAAATGAACGTGAGCACACCCAGCCGGCACAGGAGTGAAAATGTCTAAAATTACTTCAAATTTACACATTGTAAACCTATAAAATCAGTAAAACAACAAATAGTCTCAAAATTCTCGGAAAACCCGAAAAGAAGTATTTTTAGGTAATTTCACTTGTTTGACTATATTTATGTTGCATACTAGGAATGAGATGAAAGCACTGAACGCACGAGGTAAAGCACAACAAGTGGCTCTGACACCTCACCCAACTATCTTTGTAGATACACAAAAGCTATACATGAAACTGTTTTATTGGTGTTTTATGTGCTTGATTGTTTTGTTTGTTTTTATTTTGCTGTAAATCTTACAAGTGAAAAAAGTCTGTTAATATTTTCTACAATTATTAACTTTGCAGTATGAAATGTAAGACATGATGATTATATTGTGGTTTGTTTGCAAAATGATTAATCCAATAAAACCCAGAAAAGACATTTAAAAACATAATTTAAATGAATTTTATCAAATTGCCTACATTTAAAATTTTATTAGCAACCATTTTTCAGATATTTTTGTTATTCGAAAATATTATTTTAATTTAACATTAATTAATTGGTTTTACGAAGTAGTGGCTAGACTTTTAAGCTCTACATCCGACAAGGTAGGTCCAAATTTCATTAAAACCACTTTTCAGCTTTCATTGTTGTTTTTTTTTGTAAACTTTGCACAGATATTTTTTCTTATTGCCGTTTTTGTGAAATAGAATATTTTTGCATTATTTTATATATATATACTTTTAAGGTGTTTGAAATGTCAAAAATGATCATGTATTGTATTTTCGGAAAGAAGATAAGAATCATTTTATTCATTTATATATTTGTTTCTTTGGTGTGCAGGAGTTATCAACAAATTTTTCATTGTTATTTTTGAGCAAATAAAATAAAATAAAATAAATTACAGAAAATTTTCTTAGATTTTCTAGCAAAAAATAAAATTGCGTGATATCCATTAATCGCTTCTTAAAATCCATTTCAACTCCCACCCAAATCAACCACCTATCCACCACATTCAATTAAATTCCCAATACATCATTGCGCTCTAAACGCCAGCAACCTCAACAGATTTATTTCTCGTTCCAACATCATCGCTAACACTTTGTTTATTTTAAGCCTCGGATTCGCTCGCCACAGCAATTTAAAACGATATTCAACGCGAAGCTATATTTTCATCGAATTCACTCGCATTTTCCGAATTTTCCGGCTTCAAGATTTTTCGCGATGATTTTCAACTTTCAGTTTTCAGTTTGCCGTTGAATTCGAAAGTAAGCGGGATCTTTTTAGTGGATTTGGTGTGTTAAAAAAAATAGTAAAAGCAAAGGAAAAAGTGGAGAAAAGTCAAAAGTGTGCTTCAGTGGAAATTTTGTGACAAAAATTCGGCGATTAAGCACCGCTGTGAAGCAACGAGTGGAGCTCAAATTAATTGAGTAAATTTAATGAATTCTGTAAATCCAATGAATTACAAGAGTTAAGTGAACTAAGGTCTTAAAAAAGTCAAAGAAAGTCAAAAAAGTCACAGCAAAAGATCAATTTTTTAAGTCGTGAAGGCAATCTTCCTGCCAAAAAAAGAAAATTCGTTATATAATCAGTGATTTTTTTTAATTGTGAGTTTGCAGTATTTCTCAGTGAATCTTCAGTGGAATTATTGAAATCATTGAAGTCATCAAATCGACTGGAAAATAAATGGTAATGAACTTTGAGGTTCAACATCTAATTCAAGTCGATCCATTTCCCAATCAAACTTCAATTAATCTCGATTTTTCCAAGCCACAAATGAAAATTAGTGGAGTCACTTGTAGGTGAAATTTTTTCGTTTTCCAAAACTAGGAATAAAGTGTGGCAAAGTTAAACCTTCAACAGTACATTAATTGAAATTTTCTGTTTCACTGCAAAAAATTTTTTATGGGGATCATCTTAAAATTTTAATAAATAGTCGAATAACAAGAAAATAATCATTTTAAGATGATTTTAAGAATTTTTGCGTCTTAAACCAATGTTTTCAATTTGTACTTATTGATTCATCAATAAGGTATCACATAGTATGAGCTAATCTCACCAAAATCTTAAATATCGAGTCTCTAAGTTCCAATAAATCAGCAAAAATATTCCGCTCATAAGAACACACGCGGAAAATCCACAAATTTCTCGATTTTCTTAAATTTCCTTCAATTTTTCACTTCACTCCAATTTTTGTCTATTTTAAAACCTCTGGTGAACGATGTGTAGTGTTGCTATTTTTGAGTCAGAAGTAAAAAATCGACAATTCACTAGATTCGAGGCTCACTCCCAAGTCAACTGTACAATTTTTCACGAGTTCATATGCAAAAAGACATTTTTCCATGAAAATAAATTTTTCTGCCAATTAATTTTCCATCTGTGATTTTTCCAAAGCGAATTGGAATTGAGCCTCAACAGTCGCGGAAAAGTGGCAGTAAGTGAGCAGTTGCTTCGCATAATTCTATTAATTCATGAGTTTTTATGAAGTTTTTGGTCTGCTAAAATACTGAAAATATTTTGTAGCAATTTTTAGCTTGAAATTTAGAATTTTATGCTACGTGAAGACTGCGTCAGGCTAATGAATCTTTGCGAGAATTTAAAATGTAATTAGGGATTAGCTTGAATTAGACATTAGACTTGGAAAAGTTATTATTTTCATGTTTTTAGTGTTTTAATGGTTTAATGTCAGCGTTGTCTACAAAATTCATTTTACACATTAATTAAATTTTGCAAGATTTTAGTTGCAAGTTTGTGCAGTTTTACTGATTTTAGTGCAATACTCGGCTTTAATGCTATTTGAAGATTATTAGTGTTTAAATATAGTTATGGTTTTTATAGTACTGAGGATCGTAAATATGTTTTTAGTGTAGTCGAAAGCTCGTTCTTTGTACTAAATGCATAAATAAAAGAATAGATTAAATTTAAACAATAATTTCATCTTAGAAATGCAATCTTAAAACTTATATTGAAGTCCATCTACTCAGTAACATAAAATGATTTCTAGTAATCCCTAAACTCTCTATAAACGATCAGTCAGAAGAAACAAAAAATTAATTAAACGAAAAACAAATTTCCTAATCAAATATCTACCAAAGATCAATTAGATGACTGTTGATTTATGACTCTGCAGCAGTCATTCATGCTTTTCAAGCTATTCAAAGCGATTTTAAAGCTATTTTGATGCTTTTCAAAGCTATTATTCATAGTATTCACAATATTGATGTTATTTGTTTTGTTTCAAGGTCACGTCTTTTTCAGCATTTTAAGTATCTTTCAAATATTATATTCAATAACAAGATGACTTTAACTGATTCTAAAGCTCTACAATTACTGATATTAGCAAGATTACCAAATATTAGTCAAAGAACTCGAAAGACTTGTTGAATCGCTGAAACTTAAAAAATTTAGTATTGATCAAAGAACTTAGCAAATACTCATTTAATTATCGTTTCGAAAATGCCATCAGTCGACCAGAAATAGATAGTAAAGTTGGTCAACGTGTGAAATGTTGTTTATCATTGGATGCTCGATAATTTCCACCAGCATCTCAGGCACACAAATGTTTTTTGTATGTTGCGAATGCTAGGAAGACGTGAAGTGTGACATACTGCCCGACCAAGTTCTAATTTTGTGTTTTTAGTTTTTTTTACGTTTTTCAACTGAATGACAAAAAACAAGGTCCCCTGAATGGTGACTATTATTGTTTTTGCACTAGCTTCGAATTTATAAAACTTAACCAGTTAATAATGAAAATGAAAGAGAACAATATACATCTTTAAGAGGACCTTGCAAAAGGCTTTGCAAGAAGATTGAGAAAATTGGTGAAATAGATTGGGAAAATATAAATGTGTCATTGAGAAAGTTTGTCACAGGCGATTAGTTTAAATATTTATTAGGACTTGAGTTGCCAGATGTTCCAAGTATATCAGTAAATTACAAATTATGTTTTAGAGTGAACCTTACATAATTTAATGTGATTCTTACATCATTTTGCATACAATGTTATTGTTTTCTTTGGATTGAGTCCAATCTCAAAGAAGAACAATGCCAAAAGTATAATTTGGGACAAATTTTGACATTTGTTTATTGCAAAAAATCGTAAAATTTGAGTTTTTTTGCTCAACCTATTTGATATTTTAACGATATTTCAGTAAAGATTTTAAGTTTACATAAAATGTGTTTACATTTATAAACTTGCCGGACATTACGCGGTTATTGTTTGATGCAGAAATTCAAAGAAAATTTTTATGTGACTCTTCACTGATTTTAAGATTTTGTGAACTACTATTGTTTATCATAAATTTTAACAATAGTAAACTTACCTAACTTATGAGATAATTAATAAAACATTTTGATTCAAAACATTTTGAGTAATTTTCCTTTTAAAAACTCTCCACTCTCATAAGAACAGACAAAGTTTTAAATTTTATTGCAGACTACACATTTCTTTTCCATGTTTGATCTGATTTGAAGGAAAAACTTGACAGCACAACATTTATTTACCAAATATTCTAAATTCAGAAATATTGAATGAATTTGAACATCATATTTCCGTCAAAATAACAGATTTCACAATATTTTGCAAAAATGTTACACCCAACTTAACAAGTTCCTGTACAAATTTCTATTTTTTTTTTTGGTTCAACCAGCTTCAACCCATTTCTATTTTAAGTCCAAAAACAACTGTCATGAATGCATTTAACCGACATTTTAGCGTAATAATTTAAATTTAGAACGATTTCTGTTCACATTTCGTGATTTCTTGGTTATTGAAACTTTTCCTAGAAATCAGAAACATTTATTTAATTTTTTTTCAGTCATTTTTTGCGAAAACTGGGAAAATTTTTGTATCTTTGAATTCTTTTATTCAGTCATTAAACGATTTCAAAGCTCGCATTATTCATGAAATTCAAGAAATTCACGGTCCACATGTTTATGGTGGGTGTCTAGTGATGCACGAGAGGATGTAAATAATTTGTATTATTTTTAAAATGCTTAAATGTGGATCAGTGATCAAAATCGTCCAGATCAAGAGGAAAAATTTTAATTTATTACTTGATTATTTTTGTTCTCACGAGGCAAATTAAAAGCAGATTATGAAGTGAGGTCAAGAATTCTTTTTGAGTGCAAGGAGGATTTGTCTGAAATATTTATTTGTTTTTAAATGATTCTTGATAGGTTTTCTTTAAATTTTTTTTCGAATTCTCTCTGCCTGACTGTCAGAATCGACTCTAAATAATGTTTTTGATTTATTTTTCTTTCCGTGAATAAATTTGAAAACTTGTTTTACTTCTGAAGTATATTAAATTTCAAATATAAAATGTAAAAACGCTTTTTATCTGAATATGTAATTTACTACCTACTGGAATAACTTTTTTACTGGATGATAAAGGAATACAAATTTTCTTTACCTGTTTTGGTTTCATTTTTTTTAATTAAAGAACGAAGACAATCAATAATAATAGATTTTTTAGTAAATTTTCCAAATCCTCCTACATTTTCGACATTCCTTGAAAATTCAGCAAATGAAAAATGTATTTTTAAACGTTGCCGAATATGCAAAGAAGAAATTTGTTGGCTGGATTCCACATTAAAAATTTAACTTATAAAATTATCATCAATTCCACTTAATGATAGCCTATTCAAAATATTTCTTCTAAAAAATTAATTTAATAAGTATAAAAACCAAAACCGCAAGCCACTCACAAACAAAAGCATGATATTTTTAAAATTCAAAAAGAAAAGATCAGAAAAATTTTAAGACTCTATAAAATCAATTAGTTAGAGTAAATTAAATAACTTTCTTACTCTGATAAAAATGTTATGTTAAACTCTGAAAAACAAATGTATAACATTTTTGGTATTTCTTTCATCTTTTTTCATCAAAAACGTTTCTCACATATTCAAGCAAAAATTCATACAGTGTAGAATTTAAAGATTAAATTCAAGATTTTAAGTCCATTGCATAATCCAATAATTGTTCAAATACATTCAATACATTGGAATGCTTTCTGCTTTAAGTTATTCTAATTTTTTCACTTTAAACATTTATGTAGATACAGTTCAAAAATCGATCAATCAAATATTACAAATTTTACAATAAATTCAATTTTCACTATTTATAAATAATTTGCAAACAAAGGCGAACAGCAAACGGATTAAACTACTCTCAAAGCTGAAAAAACAACATAATATTTTGAATTCAAGAATAATTTAATTGCGAGTCTGTTCACTTTCTAAAATAATCAAAAAATTCCTTCAATTCTAATTTTATGCGCACCGAAAAGTTCATCAAACTCGCGCGGCTCCGGAAATAACTTTTCTCATATTTTTCAAAAAAAAAAAAGTTCTGCTAAAGTGCAAGGCACAACTGACTTTCACGTGCATTAGTGCATTTATTACATTATAATTGTACTTGAGATTGTTGGCAACAGATTGTGGCACAGCAATAGCATTAATGATTTAATTCAACGAAACTACATAGCCACACCTTTTTGATAAATTTGTTAGATGCAAAACATTTGTGAAACTTTTGCAGAAATTTTTATAAAATTTACAGAGTCTATCGGCTTGAGATTTTAAATTTGCGATTAATTTGAAAATTAAAATAAACATTGGATTATTTATTTGTTAGGGGATTAAATAGTAATGGAGGTGTTTGTTGAATATTCTGTCGCTTTATTATGTTCACAAGAATTTAATTTTAGCTCTTTAGTATCAGGATGAAAATATCAATTTTGATCATTTAAAAATTTTTGATATTCATGAAAAGTTGACTCTTTTATCAAAAAACTCCAATGTGACAAAATAAAATATACATAATTTACTTCTTATTTCCCGGGAAATCTCACCAGTTCAGTTTTATCGAATAAACAGCAATTTGCCAATTGAAACTTTAAACAAATGGATAATATTTATAACTCACAAATGTACATTGCAAAATAGCATTATGATTGAATTACTAAAGTCACACATAGTATGACCTCATGTGCACGTTAAACATTGTGCAACTACTATATTACAATTGAATGAAAATAAATTGGCTAACGAATTTCACTCTCTATCTTTTCAGATCATAAAAACGATCAAATTCGCGTTTGAAAATGTCTGATCCACCCAAGCAGCCTTCCAAAGTGTGGAAGCGTCCTGCTCCCGGGTCTCACCATGATCCTTCACCACAACCACCGATTCGCAGAACAAATGCGTCTCCTCAGGCTCCACAACCTCCCCAGAGATTTCAATCAGTCTCGCCTAGTCACCATCAATCCTCGGCCTCGCCCGTCTTTAACCTGAGACATCATACACCTTCACCCGCCGGTTACCACTCGGTGTATGAATCTCAAAGGTTCTCACCATCTAGACCCCAACTTTCGCATCCTCAACAGCAACCGCCGCAAAACCAATCGAATCCTTACTCTCTATCCCCTCTGACTATATCCGATGTTTCCTATCCGCGCCCTTTTCGTAACCAATTCTCTCCTGTACCCACTGTCTCTACTCCTGCTTCAATCCCAACCTTTTCTCCGGCACCATCTCAATCTCCTTACATGATGATGGATCAAGCTCAATACGTACAGCATGGACAACAGCCTGGAAGGTCTAACGACTTTTATGTTGTACCCTTGGAACCAACTAATCTGCCTAAAAACGTCTACGTTTACGAGCAAGATGAGTCAAGACCATCAACAGCTGACATCATTGCCCAACAATCGCAGGACTATGTTGATGAAAAGTTGGCGGAGTACCAAGCGACAATCATGTATCTTCAAGGTATGCTAAATATTTAAATAGAATGACTGTATTTTTGTTTTTATAATTTAAAAATAAATTAGGTAGTTTGTTGAGCTTTCGGCTTTGAGAGTTTTTTATGAGCGATTGAGGGAGAGTTCGAAATTGAAGAAATGCTAAGCAGCAGTTTCATATAATGTAGATATATTGTGTTTTGACTGTCAAAGAATAAGCATATATTCTATGCTTAAATCTTACATTGCAGATCGGTTTTACGATTATATAATTATGTAGTTTACTTAATTAAAAGAAAAATTGGGAAAACATAGAATTGAAATTAAAAAAAGTCCTTAGCGCGAAATGAATTTAGATTTCTGGGAGACAATTAATTAATTTTCCACTAAAGCTCGTTGTTCCGTATTTACTTTACAGTTGAACTGACTGAACAGCTGATTCAGTTTTCAATTTTTTTTAAAAGCTTATCGTTCACTTGTACTGGAAACTTTGCATTCTGAAATAAAAAACGTAAGCTTGAATTTTTTTGGAATAATTAGGTGCAATGATCTTCTGGTATCAAAAAATTATTAAAATCGTCAGTCAAATATCAAGTGTTGACTATATTCTTGTTTTTAATTCCATGAATCATCTTATCACGATGTGTATTTTGGTTTTCATTTCTCATCAATCTTGAAATTTGCATTTAAAAATAAATCAGAGATAATTGATAGACTTTTAACCTTTGTGCATCTGCAATATTGTAAAAAAAATGATAATATTTGCATCAAATGTAAGAAGTATCTAAATGTTTTTAAATTCATTTAATTCCCAAAACGAAAAATAAATATGAAAAATTTCGTAGCAAGACCAATTAAACAAATTTCCATTTAAACATTAAATATCATTCTTGCATCGAATATACATAAATATTGAATCATAAATTAAACAAAATTTCTCCGTAAAGTGCGCATTAAAGTCAAAATTTTAAATAGCGTAATTTAATTCACGTTCCCATAAAAACCCAAACATTGAAATAGAAAGTGATACAATCCACACTCGAAAAATATTTGTTTGAAAGAAACTATCAAACCAAGAAACACAAAGAACGTGTTGCTGTCTTAGTTCAAAATATTCAAACATTTCTAGCCTAGCACATGCGCTCTCCAGTTATGACGTTATTCAGGCACATAAACAGTCTGTTGTTCAATTTACATGAGAAATTTATCAATACAGCTTCTCTAACGGCTTAATTCACTTCTCTGTTAACACCAACTCAGTCGGAACCTCACGAACACCACAAGATTCCATAGCCAGCACCGTCATGACCAATTTACTCGCATAAACTCGCACATAAAACAAAAATATGTAAACCAAATGAATCAGCTGTTGGCGGCGGGAAATTACCTGTTTAGATGTTTGGCTCGAGTAGAGCATTGAGAGACAATAACAACACTCTAGCACATGTAGCTTGCAATAGTATTGCTTGCCAACCACCACCACCACATATAAGCTGCACGTGACTTTTTACGAGCATGTAGCCTTGTAGATAGTTCAACACGCAATTTTATTTATGATAGTTGTATGTTGAGTTGGGGGAACTCTTTCGCGGCTCTCGCGACGTAATTACTCGCGATGCTCTTCTTTTTTACTTCGGCAACAAAAAGTTGTGAAGTCTTGGTTTCATCCAAACTTTTTTTTTTTTTTTTTTTCTTATTTTTGCCTAAAACAAAAAAAATTTTGGTCTAGAACCCGAAATTTTGGGTCCTTGCGAAATGTCAGTCCGTGGTTTTGACTTCTAAACTTCTGTATTCGTAATCTTAGAACCCATCCGACCGATTTATCTCAAATTTTCAGAATAAGCTTTTTTCAACCATAAGCAGCGACGTCACGTTAGTTTTTGAAAATCCGACAGCGCCATCTAGTACCTGTAGTGCAAACTATCATTTTCCCATACAAAATTTTTTTTTTCCTGAAAATATTTTAAAATATCTGAATATGCAAAAACATTGTATTTGTCCCAAAACGATCAATTCCAGAAGATTTTATGGAAATATTGTACCATGACCAAGTTGTCATGCTTACTAAGGTTTTGGAAACATCACTTCTTTATTCGTAATCTTTGAACCCATCCGACCGATTTGTCTCAAAATTTCAGAATAAGCTTTTTTTAACCATAAGACGGTCGCGTTTGCTAATTCAAGAAAATCCTACAGCGCCATCTAGTACCTGTAGTGCAAAATACCATTTTACCATACAAATTTTTTTTTTTTCCTGAGATTATATTGAAACATCCGAATATGCAAAAACCTTGTATTTGGCCCAAAATGATCGATTCCAGAAGATTTTATGGAAATATTGTACCATGACCAAGTTGTCATGCTTACAAAAATTTTGGAAAAAAAACTTCTGTTTTCGTAATCTCAGAACCCATCCGACCGATTGATCTAAAATTTTCAAAATAAGCTTTTTTTAACCATAAGCAGCGACGTATGAAGAGTTTTTGATAATAATACAGCGCCATCTAGTACCTGTAGTGCAAACTACCATTTTGCCATACAAAATTTTTTTTTTCCTGAGAATATTTTAAAACATCTGAATATGCAAAAACGTTGTATTTGCCTCAAAATGATCAATTCCAGAAGATTTTATGGAAATATTGTACCATGACCAAGTTGTCATGCTTACAAAAGTTTTGGAAAAAAAACTTCTGTATTCGTAATCTTTGAACCCATCCGACCGATTGGTCTCAAAATTTCAGAATAAGCTTTTTTTAACCATAAGACGGTCGCGTTTGCTAATTCAAGAAAATCCTACAGCGCCATCTAGTACCTGTAGTGCAAAATACCATTTTACCATACAAATTTTTTTTTTCCTGAGATTATATTGAAACATCCGAATATGCAAAAACCTTGTATTTGGCCCAAAATGATCGATTCCAGAAGATTTTATGGAAATATTGTACCATGACCAAGTTGTCATGCTTACAAAAATTTTGGAAAAAAAACTTCTGTTTTCGTAATCTCAGAACCCATCTGACCGATTGATCTAAAATTTTCAAAATAAGCTTTTTTTAACCATAAGCAGCGACGTACGAAGAGTTTTTGATAATAATACAGCGCCATCTAGTACCTGTAGTGCAAACTACCATTTTGCCATACAAAATTTTTTTTTTCCTGAGAATATTTTAAAACATCTGAATATGCAAAAACGTTGTATTTGCCTCAAAATGATCAATTCCAGAAGATTTTATGGAAATATTGTACCATGACCAAGTTGTCATGCTTACAAAAATTTTGGAAAAAAAACTTCTGTATTCGTAATCTTTGAACCCATCCGACCGATTAGTCTCAAAATTTCAGAATAAGCTTTTTTTAACCATAAGACGGTCGCGTTTGCTAATTCAAGAAAATCCTACAGCGCCATCTAGTACCTGTAGTGCAAAAAACCATTTTACCATACAAAATTTTTTTTTTCCTGAAAATATTTTAAAACATCTGAATATGCAAAAACATTGTATTTGTCCCAAAACGATCAATTCTTGAAGGTTTTCTGAAAATTTTGCTCCTTGACCAAGTTGTCATGCTTTAGAAAAACAAATTTGTGTTTTTGCAAAAATCTAAAAAATTGTTTGAAAAAATATATACTTTTTTTTTTGAATTTTATATGAAATTAAGTTTTACGTATTTTTTGTTAAAAAACTACCAACTCAAGTCGATCAGAAAGTGGTAAGATTTGATTCAACAGAATTGTCAGCAATAATGCACATTATTCCCGCTCGGCGCTCTGATCGGATATTAATATTTTGGTTACATATTTTTGAATTTCCTAGAATTTTATTGCTTCATTCAAATGAATCTTTCTAATGAAACATAGGTATTATGTTGCCGAAGTGCCTGCTAAAGCTTCAGCTTTTCCGATTTTTTATGCTCTGGTATGTTGAAAATATATTTTATGTTGAAAAATTTTGTTTATTTTTTTTCGGCTGCGATATGGTGACCTCATTTTGGCATAGAGACACAGAAACTAAATAAACTAATAAACAGAATAATATCGAAATAAATCTAAACAAACCAAAAAGACTGACGGAATCTCTTTTTGAAAAAAACGTCTAGTTTGTTTTGTATATTAACTTATTAAGTAGGCATTATTCGCTTAATAAGGGTTTTGCTGGTGTATGGACTTACGGAAATACGTAAAGCTCCTCTATTTTTGAATAAAAAAGTATTAATCATTTTTTATGTAAAATATTTATGAATTGGTTTTGTTTTTTTAGTTTTGTTGGTTTCCTGAATGCTAGCTGTTAAAATATCACATGTTGAAACCTACATAGTATGAACCTACTAGGAACTTAAAAAAATACAAAAAATGTTTATCAAACTTATGAAGAAACCTAAAACATTTTTTTGTTATCTTCTGAAAGCAGTTACCTTTGATGTTTAATCAATAAGCTTCCTAGCTATACCATATTTACCGACTATTTATTCAAAACAACGTGAACAGTTATCGGAATGAACTTTAGTGGTGGAATTTACCAAAGTTCAATTCATGTCTAGCGCCACTTGCACTTACAATTTGTGTTTTATTTGTATTCTCGTTCAGTTTAGTAGTTTTGTGCAGTTTCTGTAATTCAGCGAGTTTATAGCAAATTCAATTTAGGAATAGGCATTTAAAGCATTCGAGGCATTTTTGTAGCATTTGAAAAATTTAAATCACTTTGTCGATTTGTTTGCCAAGTTCATGATTCAATTCGTGTCTATAATTAAATTGCACAATTTACTTTGTGTGGAGATTGCGATTGAGATAATTAAACTGTGGGTGGTATTTTTTTGATCGGGAGCTTAATTTTAATTGACTCGTCTTTAACGGATTATAGAATGTTTTAAATATACGTATGTTTAGTTAATTTATAATCAAACGCATATTCACATTGAATCAAATAAAATGCATTCAAAATTCCACTTTCTTTCAAATTGATTAGAAACGTTTTTTGTAAGCTTTTTGTTAATTATTTAATTAAAATTATGGAAAATAGATTCAGTCTATTTTTGGACACAGTCAATTCTTACAAGCACGAACGTTTAGCACAATTAAATAATTATACGAATGGTCTATTTAACGATAACCTGTGTTAAAAGGTTTGTTGGTCTAAAAAATCTGTATAGTTTTGCTATAGTTTACTGTATAGGTACACCGTAATAACGTTTGTGTCTGAAAGTGTGTTTTTGTGCCCATTGATTGAACACAAAAATGTACAATGATTGTACACAAAAAAAGTGCCACCAATGGTGATCATTTTTGTGTATAATCAATGTGCACAAAAATGTAAAAGTTGCACAAATTTGAAGCTTTTGAGCTTTTGCATTTTTGTGCAACTATTGCATTTTTGTGTACATTGATTGAACGGATTTTTGTAAATTTAGGGATTTTGGTTAAAAATGCGGGAAATTCAAAAAAATTAATTTTAATAATTTTCATGCTGTTTTTATTATATTATCTGTTGTTTCTAACTTAGACTATTACAAATTGTTATTAACTAGACAATTTTCTGACTTAAACAGAATATCAATTTAAAATTATACATAAAATCATAATCAACTACTTAAAAACAAATTTTTAAATTTATCAAGGATGCTTATAATATTAATTAATTAAAGGAAGTGACTGAAACTTTCTCCGATCTTTTTTGCTCTTAGTTAACAGTTTTCGTACTTTAAACACCAAATCGAATGGAGACTTCACTTGTTTGTTTTTCACATGAGATTTTTTCGTACAAGTCGCCAAGTCGGTATTTTTATTCAAAAAGATGGCGTAGAAGTATCTTCAAAGCTGAGATCCGAGGTCTATGATTACTCTTTTGTCACGTAGTTTAATTTTTGGGGAAAATATCAATCCTAAAACGTTTTCTCGAGCAAACTTGTGCAGTTGTCGGCAATGTCTCGCTGGGAAACATCAACGCATGGTTCTGGAATCTGGAGTGATGAATTCTGGGGCTTGCACGAGTCTGTAAAATACAAAAGTTATTATTTGATTTCTTATTACTCAAATTCAAGTCAAAACTGACCAATCAAAGACATTAAATTAATATCAACCAGTTTCAGCACTCTCACCTTAAAATGCAGCAAAATTTCTTCTTCAATGTTATCGATCCTACTGACTTTGTCCCTTTTTTTGTTTTGTTGGAGAGTGCAATTGTCAGGTAAAGAATTATCGAGTCGTGTCATCTTCCATATCGTAGTCAGAATCTTGCTTGCTTGTATCATCATTTGTGATTGTTTCATTTTCTTCATCATTAAATTCTGTCGATTTCTAAAATAAATTATTTTAAAATTAAACTTCAAATCTTTTGAAAAATTCAGAGAGTTTTAAAAATTTTGAAATCACAGAATCGATCTACAAATCCCGGAAATACATTGAGATTTTTTTGATTAAAGATTATTAAAAATTTACCATCTCCCTCTTCGCGCTCAGCTTTTGTTGCAGCTTGCAGTGGACTCACTAAATCCAACAGCGTCAAAGTCTGATGAAAAGAGGTCAAACTGCTGGTGTAGACTCTTTTATTAGGAGTTACTATGTTCTTTTAAAGTTTCAGCAGATTTTTTCAGATTTTGGAGATGAATTTGTTGGGCTGGCTCTAGATCAATCGCACCGGGATGCCTCAGAATCAATCATGTGTACTGTCTAGCTATTGTCGATTTTGACTACCTTGGTCGCTTCGAAATGTTTGTTCGTAGATCAGAAGAATCTACAAATAGTTCCTGCAAATGTTGAAAAGTTTTAGATCAAAAACTAAATTGAGTTCCAACTGGAAGACCTGTAAATAGAAAATAAGGATTAGTATGGCGTTTATCTTCAATCTAGTATATTGGTTTCTTACATCGGAGTCAAGTGAATCTGTCAATCATCCCAAACTTTAGAGTTAAAACACGTTTGCTCACCAAGCGGCTCCTTAGGCTTCAATTATTCGAATTATATCTCAAATCACCAGCTGGATCTCCAAAACTAGTCCTGTAGTGATGAAACAATTTAAATACAAAGGTATCTCGTAATTTTTGGGATATTTACCTGCTTGTCTTGAAGAAACTTGAAATTCTCAAAATATTCGCCAAATTGACCAAATCACTATGAATTACACTATCTCGAATAATATATCAATGTTTAAGAACACTTTTTAATTGAAATACCGATTTAATTCACTTAATTACGTTAATTAGCTTCAAAGTAAAAAATTATTCACACGCCTGCTTTCGCTTTTATTTCAATCTGTCAAAATTTGACAAACACAAAATGTCCAAGTAGACAAAAAAATTTTAATTTTGCACAAAATTGTAAAAGTTACATTTTTATCAAAAAGTTTCGAAAAGTTCAAAAATTTGTGTCCAATCGTTGTGCACAAAAATGTAACAATTGCACAAATACCTCCACTTGTACACAAACGTTATTACAGTGTAGTAATTAAGGTATATTGATCTCTGATCATTATCTTTAAATACGCTAAGAAACAGAATTTCACTTGTGGTTTGATTAATTGAGTTGATTAATCCCTTTTTTCCATGAATTTGCCATACATTTTCAAATTTTTTTTACGCACCTATTGCCCTTAATTCAACAAAAAAACAGAAGACATTTTAAATTAAAATAAAATGTCCATAAATTTAAAAATAAGTAAGCAGCGATTAAATCAATTAAATTGCAAGGGAACATTTACTTTCATTAAAAATACTTAATTTTTGCATAATAAATATGCGTAACCCCATGTTAAAGAGTAACCAACAAAGCATATCCAGATAGCGCTATAGTAGATAGCTCACCAAATCATTATTATACACAACGACATTACTCCATATTACTTCTTTATACTTCATATTACGTTTTAGAATTTCCAGCATGCTTTGCTACACACAAAATAAAAAACACACTGCAAATTCAGTCAAAATCCAGCAAATAAAAGCAATAAAAATTTCCCCCCAAGTTCACCACACTAATTTCCCTATACAGCCATACTACGAAGCCCATTCACATCCAAAAATCTGCCTCTCCGCGCACTCGCTGCCTTTGCGCTCCAGTCAGTTTATAACCGGCTTTCAAATACTGTGGACGTGAAAAAAGTACAATGCTGTGTGAATGTGGCAGCGTTGTTGTGTTTAAATTGCACAATCGATAATATTGCGTCACAAGTTTGACTTTTCCCATCCAATTCAGTGAATTTGTATAAGAAATTGTGGAAGAAATGCGTATTATAGTGCTTAGCCGCTCTTAAAATGCGCTAGTTAGAGGCTTGGTTACCCTAATATTGCGCCTGAGAACTGAATCAGAGCGCTGGATAGAGTTTTGTGAAGTGATTAAAAGGTTGCAGTGAATTAAGGTTCATGGAAATGTGTGAGCGAATTAAGCGATAAATCGTAGTTAATCATGGAGCGCCGTAAGAAGAATTATGAGGAGGTGGAAGAGAACACGTTTGAAAGTGATTTGGGGCCAATTGACGAGCTAGATCGCGTGCAAAACTATCAGAAAATCGTGCTGCGGAAGTCGGTGAAGCAATTCACGGCTCATGAGCTACACAAGAGCACAATTCACTCCGTTGAGAGCACTCCGTCACCAACTCAGGAAGATTCTGCGTATCATACAAGGTCTTCGATATCAAAGTCCTCCTCCATGCATTCAAGTGACAGATTCCCTTCGGAGGAATGTCTGTCCTTCACTTCGCCCTCAACCAGTAAGAATTTTACCTCAAAAGGCCACCAAGAAAAGCCACACGAGTGGTACAATCAATACACCACGCAAGCTTTTCAGCATCTCTCGCCTTTGGCCAGTAGAACCAACACTAGCATTAGTTACAGTAGAAACGAATTTGATACCCATATTGCACAGATGAGAGGTAAAGAAAATTATTTGTGGTTTTTTTTGGTTCGATATTGGATCAGTTATGTTTTTATGTAGATGGTTTCTTTTGGATTAAAATAGCAAAACTCAGGGGTATTGTGTTATGTTATTCGTTTTATTAAGTGCAACCTCCATACATAACCTTAAAAAAAGGAAGTCTAGAAACTTTTTAGTAATTAGTTTTTTAGTTTTGATGTTAAGCTGGCTTTCAGATAACGTTCTAAAAGTGGTTTATACACAAAAGCTCTTCCACAAAAAAAGATATGCTCTTAAATTTCTGTCACAATCAAAATATTATTAATCAGTTATTGCGTGAATGGCTTAGTTTGCTTAGATAAAACCATCAAATAAGTACTTACTGATAAGAACATCTTTAGAGAAAATTAAACTTATCAAAAGCTTCCAACCCCTGTCCCAAACTCGCAGATTTACGATTCAAAGCTCACGCTTCATTCGAATTCCCTTTTCTGGCAATAATATAACAATTTTAACTAATTTCGACCATATTTGCCGCACTTTTGGATAATAATTGTTTTAAATTGAGCTGCTAACTATTTTCAAATCATTCACGATCCAATAATACAAAGTTTGTTCAGAAAATTTTCTTGAATCCAATAAATATGGTTTCATTAGCGAATGCCGATTATATCAAAAGATTTAACATGTTTCGAATGATTTAAATGATTCGACGCTTATTTGAAGAAATTAACATAAAATCTTGGTTTTGCTGTAAACTTACAAGTTATAATTATAATGACCTGAGTCTAATATATACTATAGTCTCGTGAGTTAATTTATGCGTATAATAATTGTTTAATTGTGCAGCAATGGTACCGTAGCTTAATTGAAAAATCGATTTATCACAAAAAATATAATTAATAAACTAATAATAAATGCTATTTTGTACGGTTTTAAAGTTTGCGTTTAAATTTAAATCGAGGTTGGTTTCATATTTATTTATGCAATTAGAGCGTTGTTTCATGAATTAAACTTTGTCAGTTTGCCTCTCTCCATTTATCGTATTATGTTTGATACGAGCGAGCCCTATGCTATTTACTTATAAATAAATTTTTGTTTTGCTAAATTTATCAGTTGAGTAATGTCGTTTCAAAATTGAATTATTTAATTTACAAATAAACAAGTATTTTAAGTACGCAAAAAAATTGATCATTTTTGAAGGTGGAGTCTCTAAAACTATAATATATTATAACATTGTAACTTTGTTTAAACTATTAAGCGAGATATGCAAATGATAAAACCAAATTAAGCTTAGTGAGCTGCGAAAAGCAAATAATAATATCATGATTCAAGAAGAAGACTACCTTTATTACCTTCACTTTACGTATGTTTTTACAGAGTTTTAAGTTTCAGCAAGAATTTGGGTTATCTCTTCACTTTACAATTTTATGAGATTTTACATAAACATTTACTTTTATTGCATAAACGAGTTTAAAGTAGTTATGAGTTTTCTTGGATACCTTCGGATTTGCAGCTTTGTGGTTTTTTCAAAATTTGTTTGAAGTTTAAACTTTTTATGTTTTCTAAAAGTAAGAAAAGCTGATCTTTGCAATCTTTGGACAAACAACTATACATAAGACATAGCTATATTATACTAAAAGAACAGATATTTATGGCGCTATAAAAATAAAAAAGAATTGATATAATTGTGCAAACGAGTTTGAACAGACAAAATGTTTAACAATATGTCAGATGGTTTGTCAGTTTTTTTTGAGTTCTTGGGATTTTGTAAGTTTTGTGAGAGCGAATAAATACAGTTTTTGAGTTTTTGAGGTAATTCTGTTATTTACGACTTTCGTGCAAAATTAATTGAACATTTTTTAATTTTTCATTGAAAGTTATAAATCAAATAGAACTTTAACTGTATCTTTTAAACAGCTCAAGATCTTGACAAAAGTTTTTTCGCAATCAAGTGATGCTCTTTAGCTTTATTGAAATTAAACAATTCTACACGAAAACTATTTGCTGTATATAAATTACATATAAATTAACATATAAATTAAAGTAGTTAAAATTATGCTCCTTCAATTTTAATTCAAGCCTCGTAATAAATGTGCACATCATTAGTGCTCTTGACACTGCAAACACTTTTCAGTTATGTAACTTCAAACGGACATGCTAAATAACTTCCCATAACTTTTAATTGTTATTGAAATTTTAAACATTTAAAATGTAATGTGTGAATTTTCATTTTACGATATATTGTGAATTAATAAAAGATCAAAAGTGATATATAAATACTTTAATTGATACTAAAAGCTTGAATATTTGGATGCATATTTTGGCAAATAAGCAAATTAGATGGTAAATAAAACACTGAGAATAAAGTTTTCTAACACCATTATAGTATTGTAAGTTGTTGATACCAAAGAACAAAAAATAATAACAAAATTAGTTTATTTTGCTAGCTTTCGTCAAAAACCATAATTTAAGTCAGTCAATTGATATATCAAGAATTTATTTTTGCTACAATTTGCTACATTGATTGATGGAAGTATATTGCAGTTTCAACACTTCCAATTGATACATCATGCAATCAAAAATCCTTTGATCAGAGTAAAATGTTTTTAGAGACGGGGCTTAAATCAAATATTCTAGTCACGATCCATTTCAGGAGCCAGCATATTGTAACCAGATATTGTAACTGTCACTCAAGATAATTTATATTGTAAGAATTATATGGCAACATTGAAATGAATAAAAACTTGAAATACAATAGCACAAACGTTGAAATTTTGCCGGCTTGATTGTGTTTGGAGATTTTATTTGCGATTATTGCGGCTTGTTGTATTTTGTATATAAATGATTTTTGGTGCTTTATTCTTATTTTGTGATACATTTAATTTAAACTCAATTGAATTCATAAAATTTTTGAGGTCCGCGAGTAAAGAGAACAATTACTAATTCATTACTAATTTAGATGTTCCATTGAATTTATCTGAAAATAAATCAGGTCGAAAAAAATTTGCTCGTTAATTAATTGTTGGCTTCTATACAAATTGGCAAACTTTGAAAGAATAACATATTAGTCTTTGAAAAGCCAAAAATGCAATTCGTTTCACAAATCATCTGACTCATTTAAGCTTTTTGAGTTTAATTCATTTTATTTGTGGAAGTTTGAACTGAATGTAGACCTACAATCTAAAATGCTTGACTTTTGAATATCCTTAAAAGTGTTAAAAACATATTTAGATAAGCAGATAAAACTTCACGACTAAAATGATCCACAATTGACTTCCACTTCTATAGCCGGCTAATTTATAACGCCGCTCAACTAAAATTAATATTCTACTAGGCCAACAAACCTAACAACTATGCTCTTTACTTTATATTTGATTCACCAGTTCTCTCAAGGACACCAAAAATAAAATCGGCCAAAAAAGCGTTGAAAAACAAATCGGCGAAATTCGGAATTTCTGAAATTTACTTCAAAATATCGTCAAAATGCCTTCAAAAAAAGAAAAAAAATATTCAGAAAAGCATAAATTGTATAAATCGTTTTTATGTAAAAATAGAATGACATAATCGCTATTTAAAGCCGACTCTACCTCCAAACAGCAACAAAAATAACAGATGAATGGATGACCAACACATATTTATTCACTCAGAATCAGCTTGCTCACAATGTTTTACATCAATAGGTCAATTTGATCATATTTGTTGTTATTTAACGCTTCTTACGATGATTCTTTCAGCTTTTATACTGGTGACCGTTTGTTATGATCTTCTTTAGTAAATTTTACAATGTTGAATGTTTTGAATACTTGACTGCTGTCCAATTAAAATTATTAGCATCTTAGACAAATTATTATGTGTCTATTACGAAGATTATTAAAATTCTGTATTCTCGTGTTTTCTTGATGAATGATTTTACTTTCAATATCACTACGAGCAGAGCAACTTGTGTGTGAAGTCGTCTTCTTTATGGTTCATTAATGTTATTGGACACAGCCACACAAAACTAAATTTTTACAAGTTTTTAAAATGCAAAGATTGAGTTTTTTATTAAGATTTTTCAACGATTGCTAAACATAAGAATATTTGTATGCGCTGAGCAATACTTTGTCAACTAAATTTATTAAATTTGATGGGCATTTTCACCGTGAGAAAAATGATAATTTTCGAAGATAATTTATTATAGAAATGTTTTTGATGAATATTATATAATAAATGAATGATTTTGTAATTATTTATTTAAATGTTCCTGCTAAAATAATGTTAATTACATGCAAATCAATATAATTTTATTATTTCAAGAGATTTAATAATACTGGGTATATTTATAAATGTTATCTCATCATAGGTATGTTCACTTTAGTATTGTGAAGGTTTAAGCTCGTTTAAGAACGCAAATATGTTCCATTAAAGATTACTTATTTATTAAAATCAGAATTTCAGAATGTATTATGTCAATTATGTTTTAATATTATAGCAACTTTTTGTTGTAATATTTCTATAGTATGTGAATGTTTGAATAAAAATTGCCTTTAAAATCGTTCAAATTTCAATAAACTCTCCATAAAGTTCTGAATATAGCTTTCCTTCAAGAAAAAATAAGTAAAAATTATAATATTGATTGAAATTGAACCATGGAACATGTTAAAAGTCATAAACTTTTAACACATTTCAGACAGCTCAAATTACACCTGATGAATTTTTTACCAATATTTTTCTTTGTTGCCATTTTTTTGCCAAGTTTTTAACTTGACTATGTAAAATGTTCATAATGGATAGTTTTTGAATAATTTCAAACTCGTGCGGAGTTTCATGGATTGAAAGGTGCATTGAAAAAGCCGGCAAAATTATTCACAAGTAACCTGTCGTGTACGATTTTAATATTTCATGAATTTTTACGATATATTTTTTTCATACCTCAAACAGCATCAAGATTTCCACGGAATCAATACTGTTTCAATGTTTAAAATGTTTCAATGTTGCTACTTGCTAGTCAAGAAAGTAATAATTTTAGCAAGGATTTTTGATACAAGGAGTGTGCTATAATTTAGAAAAGTGTGTTGAGAATAAAAGAAATTTCAAGTTAATCACGAGGCAAAACATGTTTTTTACTGAAATTGATTTGACATTTCAAAGTTGAGTACTAAGAAACATATTTTATGATATTTACATTTAATGTAACAATATATGAAGCCATTTTAGTTTATTTCTTTCAAATAAATGTTTATAAAGCTACGAGCGCCATTGGGCTTTCTTAACAAGTATATTGATTGAATAGTAGCCCCCCTTATATCACCGAAATACCTTGAACCCTTCTAGACCACCTTTCGTGAATAAATAAGCTTAAAAATAAAAATTCTTCTACAAACTTCCTCAATTTCTTGAATGCGGGATTGCAATACTTTTGCCAAAGTTCATAAATTTTATTACAGATTCTCGTTCTTGCCTGCTTACTAGCAGAACACGTGACTGAACGTACCAGGGCAAGTCTATATAGCAAAAACCTATAGGAAAAACTTTTCACCGCCAGTTTGTTGTTTTGTTGTATTTTAGAGTTTTGTTATTTTTATTTCAAAAAGTGTTGTTGCGTTTTAAAATGCGCGAATCAATTTATAAATAAATAATAATTTAGTGTATCGTCCTATATTTAATACCACGGAATGGTATAACAATCTATATAAATAGATGATTTCACTGTGTTACGTTTTTATAGGAGTTGTGGATTGTTTTGAAAATATATTGATAAAGTAAAAGGGTTGATAATGCCATTTTGAAACTATCCAAAGAGATGCCAAATAAAACAAAAAGTTTAAAAAAGCTCAGGTCTATTGCCTGAAAAAAATAAATCGAAATATTTCCTAATTGGAAAATTTTAAAAATATTGGAACAAAAATTAAGAATTAAATTATTTTGATTGCCGAATTTTTCTCTTTAGTGAAAATTTCTGATTTTTAAAAACAAGTAGTAGTTAGGTCTATTGCCATAAATAAAATATATTGAAGGAAAAAACTGCAAACCAGAAACCGTTTCCTAGTACAGCACATAAATTACAAAACTAGCATATCCTAGTAAAACTGTTTGACAGAGCACGCAAATAATTCTGAAATCCTTTTTATGTTCGAGCTAATGATAAATAATTTGCATTCCGCTGCGAAAGTTTTATCGAACTTTCTTCCCCTTTCACTATAAAATAATAATAAAATAGGAATCCCGACTATTCTAACCAATAATGCGACTATTTTAGTATAGTAAAAGCATTCACTGTGAAGGAATTCATGTCAGGATTTATAGCTGCAAGCCAGTAATAAAAGTATTTGGGGTTTTGATAACTATGGTGGAGTCAATAAGCTAGACTGCTAAAAACAAATTGATGGAACCTATCAATCGCTCATAAACGATACAAAAAGTTACAAATAATGCAAACTTCACAATAAATCAAACTAATCATTTATTATGTATTTTAAAGATGAACAAGAAAGGGTGCAAAAGAAAACGTTCGTTAATTGGATCAACTCATACTTGATGAAGGTAAGATCATTATTTGTCTCAGATATCAAATTAATTTGTTGTAAGGAAAGCTTTTTCCTAATAAATTCAAGAAATACATCTTGATTGCAAAAAGTCATCTAGGAATTGTTTACTCTGACCTAAACTAACCTTTATCTTAAATTTTTAGCGCGTGCCACCACTCCGGATTGAAGATCTTTTCTACGATTTGAGAGATGGCACCAAGCTGATTGCCTTACTAGAGATCCTGTCTGGTGAACGTTTGCCAATAGAAAAAGGAAGGAACATGAAACGCCCGCATTTTTTGAGCAACGCTAACACTGCTTTGCAGTTTTTGGCCAGCAAGAAAATTAAACTAGTCAACATCAATTCTTCTGATTTGGTCGATGGAAAGTCCGCTGTAGTCTTGGGCTTAATTTGGACTATTGTGCTGTATTTTAATGTGATTTTTATTTTGTTTCTTTATCCTTTCATGTGTCTAAACAAACTTTAAATATTTTTAGATCGAAGAAAACAGTCGCATGTTTACCATGACTCCTGACTCAATGTCTTACGAGACTATGCAAACAGCTTCCAAGCAGCTCTTCCAGGAGAGTCCCAAGCAAACCCCCAAGAAATCTTTGTTAAATTGGGTCTCGAAAGCTCTTCCAAAAGATCTTGGAATTGAAGTCAAAGATTTTGGCACCAGCTGGAGAGATGGCTTAGCCTTCTTGGGACTCATCAATGCAATTGATGAGAATTTGGTAGATGTGGAGGATTATCGTAATGTCTCCAACAAAGTTAGATTGACAACTGGCTTCGATATGGCTGAGAAAGATTTGGGAATTCCTCGATTGTTGGACGCTGAAGATGTGGATGTTAGCAAGCCCGATGAGAAGAGTATCATGACTTATGTTGCTCAGTTCTTGCATAAATATCCAGAGCCAAGAGTGAGTGTAGCATAAATTCATGTGACTTTAAAGATGGATACATATTTTTCTTGTAGAAATTCTATAAAATATTATAAATTCTAAATATTTTCATTTTCATTTTAGACCTTCCAAGCTAACGTGTCTCAGAACGACAACTACCAAATGCTTCAAACAATCTTGCAGTGCCTACGTGAACGCATCATAAAATACGATAACATGCACCAAGAATATCCTTTAGACGTTGAAATGTACATAAACGCCATCAATGATAATGAACAAAAGTATCAAGCTTTTGACAAGATTAACAACAGCTACAAAGTCCCAGATACTTTAAAAATCGAGTACGTTGATTCTAAGAAAAGATTGAATGGCTTAATGGACGAATGGAAAAGATTTATTGATCATAACTTGCCTGGAGAGCTTAAAGCAATTGGAATTTGGTTGAACAGCGCTGAAGAAATTGCAAATGATATGGAGATCCCTAATCAAATGAACGAAGAGACTGCTTCTTACATCAGCCAGAAGATTGAACATCATAAGAAATTCTTCTCAGCTTACCCAGAAGTGGTTGAACAATTCAACTCTTTGAAAGCTTCGCCAAACTACCGTCAGGTTTCGCCAAAGATTTTCGAATATCTTGAGAAAAGATTGATGGAAATCGAGCCTAAAGCCCGTCAACGTCGCATCAAATTTAAGTTTATGGAGCATAAGTGCTGTTTGATTGCATTCTTGAATTTGTTGGAAAATAAGATTGCTGCTGTGAAATATGGCAATGAAGAAGTTGTGAAGCATTCTTTGGAGCAAATCAGAAACTTCTTAACAAGAAATAAGATTGTTCATGAATTTGAAAAAGCTTTAGTTGATATGCGTCAAGTTATCGAAGAATACAAAATGGATGGAAATCTCACCAAAAAGGATTTACAAGATATTGAAAAATTCATGATGGACATTGAAAAACGTTGGAAGAATGTCTCAACAGGCTTGAAGTGTACTGAAACAATGCTAGAAGAAACTTTGAATCACTGGAAACGTTGGAATAACACCTCAACTAACTTAGTTGCTTGGATGGACAATGCAGAAATTGCCCTAAAGCAGCCCGAAATGGAACGTTTGGAATTCTTCAAAGACATCGCTTTGGTGAAACAGTCTTACGACTCCTTGCAAGATATTTACAATTTCTTAAAGACAACTTGCGATAAAGATACTGTCTACATGCTGGACAATCAATATGCTGGAATCTGCCAGAGATGGGAGAGGATCTATCAATACGCCAAGCAATACACACATGCTGGTGATATTTTGAAGAATAGACACGTTTATGATATGGGAGTCCAAAATCTATGCAAATGGCTTCGTCATGCAGAATCCATGATTTGTAAGCAGAATTTACACTCTGCTGACCAAATTCGTGAACATCAAGAACAATTGCGAAAGATCAGCAATGAACTCGAGCCTATGGAAGACACTTTCAGAAATATCAGCAAGTCTTTCCAAACACTCATCCCAGATATCTCTCGAGATGAAGTTGATAGAATCATGAAGCTTCTTAAGAAGGAAAAAGAATCTCTAGTCTGCATTCGTGCCCAAATCCCAGTAAAAATGCAGTTGTTCCATCAATTACTCTCCCAACAAGAATCTCTCGAAACTGGCCAACAAGAAATTAGCCAATGGCTCGATGACGCTGAAAATCTACTCAGCACTTACAGCTTGGCCACCAAAAAGAGCCAAACCACATCACAGTTGGAAAAACATAAAATCTTCTTCGCTCGCACTTTGTACTACAAGTCGATGCTTGAGAGCAAAAAATCCGTCCTGCAGAGTCTCCTCAAAGCTGCGGACGTTGAAAAAACCATCGATACCCTCGCTATGACAGAGAAGATGCAAAACATCAATGAAAGATTCAATTATGTGGTTGCTAACGCTGTACAGTGGGAAAGAAAGTTACATGATATTATTGCCAGCTGGCATGCCTTTGAAACGTGCGAGAAAAAACTCGCCGACTACCTCAAAAAAGCCAACACTTGGTTGGCGCAGCCTTTGACTGACGTTAAGGAGGATTTGGAAGCGCAGAAGCAGTTCTTTGAAGATATTAGTGAAGAAAATGTTAAGAAATTCATTGATTCTGCTAACGAGCTCTCCAAATTTTTGCCAAGTAGCGGCAAACAAGACGTCATTGAGATCACTGATAAACTTCAAGTTAAGTGGAACAATTTAATTGGATTAGTGCCTTTGCATTTACTGAAGATTCATTTCTTCGCGGAAAACAGTAAATTCTCGCATTTGATCAGGGATGTGGAGAAAGAGCTCAACTATGAAGAGCAAACTTTCCACAGAAATGAGAATTTGGACGAGTTGCTGAACCAACACATTCGGTTCTTCCAGCAAAGTCCAATCATGAAGAATACTGAGCTATGCCTCACAAATATGCACAACATATTGGGGCATTACAATGCCGCTGCGTCCAACGACAAGGAGCTCAACAATTGCTACCAAAATAAAGTCATCGTTTGGCAAAATTTGTGCAAGAGAATTGAAATCATTGCAAACGATTTGCAACAAATACCCGACCAATGGAAAAATTATCGACAAAAGTTCGTGCAGATTGAAAAGTGGATGGATAATGTCGAGGTTTCTTTAAGCAATCTCATGAAGGAAATGAGCTCCATGGAGGAGTTTGAGAAGGAAAAGGCTATTTTCCAGGTTAGTTTATATTAAATCATATTTACCTCACTCTTAATGAAATTCGATTGATTTAAAAATATTGTTTACTTCTTCAAAATCATCTAATTTTAACTTTTCTTAAACTTACAAGCATCTCAATGAAGCTCTGGTAAAAAATTTAAAAACTTGTGTTCAAATAATTTATAAGTTATCAATAATTCGAAAAATAATTTATTTTATTAATCCCTAGAACATTTGCACTGAAGCTGACTCAAAACGTGACGATATGAAGTGGCTCCTAAAAACTTTAGACTTCCTTATTTCTCATGCACCTGAAGATGTTGTGCATGCTGAACAGAAGAAACTGGAGGATTTAGTAGCTCGCTACAAAGTTTTGATCCCAACTATTGAAATTACTATGATTAAAACGGAAGTGTTTTCTAAATGCTACACTTACAGACACGAGATCAGCCAAATTGTGGCCTTACTTAATAAGATCTCGATTAATGCAGCTAGTCAAACGGAAGCTCAACCAGAGAATCTCAATGCCGTTAAGCAACAAATTAAAGCACAAGAATATGCGATAAGTCAATTGGTGAGTGCAAAAATTTTATTTAGATTAAGTTTTCAATAGTTTACAATATTTTAAGCTTTTTAAAAATTTGCAAGCAAATAATTGTGAAATAGTTGTAAAATTATCCCTTACATGAAAATTCAGAAATTTCGTGACAATTCCGCGATTACCATACCATTTTTTTGTTTGTTGAAACCATTTTCAAGATCTTCATAAAACTAACAAAATATTGCAGGACAATCACCGTGGTCATATAATGACCATGTTACAGAGGGGCAAGGATCTAGTCAAAGATGTGCATGCGCCAAGTTTCATTGCCGAGGAAGTGAAATCTCTCGAAACTGGCTGGAACAATACCTACAAAAATACCCAAGAAAAGCTCTATACACTCAAAAATGTGGAGGCAATCTGGCATCAGTTTGATCACCAAAAGAAGGAGATTTTGAATACTTTGAGTGTGGCTGAGGCTGAGCTGAGATCAGTTACTCCATTGCAGACAAATCCTACAAATGTGTTGACTGACTTGCAAAACAAGCAGCAACTTCAAGCACATTTGCAGAAAGCATCCGTACCGCTGTTCGGTAAACTTGGAGAATTGTTCCAAGCATTGTCAGTTGAAGCTCCTAAAAATGAACCTCAATTTATGCAAGATATAACTGACCTAAACAAAAGATACACTGGCACATTGGACCACTTGAAGGATCGTGTGGATTACTTGGAGAATTACAATTCAAGATGGAACGACTACAAGAAGAGATTGGCTGATTTGCACGCCTGGGCAACTCAAATAGCTCCAACGATCCTTGAATCCTTGAAATCACCAGATTTGGGACCAGAAGAAAGGAAGTTGAGGCTTGAAAATTTGGAAAAAGAATTCACCGAGAAAATGAGAACATTTGAGCTTTTGACCAGCGATGCTTTTGATTTGGCACCAAAGGAAGGAAATGTCATGGAAGCTAAAAAGTTGAAGAATGAAGTGAGAGCTTTGCATGCAACCATGAACGGAATCCAAAGTGCTATTCAAAGCAATGCTCAGGTTATCAATGAAGACATGAACCACTGGGAAGCTTATCAAGCTCAGATCAATGAAATCAAGCCATGGGTTGATGATTTCTCTAAAGTTCTTACTATTGAAGACTACCAACCAACAGTTTTGAATGATGCTATTAGGTTCCATGATGAGATTGAACTTTATAAACAACAATGTCAGAAGAAAGTTCAAAAGCTCGATGAAATCGCGAAAATTGGAAGTGAAATCCACTTGAATGATTTCTTGCCCAATGATATTGAGTTCTATCAAGTTAAGTGGAAGAAAGTTTATGATAATGCCAATGCTTTATCTGGTAAGCTCGGTACGTTGATCAACAACTGGACTGTGTTCAATAATCAAGTGAACGCTTTGGAAGAATGGATTGATGAAAGTTCTACTTATTTGAACGAATTTGATGGACAATTAGCTAATGCTGGAATCGATGAGCTGGAGAAACATTTGAGTACTCTTAAGTTCTTTGACAATGAAATTTCGGAGAAACAAGCCAATTACATCTCTTTGAATCAACAATCTGATAAACTTTGTGGTTTTATGACCAATGAAGGCAGTGGAATCTTAAAAGAGAAGTTAAAGCTGATTAAGGAACAGATGGATCAATTGGCCAAAAAAGCTAATGAACAAATTCTTGGAATATCTAGAAAGATCAATGATAACCAAGAAATTAATGCTAAACTTAACAATTTCAACAACTGGATGGAATGTTTGAGAAATAATGTTATTGATGTTGATGATGTGTCAGTTAAAAATATTGAACCATCTCTTCAAGTAATCCACTCATTGTTGGAGCAACACGCTGAAAAAGAAACAACATTTAATGAAATATACGCTGAAATCAAAAAGTTATCAGCCAACGCTACTCCAAATGAAGCACAAATCATTAACGAAACTTACAGTGCATTGGCCAATAGCTACCAAAACTTGAACTCCAATCTTTATGAAAAGAAAGAGCATTTAGAGAAATGGATAGAGTTTTTGCACTGGGTGAATGATGCAAGAGAATTTATCAAGCATCAAGGCAAACAAATCCAGGATTCTGCTAATTTGAGCCCAGCTGAGATTGAGCAAGTATCTCAAAACATCAACGAATACCTTCAGAGTTTACCTATCTGGAAAAAGGGAGCTGAAAAATTAGACGCTCATCCCGTTATTCGCGTTAAAAATGACCACAATAAACTCGAAAGTGCTTCAGCTTTGGTGAACAACCTTGAAACTGACCTAGAAGCTTTAAGACTTAAATGTGACGATAAACTATCAAAGAACAAGCAGATCGATGAACGTAAAGCTCTTTTCAAAAATCTAGAGAAGCAAATCATCACCAATTTAAATGGTTGCACTGCAGAGCTAAACGATATTTACCAACTAACAGACAATCAAGAAATAAATGTTGAAGAAGCTATTTCAAAGTTAAATAATTTGAAAACTGACCTGGCTACAAGCCAAGCTTTACTGAACAAAATTCACCAAGAAGGAAATACTCTGATCAAAGAAGATTTCAATGACATGATCAATGTACAAGAAATCTTGTTGGTTTTAGACAAAGAGTGGAACAACTTGAATGAAAACTGTGACGAATCAATTCAGAACTTTAATTTGATGAGCAAAGCTACTGTTGACCATAAAAAGTTACTAGAAAAGACAAGAGGTGAATTGGTTGCCATTCCAATTGTGAATGATAAAGAAGTACTTAACAATCAACTGCAAAAACCAGCATTAGATGGACACTTGGACACCTCCAAAAAACAATTGGAGAAAGTTAGAAAAATCAAACTGCAAGTAGATGATATTGATCGCAAAGGAAACGAGATCTTGAAGTTCTGCGAAAATATCAAGAGAACTCCACCAAAGATCCAAGAAAGAATTGCTGAATTGAAAACATTGTGGAGCAGTACCAACGAAAAATTGGCTAACCAAGTAATATGCTTCGACAATGTTGCCTCCCAATGGGTCCAAATGGATGAAATTGCCTTTGAAATCACCACTTGGTTGGATGATATTGAGCAGATAATTGCTGACTCTACTGAAAACAAAAAAGAAATTGAAAATGGATACATGAGATTGAACAAGTACAAGATTGAGTTGCCGTCTTATTTAAATCTTAAGACAGAAATGGAGAATAAATTTCACGAGATCCAAAAAGTGAACAACTTGCAACCCGAACTATTGCAAGAGATCATGCAAAATATTAATAATCGATTTGCTGCAATTAATGACAAAGTTAGAAATTTGAATGATATTGCTTCTGCTTACACTCAAGAAGAAAAGGACTTTAAACTCAAGCTCAAAGTTATTAGTGAAAATATTAACAAGATTCGTGAGAAAATTATCGAATCTGACGACACAACTGGAGAAATTGAGAGCAACGTTGAGAACCTGAACAGATGCTACTTGATTGACCAAAGTCTTGCCGACAATAAAAAAGAACTTGATGCTTTAAGTGGCTTCTTCAACAACTTGCTGGAAAAGTTCCCAAGTGTCAAAGAATCTATCTTGCCAAAAGAATTTGAGAATATCAAGAAACGTCAGGATGTTCTTTTCAAAAATAATGATAAAATCAAGAAAACTCTCACAAATCACATTGAAAAAAGTAACAAGGATAAAATTATCGCGTGTTCTAAATTGATTCAACAACAACAAGAAAAGATCAAGTGGTGCAAACCAGATGCTAATAGTGACAAATATAACTTGGAAGTTAAATTGAGCTCTTTGAATGATGTTGAGAAATGCAACAATGAATGCAAAGAAAAATTACAAGACATTAATAAATCTTTGGCTTTGATCAGCAATTTGCCAAAATTAAATTTGGCTGATCTTGACGAAATGAAAAATAAAGTCAGCAAAGATTATGATCAGCTGATTAAAGATTATAATGAAACTAAGAAATTATTGGAAGCCAATATTGGTTTGTGGACTCGTTATGAAGATCTCTCTAATGGACTATTAGCTGACATCAAAGACGTTGAAACTAAAACTAAAGCCGAGACAGCCTATCAAATTGACCTCCAAACAATCGACGAGAAAATCCAAAATGTACAACAATACAAAAAGTCAATTTCCGCTTGTAAACCAAAATTGGATCAATTGGCTGCCCTTGGCAATGAAATCAATGACAAGAATGAGGAAGCTCATATCAACCAAATTGTCAATCAAACTACTGCTCGATACAATATGGTCGTTAATTTGATCGACACAATTTTGGATAGATTACAAGATCACAAAGAAAAATATGCAGTTTATAATGCTGACAACGCGAAATTCACAACTTGGTTGGGTGAAGTGAAAAATCAAACTGATAATTTGAACAAATTAAACGAGCCAGGATTTGTTTCCTCCAAGGTGCAGTTAAATGACCTCAAAGCTTTATTGAACCAAATTGTTACCAGATTTGAAGATCTCAAGAGCTTGAACGAGAAAGGTGAGGCTCTTTACACCGGAGTCACTGTTGACAATCGTGAAGCTATCAGACGTAACTTGAAGCAATTGAGAAATACTTATGAGACTATTCACAAGAAGCTTAATTCTTTGATTAAAAAATTGGAGACAAATATCACTCAAAAAACATCAATTGAGGAAAATCACGAGCAAATCAAGCAATGGTTAGCCGAATTGGCCCCAAAAATAAATTCTGAGCTTTTTGCTACTTTACCAGAAAAGAAAGCTGCTTTACATGCCACTAAGACTTTGTTACAAGATGTCACCCTTCACAAAGGATTATTACAACAGCTTGAAAGCAAAGCAGTTAGCTTGTCAGATACTGATTCAATTCAGAGAATTGCTGGAACTTCAAAGGAGTACGAGAATTTGCTGCAAGGAATTGAAGCTAGAATTGGTACTTGTGAGGGTCATATCACAAATCATGAGTTATTTGATCACCTTGTTGAAGGCTTTAGGGATGACTTGGTAGCTTTAAAGAACAACTGGGATGAAAATATTAATTACGCTTTGATTGAGAAAAAGAACATTAATGAGAATATTCAATTTATCGAAAATGTGCTGAAACAAAAGAAGCCAACTGATGATAAATTAGATAACTGCTACCAACAACTCAATATTGTTATGAATCAAACTTTGGAAAAAGGACACCCAGAACTATTCAGTACCTTCAAAACACAAAAGGATGATTGGTTGAAGTTCATCAGCTCTTGTGAAGAGAACAAGAATAAGTATGAGCAAATAAAAGGCCAATGGGACAAGTTCAACAAAACTTTCGAGGATCTTCACAAGTTCCTTAAAGAAAAGGACTCAGTGATCAAAGATCAATCATTGAAAAGCACTCACGAAAATAAATTGGATCATTTACATCTTTTGAACCAAATTTACAATGAAGTCAAGTCTAAAGCTCTCACAGTTTCAAAACTGAATGAAGAAGTACGGGATTCGAATGCTGAAGGTGATTTCAACCTGAAAGTTTCTCAAATCAACACCAAATTCCAAACCTTGGAGAACATGTGCAAGGATTCAATCAACCGTTATGAAATTTACACTAACGAGCACAAAAACTTCAATGGAAATTTTGATAAATTTAAGGGCGAGTTGAAACAAGATATGCAAAACCTTAAACAACAATGTGAGATTGTTGGTAACTTGGACAGCTTACAAGAGATTCAGAAGAGAGCTAAAGAGCTGCAAGATAAACAAAGCAGCGATAATGTTAATTTCGATCAATTGATCACACAAGGTGAATCATTGTACCCTCATACAAACCCAGATGGTCGAGAAATCATACGCCAACAATTGCGAACTTTGAAAAACGACTGGGACATGTACTCTGAAGATTTGATTGCTTTGACTCAAAAAGTTGATCAGTGTGTGCAACAATTTTCTGAATTTACTGATTCACAAGAACAGCTCTCCAAATGGCTGAAAGAAGTGGAAAAATCCATTCAATCGCACACAGAGTTGAGGTCAACACTCCCAGAAAAGAGTTTACAGTTCCAAAACCATAAATTGATGCACCAAGAAATCCTATCGCAGACCAGTTTAGTTGACAATGTTTGTGATAAAGCTCAACAATTGATTGATGAGACTAAGGACATTAGTATCTCAAACTACTTGGAGTCTATCAAAGATTTGTTTAAGAACATTGTGGCTAAATCTCAAGATTTACAAAACCGTCTCAGTGAGTCTGTTGACACCCACAAGACTTATAACAATCAAATGGCAACCGTCAAAAACTGGATTAAGGATGAAGTTGAAAAACTGATGCCTTGTGAAAGTATAAGTGGTGAGAAAAACGAGGCAATAAAAAGAATTGAGAAATTGCAGCAAATCAAGGACAACAAGCCAAATGGCACCGCAATGTTGCAAAAACTTGACGATATCTTTGAAGCAGTTAGCCAAAGCACCTCACCTAAAGGCAATGACTCCATCTTAAAAGAGCTGTCAGAGGTTAAAGATAAATTCTCTGGCATTTACAAAGATGCAGATTCCTATCTTGAAAAACAAAATGAGACCATGGAAAGCTGGAAGAACTTTGAAGAACAAGTTGATGAGCTGAAGAAATGGTGTAAAGCCAATGAAACAATTTTCAAAGAATTACCACAGAAAAATACTTTGAGCGAGAAAGAAGATTTGCTTAAGTTTTTCAAAGAAACTCAAGACAATATTGCTCAGAAAGAAGGTCAATTTGATAATTTTGTAGATTTGTCTAACGTTCTTTTGGCTCAAACTGGTGTGGAGAAAATTAAAATAATGAGCAATCAACTTCTCAACCGTTACAAGCTTTTAACTGTTTTGAGCAAAGAAGTTGTAAATCGTTCTCAAAATATCTTGAATGATCATCAATCTTTCCAAGAAAAGTACAATGAAGCTGATGGACTTTTAACTGCAACTGAAAAAACCGTATCTGATGCCACTGAAAAAATTGACATCAAAAACTTGAATAAAGAGTTGGCTCAACTATTCAATATTGAGAAAGATAAACTGGACTCTGTAATCAACAATTTGACTCACATTGGTGAAAAAGTTTTGCCCGAGACTGGTTCAACAGGTCGTGAGAAGATTCGAGATGACATCAGAAATATGCGTGACCGTTGGGATAAGATTTCTGCAGATTTCAAAAATATTCAGAAGTCTATTGATACCAAGTCCCATCAATGGACGTCGTACCAAGAAATCTCTCAACAGCTTTCAAAATGGTTAGAAGCCGTCGAGAAGTCTGTCGCTGATGAGCAGAAATCCAACGCGGTTACTCCTCAAGAGATTCGAACAAAAATTTTGAAACTCAAGTCATTGTCTCAAGAAATTTTGTCGCATAATCGCCTCGTTGAAACACTGAACGAAAAATCCGATGTTATTGATGGAAATGCTGAAGAGAAAGTTATCAATCAAAACATTAACCAGCGCTACAACAAAGTGAAGCAGAGTGCCGGTGACCTCTTGAAAAATGCTGAGAAAATTTTGGAAGTTTTGAACAACTTCACAGAGCTGCACAAAGCTCAATTGGACCACCAAAAGATGCTGTGGGATAAACTAACAATTTATTCGGACTTCATGGGATCCAAAAGTGAACTTGCTTCAAAACTTGAAAAAATCTGTGAAATGCAAGACGGTGTGAATCAAGACCAAGCTAAACTTCAAGCAATTAAGAATTTCCTTCAAGAAAACTCTAACTTGCTCCCAGCGACAATCACAGAAAACCTCAACCAGGACTCCAATAAAATGTTTACAGAACATGGAAAATTCAAGGCGTCTTTGCAAAAAACCAAACAAGACATTGAGAACAGATTGGATTTGTGGAAGATTTATCAAGAAAGCATTGATGACTTAACTCAACTTCTGGATGACACAGAAAACAGCTTGAAAAACTTTGCTTTAAAATCTACTTTGGAAGAAAAGCAGGAACTTCTTAAAAACTTCCATGCTGTCTTATTGACCTTAAAGCAAAACGAGAATGAATTTGATTTACTGTCTGACAAAGCTTCTGAGCTTATGCAAAGCTGTGGTGAGTCTAAAACTACAGTTTTTGTTCAACAATTAAAGTCAAGATATTTGTCCGATGAGAATGCAGCCAAGGAGGTTGTAAAGAAATGCGAACAAATGGTTCATGATCACAAATTATACAAAGATAAATTCAAGCACTGCAATGACGATTACAACAAAGCTAAAGCTGAATTGGACTCTCACCAGAATTACACAGAAATAAGTGATCGTAAAGACTTAGAACAAATTTTCACTAAAATAAATCAGTTGGCTGAACAACATGCATCATTAAATCAATTAATGAATGCTATTGTTGAGATTGGAGAGAACTTATATCTGACATCAGATGTTGGAGGTCGTGAAATCATTCGTCTTGAAATTCAAGACTTGCAACAAAAAATCGAGGAGCTGTATGATGGCATAATCAATTTGAGAATGAAATTGGAATTCAAACTATCCAATATTTCTGGTGTAGAAAATTTGATCGAGAAGCTTGATGTCTGGATGCTGGCAATTAAACCCAACTGCCATGATGGGATCCTTTTGAAAACCACTTTGGATGAGAAATCTGGCCAACAACAAATTTACGATAACTTGTTAAGTGATATCACCAACCACCAAAATGATATCATAATTTTGAAAGACTCTGTAAACACGTTGTCTGAAAAAGATGAAAACTTATCACAAAAAGCTAACACAATCATCAACAACTATGAGAAGTATCAAAACCTAACCAAAAACTATGTTGAGCGTTATGACACAATTGTAAATGACCATCAACAGTACTGCAAGGCAGTTATGGATGCTCAAGATTTCATTCATGCTACTCAAAACACTGCTGAGTTGTGGGGTGATGTAGATTTAGATCGAGTCTCATTATGCTCTAATTTAGACCGTTTGAAGAATTTGAGCTCTACTCTAGCAGATGATGCTCACAGAGTTAATTTAGTGAGCGAGTTGGGCAAAAAAGTCATCCCAAATACAATTGAAGGTGGGCAGATCAATATTCAACAACAAATTGACTCATCCAACGCTGAATGGGAGTCTCTTTTGACCACCATTAAAACTGTTATTGAAGGCATCGAAACAAAACTGGAACATTGGAATGAATTCGAGACTTTGAGAGATGGATGTATGGAGTGGGTTCGCACAATCGAGAATAATTTGCATTCTATCGATCTGAAATCATCTTTGTTGGAAAAGAAGAACCAATTCGCTTTGTTGAAAGATCTGCAAGGAGAAATTAGAGCCAAGGAACTTGAAATCGATAATGTGACTGAAAAAGCTCAGATTTTACATCGCTCTTTGCCAAACTCAAGAAACTCCCACGTTACTGAGTTGGTCCTTAAATATCAACAACTATCCCACAAAATCAAAGACCTAACAACAAGATGGCAGCAGTACTATATCACTCACCAAGAATTCGATCGTCAAATATCTGATTATTCAGCTTGGTTGAACGACTTGAAGTCTAAATTAAATTTCTGTGCTGATTTGAGTGGAAACACACAAAGGGACCTTGAAAACAAAATGACTACAATTCAAGAGCTTATATTGCTTAAAGAAGATGGATCTGGTAAACTACAAGACATTGTTGAAGCTGCCCAAAATGTTTTGGCTAATACTGCTTCTCCAGGACATGCACCGATCAACCATGCCATTGCAAAACTACATGAAGAATGGTCACAATGTACTATGAAGATGATTGACATCAGATCATCTTTGGATGATTCAATCAACCAATGGTCTGGATTCTTGGATGAAATTCAGAGTATTAGAAAATCAACTGAATCTATTGAAGCTTTGCTTAATGACCTTAATGATTACCAAACTACAATGGCTGAGAAGAGAACTCAACTCGAACTTATTCGCAATATTGAAGAAAGAGTTCGTTTGGAGAAAATCGAAGTGGATAACCTCAAAGCTCGAACTTTAGGTGAAATCTTGAAAGGAAAACAATCTGCAGCTGCAGTACAAGCTCAAGATGTTTTGGGTAAATTTGATAACGTATTTGAAAGAGTGAAGAAACTTCTTGCAGATCGGGAAGAACAATTCCGAGATCATCGCGTGTACAAAGAAGCATATGATGATTTATCAAATTACATAAATCGTGCTCGTGAGAAGATTCCAATTTTGCAGCAATCTGCTTCAGGAGATAAGATGTCTGTCGAGTCTTCAGTTTCTCCACTTGAATCACTTTTGAACAAACAAGCACAGGGAGATTTGTTGCTCGAACATTTGCAACATACCGCTGAAGTGGTTTTGGCTAGCACATCTTCAAATGGACAGCAAATAATTAAGAATGATATTCGTGACCTGAAATTAAGCTTCGAAAATTTGTTCAAGGAGATTCGTAAGCAAAAAGAGAAGTTGGAAGATACTTTGACCAGATGGCGAGACTATAAGGATGAGTATGAGAAATTATCCGAATGGTTGCAACAAATTGATATTTTAATTAAAAACCATAAATTGGCAACTCATCCCAATCTGCAAGAAAAACAAAAACAAGTTGCTGATATGAAAGATATCATCAATAAAATTGAAAAGCAGCAAGCTGACTTTGATAGATTCAATAGTTTTGCAGCTCCACTTTTGGAGTCACATTTGGAAGCTTTCGTCACCAATCAGTTGAGAAATTTGAACTCTAAATATCAAGTTCAAACCAATATTGCTAAGGATGTTATGAAAAAAGTTGAAGGAAATCACAATCAGCATAAAGAATATGAGGACTTTTATCAAAAAGCCAGAAAGTGGCTGGATGATGCCAAGGATGTCGTTCAAGCTGCTTCTGAAGGTAGCCAAACCAATAAGGACATTCTTAAGCAAAAATTAAATGCCATTCAAAACTTGATTGATCGTCGTGAAGCAGGACAAAGCTTAGTTCATAATACTGTAAGCAGCGGAGAAAAAACCGTCAAAAATACACGGTCAGATGGAAAAGAAGTGATCAACCAGCAAATTAAGGAGATTCAAAGCGATTGGGATCGCTTAGCCAAGAAAATGTCCACCGCCAAGGTGCATTTGGAGACTAGTCTTTTACAATGGGCAGATTACAGCTCCAGCTACAATCAACTCTCTCAATGGATCACCGATCGTGAAACAAAACTACAACAAGTCACAGAAAACAAACCAACAAGGAGCAAGCGTGGTCAGCCTGGGTTAATTGAACGCAAGGCTAATTTGAGACAGACTAACGATATTGTTCAAGACATTGTCAGCTTTGAACCAATGATTCAATCTGTCACTTCCAAGGCATCTGGACTACAGCAACAATCTCCAGCTACCGAAATTTCAACCAAATACGAGAGTTTGACCAAACAAGCTAAGGAATTATTTGCCAAACAAAAAGAGGCAGTTGAGAAACATCAACTCTTTTTGGATGCTGGGCAAGAATTTGCTCAATGGATCAGAAATGCAAAGGAGGAGATCAACAAATGTTCAGAGCCGACTGGTGACAAGGAGATTTTAATCGCTAAGATGACACAAATTAAGGGATTAGAAAATGATATTCCAAATGGACAAAGTAAATTGCAGAAAGCATTGGAGCAAGCTGATATTGCCTGTAGAAATGGATCAAATGAAGATCGTGAGACTATTGAAGAGGAAGTTGCAAATTTACAAGGAGAATTCGATATCTATGTGTAAGTTTTAAAAATATTTTTAAATGTATTTTTATATGTTATTAATGATTTTTTCAATAATCTAGTGACGCCGTCAAACACTCCAAGAACTCCCTCGAACTCGGAATTGCCAAATGGACCGAGTTCGACGAGAAGCACGCTGAAGCCCTTAAATGGCTGAACGAAAAGGAGAATCTGATCCAATCATTCAACAAGTTACAGAATAATCTCGATGAAAAGCGAATTGTCTTGGAGCAATTCCAAGGCCACCTGCAAACTTTGTTTGATTGGCAAAGAGATCTCGATAATCTCAATATTTCTGCTCAAACTTTATTAGAGATCTGTGCTGACACAAGAATTTCAAACGCGATTACTCAGTTGACTACTAAATACAATGCCATCTTATCTTTGGCCAAGGAAATTATGAAAAGATTGGAGTTGCACTACCAAGAACATCAACAACATAACGCTCTTTATAGTGAGTGCCAAGATTGGCTTGATAGGATCAAGGAGAAGCTAACTCAGTGTCAAGATGTTCCACATACTATCAGTGAATTGCAAGCTAAACTTAATGTTGTCAAGGGTATTCGTACTTCTTTAGAACAAGGACAAAACAAGCTTAGATACGCTGTAGAACTCAAAGAAAAAGTTATCCTTAATACTGAAACCAATGGTGCCAGCAAGATCGAGGAAGACACAGATAACCTGAAACACGAATTTGAGAAATTATTAACTGAAGTCTCAGATATCAGACTGAAACTGACCAATAGATTGAATCAATTGGAAGACATCAACAAACAATACAAAATCTTGAAAGAATGGCTCGCTGAAGTAGAACTCATCCTACAAACTGATGAAAAAATCTACAACGAGCTCAGTGACAAAAAAGCTGCTTTGGAGAAACTTCGTGTTATTCAAAGGGAAGCTCAAAACTACAATGAGATTTGCGAGAAAATTGAGAACAAGCTAAAGCAAGATTCTATCCCTGGAACAGAGTTTGAAGAGGGATTAAAGCAACATAGCCTGGTTCAAGAAGGTTTAGCCAAGAAGATCGAAAACTTAGAAAATCAAGTCAATGACCACGAGAAATACAAACAATCTTACGTAGAAATGTACAATTGGATAAGATCTACAAAAAAATCTATTGAAGAGTGCTCAGACTCACATGGTGAGAAAGATTTAACCTTAAATAAGGTTACAAAACTTCGAGCTATTGGCCAGTCCATGCCAGAAGGAAAAATATTGATGGTCAATGCTATTGAGCTCAGTAAAAATCTGATGGCTACTTGCGACACTGAAGGGCAAGACGTCTTGAAAGAGGAGATCAAACAGCTGGAAAATGACTGGCATGAGTTAGAAATCCTTTCTAAATCCATTTCTGATAACTTGGAAGATTGTATTGCATGCTGGAACAAATTTGCCAACAAATCAGATGAGATCAATGTCGTTCTTAACACATTCAAAAACAGAATTGGCGAGTTTGACAATGTCAGCGAGATGCCATCAGATGAAGTTATTACACTTGCTAAGGTAATTTTTCTTTGTCAATTTATATAAACTTATGAGTTTACGTCACTAACATTTTTTTTCTGTAGCAATTGTTGCTAGACGTTGAGGGATTCAAAGATGTTACTGAAGATTTGAACGAGATTTGTGAAACTCTGATGGAAAAATGCGCTTGCTCATGGGTTAGAGATCAGACTATCGAGGTTCAAAAGAAGTATTCAGATATTCTGTCCAAGATTCAAGGTAAGAGTTTTAGTTTGAATACCATTTATTGTTGGATGTTAAACTGAAATTTATAAACATTTCTCACAACACTTGAAAAATATTTTTAATTTCAGGAATTTTATCGTCTATGCGAAAGAACGTTCTAGACCAAAACGAATACCTAACCTACAAAATTGAAGCAGAGAAGTGGTTGGACAATGCTAATAAGATCATCGAAAAATGTAACAATGTCCAAAATTTAGAAAACATCAATGACAACCTTAATGAGATTAATGTAAGTTTTACCAAAATTATACTTATCAGAAAAAATATTAAATTAAATTTTTCTTTTTGATAGATACTCTCAAACCGCGTACCAGAAGGTGAAAAAATCATCAACATGCTGCAAGAATCTTTCACCAAATCTTCAGCATACCTTCCAAAGCCCAAGCAAGATGAAATAATGGCAGATATTGGCAAAGTTCGTAGTGATTGGGACGTTGTAGTCGTGAAGATCAGTGCTTCTTTAAATAACCTCAAGGCTAACATTAATAGATGGAACATGTTTAATGACAACAAAGAAAGGCTCAATTACTGGTTGAATGAGAAAGAAGCCACTCTTGACTCCATTCCCAATGGAAATGGAGAAATTAGTGAGATGAAGACCTTGCTCGATCGTTTAAAATACTTGGAATCTGAAATCGCACAAAAAGATAACGAGATTGAAGATTTGGAAGCTGAGATGCAGTACTTTGAGACTTTGGGAGCACCAGAAGAAGACAAGATCAAACTTCAATCGTTGATCGTGCGATTCAAGCAGCTGAAGGCAAATTGTCAAGCACAAATGCGCAACTTTGAAGCTCAAATCGCAGATTACCAATCTTATCAACATTTACTACAAGAAATCGAGAAATGGCTTCTGCAAATCTCCTTCCAGTTGATGGCCCATAACTCTTTGTATATTTCTAACTTGGAGCAAACTAAAGAACAAATTGCCCAGCATGAAACTTTATTAGATTATATTCAGAAGTATCAAGCAAATATCGATAATTTGGAAGAAAAAGGGCAGCAGCAAGTCAAGAAATATGAAAGTGTTTCACCACATATCAAAGACAAGTTCGATAACATCATCAAGAACATTCAAGAAAGTTACAACTCTCTTCTACACACATCTATCCAGATTAAAAACCGATTGTACGATTCACTCAACAAGTTCAAGGAGTATGAAGAAACTCTCGACAGCATCATGCAAAATTTGGATGATTTTGAAAAAGTCTTGGATTTGGAGATGGAGAAGCCTCTCTTAACTTTGATTGATGCCAAATCTGAGCTACAATTAGTGCAAAGTTTGCATGATAAATTGCAGCAAGAAAGACAACGTTTGATGTTAGCTGTCCAAGCATGTGAAGCAGCTACTGCTAGCATAAGTCGACCAAGCTCTCCAGTTTTCAATCAATCGCCAGCTATTCCTGAAAAAGAATTGTTGGTTAGAGCTAAGCTAGATGACTTGATTGATAAAGTGTTGCCATGCATTGATGATTTGATTCTTAAAGTCAATCAATTCAGTGACATTTTAACCAAAAAAGATGAAATAAATAACTGGATCGATCAGCAAAATGCCTTTATTGCGGATATTGCTTCCAAACCATCTAAACTTCGTCCAGATGCCGCTGCACAGGACCTTCATCTCATTAATGAAGTCTTGCAGACTGTTGATCAGAAGAGAAATGTGGTGCTGACTGAATTTACCAATCAATGTGAGTTTTCAATGTTTTATTAGCATATATTGTATTTATTTAAAATTATCACATTTGATATTATAACACAATTTTTCCTTTAGTACCTGACGAAGAGTTAGCTGAGATTGAAGAAAGACTCAGCGCCTTAGAAAACGCTTTAATGGCAGAGATCGAACGTAAAAAGAACAACCAAGCCATTATTGACCAATACTTGAAATATTTGAATGATTCTCGTGCTTGGTTTGATGGTTTGGCCAATCGTTTGGAAAACTTAGATGTTAACAGTGGATCAGATTGCAAGAAGAAGTTACAAGAAATTAATGCAATTAAAAGTGACTTTGAGACCAATACTGAAAAAATCAAGGATCAAATCAAAACAACTGGCAATAAAGTTTACGAAGTTATCAGTAACTTAGATGCTCAACAGGTGGAAGATCACTTGAAGTCCATTCAAAGGCGTGAAAATGACATCAAAAAGAGGATTGAGAGAAAGATTCAAATTTTAGACTTAACCAATAAGAATTTGGGTAAGATCCAAGAGGAGATTGATCAAACAAGAATGTACTTCGAAGACAACGTCGAAAAATTACAAAAGCCGTTCTTGCTTGGATATGCCCCTAAACCTATTGAAGGTCACCTTCAATTCTTAAAGAACTTGACTAAAGACGTCGAAAACAAGC
This sequence comes from Parochlus steinenii, assembly GCA_038502155.1. Taxonomy (NCBI): domain Eukaryota; kingdom Metazoa; phylum Arthropoda; class Insecta; order Diptera; family Chironomidae; genus Parochlus; species Parochlus steinenii. The sequence goes on along the minus strand of JAXCIN010000048.1, from coordinate 1,435,064 downwards.
AACTTTTTGTTGAAACCTTAAATAAGAGAATCAGCAACATGCAAAGTGAGTTGGACAACTCTGAACAAAATAAATTGCGAAACAGTCTTGGGGATTTGAACAACAAGGAGAAACAGTTGGTTGGATTGGTAAAGAGTGAGGTCACTCGTACAGCTCAAGGACTCAATAATGCCAAAAATCTTGAAAACAATCTAGAGAAGATCAGAAGCTGGATTTCCGATCAAAAAGCAAATAATGAAAGCAAAGCTTTGATAATATCCTTCTCCCCAGCAGCCATCGATTATGAGATTCAGGAATACAAAAACTGCTTGAAAAATATCAAAGACTTTAGCGAGGGAATTCTAAGCGACACTATTGATCAAATAAATGGAATCAAAGATCAGTGTGATGATAGTGGCAAAAATGACCTACAAAATGTTTTGGACTCATTTTTGGATGATATTCAGATGTTAACTTCCAGCTATAACCAGCAGCTAGAGACCATTCAAAAGATTCTTATGATGAAGAAAGAGTTTGAACAAGACTCTGACACATTACTCAACTGGATCAAGGAATGTGAGGCTATTTTATCGTCAAACGTTAAAACCTCAAGCATTCAAATCTTGGAAGAACAGAAGAGAAAGTATGAAAATTATTTGAATGAAGCCACCAACAAAGAGAAGTTACTGAAAAAAATTCAAGAAAAGGGTGAAATCTTAATGGAGAATTTATCTGAAGTTGACTGTTTGAACTTGTCCTGCCAAGTGAAGAACACCACAGACAAGTACAACTTACTTTGCTTAAAACTCAAAGAAAAACTTAATGCAATCGTCGATAACATTAACCAGCTCAAGAGCGCACAGCAACAAATCGCTGAATATAGCGCATTTATTTTGATGATCCAAAAATCTATTAAAGACTTGAACAAACCAATCGGAAGTAAATCCGAAGACGTTCAAAATCTTTTACGTGACTATGAAGGCATCCTTAATCAGTTAAAGGATAAAAAAGCAGAAATGAGTTTGCAAAAAATCAGCCAACTCCCTCAACTGAAAGAACTTTTGTCACAGCATGATGACATCATTGAAGGCATCGAAAATCAGTTGCGACGCTTGAAGCAGTTGCTGATGTTACGTGAACAATTTATCGCGCTGATCAATGAAATCGTCAATTTTAATGTCAAGTACACTGACGTAGTGGCCGGTATTGAGCAAAGCGATGACAAAATCGAGAACAAAATCAAAAAGTACGATCAAGTGATCTTGAAAATTCAAGAGTGCGAAGGACTTTTGGCTTCCGCTAATGACAAGGGGATGCAAATTGCTTCAGAAGGAACTGTTGAGGACAGGAACAATATTATGGAGCAATTGCAGACTTTGAAGCATCAGCTGCAAAATTTGAGGTAAGGTTTTCTTTAATGTTTTAAAATTTCAGTTACGAAGGAATACTTTTGGATAGCATTTTAATTAATCTCCTTCTTTCTGTTATTTAGAAAAACTGTTGAGAACCACAAACGCAAGAATGAAAAAACTGCCAATCTTTACAAAAACTTTGAGATTGATATTGCCAAGACAATCAACTTAATTCACGAAAAGGAGGCTGCCATTAAAATCCTTCCTGTTCTAGACATCGATACCGAGTCAGTTCAGCAAGAAATCCGCAAACACGAAGCATTAGCTGGTGACGTTAAAAAGTTGCTTGTTAAATTGTCAAGTGGTTTGGATAATCTTGAAAAAGAGGAAAATGTTCCACCATCTTTATCTGAAACTATTTCTATTGGAAGATCTTTAATAAAAAGTCTACCCAAAGATGTGGATGAAAGATTAAAATACTTGGAAGACAACAAGGACTTGCGACTCCTTTACATTAAATATGTCTCAGAATTTAACAACTGGATCCATCAAGTCGAAAATCAATTTGTAAATGATAATGACGACATTGATTTCGAGAATATTGCTCAAATAATGGAAGCTCACGTCACTTCCATTGACAATAGCTTACCCGACATCAAAAAGCTCCTAGAAAAAATCAATGACACCGCTAAAAGCATCTTGCCATCGCTAAACAACATCAACAAGGAGGAGTTGTTGCGCGATTTGCAGAAATACTCGGCCACCTTGAAAGACATCGCGGAGCGCGCCGCAAAAAGTAAGGAGAATTTGCAGAAGAACAGCGACTTTTGGAACAGTTACTGCTCGCTGTTCAGCTCGATTAGTGCTTTGTTGAGTAAGCTGCCAAAAGAGGAGCCAATTACAACCATTGACAAGCTAAAAGAGTTTTTACAGAAACTCAACGACAAGCTGGCTGGCATTCAGGTGAGCACAACAAATATGAATGAATTTTTTTAAACGGTTTAGTGGTTTTTTTTGTGTACCTGCCATGCCGATTGAAAAATCGTTTACACATCTTTTGTTAATTTTAATTGAGTATATTTGAGTATTTAAGTAACAGCAAAAAATCATAAGAAAATAAGCATAAACAAACAAAATGTGCTTCAACGCTGAGCCTCGAGTGCGATATTGTTTGCTCTTCTCTCACCAAAATGCTGAATTCTTATCGCATAAAATCATTGCTCGTATGGGAATTACGATGGGCTTGTGTAGAGAGTTACTGAGCTAATTTGTTATTTTTTATTGGAGTTTTTGTGGAAAATACTTTGTAGAAGAACCGGAATAATTGACGGATTTATTGGATTTTTATTTATATAAGATAACTTTACAATAACTTTACAATAACTTTCGCTTATAATAACTACCTATATTCAATTATGTTAAATTTGCATAAAACAACACAAACCAAAATAGCTCCGTTCTGTCATTTTAACAGATATCGTGCAAATAGTAATTTCGTAATGTGTTTCAATAAAATTTGTCGTAATATCATCTGGTGTCATCTTTATCAATTTTTCAAATAAATAGAATGAACTCAGAATAGACATAAAATTTAGTATGAATATTTGGGGATATTTATTTGAATTTGCCAGCTGCTTAGAATAATTTACCATCAAATGTGTAAATCAGTGCTGCGGCTACTAGCATGGTTGAATAATTAATCAAATAAACTAATTTTCGCGTTTATTTTCTTGTTAAATGTTTTTTACATCATTGGTCTGGAAGACTGTCTGTCTGTCCGTATTAATAAAATTGATTTTCTGGAAAAATGCCATTAAATTAAAAACTTCAAACTACCATAATTATTCTCATTCATATTTTATTATCGTTTTGTAATGTAACATTATATTCAGTCTAAAATCTGCTATTGCAATCTCAACTCTTTTTATTTTCAAATAATTTTACAATTTCATTCAGAAAAAATGGACGGGATAATTTTAAACAAAATGTATAAATAATTTGATGATTCACTTTTCAGTAGCAGAATCTAAATTTCATTGCTCAAAATTTGTACATCCAGGAAATGAAGGTCACCTTATCTTTTGTTTTAAACGTTTTCAACGTTTCAATGGATGAATTTAAGTTCTAAGAAGCAAAAGTAATTATGAACTACTAAAGAAATTTGAGAGTAAACAATGTGTGACATTTTTTTCTAAATGCTGAAAAATATTTGATATTATTCCAGTGCTCTGGATTGAGAATATGTTATATTTTTGCTACCTAAATTTTCTATATTCTTGAAAGTATTTGTGAAGGACTTAAATACTTTCGCAGTAGCTATCTGGTCTTAGAGTTTCAAAAGATATTAATTGATTTTATGATTGATTTCAAATTACTTTCGTATTTGACACTAAAAGATCGTTATCATATCGATTGATTGATAAAATTGGTTTCGAGGAAAATGTTACTAATGTGAGAAAATGAGATTCTATAAAGAAAAAAAAAACAAAGTAAAGTGTTGATCTCCAGACCCTGAGAAGTGATGCGTTCGTTCAAAAATAATCTGTATTATGCAATATGTTTTTCAGAATTTGATATTCCATGCTCTGCTTCCTAAAGCTTTGTTTCCTTCCCATAATAAAACTTATCGTATATATGCATATATTAACAAATTCATTAAACACCTTCGGAAGAGCCAGCTAACCACCATTAACATTTTCGATTAGATCGCTCCATTCCACGCAATAAAACTGTAAAACTTTTAAAGTTCAAGAATTTATGTGCGAGGTTTAACATATTCGCTGATTTATTATTTATAAATCATTAATGAAAGCGAAATCGAAGAAAGAAAATAATTAAAATATTATTTTTACCGTGTGTTCGCCTGAAAACGCTAAAAACATTAATAACATTCAAAAACCGAAAGCATTCAAATTAGTTATTAACAAATGAGCAACATGGCAAGAAATCCATTGAATGCTGGTTTCAGTTCATCCTAAAAATCTTCGTTACGTAACTCTCACGTATTTCATGATCTTTCGCATTTATAGACGTTTTTAAGAATTATTTTTAACACAAAAATTGTTTTCGCTGCTTTTAGCTTTTGTTCAAAAAAAAGTGATAAAATACACAGTGATGTCATCGCCTTCGTGCAGCTATAAGCGCGTCTTAAAACTGACTTTGTTGGGAATGAAATGATATGCGACCGTCGATTTTAAGGTTGCCAGATGAGTGGTACTTTTTGGTTTTCGTATGTTTGTAGCTAAAGAAGGGAAAAAAAGTTCAATTTAGATAAATACTTTCATGGTGTCATTTTAAAATTCAATGAAATTTTACTTCGACCATAATATTCTGAAAATCTAAAAAACTCCAAAATTAAAGTTTTCAAATTTTTCAAGATCAAAAACGTCATAGGAGTTCCTTTTCCATTACTTTGAAGTTTTTAAAATATTGCACTATCTGATTCATTAAGCTGAAACTGGCCAGTGGTCACCCAAATCTCTGCACAATAAACACAAAATTCCAAATTTGTTATAAATTATTTTCAAAGTCACTCGCGGCAAGCGCAATAAAAAAAAATCAACTAATACTCTCGCCTAATCATAGCCGAAAACTGCTCGTTTACTTACTTACTAGGAACTTGAAGAACAGTAAGAAAACATTATGAACATTATGAGCAATCGCTTTGAAGTAGTATTCTAGTGAATACTATCAGCACATGAGCCGGTGTTATTTATATGTGTAAAAATATCATGATGATGGCATTTTGGATTTGGCGTTTAGCAATGAAACATTTACATTTAAAGAATACTTGTATGCGGTGTTGCTTGGAAAAGCTCACACTCCGCTCAGTTGATCAGTTATTTTTTTGAGTTCACGAAGGCTAGTCGAATTTTTTACACTTTTAGTCAAATACTTTTATCGCGGTTTTATTGCCTTGTTTTTTGGTGGATATTTGGGAATTTGTTGGATTTCTTTGGAATTTTTATGGAGCAAATTTTGCATTGTTTGTTGGAAAATTAAATAATTAAATTAATTACACCATTTTCGAGAAGTTGTTGAAGTATTGGTTGATAATAAACATGATTTTGGAAGTTTCCAAAAATCATTGATTCGTATTTGATCAAAAAAAAATTTAAAGAAAATATTTATTATTTTCCAAATTTTTATTATGATTAGGTTTCTTGAAGTATTTTGAGTTTTTGGCTTAAAAACAAATTTTTTAATGTTCATTGAAGTGTTTATTTACTTTTCTAAAAATAATTCTGCAGCACAGATTATCTAAACCCAAATCTTCAAAAATAATTTCTTGTATGCTTTATTTATTATTTAAAGGGATTATTTGAATTAATCGTTTTTGACCTTTGAAAATATGAAATAGGCACGTATTTCTAATTTTAATTTTTTAGTAAAATAAATTCAATTTGTTTGTTTTAAAAAAAGTTCATTTGATTTTTAAAACATTTTAATTCCGTGAAAATAATAAATTGGAAAAAGTGACAAATCGCTGTGAATTTATATTATAAGTTTATTTTGGAATAATCATGTTTAATTTAAATAAATCTTCGATTAAATTAAACTTCTTCAATTTGCTTCAAAGTAGAAAATTAAAAAAAATTTAAACTTCAAAAAATCTCAAAATCCACCAAAAACTTTAAATAGATAAAATTAGGTTTTTTAACTAAAACTTCAAAACTTCCTTCAGGCTCAACAGGACCAAATCGACCTACTTAACCAGCTTGCTGAAAAGTTACTGCACGTTGCTGATCAACCGTCACGCGAACGGATCCAACGCCAAAATCAAGAAATCAACCTCAAGTGGACGGACACGATAAATTCAATTGATAACCAAATCGAAACGTTATCCACAATCGTTCAGAACTGGCAAGACTTGGAGCGCGACTTGAGCGTAATAGACAAGAGTCTAAGCTCGTTGGGCGACAAAGTCAAGGACATTGATTTCAACCAAAAGACGCAGAACTCGCTGGAGGAAGTGAAGAGTAACATATTGGTAAGTGACCACAGAATTTTGAGTTTTCGGCATCAAATGCCAACAAAATTTGCATAAACTTCGGAATAATAAAATGTTAACATAATTTATAACCCTTAAGGTGAGCAAAATTTGAACAAAATTTTAAATTACCCATTTCTGATATTCAATTAGGTGTAACCAAGATACGAAAAATTTAATCAATTCTTAAGTGTTAAAAGCTTTGTTTCAAATTATAAAAAAAAAAACAATTTCTTTTGAAAAATATTTAGCTCAAACCAACACTTGCAGGGTTGGAGAAACGTTTTAGCTATTAAAATTATTGGCGATTATTAACGATTTTTGGCATATTTTTCTTTTCTTTTTCTCCAAATAGCAATTCATTGACGAAATCAAAGGCATCGAGAAATATAAGCAAAAGTTGTCACAATTAGCGAAACCTGTTGTGGCTTTTTTGCAAGAAGAACAGTCAGACTCGGCGCGCATAATCAAATCCAAATTAGACGAGCAAGCTGAGCAAATATTTAGGTATCTAGTCATTCTGTCTTTCAATTTATTTCCTTTGCCAAAGCTTTTTTTATCAGCGTATTTACTGTAATTTACTGTTTACTGCGGCAGTTTTCACTTTCGTTTATAATGCCAGACGCGAATAATAATTAGAACATGTGGTCTTTTATTAAACGCAAAAACTGTTAAAATTAGACTTTCGTGGTTGACGGGGAGATGGGAAACAGAGGCGTGGTACTGAGATATGGTTTTTCAAATTGAGTTGTTGTTATTCAACTCAAGATATTTTACAAATATCACCGACCTTGACCTTGATTTCAAAAGAAAGTCAAAAAATAATTTTTATATACAGGGTTCCCCGCGGACCGTTAAAAAAGTTGAATTTGTATGGTTTTACGTGTTGTTGTTAGTGTAAAAAGTTGAATTTGTTCCGTTCGTGAGAAACCCTGATATAGAATTTCTCACAAACAAATAACGTTGAAAAGAATTGATAAACAGAAATGTCACTTTGGAAAAAAAAATTCAAAGTTAATGAATTCTTCAAACCAGAAGATTTCGATGAAGTTTTAAATTTCAAAACCCAAACATCTTAATTTTTCGATCCTCAAATTTGACAAATAAGTTTAACATTTTCTACATAAAAATCACCGTTTGATGATCATTTCTTGATCATTATAATTAATCATACAAATCTTCAAAACAGTCAAACATTCAAATCTCAACAACCGAACAACCTTGAGAACATCTTCAGCCCAGTGAAGAACTGAATAGTTTAAATAAAAAAACATCATCTCCATAAATCTCCACTTTAGAAAAACCTGTTGAACTGTTTTCGCGATTTGGTTGAACTAATTTTTGCAAAACTTCGGAAATAACATCAAAAAGGTCAAAAAACTTATCATTTCTATTTTTGGCATTTGTTTTGTTTGGAAGACTTAGCGAACTTCTTGTCAAGTTTTTGTTTTTGCATTCTTGATTGCTAATTATTTAAATTAATTAAGAATTATAATTAAAATCTCATAAAAAACTTTTAATTGAAATCACAAATCATTTATACTGTCATATAGAAATATATTGTTTATGTTTAACAAAAGTAATAAAATTTTTTATGAACATTTTTATTTGAAAATTTAAATGAAAAGTGAAAGTTATCCCATTTGTCGTCAGAGTCATTCCATTTCAACACCACCCCCCATATTTTTGCGCTGAGTTTCCTTTCAGCTGAATTTTGAATTCTGTTGGCTATTCGCCAATTATGCTTTTCCGCGGACTTCATCTAAATACTTTTAAACAAATATTAAGATATCTAAATTCAGTAAATTCAGTTGGTATATTAATTATCTAAATTTAATTATACAATATTAGATTAACTAAAAATAACGAGATCCACTTTATTTCTCATTCTGACAGCCTCTCAAATTTATTAAACGGAAAATATATCCAGATCAAAAAGATCTTGGAATTGATCAAAGATTTGTCCACCAATTGTGCAAACATTGAAACGGAATTGGAGAAAATTGAACGGGACTTGGCAGCCTTTGATCCGTTTTACAAGGAAATCGATCAAAATCAACAGACAATTGATCAAATTAACAATAAGTTGAGCAACTACAAAGCTGAAATCCACAAGATCAATAAACCATTAGCGGACTTTAAGGAGTACATCGCTCCAGAGATCACTGATCAATTAAAAACTTTAGAGCTCAAAGTTGAGAAGCAGCTGGACACAATGGAAGAAAGCAATCGACAGTTCAAGATGGCCAAAACTATCAGAAGCGAGTACTTATACAATTTGGAAAAGGTTCACTGCTGGATTAATGAGACCGAAGAGAAACTGAAGAGCCACTATATTGAACCTTTAGAATTCAAAATCTTCATCCATAATCTCTGCCAGGAGAAAAATACAGTGACTGATTGGTTTGAAACAGCCAAAAAGTCCGGCCAAAGCATAATCGAGTCAACAAGAGATGCACAAGAAATCATAAACATTAAAAACATTCTCGAGCAGACCAAAGATCGCCTAAACCAAGTATACGCACAGCTGGAAGAGCAGAAGATAATCATTGATAATGTGGTAGATGCCTGGTCTAAATTTATGGAACTCTATCAAATCATTATCAATTGGGCGAGCGAGAAAAAGATTTTTGTAGGACAAGACTTAAAATTCAATAACATCCAAGAAGCGCAAACAAAGCTGGTTGAATATTCGGTAAGAGATAGATCGTATTTTGCGCGATGATTTAATGTTTGATTTATGAGATGTTCCAACACTTTTCACACATTTCGTGTGAGTTCTTTTTTAGCTGCGTTTTTTTGCATCACTGAGAGAAGCCATTTTTGTTACTTTTGAAAATTATTTCCAACATAAATTTTTTCTTCTATTAAATATATATGATCAAATCTCAATGAAACAATTTTTTTCAGTGTAAAGTTTGCTAAAAGTGATTTTGAACCAAAACACAAAAAATTGTAAATATTATTGAATTTTAAAATAATTAAAAAACCACACAATTTTCAACAGAATAGCCAAAAACATACGACCAACACTTTTTTCTCAGTGTCTAATGATACAATATTCCAAAATAGTGGCATCCGATTTATAGTCAATATTTGAATAATGACGTCAAAGTCAATTTCCCATTCAATTCTTAGCTATTGCCAATTTGTTAATAAAATATTAAACATACATTAAATCTATTTGCTCAATGAAAGCAAAAAAGCAGCTCAAAAACTTCTATCAGTGCTCAGTTTGTTTCTCAGTTATTCGGATAATATACAAACATACATGAAATAACATGAAAACCGTGTATTTTTAGACGTCATTGAAGAATATAAAATCAATAACACAGAGCCTGAGCGACATGAACAAATTCTTGGACGACATCTCCGAGTATAAAATTGTGGACAAGTTGAAGGAAAAGCTGCAAGAGTCTGAAAATCTTAAAATGGAGATTGAGGCAATCTTAATCAAACGGGTAAGCAAAAAATCCAATAAATAATCGATTGTAAGACAATGGGGAATTTTATTGCACAATGACCAAATAACTCGATTATTGGACAAAGAACTCCCTCATACCAACAAACTCATAATGAAACAATAATTTTTATTTCAAATCAGAATGCACTATTGTTGGAGCTTACCGAGGAGTGGGAACAATATGAAAGAAAGACCAAGGATGTCAATGGATGGATCAAAAAGTCTAAGTCCACCGTTGAATCGCCACAATACCGCAATCGACCTTTACGTGACCAAATGACCTACCTGGAAAAAACTCTGGCCGACATCACAACACAAAAAACAAAAATCACCTTGAACTTTGAAAAGCTACAAGTAATGGATTTTGGTGTCAAAATATTAGAACATTTTTTTACTGTGAAAATTCTTTAATTTTTGATAAATAGGTACATTTCCGGTCAGAGCTTTCTTGTGAAAAGGACATCAGTGACGAATATAAGAATGTCATTGATCAGTTAGATCAGTTCTACCAGGAGGTAAACCATATGATCAGTGACTTGGAGAAATCTCTAGGTCAGATCGAAAAATACCAATACGACATCCAGCAACTCAAGCAGAAGCTCGTTCAAGAGGAACAGCTACTCAAGAGCATGAGCCCAGAGTCACACACCACAGAGAACGTTCAGGTAAGAGTTTGCTGCGTGTTGATTGCGCTTCTTTGGTTTGGAATTTTTGGTTTTCTTTCTCTCATCGTCGAGATCGCCAGATCTACGCTCATTATACCATCATCAACAACCATTTGGCTCAGCAATGAGCTTCAGTAGCACGGTGGCTGCGACTTAAAAGTCGCTATCCCTCAATTTTACGCTTGCACCTATTAACCATGCTACGACATGGAGCGAGAATTAGAACTATTAATCCTCTTTTAGAACTATTTTTTGGGTTTCTTAGGATTTAAGCTTTTTCTTAAAAATTTCATGGGATATCCTTGAAATTAATTTGGTTCCTTGAAGTATTTGCAAAAGTTAGAAAAATGACTCGGAAAATGATGAATAATCGATGGGAAACTAGTCGTGGAGGACAGAATGTTTGAAATGTTGGAGAATTTTGGAGCAACAGTCTTTTATTATAACGTGAATATATCTCAAGCAGCTAAAAAACTCATAAAATTGCAAAACAAACAACTTGTGTACGGAACTTGCTCTGAGTAGGCAATTGAAATACATTTTAGCAAGAATTTGAGTTGCTATGAAGTGTGAAAAGTAAATTTGCTACGCTTAGTCACATGTTAGCTTCTTAAAATACTGATATTAACTTTTTGCAATTTAGTTTATTTTGTTTTCTTGACAAATTAAAAAATAAAATATTTATTAACATTTTTGAACAAATATCTGATGTCATTTTAAAATTTCGTGTTCATGGTCTGTTGCCTGAAAAATCGAAAATCCTTCAATATGACACTATGACAGTTAACTTTTAATTCTTTGTAAATAAATCACACCCGCTAGTTTTCTTCAATTAAATTATAAAATAAAATGTGTTTTTCAACAATTCCCACATTCTTCCCTCAAAAAATCAAAATATTTTGGTTTCCTCACGCGTAGCGCTCCCACCGATCTTTTCGATGATTGTACAAGTCTGGCACTTATTTATAGATACATTTTAGTTTACTTTAAGTAATTTTTAGTTTACATTTCGGCCAGCGCTAAAAATAGCCATCAGTTTCATTCAAAACTCTCGAATTTGCACATTAAATAATTTTAAAACAGTTTTCCTAACATTTTTTTAATAAGATTTCGAGTAATTTTTCAATTTGTTAACCAATCGTTCTTGGTTGGAATTACGCATTCACCCATTTTTCAAACTTGAGAATACATTTTTCTTCTTCCAAAAAATGTTTAAATGCTCGCAAAAAACACATAAAGAGCTTCTTGAGTAGTTGGGAGCAAAAGAGTGAATCAATATCAAGAAAACTTGTAAAAAGCATCAAAAATATCAAAAAGCGAGCGGAGCTAATCGAAAAATTCTTCCGAAAAGCCGCCGATTTTTGACGATAAAAATTATTCTGAGCATTTTTCGTAGCAGTTTTTAGTCGAAATATTTCTGTTGTAGCTTGTAGTCGATTTTCCTTAGTTCGTTTAGTTCTTTGTGTATTATAATGAGTATACAGAGTATACCACTATAGCAAGCCAAAAAAAGTTAGTATAGTTTTTCTTCGTTTTCTCCGTATTTTTGGCTTGTGTAGCTAAACACTTGACGAATTTACGAAAATTTTGATTTTTTTTGTTGAAATTTACAAATTTGAGAGTTTTTTGTTTGTTTGATTTTTATCATTTTTCAAATTTTATAATTATTTTTTCTATATTTTTTTTTACTTTAAACACAATTCCTTAACTGTGTGATCCTTCCTTCTCCCACTTCTTGTCTTAAAATCTAAACACACAATACTAACCCCTCTGCGAATCTTATAACATTAAAAATTGGGTGCTGTGCTGTTTCTTGCCTTCATTCTTGTAAAATCTACAATTTGAAAATGCCTACATATAAAATTGTAGACGTCTCGGGAGCGAATTCAAACTATTCAGGATAACATTACTCTAAGAAATACGCGCATCAAAGCTATCATTAAGCGGGGCACGCCAGACATGGATCTTCTAAAAATATAACCTAAATATTCTATTTATAGTCTTTAACTACCTTTTACATTTTTAATTGTCATATTTATGTCTTATCGCTAAACAAACAAACAAAAATAATAATAATAAAAACGCAATATTTAAACTTATGAAAAAGTATAAAAAGTATATCGCAGCCACTTTTTCTTTACTCGTCGAGCATTAAAACGCAAAACCTCTATACATCTGCATCAATATATTTTATTTGACTTAAACTTAAAATTTTACCACATACTGAACCAAATTACCCGATAATGACACAAATATATTTTATGGAATCGATAACAGGCACAACGCAATAAATTGGCGGCATTTACACAACAATTAAATACAGTAACCACTGAGCTGGTACGCGTGGATCCCCAGAACCCTGAATTGTATTCTGCCATCATGGTAGCCGGCGAAAAGGGTGAACCACCCTCTTGGACCTATGCAGATGTAGTTCTTGGCCGCGTCAAGTTACAGCCCAATGTGCAGTATGGCTGGGGTCAGGCGCCAGGCGCCCTCCCCCAAGCAGTTCCTGCATCAACTTCGGCAACCACCTCACATGTGCTTCAACCCGAAGAGGTCGGCAGACAATTGCAAGACAAAAAGTCCAAGGACAAAAAGAATAAATACTCGAAACCGGCAAAGTCGGTCGTCGAGAGTGTGCAATCGGATGTGCTTAATGCTGCCGAACCAAATAAAAACAGAAATAATAAAAAAGCAGAGCAAATGCATGTGCCTAGTGCAAAATCAGAAGTGTCTGAAAAATCTGAAGAAATGCCAAATGAAAAGAAAAGTGTAACGATTGTAAATGTAGCAAAAGCTAAAAAGTCACCAAATGTAACAAATGTTACGCCTTTAGCAAACGTGACGCAACAAATTGTTACCGAAGTAACAAAAATTGATAATTTGACAAAAACGAACGATGTAACAAATGTACCCATTAATGTAACAAATTTGAATCAGAGATTTATCGACGAAGAGTCAGACTTTTCGTCCACTTCCAATTCCTATGCGGGAATTTTAAAAGGTATTAAAGAACAGGGTGGTGGTGTTTTTACTACAACTACTCAAATTCAGCAATCCCAGCAAATCCAATCAAAACCTTCTACCTCAACCGTTCAACAGAAATTGTCGCCAAAAAGCGAGCACAAAGTGCTGAAAACAATTACAACAACAACCAGCACTACATCCTCGAACCAATCCGATCAAAAAGAGAAGAAAAGCTCAAAACGAAAGGATAAGAAAAAGCTCTCGGACGCCGATGAAGCTTTTAGTGACAAAAATGTTAAAAAGCTCCCCGAAAGCTCGCAAAGCTCTCAAAATAGCAAAACTGGTGATAAAAACGATAAAAGCGATAAAAACGAGAAAACTGGTCAAAAAATTAATTCCAATATTACTGGCCAGTCAGAAAGCACAAAAACCACAAAAACTACCGAAAAGAAGGTGGCCGGCGGCAATATTGCAACGAAAAAAATTATCTTGATAACTCACGAAGAAGTGAACAAAGTTCCGATCCAGCAAATGCATTTATCGTTGCCAAACGTTTACGCCATTAAAGTTGATAAACCACTGGAAACTCGCGTTAATGTGGTAACTGTTGAGAGCGTGACTTGCACATCTGAACAAGAAGTGACTCCACCTGAGAGCGAGTGGGAAATTGTTCAAGAAACTTTAACAACAAACACAATAATTCAGGAGACTCAAGAAACACGAGAAATCCATGAAATAGAGGAGAAAATTCAAAAAGACAATGAAAATTTGCACGAGCCATCAAGGAAGATCAGCCAGGGCTCGGATAATAGCTGGGATCTGGTACAGGAAGCGGAAATCAACAAATTATCACATGACGAGGCGGAGGTAATTGTGCAAGGAGTGGTGACTTTGCAGGTAACTAATGTTAATATAGGTTCCAACGATAACAATCCTAGCAACCAATCCCCTGTAATCCAGCAAGAAAATGTGCAATTAACGGAAAATTTGACAAATTTGGAAAATGTGGAAATTTTGAGCACATTAGTTGATGATGTGGCCAGCGCAATTAAATATGAGTTTCCTGATAAGGAAACTAATAAAAGAACAGGGATTGGCACTGATGAGGAGCAGCGCGGTATTGATATATGTTCGGGTCCTATAATGATTGATGATAAAGTTGTTTGCGAGCGTGTTAGAAAGATCGATTTTATTGAGAATACTTTGGAAATTGCGGAAACTCAACTTGAAGAGACAGAGCCAGTCATTCCTAATATAACTGAACACGAAAATGTGATTGAGCCTTTCCTCTGCATTTGTCCATCGAAACCAGATGATAATCAATTCTACGAACCACCAAAACAGAGCGATTTATTAGAATTTGGAGGAACAATGATTGTTTGTCCGCCAATGATGCAGCTTGAAGAAAATATTGAGGCTTCAGAAACATTTATTTGCAATTTACCTGCAACAGAAATTGATGTTTCTAATATTCAACAAGAAAATATTAATGAGCCGATTCTTTGCATTTGCCCAATGGAGCCATCCATGGAACCTACACCAAATCAAAGCGATTTGTTAGAGTTTGGAGGCGCAGTAATTGATTGTATGCCTTTGATGTCAGTTGAAGAAAATATAGAAATTATTGCGACACAAGAAATTAAAGAAAACGAAAAGGTCGACGAGCAAATATTGTTGCAGAGCGTTGGCATGCTGCCAGAAAATCAAGGTCGTGAATTCTTTGAAAATGTGGGAGCGCCACACAATGAGCTAATTTCGGTAGAAACTACAACAACTGAAATTTCGTTGAGTAGCGTCAGAGAGATGCTTGTTACGCAAACCACTGTGGAAAGCACCGAACTTATTGAAGGAGAAATAAGAAAAATGGTTTTGGATGAAATTGCAGCTCCTTTAATTGAAGTTCTTCCGGTTGAAACAGAATTCGAACATGAGCTTATCTTTGAAGCTCCAACCTACGATATTCATAATCAAAGATCTGCAGAATATTTATACCACTTACACAATCAACCAAAAATTCAAGACACAGTACCGGTAATTTCGGAAATTTCTCAGCCAAAAATTTCAATTGAGACCCCACAGGAATCTGTTAAGATAGTTGAAGAGCAAACCAATCATGCCATTAGTCAGAGCGCATCGGAGACAAGCATAAGCAGTGTTGTCACAGTTGTAGAAATGCCACTTTATGACATTTTGCAACAGAAAAATGCAGAGGTTCTCTATAATTTGCATAATACACCAACAATTTCGGTAACCGATGTCGTTGATCCGCAAATAACAGAAACATTACCAATTTTGGAAGTTTCACAGGAACCAAAAACATTAGAAACTGAGCCGATAAGAAATATCGAGGAAATTTCGGTGGCTCCGCTAAATGAGCCCACTGAAGATTCCACAGACACTGTGATTGAAGAAGTTACAAGAAAGACCAGTATAATCTTCCAAAAAATGCCATCAATTGAGGAAGAAAAGCCACCAGCAACTATAGAATATGAGTTGCCGCTGTATGACATTTCTGGTCAACAACGCGCAGAAGCAATTTTTGTCTCACAGCAGAAACCTGTTGCCGATGAACTTGATAGCACAATGACCAATGAAAATATTCAAATTATCCAAAATATCGAAAGCATTGAACAACCAGACAAACTGGAGGCAGTGAGTGCCGTTGAAAGCTCTCCGAAAGCTCCGGAAATAAGTGTTGAGGAAAAAATTGTTGTTGTCGAAAAAACAGTTGAAGAGCCAAAGGTTAATTACTTTGAATATGAATTGCCAACATACGACCTTCAATATATTCAATATGCTGAGAAAATGTTCCATTTGCATAATGTGCCTACTGTTGAAGAGCCAGCAAATATTGTTGAGGAGAAAATTGAATCACCAGTAATTCCTGAAATAATTTCGAAAGAAATTGCTAAACAAGAAGAAATTGCTATTGATGAGTCAACACAAATAAATAACTTGGATGAACCAGAAATTACAAATTCACCTGTTGAGCTACGCCGCAATGAAAGTTTATTGGAAGAAATTAATCAAAAAGCTAAGACAATTTTCGAGCATGAAGTTTGCGTCTTAACAGTCACCAAAGACATTGAGCAGCCAAAAGAAGAAATTTTGGAAGTTGTGAAAATTTTGGAAAAAGCTCCTGAAAAGGTTTACGAGGACAATCGGTACGACTTGCATAATTTGGGTGAAGCAGAAAGATTATTTATGGAATTAAAATCGAGAATGGATGAAATTATCGAGGATGAGCCAAAAATTATTGTTCAAAAAATTGAAAAGGCATTTAAGGATCCTGAAATTACAGTTCAGGAAATTGAGGAGGCATTTAGAGTATCGGAGGATATTGTTAAAGAGGATGATATTAAGATCCAGCACGAAGACATTTCAATTGAACATGAAATAAAAGATAAACCAGAGGTTGTAAAGAAAGTCCGCTTTGCCGAGAAGGAAGAAGAAATCATCCTTCCAACTCCAGTGGAACCAACAATTGAAGAGGATGAGCTTTCATTTGAAATTATTGAGCTTCCTGAGTTATCACAGACAATGGATTATGTCATTAAAAATGTGCCAGAAGAAATTGCACCTGTAATTGAACCAGTAACTGTTATTCAGCAACAGGAAAGTGAAGCTGATGTAGCTGAAGAAGCTTTCGAACTAATTTCTAATGAACCTGAAACTATACATCCAGGTCAGGACATCGTTGAATTAGTTGATATTCAACAAACGAAGGAAATTGACACTGACGCTATTGTAGAACAGGAAGCAAATATTCCTAAAATTGTGGAATTACCTGTGGCCGAGCCAATCAAGTTGGAAAAGCAAGATGAAGTTGCATTAGAGGCTTTCAAAGATGATACATTCAGTGTGAAGCAAGAAGATATTCCAAGTGCAACATTCGAACAGTTTGAAGAAATATCCATCAATCAATACGTTGTAGAGTCCACTCAAATAACAGTAGAAACAATTGTTAACAAAACTGAAGAGCAATCTATTCCAATTATAAGCACTCAGGAAACAATCACTCTTGAGAAGCAGACAGTTTTGGATGATGAACCAATTATTCCAGCTGTTGAGACAACAAATGAGCTCACTGAAGATACATTCGATATATCAGAGGAGGATGAAGTTGAAATTGAACTTGAACTCCAATCTGAAGAAGAAGCCATCGATAAAATACTTCATGAACTTGAAAGAATGAAAGATCCATCTAAAATGTCATCAAAGTCAGCTGATAACAGTTCTTCTGAAGAAGTAAGCATTTCAAAGAAACTTAAAAAGGAGAAAACACCAAAAACTCCAAAACCAATCAAGGAAAAGAAAGTTAAACCTGAAAAAACAATTAAAATTGAGCCAGTCCAGCAAACAACTCTTTCTTCAGTCTTCACAGAAACCGTTGCCAGTCCATGGGATGCTTCTCATGGTAAAACTTATGCCGAAGTCTTGAGAGGCCAGGAAGAGCAAAGAAGAATATTGCAACTTCAGGCTAATGAAAAGAATATTAAGCAAAAATCGCCACCTCTCAAACAGGAAGTCAAACATGTTGAAGAATTCCCAGAACCACAGCAACATTACAGCTATCAAGTTGTTGAAGAGTTCCCTGATCCTCAATTACCTTACACAACCACTCAAACTTATGTCAACCCCTACGGCCTTGTCGAAGAATTACAACACGATTATAAAAATACACAATCGCCACCAAGTCCACCAAAAAGCTCTTCACCCATTCAACAACAAAGCTCTCAACTTTCTTGGGCCAATCTTTTGAAGGATACCTCACCACCAGCTCCAGAAGTTCAAGCTAAACCAATGGTTGTCAAAGAAACTAAGAAAAGGCAGCCTCATGAAGATGTCACGGCAGTCGATTCCAAGAGCAAAAATATTAAAAAGAACAAACGTACTTTAAGTGATTCTGATAAAAATCAAGAATTCATAAAGCAAATGGTTGACGATGAAACTCTTGATCGACAAACTGTAGAAAATCCTAAAGTTGAACATAAACAAAAATCAAAAAGAAACCAAAACGTATCGAAAGAATCGGAAACGCCAATAATTCAAACAAGTGACAGCGCCAGTGAAGTACCATCTTTGCCAACTGATAACCAAAATCTTAAGAAAAAGAAGACAAAAACAAAACGCATACCGATCGCTCAAACTTCTGAAGACTCATTTGAAACTCCAATCATACCAGTTCTCGAAATTCCAGAGCAATTATCGGAAATTGTAACTGAGCCATCCGATTATGTTGAGGACGACAGCGAAAATGTCAAGGAAAAACGCAAAAAGAAGAAATCAAAGTCTTCCAAAAAAACACATGAACAAGATCCGGTTTTAATTGAAAGCTTTAAGTCTGAAGTAAATTTTATTGTTTCTGAACCAGAAATTAATACGGAGACTACGATCGTACTAGCCGTCGATGATGAAGATTTCATCAAAAATGTCACTGACCCAAGATCCTCCTATGATGAACAATATGAAGTGTCTCTCTCTAAACCACATATTGCTGAAACTGTCGAGGAGGAATTTGAGAATGTGCTAGAAAAATCTAAAGCGTTCCTTGAGCATGAAGCTAGCGTTGACTCTATGACTGGAGCAGAGCCCAGTAGCGAATCTTCTGAAGTCAACAAGAAAAAGCGTAAGAAGAAGTCTAAAAAATCTAAAGATAAGCCAACATCTTCGGAAGATGAGAAAACAGAAGCGATTGTCGAATATACTCCGAGATTTATCAAATGCGCGCTTTTCGGTCCTGCAATTGATGAAACCATTGATTCAGAGCTTTTAGATGAGAAAATGATAGAGGACTTATTGCAAGACCCAGAAATTGCCACCAATATATTTTCTGATAATACTTTAGAAGCTCAAATCCCATCAGCTATTCCTGAAACATGTGAAATTATCGAACAAAGCACCTCAATAGTTTTTGAACAAATTCAAGTACAACCATTCGAAACTATCTACGAAATTCAAGAAACTATAACGGATCTAGATGCACCAGAAGTGGTTCAAATGCCAGCCCAATTAGATGAACCAATCATCAAAGTTGGTGAGGAAATTTTGACTTTGGATGATCCACCAAAAAAATCCAAGAAAAAGAAGAACAAAAAATTAGGATCGTTCGAAAGCGGAGAAAGCCAAGAAATCATTCAAGAGACCTCGATCACATTACCAGAATTGTCACCAAATGCCGCAGTTTTTGTACCACTTAATCAAATTGGTGAAAATATCGAGGAAATTCAGCAGGATACTGAAACAAATGTTGAGAAAGTTGCTTTGGAGCCTGAATTAAGTGTTATTGAAAACATTATTGAGTCCGTTCAACAACCTTTACAAATATCGTCCGATCCCATCAACATCTCTCAAGACATTCAAGAATGTGAAACATTTGTAGATAAATTCGAGGAGCCAATCGTCTCTGAATCAACTGAGATAATTCAAACAATTTCCACTGTTATTGAGTCAACAATGTCACAACCTGAAGTTATCGTCACTGATTTGCCACAAGAACCAATCGTTCAAGAAACCGAACAAACAATACCTGAACCTTCCAAAAAATCTAAAAAGAACAAAAATAAAAAATCTGCTTCAGTTGAAATTCAAGAAATCGCAAGTTCGTTGACCGAAAAATTATCAGAAGATGTTGCATCGATCAGCCAAGAATCTGAAATATTGATAGAAAAATTAGATGAGCCAATCGTATCTGAATTTATTGAGACAGTTCAAACCACAACCACGATTATTGAAAAAACAATTACGGAGCCTGAAATTATTATTCCTGATCAATCTTTACCACATGAGATTGTCCAAGAAACTGAACAAACTGTACACGAGCCTTCAAAAAAACCGAAAAAGAACAAAAATAAGAAATCTGCTTCAATTGAGACTCTAGAAATTGCAAGTCCATTGACCGAAAAGTTGTCTGAAGATGATTCATTAATAATTCAAAAATCAGAAATATTGGTAGAAATATTAAATGAGCCAGTCGCTTCGAATATAATTCAAACAAATCAGAACACAACCACAATTGTTGAAAATCTTGATTTAGAGCCAGAAATGAATGTTACTGAAAACATTACTACCATCATTGATTTTATTCAAGCCCCAATCGTTGAGTTTGTTGAAAAAACCTCAGCAGATCCAATCGTTTCTGAAGTAACTCAGACTATTCAAACTATTACCACTATAGTTGCAACAACAATATCAGAACCTGAAATTATCGTCACTGATTTGCCGCTAGAAACAATCGCTGAACAAACCGAACAAACAATACTTGAACCTTGCAAAAAATCTAAAAAGAACAAAAATAAAAAATCTGCATCAGTTGAAATTCAAGAAATCGCAAGTCCGTTGACCGAACAGTTATCTAAAGATGTTGCATCGATAATTCAAGAATCTGTCATCTTGATAGAAAAATTAGATGAGCCAATCACTTCTGAAATTATTGAGACTATTCAAACCACTACCACAATTGTTGAAAAATCAACCACAGAGCCTGAAATTATTATGCCTCAAGAAACTCTACCGCTCGAGATTGTCCAAGAAACTGAACACAATGTACCCGAACCTTCTAAAAAACCGAAAAAGAACAAAAATAAGAAATCAGCATCTATAGAAAGCCAAGAAACTCACGAAATTGGAATTCCGTTGTCTGATATTGTAGCACCAACAGTTAAAGATAATGAAATATCCCTCACCAGCCAGACAACTACTATAATTGTTGAAAAAACAATCTCAGAGCCTGAAGTTAAAATTTCTCAAGAATCGATCGTCACTGATTCTCCCATACAAAAAATCGTTGAAAATGTTGAACAAAAATCGCCTGAACCTTCGAAAAAATCTAAAAAGAACAAAAATAAGATATCTTCTTCTATTGAGATTGAAGAAATTAAAGAAGTTGTTGAAAAAATTGACGAACCGATTGTTGAGGCCATTTTGCCTGGCATATTATCTGAAAATTCACCAATAATTGAAGATGCACAAACTTTAATTGCACCTCAAGATGAAAATCTTGAATATTTGCATAAACAAACGAAAATTCACAAGACCACTACCATTATCGAAACATCTGACTCTGAACCGGAAATAGTTGAGATCGTACATGAGACCATAACTCTTGTAAATGATATTCCACAGAAGCCAATCATTCAGGATATCAAAAAATCACCCGAACCTTCTAAAAAATCCAAAAAGAACAAAAACAAGAAACATGTAAATGATGAGGTACCCGAAATTCAAGAACTTATCAAAACTGAAGAGGTTCCAATATCTTCACCATTGGTTCAAGAAGATAACGATCACTTTCTTGATACTTTGCACGACAGGAGTATTACTGAAATTACTGTTCAAAGTCAAACAATCACTACAATTATTGAACAAACTATTTCTGAACAGAAAGACGTTGAAAACCCAATCGTTGAGGTTGTTCAGGAAATCATACAATCTTCATCTGAGCCATTAACTGAAGAAATCATTGATGTTGAGCCCACTATGATAACTGTACCAGAAAGCTCTAAAATTGTTGAAGAAACTCCTCAGTTACCAGTCGTTGAAACAGCTCAGGAGATTAAGCAAATTGAAGAACCTTCCAAGAAGTCCAAGAAAAAGAAATCTAAGAAATTCACATCTACTGAAAGTCAAGAAAGTGTCAAAACAGATGAAGAATTCATTGAACGAATAACAGTTCAAGAGATCGCAATTGATTTACCACAATTATCGGTGGACGTTGAAGCTTTTGTGCCTAGAGATCAAAAACTTGACTTGGTTCAAGAAATTTTGCATGAGTCAGAAAGCTTAGTGAACTCTCAACTTCAGGAAACCTTACCAGAGCTTTTAAATGTCACTGAAAAATTTGTTTTGGAGTCTGTTGAAACTATTGAAGAATCACAATCTGAACCATTCAAAAAATCATCGAAAAAAGACAAAAAGAACAAGATTTTGCCAACAGAAGAACACTCAACCCATAAATTCCCTGAACTCTCAGTGGACGTACCAGTTTTCGTTCCAAGAAGCAGAATCATGGAACAAACCGTAAGCTTCTTAGAGTTTGAAGTTGCTCACCAAATGCCAACTCCAAAATTGTCTGCTGATGCTATACCTTTCTTCCCGAGAAATCGAACAATATCATTTGAAACATCATCTCCTGAAATTGAACTAAACGAAATGGATCAGCAAATGGAAGATATTGTACAGCAAACAATATCTGAATTTCAAACGGAAGTTACAGATTTAGATGAACCAGAATTTGGTGCAATCCAAGAGGTGCTAGAAGTGGTTTCTAAGCAGCCAATTAAGAAGTCCAAAAAAAAGAAAAATAAGAAATTTGACGATCAAGATCAAGAGATTCCCTTTCATCAAAGTTTGTCTGTAGAGGCTCAAGATTTTGTGCCAAGAAGTAAAATTGTCGAAGAAGTAACTTTTGATGAATCCGAACTTCTTAACGCTAAAATAATAATCAAAGAAATTAAGCCAATCCAAGAAACAATTCAAAACACTGAAACGTTCATTGAACAAACTCAAATAAGTTTAGAACCGGAAGAAACTAACTTCCAAGCATATATCACAGAAAAAGAGATACTAACAACTAACCCAGTCCTTGAAAATGTTATCCACGAATTCGCAATTCCCACTTCGACCAGTATAACTGAAACTCGCACAATCGTAACCCAGAAATCCTATGAAGATTTTATCGATCCTAATGTTCTTGCCGCGGAGCTTAGAGCGCACGATTTGAACGTTCAAGGTTTTGCTGATAATAACAAGCCATTTGAAGATTTATCACCGGAAGTCACTCCAAGTCACTTCCAAATTCAACAAGTCACCGATAAAGTTGTTGAACCATTAGACAATATTTATGATGAAGAATTTAAACTTGACCTAGCTGAACAAACTCAGCCTGAAATTTTTGGGTTAATTGATGAAAAACTTGAAGCACTTCCCTTGACTAATGAAACAATAACCGTAACTCAAATCAGCACCATAACAACACAAATATCACATGAGGAAACAATTCTTCCAGAAGAACATTTCACTCAAGATTTGAACGATGAAGAATTCGTTGATATCAACAAATCCTTTGAAGATGTAACAACTGAAATTTCTGCAAACCAATTCCGTATGCAACTATCTACATTTGAGGGTGATGAGCATGTCCCAGAGAACATTGTTGAGCAATTGGCTGAGAAGCTCTCTGATGAGGAGTTTAAGCTTGATCTGATTGAGCAATCAAAACCTGGAATTATTGAGCTTATAGATGAGAAACATGAAATTAGCTTCTCTAAACCCACAGAAGATTGGAATGACATGATCGAAGAGCCTGAATTCATCGAATATGTAGTTGATGAGATTTTTGAAAAGCCTATTAGAGATGATATTATCTTCGAAAAACTTCAAGAACTGGATCCTGAGCCAGAAATTTCTGAATTTTTGGAGGCTTCACAGCAAAATCTTAAAGAAAAGCGTCAAAAGAAAGAAAAACCAAGCAGGACCAAAAAATCAGGATCACCAGAAGATGAATCTTCAAGCATGGGTTGGTTTACAAAATCTGACAGCCCGACCGAAAATAATTTCGGAAAAACATTTGCTGAAGTTCTTAAATCTGATGAAGAAAGAAGGCAAAGAATGGCAGCTCCAAAAGCAGCACCAAGAAAGGTTGTAGAAAGCTTCCCAGAGCCAAAAGTTTATGAAAAGATTGAAACTGCTGCCTTGGAAATTATTGAAGTAATTCCAGAGTCAGAAGTTACTCCAAAACCTAAAAGAAAAAAGAATAAAAGATTGCCTGCAGATCAAAGTTTGGAAAGTCAAAGCAGCCAAGAGATTATTGAAAGTGAGCCTTGGTTGGTAAAAACTAGCAAAAATTTCATCGAAACAGTCTTAAATCAAATCGAACCCGAAGTTATTCAATCTGAGACTTCTAAAAAACCCAAAAAAGATAAGAAAAAGAAGTTGTCACAAGAAAAAAGTGAAGATCCGATTGAAGAAGTTGTTGAGTTTATAAAAGCTCCAGAAATTGAGCTTTTGATCAACGAAAGCATTGTTGTTTCTGAAAATTCCACCAAAAAACCCAAAAAAGATAAGAAAAAGAAATTGTCGCAAGAAAAAAGTGAAGACACTGTCGAAGAAGTTGTTGAGCCATTAAAAGCTCCAGAAATTGAGCTTTTGATCGACGAGGATATTGTTGTTTCGGAAAGTTCTATCAAGAAACCTAAAAAAGATAAGAAAAAGAATTTATCGCAAGAATACAGTGAAGAAGTTGTTGAATTTATAAAAGCTCCAGAAATTGAGCTTTTAATTGACGAGAGTATTGCAATTTCGGAGAGTTCCATCAAAAAGCCCAAAAAAGATAAGAAAAAGAAATTGTCGCATGAAAAAAGTGAAGACACTATTGATGAAATTGTTGAGCCCTTAAAAGCTCCTGAAATTGAATTTTTGGTCGATGAGAGTATTGTTGTTTTGGAAGAATCCACCGAGCAACTCAAAAAAGATGATAAAAATCAATCATCGCAAGAGGAAAGTGTAGATCAAATCGAAGACATTGTTGAGCCCTTAAAAGTTTCTGAAATTGAACCGTTTGCCGAAAAATCTGGAAACGATCCTGAAGAAGCAATCAAAAAGCCCAAAAAGAAGAAAAATAAGAAATTATCGCAAGATCCAAGTCAAGAAAGTCAATCAAGTTTTGAGACAGTTTTTGAAGTTGTTCAAACCACCGTGACAACATCTGAAATAGAAAACACGATTGAGAATTTGGATAAGTCTGTAAAAGCTCCTGAAATTGAGTTATTACCTGAAAATCCAGAAGAAACCAATAAAAAGAAGTCAAAACAAGATAAAAAGAAGAAATTATCTAAAGCAATATCTGACGATGAAATTGTTGAGTCATTAAACGCGCCCGAATCCGAGCTCTCACCAGAAGAATCGACCAACGATCCTGAAAGCTCCAAAAAATCCAAGAAGAAAAAATCCAAGAAATCAAAATCAATCGACGATGAAAATGAAGCAAATTTCCTTTTAAAATCTGATAAAATCGAGCAAAACACTAACAAAACCCTAAATAATAAAACGCAAGAAACAGCTGCCCCGCAAACTTCCACTCGATCCCAATCCCCAATCCCAAACACAGGTTCAGGCGACGCTCGCCAAACGTCACTCGATGCTAGTAGTTTGAAGTCGTCGAAGGTGAACTATTGCAATTTATTGTTACTGTTTCGTATTTTGATGTTTGTTTGCCTAATTTTAATTCTGTTAATATATTTTTCTTGAACCTCTAATCACACGCAATTTTTAATTTATACTCCTTTTGTTGCTCCTGGACGAAGGTTGAGCTTGTTCCGTTAATTACCTTAAAATTTTGGGTTCATTAGCGGAGCTAGCTAGCCAATATATTGTGCAAAAAACTATTTATAATCAGGGGTTGGAAGCTGACACATTATTTCCAAAATAATAATTTAAAATTCGTATTATATAGATATGATAATATTCTAGTAAAAAAAACAATATTGGTTTTAAATGAATGTGTCAAGCTTTTTCCGACCCCTGATTTTGATTGCATGGGATTCCTCAAAACTCAAAATTCTGCAGGTTTTTAAACAGTTTGGCTCTCTACAACACCAGCTTGGTTTTTCAGTTTTTCAATTTTTCTACCTTATCACCCAAAAGTAATCTGGAATGCCGTTTTATTTGGTTTTTATTAAGTTCGAGGCGTCCGCACAAAAGATACAAGAAACTATCGGACGTCACGAGCAGGTTTTTATGTTCGATGTTATGTGAACTCTTCCATTAATCCAGCAGCAAGTCCATCAACCTTCAACCCTTCAATATATCACTGAAATCAGCCATTGGAATGTTATTATAGTTATTTTTATTTTCTCACCACCAACATTTTCCATTTGTGCTTTAGAAATGTTTTCTTTTTCTTTTTTTTGCTACTTCTATTTGTATATGGTGTGCTTTAATGTTTCTCTCGTTTATCAGATGTCTATAGAGTTGGAAGCAGAAAGGCTGCTCGGTTTAGTTAGCACCGTTTCCCATGATATTCACAAACTGCCCAGAGATAATTTGGAGCACTTGATGGAGACTTTGATTGTAAGATATTGCATTCGAAAAATTTATTCTCATTCGATTTATATTGAAATTCAACTTACTTATTATATTCTGAATTTTAGATTCTTTTGAACAAGCTGAGTTGCTATAAACTAGAACTGGATGGACTTATTGAGAGTAGCAAGCAATTCCCACAAGAGGAAGAACTTAAAAGCAGCTTAGGCAACCTTAATAAAAAACTTAGCTCGCTGATTTTGAGAACAGAACATCAAATGAGTGTCGCTAAGGTAATTTATACAGTTATATGCTTTTGCTCTTCAATTAATATATCTTTTAAACTTTTTAGGAAGCTCAACAAGCTCACAGTCTGCATCAAGAAGAAGTGGACAAATACACTATAATCTTGAATGATATTGAAGATTGGCTCAAGCCCGTTATTCTTTCTCTAGAAGGCTTCAACAACCGAATAGTTGATGAGAGCGAAGCACAATTGAAGATCAATGAGTTGCAGGACTTACTGGATAAATTAGTGGAAAAAGAAAATGTGGTTAAAGATGTGTACTGTGATTGTGAAAAGTTGACTCAGCATTCGGATATTCAAAATTTGGTGAAGGTTCTACTTTTGGAACTTACCAGCATTTCTGAAGTGATTAGAGAAAATCAAAATTTCATAAGATCCAACATACACAAACTTAAGGAAGTTGAACCAACTGTGATAAAACAAGAGATCGTTGAGATTCAGCAGCCAATTGTTGAGCAGCAAGTTTGTGAACACGTAAAGCCAGAAACACAAGCTATGTCCACACAAACCATCAAAGATCAACCAACCACTGATAATATTATGGTCATTCAATCAGTCAATGATGAAGGTGAAACTATTCAGATCTACAATATGACCAACCTGCCACAGAGTGAAGGAACTTCGAAAGATGTAATCCTTGAAGCTAAATATTCTAGAAGTACATCAGGTGATAACAAGAGAGGTTCAGAGCTTTTATTAAAGAACGTTCCTCATCACTTTGAGACAACTTTCACAGAGCCTGATGAAACCACTACTGAGATCTTTGTAGATCCGGACGGTTCCAAGAGAATTATAGTAAGGAAATTGACAAAATCTACACAACAAATCATCCATCAAGATGGTAGTGAGTCAATTATGCCAAAAGAAATGCAATCAAAGCTCGGATTCAGTGGAACAACTCACGATGTAATTGTGAGTTGTACTGACTCTGCTTTATCTCCCATCGAACTCGAACAACATCCAGATATTGAAGAATCTACTTTACACGCTGTGATCGAACATGTTTCAAGACGAACAATTAAAAAAACTCGCCGGATTATCAAAAAGATCACAATAATAGATGGCAAAGAACATATAACGGAAGAGATTATTGAAGAGCCTGATGAGATTGAAGAATATTCAGATAGTTACCCAGACGCTATCCTTAACACATCTGAAATTGGCTACCAGATTATCCAATCAGCACCAATCCAAGATATTGTGGAAATTAAGGAACTTGTAGAGACCCAAACACTTTCTGGGCCAAACGACGATCAGGTATTTGAGACAATTCATGCACAAGTAGAGTTGAACGCTTCTCCAGTAGATAAGCTATCACCAGTCAAAATTGACACCCGAAATTCGGAGATCGAGCAATTGGACAATATTTGGCCTTATTATGTAGCGCACACTAGTCAACCACAGTCCAAGCTTTCGGATGATACCGAAGCTCCAGCGGACGTAGAACATTTCCAGGAGAGAGTGGATATTTGGCCACAAAACTTGACAGTTGGGTCAGACGTAGATTTGGATGAATATAAGTTTGATAAATTGATTCCGTTGGAAGAAATTCCATCTGCGCATGAAGAAAGCTTTTCGGTGGTCGACTTTATTGTTGAAAAAATTATTGGAGCAAGTGTCCTGGATTCTGAAGTTCAAAAACCAATCAAAGAAGTAATTGTTGAAACTGATTTGAATACAAGATTCACAGAAGATGATGATATAGATTTCACAGCCGATGATGTAGATTTCACAGGCTTGGATGAGTTTTTGCCAGTAGTACAAAAGAAAATAGTTGCAGAAATTGTCGAAAAAGAAATTCTCATACCAGAAGTTCCTTTGGAACCGGCTAAGTTGGTTCAAGAAAGTGAAGACCTCAAAATCATTATTCCACCATTAGATCCTATTGATGAGCTCCAAAAAATGTTGACACCCACAGAAACTTTCGAGATGATAGAGGAAATATTGTCTGAACAAATTGAGTTTATCGAGCAAATTCCAACGGCACCTGAAATTGTTGAAGAAGTCTTGGAAAAAACTGAGGTACAGATCGATGTTGAAGATCCAATTGTTCCTGAACCAGCCTCTCAAGCAATCGAAAAATTAGAAATAAAATCGATTTCTATTGATGAACCGTCCAAAATGGTTGAAGAAGAGATTTTACCTCAACCAGAAAAGCTAGCCATAGTTGAAATTACTCAAATAAATCTTGTTGGTATTCAAGCACCAACTGAAAGTACCGCAATCCTCGAAGTTGAAAACTCTGTCCAAAGCGATGATGAAAAGCCAATAGATTTGAAGGTAGAAGAAGGAAGTGACATTTTATTGGTTATAACCGATGAGATAACCACCACAAATAGCGAAGATCAACCAAACGATCAACCAAATACACCAGTAGAAGAACAAAGACCTGAAACAATTGATATTGTTGTGCAAGATGATGAAAATCCAGCAGACATTGAAATCACTATTTCATCATATGAACCACCTCACCACCAAGAGCCTGAGCAAATATTACCAAAGGCTGATGAAGAATTAGACACCTACCAAGTTATTGTGAAAGTTAACCCTAATGAAGTTTCCAAAATCAACTTGAATATTACAGAAGATATTCAAATCAATGTCACAGACGAACCAGTTCAGCTTGCAGTTACACCAAGTCCAGAAGAAATCATAGAAATTGTCGAATCACCCAAAAAAGCAACACCAGCACACAGCGATTCATTTGAGTCGTCAGACACCCAGAAAAAGGGACAAACTGGATACGAAATTGACAAATCTGACCCAGAAGACCATTCGGGAGGTGATAAAAAGAAGAAAAAGAAAAAGAAGAAGCAAAAGGTAAAGCCAGAAGATCAACCTACATTCGTTCCGAAATCTACAGAGTCAGGAGCTCAACACTCAGATATTTTATCTTCTGAGAATGAGAATCAAATACAAGATGAGGATAATTTGCCAGAAGGCAGTTTGAAAGAAATAACACCGGATGAGTCTTATAAGAGCATTTCAGAAGTTGATGAGACTTCAGTGAGAATTGTGGAGCAAGGACTTTTAACAAGTCCTGATGAGTCATTAACGATTGATCCTAATTCTGGTGTTGTATATTCATCAAACGTTGTAGAATTCACTTATGTTGGTGATAATGAACAGCAAACAGATCCAATCGAGTTTGGAGATGATACCCAAAAAGAAATTAGAACGCCAATTGAGATTGACACAAAGGAAATCCAAGCTGTTTATGATATTCAAGATGGATCAACACAAATGTCGCCGGCAGCTGCTCCAGTTCAGATAACAAGCACTGAACAAGAAATACAAACTATAACTCTGCAATTCATTGAAGCTGAAAGCCAAACATCACTTCCTCATATACCTTTGGAAACAATCGCAGCCCCTGCAATAGAGCAGCATGAACAGGAAATTCAAACTGATGAGATTGCACCAGAAGCTGTTATTGCAGATACAACTGATATATCAATTCAAACCTCAGATCATGGCCATGAAGAATCAATGCAAACAGAACTAGATACTAAAGAAGCTGGATTGCAGACTGATGATGATGAAGAAAAACCAGTCTCTGCAGAGAACAAATCATTCATTTCATCGATCGTCTCGGACATTTTTGAAAAAGTGTTTAAAGGAGAAAACCAGCTTGCCAGTGTAGTTGTACCTACACCTGAGCCAGTTGTAGTACCAACAGAAATTCTCCCAGTAGACACAACCAGCATTCAAACTCAAACCAAGAAGCCCAAGAAATCCAAGAAAAAGCAAGGACAAGCGGTTGAAATTGAAATTGAAACTTCAATCGACAACAGACAAAACTTGGATCCGGATGTTGAAGCTAAACATACCATCAATGTAACGGTAAGCTCTGGAGAGAAAAATCCAGTAGAAGAGGAAATTAACGTCAATGTCAGTTTGGTACAATCTGCTTCAGCTCCTCCTCTTGATGAAGTACAAGACAACATCGTATTGAAACGCTTAGATGATTTACTGCAAAAAGAAAGCAGTCAACCAAAGAACGATCAAGATTTCACTTTATCCCAAAACTTGGGTATTTTGATAAACAACATCGATCAGCAAGGTGGCGACTTTGTTCCTTGGAATGAAGTTCAATACCTTATTGACTCTAACATGGAAAACAGAAGAATGAACAACAACATTGTTGACTATTTGGATGTTGACGAAGCTAGTGAAGTCACCGAAGACTTGGAAAATTCATTGCAAAAAGCCGAACAATACATGAATTTGCTTCCAGAAATCGTTAACAGTGGGCAAGACAAGTTGACACAAAAAACAATTGTGGTTATAACAAAAGTTATCGTTACTTGCTTAGAACAAGTTGAATACAACATCCGGTATAGAAAGTTGATGAAACCTAAAGAAATAACAGTTCCTTCAGAATTGGAGAGGCTTGATGATCTACTGAACAATTTGAAACAAAATGTTGCTCCTATTAAAAATATTGAACTCCGAACAGAAATTAACAAGTGCATCAACACTTTACAGCAACACGTTGAATTAGATAAAGATATTGAAAACTCTGTTGTAGAAGAGATCAAGGATTATTACTCTGAACTCAATGGATTAGACGATGCTGTGCATAAACTGAGAGAAGAAACCAATACTTTAGTGAAACAGCTAAGATTCGTATCAGCAAGCAATATCCCCATCGAAGAAAAGCTCAAGCAGCTTGAAAATCTGGAAATTCTAATCAAAGACAATAAAAAACAATCAATTAAACTTTTGAGACACACTAGCATCTCCGAACCACAAAAACAAGACATTAAGGTATGCCATGATCAGTCCAAAGACGCTGAACACAACATAAAGTTGGAAAAGCGTCGTCTTCTTATGCTAATAAACCTCTCTGAGGAGTACGAGCAAACTCTCAATGAATTTTCGCAAATCACTTTGATTGCTAATTCGCTGGTCGACAAGACCGTGGTTACCAATAGCTTAGAGCACTTGCAGAATGAAATTCAACGGCACCGCAAATTCTTTGTGAATCTAAACCACTGCCGTAATATCTTAGAGTCGCTTGAGAAGAATTTAGATGCAGAAACACGCCAAAAGCATGCGCAACTGCATAACTCTTTGCATAGTAAAGCCACTGTTATTCTGGAAAAAGCTGGTGATCGTTCACAAAAACTGTCTTTGGCCGCTTCCCGTTGGATGACTTTAGACACTCGCATGAAGAACGAAGATCAGTGGCTTCAAGTCGCTGAGCAAAGAGTGCCGGACTTAAGCACTGTCACTTCTGCTGATTACGATCAATACATAACATTGTATCAATCTTTGACCACAGATATAAGCAATCACCACTCGAAAATGCTGCAGAACTACGAAACGGCCAATAAACTGCAGGATTTGATTTGCGCGCCAAACTTGGAGACAAAATGTAATGACTCATTGACTAAAATTGTGAAAATGAAGGAAGACGTTCAGTTCTATTCTAAAAAACTGTTAATGTTCAAGCACATGTGGACTGAATACAACTCAAATGCTGATCGTCTTGAGAACTGGATGAATGGAATTGAAGATGAGCTAACCAGAGTAGAAATACCAACTAGTTATCTGGACTATCCCATTGAAAATATGAGAAACTTCTGGGAAATTAAAGCTCAGTATGAAATGCATAACCAAATCCACGACAATGTTGGAGATTCTTTCTCTAAATCATTGAAGATAATTAGCATTGCTGATGATAAACTGCAATTGCAATTTTACTCACAATTGGAAGATCGCTGGATTACAGTTACTCAAAGAATCAGTGCTATCAAAAGCCAAATCACTGACAACATTAGCTCAACTATTCCTTCATACAATGATAAGCTCACATTCTTGGAAAGAGAGCTGGATGAGCTTTATTACATTTTGAACAACATCAAAGGAATCATAAGAAACCCCGAAGAACTTAACCTCTACATTGAACGATTGATCGTTCTCAAGAGCAGAATCACAGTGGTCGAGAACGAGCTAGTAACTATTGGCTTTATTTCAACAACGGACACTGAAAGAGTTGGTGAACTTTGCGTAAGATCCCACAAGATTTCAAATTTGATCACCGAAGAATTGGAACTTGCTGATTTATGCAAAGGTCGATTGAGTACACTTCGTCAAGAAATTGAGGATATTCGGGTTAACCAGCATGGATTCTACGACAATTTAGCTCATTTTGAGAACTCTGCTAAACTGGAAAGTGCTGCAATAGACCGAGCCTTGAGCGATTGTCAACAAATGAAAGAAGATCTTGTGTTGCATTGGCAAGAAATCATGAGATCGCGACATCTTCTACATACTTTACCAACTGGCTTGAGAATGACAGTTTCTCCAGTAATGCTTGAGAAAGACATTTCCGAGTTGGAAGATGATTTCGTTGATATCGAGAAGAGATTATCTGATATTGAGAATTTGCTGAAAAATCGTTTTGGCTTATGGAAACGTTTCGAGAAACAACTTGAGATTATTCAACAATCTGTTCAGGAAACCGACTTTATGGTTGAGTTGCTGACCGTTCATGGAAACATCGATTATGATCGTTTGCTGAAAGCTACTGAGCGATTGGAGGTAATATCTCTTTCATTATTTCTTTTTGAGATGAAACTTAACCATTTCAACTATTTTAGGGACTTTATGACGACTTAGGAGCTCGAGAAAATGCCATTCAAGACTTGAAAGTTTATGCTCAACCTTTGGTTGAATTGTGTGAGGAACATGTAGCTCTAGATATTGAGACAACAATGGCAAAAGCTGTGGAAAAATGGAATGAAACAAATGACAATTTGAGGGAGATTTGTGATAAATACAAGGGAGCAGTTCGCTTGTGGAGGAAATATTGTGATGACAGCATGGTTATCAAGTCTATTATAGACGAACAGCTAGGCAGTCTTGAAGATCTTGGTGACAAATCTTTTGAAGAGATCCAGGTGAGCTTTCGATTTTTTTATTCTCCCACCAATAAAGTTGAAAATATAGTATTTCATACATGAATCGCATTCATTTAAGAATCAGTTCAATACCAAGCAATAACAGTAAACTCTCATTTGACCTTGCAATTTTGCATCGAGCAGTAAACTTTTTATTAGGAATTTTTGTAAAACTTTTGCGGTATTGACCCATTTTCGTACAGTTTAGAAAAAAATTAGCGAAACGCAAAAAGTTTGGAAATCAATAAACGTGTCGAAGAGCGTAATTAACGAACGTTTTTGTACTTTCCCAGGTTTTGGAGAACGTTTTAACCACTCACAGGGGAAAGTTGAGCGATTTGAAAAACATTGCTGCACAAATCAGTGACTTTGTTGGAGCGGACTCGTCCATTCAGATTGAGTCAGATATTGAAGAGTTGGACAAGAAGCTGTGTGAAATTGTTGAGTGCATTGAAGAGTGCAGAAATATCTCAGAGAATCATAATAAACTGTACGCTGTGCAAAAAGCAACCGTTAATAAAACCAATGATTTTATTAATAATGTTAAGGAGGTGAGTTTTTTCCCTTTTCTACAATCATTCACAATCTAAATCAATTTTAATATATTTTTAGGACCTAAAACTACAAAAGTCTTCAGAAAATGATCAACTGATTCTTTTACGCTCTCATCTATTAAACATTTCATCCATCGAAAATGAGCTGAAAGACCTTCAAAGTGCACCAAAGATGATATCGGATGAAAACTCCGAAACTACAATTGTTGAAACCTTGAACTCACTCCAACTTCTGTTCAAACAAACGATAAACGAGTACAACAAACTATCATCTCATTTGGTACAAAGTTCAGACAATGCAGTGATTTATAAAATCTGGCAAGACTACCTCAACCACGTGAAATCATTTTTGCAAACAGCAATCCCAACTGACTATCATGTTTTAAAGGAGCAACTTCATCTTTGCCAAATTCACCAAAACTTGATTTCAAATCAAAAAAATGCTTTGATGCATAAACTGAGCATCGATCCAGTTGTTCCAAATAATTTTGAGATGTTTAAAAATCAACACATTGAAGTTTTGAATGATTTGCATGGACGTCAAGGAGAAATAAAGCTAAGAATTGATTTGTGGGAAAAACATCGAGGCCAGCAAATCAATTTATTGGAAATGGTGGATGAAATTGAGAGGGATAAATCTCTCTTGCAGCTGAAACAAATCCACGTTAAAGCAGTTCCAAAAACTAAACTTCAAATTGAGTCTTTGATTGACAGACTTGAAGATGTCCAAGTAGAAGCTGAGAAAATGAAAAAAGATCAATCGAACATTTTGAATTTTGTAGATGATATATCTGCATCCACAATTAGACTGGAAAGCTCTGCCACCAACCAACGAATATCAAATATTCAGGCAAGCTTAAAGACTTGGATGGGCTACTTGGACAGGATCCAAGAACTAAATAATAACTATGATTTCAATGTTAAGACAATCAAGGCAAACTTTCAACAACAACACGAATTCTTGGACAGTATTAAGTCAGAAGGCGCGGCTGGCAGCTCAAAGCAACATTTAAACACATTAAGACAAAAACAAGTCGCTTTAGGTGAGGTGAAAGTCGATCTAGAAAACTTGAACTTACTTAAGGATGAACTTAAGGATTACATAAGTGTTTATGATATTAAAGTCATTCGACAAACAATTTGGATCCTTTGGCAGCAATATACTGATTTGAACCATGAGTATTCACTCTTGATTAATCAAATTGAGGAAAGATTAAGCTTGCAAACAGAATTTATCATCCGTTATGAACAATTCATGACCTGGCTAAGTGAAACAGAATCTCGCTTGATTGAGAGCTCTCCGTCCTACAACCAGCAAGCAGATGATGAAGCGATGAGACATTACGCTAAAAATATTCTCGAAGACATTGCTCTGAAAGAATATGATAGGAAGTGGATTGTTTCTGTGGGTAACGAGCTTTTGCTCTATCACTCTCAAGAGAAGAATTATGACAGTCCCGAAAAGATCGACATTGAGTGTAAACTTGCCAATATGAATACAAAATGGACACACATTAAGCTTTTGTTTGATAACCGCACTAGAAAAATTAATGAAGTAAAATCCACCTACTATAACTTGGAAGCAAGAATTGCAGAAATCAGAACTTGGCTGTTTGAGACCGAGAAAGAGCTTTTGAAGCCTTTTATTTTCGACAAACCGGACAAAGAGTCATTTGAGAAGCTTTTGTTTGACCATGAAAAGGTCACAAGAAACACAGAAAACAAAAGCTCTCAAATTGCAGAAATTTTGAACTTGAGTGAAATGCTTTTGAGTGAACTTAGAAGCTTGGACTTGGAGTTTAATATAAAAAATTTGGACTTATCAATTCACAACATTGAATACCGTTGGAAAAAATTATGTGAGACTTTAGTGCAGCGTAAAAAATCTCTCTTAGCCCTATGGAATACTTTGGAAGAGCTAACTAGTATAACCAACGCAAACAAAGGGTGGTTAGAGGACTGTGATAACTTGTGCAACAAAATGGAGGCAAATAGCAACAAACTTTCCAGAGATTTGTGTGCTAGAAACGTGGAGGAGCTAAATGAGAGCTTAAGCACCATCGCCGTTCACACACAAGTCTTCCAAATTCTTGAAAAGTTGTACAATTCATTGCTGACTGCTAATATTGACATTGAGAACATTAAGAGTATTACTGCTGACACTAGGAAGCTTTTGATAACATGGAAAAATATAACAATGAAAATCACAAAAATAAAATCTGTTTTCGAGAAATACTTGGAACAGTATAATTGCTTCGAGAATTTACACGAAAACATAATCCTAAACTTAACACAAATTGACGTAGAAGTCACTAACATCAAGCACCTCAAACTCTACGAAAACACCGATGAAGAACAGGACAAAATTTATAAGATCAAATTGGATTTAGAAACAAGCAAAAAACTTATTGATCAAGCTGAAGAACTTAAGGGCAAACTCCAAGAAAAATCTGCGGAACGGGAATGGAACAAAATTCAAAGCATGAGCGAAGAGTACATGAAACTTTATGCCAGCTTACTACTTAGTTTTGAAGAGATCTCTAAGGCAATGGGTAATGAGGAAGTCCAAGAGAAACACATCGGTGTCCAAGTCAACACTTTAACCGTCCAATCTAGCGTCTCTGCTAAAGACGCCTATAAATATGAAATTCGGGCAGCTATAGCCGAGTGCCGAGCAAACATTGAAAACTTCGAGAAAGATGTGCAGGAAGTACAAAACAATTCAGACAGTACTGGAGTCATTCCTAAAAGCGCCACTAATAAGGTGAACAAGTCTATTGCGTCTTGTGAGTCTACATTGGAACTGATCAAGTATTTGAACAATTTACTGATAAAAGATTATGAATGCGATGAAATAGAAGCACACTCTGAAGAGGTCAAGGAGCTCTTTGGCAAATTTGACATATATTTCGAGCTTTGGAACACTAAAAAGGAGACAAAGAGCTTGGGATTACAGTGAGTATTTTTGATTTTATGATATTTGTTGAACACATTTTTAAACATAAGAACTTTTAAACTTGCAGTAGCGAAGCTGATTGGCATTCCTGTCCTTTCTGCTGCAACCGAAACTGGCAACAAATAGACAATGACTTATGGCGGTTAGAGCAGTGGCTACACTTAGCAGAAACTGAAAGAAAAGCCCAAAACTCACCGCCAAGCAATATTGAAGAATTAGAAGACGTAATTCAAGACCATCGAGAATTCCTACTGAATTTAGACAGCCACAAAAGCATCATCTCTTCTTTGAATATTGTGGGTGAACATCTAGCCCTTCACACATCAGACACTGAAAAAGCTTTGCAACTCAGAACGCGCCTCAAGGAGGATAACGCGCGCTGGGAAAACATTTGCAAGCATGCATCAATTTGGCAAAATTTACTACAAGGTGCACTAATTGGAAACAAAGAATTCCACAAAATTATACATGAACTGTCGTCCTGGCTTGAGGACACTGAACGCAAAATAAAGAAATTTGAACCAGTTGATTTAGCATCAGAAAAATCAATAATGGAGTCCAAATTTGGGCGTTTTAAGGAACTTCGTAACGAAATCGAACGATGCGAACCGAGGGTATGTAGTTTGCAAGAAAATGCGGCCCAACTGCTTAAATCATCGAAAACCAATAAGGAAGCATCACATGACACGTACTTGAAGTAATTATTATTTTAATTATGATATAAAAGATAAATTATTAATTTCTTTTCATTTTTAGATTGACCGACTTGAGCGTGAAGTTGCAGTCGCTGAGGAGACTGACTGCACTATACGTTATCAAGCTGGGCTCTGTTTTGGGATACGATGAAGCTTTCATCAATTCCCCGATCGTAAGTTTGCTATTCTTTCTTCATAGTCGTAGTTTTCTCTAATTTATCTTTATATTCAATTGAAATGTTTGCACAAAAAAACTATTCACCAATCGTCTTGAGAACAAAACGAAGTAACTTTGACAATAACTCATGGAGGAAGAATCCTTGAGTTATTAGATTTTTCGCTACATTGACTTTTACACACAAAACCACAAAAATCTTTATAATTTATTTAACAAAATTCATTTATCATTTTTTATAGCAATTTGATCAGAATGGAAGTACAAGCAGTAGTATTAGAACAATGGCACCACTTTCCAGGCAAAATTCAAAGTAAATTTCAAGTTTGCTCAGTATTTGGCGGCAAAATTCCTAATTATTATTTATATTTTAGTTCCGAAGAATCAGGAGAAATAAATACGACTGTACTTATCAGAAGCTATCGTTTCATGGGACGTGTTATTAGAGCATCTTTGCCGATACAGGCTTTGATGCTGTTACTGCTGGGAGTTGCTACTTTGATTCCACACCATACGGATGAGTACGCTTGCCTTTTCTCCAACACCTTCGCGAGATCTTTCGATCCAATGCTCCGCTACCAGCAGAATCCGCCAACATAAATATACCGTAGAGCGGGTACTTAACTAACACTTATGCTTAATTATTGCTAATCCTAGAGTAGACTTAAAAAATGCTTTTTTGAATTTTTGTTGATTCTTTTTATTAAATTTTCTATAGCTAGGAATAACGAACAGAAACTGATTTTTAAAATTTGTATAAGAATGGAAATAAAGGATATATAATTTAACACAATAAAACATAAGTGACTTTTAAATACTCTTGAATTTATTTAAATTTTGAACATAACTCGAATGAAGTTGTATATTTAAATACAAACATTGACAGAGTTCTCTTTTAAAATTCATTAAAAAGTTCAGCTATGTATTAATTTGTTAACTTGAAAATTCTTTATAAAACGATTTCACAGAAATAAATGATTACTTTTCTTGCCCATGAACATTTCCCTGCCTCATTCTGAACAATTTGATTCATACATTTTAGATAACATATTTTACTAATCAAATAAAATTATGATATAACATTATAAGTGATTTATTTTATGAAATAAAACTTCAGGTTGAGTTGCTTATGATATTTCAGGAATTTTTTTTCAAATAGTAGCTCTTCTGATGTATACATTTTTGTATTAAATGACATCATTTTTTTAATTCAATAGCAAAAGGATTGCAGTCATAATTTTCTTATCGGCAACTAAACAAGTGAGGACTGAATTGCATGTTGTTGATTACTGAGAGCGTGCTTTTATCAAAAGGCTTTTCGAATAATATAAAAGAGAAGTTATCACATCTTTTCTGGAATTTTTATTGTACAGACAGTCAGCCATGTAATCGAATGAACAAGTTGAAAAAATAAAATTTTAAGCGCAAAAAAAGTTCTGGAAATTTTTCTAATCCACATTTATTCATACTTGTTTCAATAACTGCACATAGTAGTTCATATTTTTATTTCTTGAACGTTTCAAATCATAAGATGTCAATAATGTACTTGAGAGAGTCTTGGATAACAATATTGCTTTTAATTTTGAGTGTCTTCGTGTGTAATGCTTCTATCAAAACAGGTAAAAGAATATTTGAAAAGTTTATAAGTGATAACATTTCAATTTATGATTTTTGTGAAGATAAAATTAATTTCCAAGAACATCAGCTAATACAGCCTAGAATATACTTGAAACATGGAGAAATGGTCAGAACAACACTTAGAATGGTAAGAGATATTTAATATCAATAACTCAAATTAATATTCTTTACTTAACATGTGCTGTAATGTTGTTTTATGATTTATAATAATTATTTGTTTTTAAGGATGGATTACATGCAACTCCAATTACTATCAAATTTAAGCTAAACGACGATTTTGTGATATTAGATTTATATCTGAACGAAAAGTTTCTCCCATATAACCATTTTTTAAGCTATCAGCATGAGCGGGGAAAAATCATGAGGAATTTTACCATGTATGACGTAAACATGTGTCATTACCATGTAAATTCCAATATTTTATATAGATTACATCAAATTAACAACCAATCATAAAAAAAAATTATTCAAGGGTGAGATTAGAGGCAAACCTGAATCTAAAGTGGCACTATCTACATGTGACGGAAATATCCGAGGAGTAATCATGGGCAAAGAAGAAAACTTTTACATCGAGCCTCAGAACAATGGAAACGACATAGAACATTTTTTTATTAGGTATGCATGATTCATTAAATAGATTTACATTTTATTACAATTCACAGAATTCAAACCAGAAACTCTGACGAGAAACGGAAAGAATATATTTTTTCAGATCTGTTTCCCAGAAATAAAACTTTTTATCGGGTATGCAATATTGTATTTAATGATAATGTAAGATACTAATCAAGTTTTATAAATAGTTTAAGCGATCTTTAAGTGAACCTTACAACTCAAATGCAGATTCAAGTTATGTACAATTGGTGTTGGTTGTTGACAAATTTGTTTTCGAAGAACAGAACAAAGATCTACAAAAAGTACACCAGTATTGTAAAGATTTAGTCAACATTGTTAATGCTGTAATTAAACATTTATTAACGTTAGGGGTTTTTTTACTTATTGTTTCATACTTCTTTTAGATTTACGAGCCACTTAATATTTACATTGCACTGGTAGGAGTGGAGGTTTGGAATATAAGGAACTTGATAGAGTACTCCACTAACAGCTCTTTAATGCTCGATAACTTTGCAAACTACAGCCATTCTCAATTCCTAACTAAGGATAACATCGATAATGTTCAACTCATAGCTCGACAAAAATTTACTAACACCTTTATAGCTGGATTAGCTTACAAGGGATCCATGTGTTCAAACATTAAATCTGTTGGATTGTGTACCAATTCAAATAAATTAATACATCTTGTCGCTAGTACAATTTCTCATGAAATTGGACATAATTTTGGGTTAGATCACGACGAAATTTCTTGTAACTGCGAACGTTGCGTTATGGCTCAACATTCTACCGATGACAAACAAATTTTCCAATGGAGTTCATGCAGTCAAAATCAAATGAGACAATCAATGAAACAGAATATCAACATTTGCTTAAAGTATGTTAATCCCGTTATATAAAATCAAAACGATTTTTAAAATCAAATTAAATTTTTAGAAACAAACCAACCAAACTTTTTGAATCGTCAGTTTGTGGAAACAACTTTGTTGAACCTGGGGAGCAATGTGATTGTGGACGAACTGATAAATGTAAAAATATTTGTTGTAATCCAGAAACTTGTATGCTTCAAAATAACGCAACTTGTGCGACTGGAAAATGTTGCAACCTTGATACTTGTCAGGTTAAAGAAGTAGGGGCTCTCTGTAGAGAAGCCAATGGAGAATGTGATTTACCTGAGTTTTGCAGTGGAGAAACTGAACATTGTCCTGATGACTTGTTTAAAAGAAACACAGAAAACTGCGGGCTAGACGAATACTGTTTCGAAGGAAATTGCAGATCAAATGATAAACAATGCAAGTTCCTCTGGGGACCTGAAGCAATATCATCTATTCGTTGCATTAACGCAAATTGCGGTAAAAATTGTGACAAACAAAAAAGCATATGCGGAAGTTTGTATTGCGAAAATGTTGGAGAATTTCAGTTAATGCCAACCATCGGCGCTATATCAACTCACACTATAAATGGAATTTTTGCATGCAAAACTGTAGAATTAAATCTTCAAGAAGATCCTGGTATTCCTCCTAATGGTAAGGTCATGAAATAATTTACCTTTGCTGATTTTGATGCATAAATAACTATTCAAGGTGTCAAGTGTGATGATGGCAAAATGTGCTTGGATAAAAAATGCATCTCAATAAAGAATTACAGAATCCAGAATAATATTAATTGCACTGATAACTGTAACGGACATGGCGTATGCAACTCTAAAGGAAATTGTCATTGTGATCCAGATTATGCACCTCCATCCTGTGTGGAGCCTGGCTATGGAGGCTCTATCGAAAGCGGCCATGAATCAACGAACCGTAACTTATGTCAATTTAAATATTTAAAAATCATTCATAATTTGATTTTATCTTTAAGATAACGTTTGGTGGATTATATTTGCGTTTATTCTTGGGCTGATATCATTTTGTGCAATATTAGCATATTGTCTGAGAGCACAACAGAAAACTTCAACCAAAGATTCAATTAAGCTGCGTCAGGCACCAGGTGTTCCTCAAAACACAGTTCCATTCACAGCGAAAGATATTTACTTATAAAGTATGTAGTCCATATCGTTTTATTTTTAAATTTTTTATGTAAGTTTGTTTAGTGAAATAATGTACTAATTGCTTATACTAATTTGTTTTTTTATTCACTAAATGCGTTATACTTCATTGATTTCCTTTGAGACTTTACGCATTCCTTTAGTACTATTGCTCAGAACATTTCATCTGTAATGTCTACCCAATGAGCCTCAAATATTTTGTTCTCGAAATTCTCGTCATTCGATGAAGACGTTGGAGCAATCAAAAGGATAAAAAATATATTATATATAATTACCAATTATTTCATTATCCACAATATTCTCCAAGGAATCGCACTTTGTATTTAGTATTGAATAAATTCATGAAAAAATTAAACCTAAAGTTAGGAATTATTCAGAATAAGTTAAGGGTATTTTTCGTACTAAATAAATTGTTTGGAGGGCTAAAACTCACCGCACAGAATTTTTGATTTAACCGATATTTTAGAATACTAATTTGGGTAAATTATTGCATTTTTAGATTTTCCAAATTATCAGCCAAAATTGCATAAAAATAAGATTTTCCAATAAAATCGAGATATTTTGAAAAAAATCTATCAGAATAATTTACTTGCATCGCAGTTGCTCTCGACTTTTTAGCAACGGACAAGTTTGAAGGGATCTCAGCGCGATCTCAGCCTGAAATGTTGAAATTTTTGCGGGAAAATGATCGAAATGAATAATTTAATTAAAATGAACAAAAAGTACTAATCATAGCTCCTAAGTGTGAATAAACAACAACTTTTATCCCACCAATGGCCACTAAGTGATAAATATCTTCAAAACCTTAATTAAAACCCTGAACAGTGTAATATTAGTATCACTGACTACTTTATTTTTAATGGGTTGTACACTGAGGATTGGCTCATACATTGAATATAATTGTGTGTTGAGACATACTGAGCGATATTTGTAAGCTTAAGTCTCCACCTGATGTAATTAAAGGAATTATGTTTGGTCAAAAGTGTTGTGGTATCCTTTACGCCTATTTTGCTATTCCACTAGATTAGAACGACAATTAACTCAACAAGAAATCCTCAGTAGATTTTAATACACATTTATTTACTCATTTTCATTCATTTAATTAGCACAAATCACATATAATTAAATGTAAACACTAAAAAATAAATAGTTTATTTCAAGGGTTTAAGGAATTTCCCAACACTACAATCACTTTCTAGCCATTTCTGAAGCTTTGATGAATAATGTTACTATAGAAATTATACTTGACATTGTCTTGAATTGATTTAAACAAATAATTATATTTATATTAATTTTCCCGAACTTTTACGCAAATATTGCAAAAGCTGAACAGCATCGGCAGGGCTGCGGCTGACTTGACATGCTGGGATTTTGACACAGCGGCAGCCCATACTACAACAACAAACTGATTTTTAAATCTTGGGAGTCCTGTAAAAGCTTATAAATGAGTCTAAAAGGTCGATGCTTCCCATTCATATGCATTAAAAAAATTGCTCCATCTGATTTACTGTTTATATTTATCGACAGAAGACTTTTATTAAAAAAGGTTAAATAATTTTATTTTTTTCGAGTTTTTGCCTTTTGAATTGGTGCCGTCTTTTTTTTATAAAAACTTTTCATTTTGTCTACGTGTGTCATTTATCATGATAAATCGCCTTGTTTTAATGTCTCACAAAATAATTAAAATATCAACCAATTCTGATTTAAGGGGCAAAACTCTCAAATAAAAATTATAGTTTTCACCTGAAAGAAAAATAAAAAATTACTCCCGAGCCAAATAAGCTTCAAAGAAAGGCAGTGTGAATTTTAGAAAAGTCGTTATTCTGAAAGATCCAAAATTTTGTTATTCTGAATGATTCCTAACTCTAACAGTTTGTTGCAGCTTTTTTTCTGTATCTACTGTTAAGACTTAATATGTTATGTTTTATGAATAAAACTGTGATATGTTAAGTAGTAAAAATCAGGCAACGTGTGATTTGATATTTCAATTATGACTAATAAATTATGGAAGAATCAAGGAATTCAATATTTTTATTCGAGTATTTTATTTTAATCATTTTCCTCTGATAAGTACATAATATCGTTTATTGCGTTTTAAAGTTTGTGAGACTTTTTAATATAATATTTCAAGGTATTTTATTTACTATTTCTTAATAATTTGCTTTAACACTTAAACCCTACAATAAACTGGAATTAAAAACACCCCACACAAAAATTGTACGCAATAAAACATGACTTTTAACATAATAAGGTAATATTTCCACTATCACTGCCCAATAAAAGCATTCTATTTAATGGAAGAAGGGTGAAATTGGTAAGAACTCCCTTGAAAACTTCCGATCTTAATTTAGTGAATGAGTTCCCGTTGGAATCCAATTGGCTTAAATTGTAAACCCCAATGCGATTTGCTGGAGTTCCTATTATGAGCTCATTTCCGTTCATTCGCAAGCAATGAGCAGGCTCCGGTGGGCTTCTGAAATTAAGAGAACGTCAATATTTTAATGTGTGTTCATGAACGGTAGAAATATATAAATAAAAACTTACTTAAGATGATAAAGTAATGCTCCATTGACAGAACTCCATACGCTAATGCTAT
The DNA here is from genome assembly GCA_038502155.1 of Parochlus steinenii. Lineage (NCBI taxonomy): Eukaryota > Metazoa > Arthropoda > Insecta > Diptera > Chironomidae > Parochlus > Parochlus steinenii. Next base: position 1,390,143 of record JAXCIN010000048.1, on the reverse strand, counting down.
GATCTAAGCTAGAACTTATTAGTTCACTATCATTAGGCGCCAAAAGTTGCAAAAGCTCTCCCTCACTCGCTTTCCAACATGAAAAGATCATGCCGGTTCTCGCATCCAGCAAAAAAATATGACCTGATCCAATTCCCACAGCAATCCAAGCACCAGATGGCGCTACTGCTATGCAACGTACCGAACCAGAAGCTTGTGGTAGAACTTTCCATTCAAGAATGTAATTGAAGACGCGAGCATCGATCAATTTGACGCTAGAATCTGCAGTACCCGCAAGAACAATACTGCTAGGCGATGGGAATGTTTTGACTACACTCACTGGAGTATACTTTGGTCCATCAAGTTGGCCTACTTGAGCACCGATAAATGGATCGAATAAATGCACTCCCGAATCGCATGAGATTGCAAGTCTTAAAAATAGAGAAGATATAATTAAATTTATTTATTTGTTGAGAAAAACATTACCTCATTGATTCCAAAAAAGCTAAAGAATGAACCGACTTTCTGTGATTATGATACGTAAATTGACATTTTTGAACTTTGCTTCCATCTCCTTCATTCCTCAACGACCACAATTTTACAGTTTTATCCTTGGAAGCAGTCATGAAGCTGTTTTCATTATCAATCACATGAATTTGCCTGATGGAGTTTGTATGGCCAGAATAAGTTTGAAGCTTCATAAGTTTCAAATTAAAATGTAAATCCTTATCCGCTCGACCAATTTCACTTTGCCAATAAGCCAACCAATTTCCTCGTAATTGTCTGGCAGCATGGAAGTTTTCCAGCTTGTAAGCTACCAAATCAATCACCTCACTTGCACTCTGATCAGCTGAAGTTGTCGGCTTCTTGATCTCATTGTCAAACTGAAAATCGATTCGATTACCGACCATTGAAACATTTGAGCTAAAACTGTTGGACTGCACGTCAGGCATGAAGCTACTTGTATCGAGTTTTATCGTAGACTCGAATTTACTTTCCCGCTCAAGGATGGAGTAATTAGGGACTTCAAGGTGCTCATGGCATAGGTTTATTACTAACGATAGGTTTTGGACGGTTTGTTGCATCACGAATTCTCCGAGATGACGAAGGAATGGTAAGTAAGCGGAATGGGCAAGATTAGGAATGAAAACTTCACGGATTTCTTCGGAACCTTTTTCTTTAACTAAAAATGAGAAATTATTAAAATTAAATAGAACGTTATCGAGGAAACTTTACTTTTCATAGAATTTGCATCTTCATCCACAGAATTAGAATTTTCTCCTCGATTTTTCCAATCAGAGAGACTTCCTTCATAACTTGAGTCTGTGCTTAGCTGTGCCTCACTGTTAGACTCTCTGAGACAATCTCCAGCGCCATAAGCCTTATCAAAAATCAAGAAGAATCTTTGAAGTGCTGGGACACAGAGATGTTCTTTGCTGAGCTCAGACCCAATTCGAATGCTGATTACGTAGATAGTGTCTAAAAGCTTCCTAGCTAAGACACTACGACCCTGTGATCATGGGAAAAAAAATAATTTTCACACTTTTAAAGGAAAATGTAGAGATAACTTACCAAAAATCCACTTGGCATTACTACCGAATTTGAACCCAACAATCTTATAATAGGATGCACAATACTCCTCAATAAAGTCTCCTGCAGCTGATTCATAATGGTTGCATCGCTCAAGCAAGGAATTAAATATTTGATCAACTGCAACGAGCTAATCAAGCCTCCTTCTAAGGTAACCGTCACCTTTTTCCTACACAGCGCAATTAGTTCTCGGACATGTGGTAAATACTGCGAGAGAATAAATTGCTCGCCGAAAACAGCAGAAATAGATGTTAAACAATCTAAAACATTTTGAGACATTTGATCGCCCAGAACTCTTCCATTAGCGATCGTGAATAGAGAGACATTGTTGTTGATCACAATTTCGGCAGGGCAAGGAACTAAATTTTCTTGACCTACATAACAAAGGGTCAGCATTTTAAGAAGGTTTCTAGTTAAGTAACGAGCACTCAAAACTGGTCCTAAACGATGACAGAGCCATATTAAACTTTCTGAACTCATTTCAGCAATTCTAGTGGATCTAGGAGCTTTTGAAGGTTCTTGAATCTTTTCATCATTAGCTTTAGCTTGATTTTTGGCATCAGCAGCTCTTTGAAAGTGCTCACTAGGTGTGTTTACTAAGAAATCACTTGAATCTGTGCTTTTTCTGCTACCAATCTCACATCCTATTGAGTTCACCTGAATGCTTCTCTTAAATGAACTTGGTATTGCAATTGTTGGTGACTTCAAGTCCTTTTTTTCATGCTTGCTAGGAGTACTCGTGTCTATGGAATCAGGACTGAAAATTTGCATTTTCTGACCACCAACTGTAAAGTCGTTTACGTGAAATTCTGCTGGATCATCTTCCGTAATCTCATCAGCAAGCGAATGATTTAAGCGCAGATCAATTGAACTTGTTTCTGATTTCAACTCAAATTGATCCATTATTTTCATGAGAGCAGTTTCGGTTTCTACTTCATCCATTTGAGGACCATCTTCGGAGTCAAAGACAAACATTTCTTCTGGGGGTCCTAGAAAGATTAAGAAAGTAATGGTTTAGTTTTTAACAATGTATCAAACAATTTTACCCAAATTAACAACATTGGCCGAAATAGTTTTATCGTCACTGTCATTAGAACCACTTGGAGAAACTAAAGTAATCGCCTCTTCGTCATCGCCATCGTTCACATATTTCAAGTTCTTTGAAGAAGTTTTAACTGAGTTTTCATGCAAATGTTGTGCACACTCTGATTCCGGGTCTTTGTAACCACCAACAGCTTCAATGAGTGGTGAAATAAAATTTTCCAAGAAACATTGCAACCCAAATCTAACGATGAGTTTGAGGAGAAAACTGTGATGATAAAGTTTCACTGCCTTCTTGTTTTTAAATGCCGATGTGGAAGTTGTGAACCTAATTGAAGAATCAAAATTGCTGTTCAGGAAATTCATCCTCTCATCGTTTTGAACGTCATATAGCTGCAACATTGGACCCAACAAGAACTTCTTTGTGAGCTCAATTCCTAAAGAACTAGCAATATTATCGAACAAATACCAAGCGGCTAAAATTGATGTTTCTTCACTTTCCAAAAGATCTACAACAAACGGAAGCAACAGTTCTACCACATCAAATTGTTCCAATCCACGAGGCTCCAATAAACCATCAACCATTACTGCACAAGCTTTTACTTTACATTCAGCTAAACGACGGCTGATACTTGTTCTTGCTTTATCTAGATTCTCGAACTTTTGACAATTTAGTCCATCGCATTCGAAGAAAGTGAAGAAACTGAGAAGACGCGAGGTGGCATTGAATTGTTCCATTGCTTTAACTGTAGAGAAGAGTTGAATAAAATAGCCAGGAAATGGTACGAGGATATTGAAGAGTATTGGTTGAAGTAGTTGGTGAGCTGTTGGCATTGGCAGGCCTTGATCAGTGATTATTTGATCCGCTTCCAAACAATCAACCTAAAATAAAAATGTGTTTGTTGATATTTTATTATTGAATAAAATTTTTTTTCTTACTTGCATCCCGAACAATAATTTAACCACTTTTTGAACACATTTTGGGAGCTTACTGGAGCTGTTCTTCAAGATAATCTGACAAGCCTCAAGTCTCTCCTCTAAGCTTGGCCGATTTGAAAGTAAAGGCCGCAAATGACTAGCCAAAAATATTTCTACCACCAAACATCCAAGCAGTTGCATTTCTCGAACACGTTTTCCCGCCAAAATTTGTTTAAAGTTTCTTTTCGAGCTTTGATGCTGTATTTTCTTTGGACGCATATTTTGTTGCATCTTTGCGTCTTTCGCAAGTGAAGCTTCGTAAGTTTCCAGGAAAATTCTGTTAGTGAAGGCGTTACTTGGCTCAGCTTCATAATGTTGAAAATGATGCAGAATTAGTTGTTCTTTGAGTGGCGCTGGAATTTCCGGTTTTACGGGAATTTTTGATGGTTTTTGTTGCTTGAAAGTTTGCGACAAAAAAATTTCCATACTTTCCACAGATTCAAGTTGGGCCAAAGGATTATAATTCTTGGGTAATAATATGAGGTTGGGGGATCTTTGCACGTTTGTATGATAACTTGTGGAGCGTTCGATCGATTCAGATTGATGAGGCAATCGACTGGAGCTTTTTGGACTGCTTGAAAGTCTTTGGTTGTTTTGGTTGCTGCTTAAATTCGAAGTTGATGGAGATGAAGATAATTCCCAAGCACCTCCATTATAATATTCAAGAGTGAGATCTTCAGAGCTTCGAGTCATGCGTTTTCGGTTTTCAGAACTGTATATTCTAAAAATGATAGAAAATTTATTTTCACAATTTTGTTGATGTCCATAGTAACTAAATTTACCTCGGCGGCAATTTACCAAACCATGGACTCCTGAAGTATTTTTTAGGATGGGGATGATCAAAAAGTTGAACGACTCCTCTCGTTGTTAAATGCTTGTGATCATCCACCATTGTGAGGCAAACATTTTTGGCTTTTACAGCTGGTTTTCCTTTCAACTTAAAACCGAAAGTTAAATCGATCCAGTTGTGCAAATTTTCCGACACATATTGACTTTCTAAAGCTTCACGATGTTTCATGATGAAGTCTTCTGGACTGCTTGACCTAAAATTGTTTTGTTTAAATTGAAGTTTGCTTGTATAAATAACAGATGTGGAAAGACTTACCAAGCTGGAACTTCCAAATTTGGTAAATCTTCATGAATGCTTTTGAAAATTGATGGATCATTGAAAAATTCTGGAATGCATTCATCAGGTGACCATTCTTGTAGTCTTTGTATAGTAGCAGGATACTCGGCAGCCACAAATTTTGGTCTCACATGTTTACAAAGAATGGTTTTAGGAGTGCGACGTGAGAAGTAAACATAGTAAGTGATTTCTGAGAGAACATCTGAGACATGGTGAGGAGTAGTGGCCAAAGAGTTGGCTGCGGGCTGTTGTTGGAATGTAAGGTCTAGCTGAGCGTCACCCTTATTTAAACGATACTTGGATTTTGATAGATCACGCCAATTTCCTTCTTTTCTGCTGAAGTCTGTAACCCATGGCATGATTGGATACTAAAATAAATTAAAGATTTTAAATCTGTTGCAACAATCTGAAACTGTTGAAAATGTTATTTTGTTACTAACATAATCTGGCGTATTTTCTCTTCTTCCCGCAAAATTATTTAGAACCATCAGATAATCATAATTTGAAAGTTCACCGCTGCACCACATTTCACAGTACTCTTTCAATGAATCTGGCATCCTATCGTCACTCTCTTCATCTTTGGATTCGGCTGCCTGTTCCTGTTCTTCATACTGAATTAAATTGGACTCCAGCTTTGGCATAACATTAAGTAATAAACTTTCATTTAAGTAGACATCGTCCAGCTCGATATCGCCAAGCAGCAACCCTCGTTCATGAATTGATTTCATTAAACTCAACAACTGGTAAATTATGAAAAGTGGTTTATTATGAGATTTCTCTAAAACTGCTGGTGAATAGGTCAAAGCATCGTGTAAGGTTGTCCCAATGTAAGGATACTGAAGAAGATAGAAGTGGCTGCTGGTTTCAATAGCAGCAAGTGTTGGGAACAGGTTGAGATTATGATCTCCAAATTCCATAGATCCAGATTCCTCATCAGCGAACTCGTTGAGTCGATCAAGTTTTGCGTGGATAATTGGACATCCGAAAATTCGTGTGATGACTTCACGAAGAACCAAATCATATGGCATAAGGCTCTGTGATATAATTTCTGGAATCTTTATGGAAGAAGCTCCTCCAACTTTTTCTTGCTTTTGAGTCTTTCCATACTTTTTATAGTTTAACTTCCACAAGTTTTTATGGTTGGTTTGTTGGACATAAGAAATAAGCTGAGAGTAGGTTAGTGGTAATTCCTGCTCTGCGTACTCGTTTTTGTTCTTTGGCAATGGTATTAACTTAAGGTTGAGCTTCTCATAAGCCACAAGAAAGACGTGATCCCACGCTTTGGGAAGATCTTTTTTACTTGGCCACTCATCTATACTTCCTGGATAGACTTTGAAAGCACTATATCTTTTATACTTCACTATATTCTTCAGCCAGCTCTTGGCAGCAATCAGGCAAAATTTGTTGGGACATTTTGTCTCTTTTATCTGCTTTTTTGGAATGTTTAATGATTTACATGCTTGCTCCATTCTCTTATCAGTATGTGGGTGTTTTTTGAATATATTTTGTTTTTAGAGATTCGTCACTGATTTTTTTCATTTCACTTTGATTAGGTCTATTTAAGAGCCTACCAACTAAGTTTTTGTATACATTTCATGTTCTTTTTTATTAATTTGAACTTTTAAGTATTAATTTGTCTTTGTAAATTGATCAAATTCAATTTAAATATCACAATAGCAGCTTATCACTTTAATTACGATTGTTTACCTTTTTCAAGTCCCAAATTTGGGACACGAAGACTGTACTCAAAAGTATTGTTCTTATATTAAAATAATGAAATAATAATTATGGTATATATAAAAATGTATTAATTATGTTAAACTATTGATATTAGCTAAATTAAAACAAGTAAATTTATAGATTAAAAACTATTTTAATCTAATTAACTTCGTAAGTTCCAATTGATTACGTTAGATGGCGCAAAGAATGAGAAATTTTTTAAAACGTTTGTCTTGATCAATATAAAATCTATCACATGAACCTGGCATGTGCCCCATAGAAAAGGTATTTATATCAATAATTGTAATACCATTAGCCTGTTCATGATCTCAAGTGAAAAGTAAATAACTAAGTTCAAATTTGAATAATCACTTAAACATTTCAACATAAATATTCAATATAGAAAAAAGAATCTTCAATTTCTATATAAACGCATAAACTTGAAAATTTAATGCACGCAAATCCGAAGGAAATAAATTCAAATCCACATGGATATCAGGTATATATTAGAGTTCATGATTAATCTTGAAACCATTTCGTACGTAACAGCTCGCATATAATCGTGACAAAAATGAATAGTTTCAGCGACCTCAAAAAATGTCATAAAATTGTACATTCGGCGCTACACATCTGATTAAGAATAATAATAATCATTTATGTGTTATGTTGTCTTCTTGCTTTCCGGCAACACTTTCGATTCAATTTACGGGGTAATCTACTGAGTATGTCAAACTTACATTGAAGCAATGATATTTAAAAACTAAAATGATGATAACGTTGTTGAAAATTAAATTTTACCTCAAAAATTAAATAGAACTTTTATAAGAAATTAGTAAGATAACAATTCAATAATAAGTATGTTTAATATATATAAGACATAATGCCATAACGACGAGCCCCCAAAACATTGACCGTGTATATTTTATGATCAAGTATAATTACTTTTGATAAGTACATTTTCACACTTGAAATCTTAAAAAAAAACTATGCTACATTGAACTTTTCTCGATAATGCATTTTAAAAGTTTTAAAGCGTACTTGCCGTTGAAAATGCAAATGAATGTACTCGATCGTAGTTTTTTCATAATAAAGGCACAAAATGATTAAAATAACTAATACCGAAAAAACGCTTATAATGATGCTCTTCTACAAATTTTTTGAATAAGTTGGAAAAAACTTAAATACCGTTTCCGTTCTATTTGAATCATAAAAATGGATTTGTTATTGCAAATTCGTAAAATGTTTTTTATGACTTTCTAAAGAGATAATAATAAGTTTAAAATATCATTCAGGCTTTCGTTTAGTCACCATGTATCTGTTTATATTGCACTTATAAAGAAATTTAAGGTATTTAAGGAAACAATTTTAACATGATAAAATATTTGCAAACAGGGGATCCTATGACGCACCAAAGATAACAAAAATGTTGGGATTGTCTCTCGATTATAATGATGGTAAAAAATAACATAGAAATGCATAAAGTTACAATACTTGCACAGTTTCAGACCAGCTTGAATTTTTAGTTTATACTTCCTCTGTCCAAATTTTGTCCTTTCTCCCGTAACTGTCTTAATTGCAAAACATATATACATACATACAGAAATTTAAATAAAAGTAAAAAATATTCCCAAAAAAGAGACCAAAGAGAGCGACAGCTTTTATTGAATCATGTTAAAATACATTGAACTGTAAGCAGTTTAAATTGTTAGAATAGATTATAATTTATTTTTAGTAACTTTTTATGGTAGTACCAATCATTTCGCTGGTGGTTTATTATGATCAATCCATTAATCCAATAAATCACTATTCAATTATTATCACTTGTTATCTACATAAATACACCGCATTATACATTCCACAACCGATTAACGTTCGTTTAAAGCTTGATTATAGCTCAACACTCAATAAAATCATAAATCATTCCCATTCATTTGCGCTGATATAATTGATTCCAAAGCTTTTTATCTCCAGCTGATATATACTCGTAATAAACTTCAACAATCCACAATCAATTGTTCTAATGTTTAGGTATGATTGTATTTAACTATTTTGAAATTTTTACGTTAAACTATTTTTGATAGCGTTTTTTAATTTTATTTTTTTTTAAATATCTAGTAGTCGGTCTGTCCACCTAAAAAATTGAAGTCACTCAGTGTTATTTTTAGTTGCTCTTATTCTACAAAATTTCATGTGTATTGTAAGTTGTAACAATATGACCACTTGCTGAAGCAATCTCAACTCCTTTTGTTTCTGTTGTATTCGGATTTCTTATCATTCGAAATTTTTGCAAAAATATGAAAATAAAATAACTACCTGCTTGAAATACACAGGCTATTCAGCATATTGATAATTCAGCAATACAAGTAGAATTGAAAAGGTAAAACTCGCTCCCACCTTGCAAAAGCTCTCGTTTGGTATAAAAGGTCTCGAGTAACTAAGACTCAGTTTTATTTCATTGAACATCGCTGTTTGTTTCGGACCTGAAGAGCTCGATCTCTTATGTGTAAATTTGTGCAAATTTGTGGATATGCTTGAAATATAAGCTTTAATATCTTTTAAAAAGAAAAAATAAAAATTAAGTGGAGCAAAGACTAAATTAAAATATTTTAAGAATTAAAACAATTTTAAAGATCAAAGTGGTATTCATTAAATATATCTGTGATTTATTAGTTTTAGTTCTGCAAATTAAGTGAAAAATACTTGAAAATGTTGACTGGAAAGCTGAAAACTTTATCAAAATGTAAGTCATTCATGTTTAAAAAAATGTTCGATAAAAAACTAATGTTTACCGAGTTATGCTGTAACTATGAGCTATTTAATAAATATAAAAAAGATGTGTATCTGAATGTTCACTGAAATAATTTAGTTAGTGAATTTAATAATATGCTATACTGGAGAAATATTTTCTGGAGAAATATAATTTATTTGCAAAATTTCGAAAAGATTTATTTATAAAGATAGAATCAAGCAAGATAAATTTCAAGAATTTAAGAAATTTTATAATTTCAATTTTTTAATTAGAAATTATAGAATGAACTACAAAACATAACACAAACAGGCCACTAGCATATATTAACGAGCACAATAATTTTTTTGCAACTCTATTTAATATGAAATCATGTGAATCTCAATAAATTAGTCGGTAGAAATTTGACTGCCTTTGCTCGCAAAAAAGTGAATAAATTACTTGATGGCTTCGGAAGTATTATTTTGGACAGTTAATTTTGAATATTTTAATTTTTAATATGATCGCTCGATTGTTTTGCCAATATTTTGCGGTTTTTGACTCAACCAAGTGGCATTGAAACGAGAACGATCACCTTCTGGTGGTTTCTCAATGAAATTACTTTCTTCATAAATGTCAAAAGCTGAGATAATAATTTACGAAGTCAATAATTTTGAATATTTCGCGCATTCCAATGTTGACAATTTTTTTAAGTGGACAATCTAAAGTTGTGAAATGTATTCCTTATTTTGTTGTTTTCGGTGATTTTGGATTCATAACGCAAAATTTAAATTAATTTGGTTTTTATCACGAAAACCATTTGAGCGGTTTTAACAGTAAATTGAATTTTTTGCGTGTTCTTTTATGGGCTTTAATGGCTTGGGAGTTTTATTGTAGTAATGATTTGTAATTAATGGTAAACAACAAAAAACTATCATATTTATTATAATTTTACAGTTTTTGATGAACGTTCATTAATTTTTTTGTGTTTTTTAATTCGTGGTTTTACAATGAGTTTTTTTAAATATGAGTAATTATTAAAATAAAATAAAATTTTTTGTCAAATATGGATAACATTCAATACCTTCCTAAACATTCAAAGCTTAAACTTGAAAAATTTGGTGCCAATGATGAAAGATTAGAGTGACTTTTTTAATATTTTGTTTACATTTAAACAATAAAACTCCAGTCACTAAATATTCAGATCTCTATAATGCACTTTTAAATAACTCTTCTAGTCCAATTGCTTTGATATGTGGCAATGAATCTTATCTAAAATACAATGTTATGTTTAATTACACTCCAACAGCTGATAAACTTGAAAAACTATAAAAACTAACGACCTGATAAAAGTGAAAAAAGCAATAAATCAGCACCCGAAACAATCAAACAATTAATTTGATCATTTTATAATTTTATAATCATCAAATAAAGCTTAAATGATCGTCAACAATTTTTAAAAATTCGTTTGAAGTACTGCCAGTATACTGTACATGTGACTTTTAAGATTACTCACAAGCAATTGTCGTAATTTATCTTCTTATCAATTATATGAGTTTCTTATCGGTGAGCTTAGAAGCAGCTTTGGAAACACCAATTAAATTATTTTTCAAGTACTTCGGCACCTTGACTCGATTTTGATATAAATTGATCAAAAATCAATTCATAGCATATATCAAATTTCTTATGATGATTTGAGAAGATTCATGAGATACCCTGACTTTACTTAAAATATTGATCTGTAATAATTATTTTAGGCTTCATAATTCCCCAACGAGTTCTTCTCTCCATAATGGGATTCCTGGCTATCACAAATGCATACACTATGCGAATCTGCCTGAATGTAGCCATTACAGAAATGGTCAAAAAATCCTACAAAGATGAATCAGACACCACAAATTACTGTCCTGATAAAGATAACATTGGAGGTGCAAGTTCAGAAGGAACATTTGATTGGAATGAGAATCTCCAAGGAATCATCCTATCTTCTTTTTTCTGGGGCTATGTAAAATCAATCATGAAGCTAAAGTAAATTCCAAACTAACTCTCAGTTTTCAGGTTATAACTCACATTCCTGGAGGTATGCTAGCTGAAAAGTTTGGTGGAAAGTGGACGTTGAGCTTAGGAATTTTATCAACTGCCATTTTCACACTCATTACGCCTGTAGTTATTAATTGGGGAGGTGCTCCTTGGTAATTACCTAATTTCCATAAAATGCCAACTCACTATAAAGAAATTTAATTCAAGGTTGATCGTTCTACGATTCTTGGAAGGATTAGGGGAAGGAACCACTTTTCCAGCCCTCAGTGCTCTATTAGCTTCTTGGATTCCATTAAAAGAAAGGAGTAAACTGGGGTCTTTTGTGTTTGGAGGGGGACAGGTAAATTTTTCAAATCATATTTTAAATAAATACAATGTGATTTATAATAATTTCATTTTCTAGGTAGGAACAATCTTAGGAACTGCATTATCAGGTCTTTTATTGGACTATTTTGATGGATGGGAGAGTGTCTTCTATTTCTTCGGGTAATATTATATAATTTTCAGTATTGCTACATAATATTATAACATGTATTTAAATCTTATTTTAGTGCTCTCGGTGTCTTATGGTTCATTTTGTTTGTAATTATTTCCATTATTTACTCCGGAGAATGCTTTTCAAAACTAGATTTATTTTAATAGACTCTGCTGTGCTACAAAGATCCAGAAGATCATCCGTTCATTAGTGATGAAGAAAAAGTTTACCTGTTGAAAGAAATGGGATCACTTGAACGTGACAAGACTCTCCCTCCAACTCCATGGCGTTTGATTTTCACAAGCGTTCCAATGATTGCTTTAGTTTGCGCTCAAATTGGTCATGATTTTGGATTCTTCATAATGGTCACTGATTTGCCCAAGGTAAGAATGTTGAATTTTTATAAAACGAAAACCATCTAAAGATTCAAAATATTATTTTAGTACATGTCAGACGTCCTTAAATTCGCCATTAAGCAAAATGGACTTTACTCATCTTTACCTTACGCAAGTATGTGGGTTGTATCAATTGCCACTGGATTCCTCAGTGATTGGTTGATCATTAGGAAATTTGTTACTATTACAAATGCCAGGAAGCTTTTCACAACGATCGGTAAATTCCATTTATTTTTGTAGATTTCATGTTGTATTCATTGAGTATTTATATTTCAGCTTCTGTTGGTCCATCTATATTTATGGTAGCTGCCAGTTACGCTGGTTGTGATCGACTCTTAGTTGTTGCACTCTTCACAATTGCCATGGGACTCATGGGAACTTTCTATCCCGGTATGAAAGTAAATCCATTAGATTTATCGCCAAACTATGCTGGAACATTGATGGCAATTACAAATGGAATTGGAGCAATTACTGGAATTCTTGGCCCTTACCTTGTTGGTGTTATGACCACAAATGTAAGTTGATCTTTAATTTATATTTTATGATTTCAAAGTTTTCTAGAGCTTTTGAAAACTTTTTAAGTAAACTTTGAACAATATTGAGTTAATTAATCCTCTTTTTAGTCAACACTCTCTGAATGGAGAATAGTTTTCTGGATGACTTTCGTTGTATTCAATGTTACAAATATTGCTTATGTGCTTTGGGCATCAGGAGAGGTTCAGCCATGGAATACACCACACCTCATGAACAAAACAGTTGAAAGTGCGATCAATAGTGATAGTGAAGACGACCTCAAAAAACCAAAAGCCACTGAAGACATCAAAAAAGAATGAATTGTCATTAGAAATAATTTAGAAATTAAAATTGGTCCTGCATTGAATTTATTTATCAATACATTTTCAGCGCATAGACTAGAAAGCTTTTGCTCTCTTACTGTCTTCAAACAGTTTGTAGCAACGTGATTTGATGTTTAAATTGTATATATATAAAGCCTGTAAATTTTGCATTTTTATTATGTAATTAGTATAGCTAAAATTTGATTGAGCTTTCAGATATTATCTTATCAGAAGCCTTATATTTAATCAATTTGTTATTTAAAGATTTTTTATGAAATATTTTCCTACTCATGAATGCCATCTTTTGATTATGTAATTTATATTGAACGACAAACAATTGTTAAATATTAGTGAATTGTACAATTTAGCAAATATAAAATAAATATTTGTTTGAAAAAAGATGTATAAGAAGTCTTCATATTCCTATTATTATGTATCGTCTAAAATGATCATTATAATAATTTTATTACTTTAATACCGTGCTAAAAATTCAGAGTAGGCTTATACGTTGACAAATGATTATAAACTATCAAACGATCTCTTTTGAATTTTCATCGATATTAACTCGAAATTAACCGACATATTTTGAACAATGCAAAAAACCTCAAGAAAATCTGTTAAATTTTCTAAAAAATTGGAACCAAAGAACTCTGCATTGATCAGCATTCGATTCACTCAGCTTGGTCAAATACGAAATCTTCTCTCTGATGAAAAAACAGAGCTTGAAATCCAGGTTGAACACTTGCAGAAAAAATTAATTTGCGAGAATTTGAAAGATTTTGGTGGAAGATTCACTGTAAGTGATTTTACACCGGAAGTTTCAGTAGATTTACAGTTCCAGTTAGAAATTGACTTGGACCAATGGGAAGAGGTTTTTGATTTATTTTCTGGCCCAGCTTTGGTGACTTTGATAAAGTATCAAAAAAGTGATGACGAAGCTTTGGAGAAAATTGTTGTTGGACGAGCTCACTTGGACTTTTATCCTTTACATAACAACCAAACTGAGAAGTTTGAAAGTACTCTATATTTTTCATCAGATGATTGTGCTTTATGTCGAAAACCTTACGTCAAACTTGAATTTAGCTCAAATGTTCCATTGATATCAGAAAATGCTTCCAAAACTCACAAAATCTTTTATGTTGCCTTTAATTCAATTCACAATCTTAATGAGAAGCTTATTGAAGACTTTGTGGAGTGCGATGTTGGTCTAATGCTACCATTACATAGACAATTTACCAAGAAAGTCGTTTACAAGGATGGCCAGCCAAATATTTGCAGTGAAGGTCCTACAGTGTGGAACAATTTATCCAGTGTGGGTGGCAAAGCATGTATCTGTAATATTGAGATGAATCAAGAAACTCAAGATATCACAAAAAAATTCAAAAAAAGGATCGGTAAATCAGTTCAATTTTAAATTATGGTAAACATATAATGTTACAATTCATTTCTATAGAACCGAAATCTTCCCACATCATCTTCAACTCAATTTCCCGCAATATTCTTTTGCAAGAGACTGCAACCTTTCTATATGATCACATTCGAAACAATAAAAAACTAGCAGTTGAAATTTTCTTGAAAACTAAGGAAAGTAATCATCACTTTATTGGTTTTATAGATGCCTCAGAGTTGCTCCACATTGGCCAAAAGTTTTTGATAGCAGCAGTTCCTATTTTCAAGTTCAATATCAACTTACTTGGAAAGAGGTGCAATCACCAAAACATTGTATTTGTTGAAGAAAACAAGGAAAAACTGCCTATTAAATCTACTAATAAGGTGTTAAAGAAAGACAATATGCCTCAACCTGTAGAAGTTTCTGAAATAAAAAAAGAAGAATCAGAAAAAATAGAGTTTGTCAGGAATGAAAACGGTCGAGATGCTTTTTTAATTGTTGAATTAAGTTTCGAAAAACCTTTGAATGAGGAAAGGCTAGAAGATTCTTTTGAGGATCAACTAAAAGAGTTGAAATTTGAATCCACAAGCCAACAAGAAAATTACGAAGAGGATGAAGCAAATCATTTGGAATTCAAACACGAAGTTTTCAAAATTGCTCACAGTTTAAAATGCAAATATTTTCAAGAAAAAGATCTAAACACAATTTTCCACCAAGCTATTATTGACGGAAAATTGAATGTTGCTGTACAAAAAATGTTGATTCCAATTTCTAAAATAATTGACAAAAAATTTAGCGAGAAAACGTTTGAAAGCATCGAAGTAAGTTTTATGATTCTTTTTTTGCTCAAATGTTTTAGAATTTTTCTCAGGATTTCAGGTCCGATTTGGAAATCCATCTCAATCAAATATATTACAACGAACCAGAGAATTTTACAAACCCAAATCAATTGATATTTGCCAAGCTTTATCAGGGACTTGGTATGTTTGGGGAAGCAAAAAGTCTCTACCTCAAGAATATAGTAGACCAAGGCGAATCCGAGGAGAGCTTGTTGGATTATGCAATCTATAATTTACTTAATGAAGACTATGATGTAACAAACGTCTTAGTTGAAGAAGCTTTGAAAGTTAATCAGAAGTCCATTATTGGGTAAGTTTTAAATTATTATTGATTCAGATTTACCTATGATATTTACTCTTCTATTTGAACCTCTATTAACTGCTCAAGCAGAAAATTCTACAAAATTCGAATTATTTGAAATGTTACTTCTATTTTTGAGTGGCAAACTAAAATTCCTGCTAAGCTATTATTATAGTTTCTGCTTTTTTAGGTATTCCAATTATAAAAAAGTAGCTAGTTAGTATGCTAGTTACTGAATAATGCAATAATAGAAAAAGAAACACATTCTAGGTTTTCAATGAATTTTTATTTTTATTTTCTTTAATGTCAATTATTTTTTGTTCTAATTCATAACATGCCTCAAATTTTTATACAAATAGTTTTCCCTAACAAGATTTTCTTAATATCATGTCAATAGCTTTTGATGCCATTCGAATCTTCTAATACAGAAACTGTTCTCTACCACCTTGACATTCTGAGACACAATTTTGTAGTTGCTGCGAATTTGCTTTAATTTTTAGGAGAAAAATCAAAAATGGTGTCAGATTCGCATGATGATTGTTGAAAATATCTCTGAAAAATTATTGATCTTATCGCTATTTCGTTAAGTTTTCAACCGAGACCGTGACGTAGACCCTTAAAGGTAAAAAATTGTTTGAGATGACTATTTGTTGAAATATTTTGTTGAAACATTTTTCGCTTATTCAATTAAAGTATCAATATTATAGATGCCCTGCACTTTTTGTTATATTAGGTCATGGTTAATTTTTCTTTGATGAGAACTCAATTTTCATTCTGTGTATTTATCGTTAGTGTTCATCATCGTAGAAGAACTAATCACAGTGGAAGATAGCAAAAAGTGAACGATATATATAAAAATTTCACTTCCCGGGATGCCAGGCCAATTGACCGAGAAAACGGGAAATGAAAAAAGGGCCAAATTTCTGGGAAATTGGATGTTCCAGGACAGATACCCCAGAGGTTATCCGAATTTCCTAGAAAGCTGGATCATTTTAAGCCAGATTTACGCTAAAAGTAGCCAAAAAGATAAATTCGCAGAAGCTGAGCTCCAATATTATAGATGCCCTGCACTTTTTGTTATATTAGGTCATGGTTAATTGTTCTTTGATGAGAATTTTACTTTCAATTTGTGTATTTATCGTTAGTGTTCATCATCGTAGAAGAACTAATCACAGTATAAATTAGCAAAAAGTGAACGACATTTATAAAAATTTCACTTCCCGGGATGCCAGGCCAATTACCCGGGAAAACGGGAAATGAAAAAAGGGCCAAATTTCTGGGAAATCGGGTGTTCCAGGACAGATACCCCAGAGGTTATCCGAATTTCCTAGAAAGCTGGATCATTTTAAGCCAGATTTACGCTAAAAGTAGCCAAAAAGATAAATTCGCAGAAGCTGAGCTCCAGATTTCGACCTTGCATTGTTAATAAATTTGTGAAAACTTTGCAAAAATTTACGAAGCAACTGAAATATTCTGGTACGCTCAAGACGCTTCTTTGCTTTGCACAACATTTACGTTCGATCCGTTGTTTTCTACATTAAATTGGGACTATAACTTTGGAGAGCTGACGATAAGTCAGTATTTGTTAAAGCACGGCAAGAATGTAAATTATCCTTATCATATGGGTGCAATTGATGTAATGAAAGAGAATAATACTGGTGCTTTGGTTCATCTGAGCCAAATTACCCAGAATCGCTGTCCAATTGCTGGACGGATTTTTTTGCTGCACTCTACAAACTTTACAAATGTTTTCAAGTAAAGTAAAGGTGGGGGTGAGCGAATTCAAGAGTTTTAGAATTTATGGTAAATTCAACAGAAATAGAAAATTATTTTAAGGCGAATTATTCATCAGTGAAAAATTTGCAAAAACATTTAAGGCGAATTCAGAAAATAACACATTTTGCATAATTTACGGCGAATTCAAAAACTTTAACATTCGTGATTTAGGCTCCGCCCCCAAATATTGATTTTTTTATTCTTGTGTTTCTATCTACAAAGAGGGGCCTACAAGCAATAATTAGCGAGGGACGCAAATGACGTTTCAGGTGACGTTCAAACGTCACAATATCCTACTTCAGTTTTGCAGGTTACAATTAATTTCTCAACTGTCAAAGTTTGCAAAGGAAATGTCAGAAATGTCATTTACGAAGTTTGCCGATAATTTCCGATGACTTTTTTGACAGTTCTAGGCACTATATTTATTCTTAACAATTTTTAATTCGATTAATCTGAATGCTGTGTGTGTCAGTGTTAGTGTGTGCTGTGATAGTATTGGTGTAGTTTGTAAGTGTATTAGTGTGTAGTAGTGTTAGTAAATCGTCAGAGCTTTGCTAGATTTTTGATTTTTTTTAATTTTTTCAAATTTTAACGGTTTCAACGGTTTTAAAACTGAAATCAAGTGATATGGAGCAAAAAGTGGGCGGGGAATAAGACTTTTGACGTCAAAAATCCTTCAAACTTTTTTTTTGCTATAATTTCTGTCATTTTTGACAATTCCAAGGGAAAAATTATGACAGATAACTGACAGTTGCTAAAACAATAGTAAGTGCTGTGGCCAAATTGACTGCCAGCTGCTTTTGGTTGAGTTGACTTGGAGCTGCGTTGCAGAGATCATGAGTACAGGCACAATAAGTAGCGAATACGTCATGAGTTCCAGAACGTTTCATGCACGCTTTGTCGTCACGTTCGTCCGTCACGTAGCCACAACCGCGCACCACGCGAACTTGACCGTAAACTAGAATTAAGAAAAAAAAGATTTAACGGTAAATTCAACGGAAAAGATTCAAAATTTACCTTTTTGCATAATTTTGCGGCAAAGGGTTGGCTCTTCAGTGATATGCTCCGGTCGCTGCGTCACACTGCAGTTAACCTGTCCCAAAGAGTAAGGATTGAAAGGGTCACCACATCGGGGATCGTATTCGCTATTGCAGTGGTAGCACATGATGGCGCTGGTGTCTAAAAGATTTTTATAGATATTCAATATTACATCAAATCTACATTTTATTGGACGAAATTGTCGAAATATAAGAATTTTTTGTTTCTATCAACTGTTAATTTAATTTGCCACAAAATCAAATTTTCTTTTATTTGAAATTCATTTAAGAAACCTCGAAAAACCTTCGAAATAGAACTTAGAATAAAAATTTCTTAATAAGCTCAAAAAGTGCTTTACATGCTTCAGGCGCTGCTCATATCGATTGCCATTCGCACGAGAAGCCTTAATACGCTCCGCATATCGATTTTTAGGCTTTTTAGCTTTCTAGAGCGAGAACTTAATTGGCTGGTTGGCAATATTGAGCTCAATCAATATTTATGGTGATTTGCAATTTTAAGTTTTTAATTTCCCGGCAAATCTTTTATAAAAATTTTGTGGCGAATTCACTAATTATTTATTGATCCGTCGAATTCACTAATTTTATTGATATTTTTGGAATTTTTCAATTAGTTCAATTTCTATCAATTTACCGCTAATTTAATAAAATTTTCATTGATGGATTTATCCCACGACACTAATTTCAATGATTTTTCCAGTGTTTTTCTTAAACTGTTACATAACTCACCTTTAATAATGCAGGCTAAAACAACAAGCGCCACTAATCCCACTTTCATCTTGTTGGAGAGGAGACTCGATGTGGTGGACAACATTTTAGTGAATTTTTACTGTAAAATTCCAGAAAATAGATATACAAAGTTATTATTTAATTATTTTTAGGAATTGACAGCTGGTTTTGGTACTCCTAAAGGTGGCAGATTATGTAGGCCAGAAAATTCCAGGATTTGTTGAATTTATGAGTTTTTAGATATTTTTATTTTCTTGAGTATTTCAAATTTTTTTTATTGAATATAAATTCAAGGCGAATTCAACTATTAAATAACTTTGGAACGAATAAACTTTTCACAATTCTTGTGTATCACTTTGTGTGTTGCGTAATTAAATTTTTTATTCAAAATAGATTTAATTAGACTTTTAATCTTTTATTATGCCCAACGAAAGAAAATCCACTTGATACTTTCTTGAACAAAATAATCATTTTGAATTAAACTTATTTTATGTATGGAGCTCAAATACCTATATAAGAAAGTAGAATATTCATGAATGGATTGTATAGGTTTGAATTTGTGTTTGACACAATCAACCACAGATTCCCGCCATAATTTATTTAGTATGAAAACAAGGATCTTTTGGAGCGGTTTTCAGAAATATTTTGTCTGTGGCCAGGGAGCTGCACTGAAACGTAACGTTTTTGACGCAAAGAGTCACGAACTTTCTGTAATTCTTATGCTTTCTATAAAAAATTATTATTTCTATGGAATAATTTTTGTAGGGGAAAAGCGGAGTAGGAATTTGAGCTCAGCTTTTGAGTATCTTTGTTGAATTTTCGAGCTATGAGCTCTGAATAAATTCGAGGGAGGGCTACTTGATTGTCTAAAGTTGCATCCAGGATTAAAATCACAATATTCACAACGATGCATGTTGGATTCTTTATAATAACACTTATTCACGTCGGCTGATGTGCGCAGAGTCGATGGTAAACTTTTATAAAGTGCCGTATAAAATCTTCTAGAGTTAAAGTAGCATTGTTAATTTTGGCGAATTAATTATTCTAGGGCGAATTCAATTTTTACACCAAATTTTTAGACCATTAAAATTTTTTTCTTCAAAAATTCAAAAATTCAAATTTTTTTTTGAAGTTTTTTTTTGATTTGAGGCAAATTGCATTCTTATTCAAATTCATATCATTTGCTGCCTCCTCCCGCCACTCCTGGGCGCCCTACATAATCCACCACTAGCACAATATCGATTTTTCCAACTTTGCTTTAGAAGCAAAAAAACCGGAAAACTTATGCAATAACTTTTTGAGCGCTATTTTTCACTTTTTGCTAATTCTGAAGCAGGGTGCCAATCCAAATTTTACGGCCTTACTGCAAATTGACAATGTTTTCTAAAGTTAAGGCTTTAATTGCTCAAATTTTTAGCTTTTTTGTACCTTAACTGATCTAAAGAAGAACAACAAGACGACTGGCACTGGCACTGAATGAATTGGAACACAGAAAAAATATTTTTCCGATTTTTCCAAATTTTTGCACTTTTTCCGATTATCTCGATTTTTTCACAATTCCTTTATGATAACCAAGTAGCAGGTTTGTCAGGCTAAGCAGACTAGGTAGAGCGACCTGAAGAGACCAGAAAATTTGATTTGTTCGAATTTTTAGCTCGTAGCGCGCGCGGACCTATTTTTAGACTGGCTGGCGGTGTTTACGTGGGGACTTATGAATTATTTGTATTATGTGTGCTATGTTGGGTTAGGCAGGGGTTGGGAGAGGGAAAATTTGGAATTTTTAGTAAATTATTCAAAGCCGTTATTTTAAATTAGATTATAAGGCAAATGAGCTATAACTTTAATATTAAAGCGAATTAAAAATATATATAAAATTTAATAGTTTGTTAAATAATTTACAAATAAAAATAGATCGGAAATCTTTGCTAACGAATTCCTAAACTAATTCCTGTTCAATTCGAAACAATAAATTTTTGCCCAAGTATCTTGATTTTTTTTGCAATTTTTCCTATTTCATAACAATGGACAGCCTCTCAACCCCTGCCTGAATTCATAACACCAGAAAAAACAGATATAACATGTTTTCTTTTCTTTTTTACTTTTCCTGTTTTCTTGATATCGCAAAATGTATTTACCTCAACAAAAAGTAGACCAAGGCAATACTGAGGAGAGTTTGTTAGATTATGCAATCCATAATTTAATTAATAAAGACTTTTTAAATTTTATAAAATAAAAACCGTTTATTAGTTAAATTCAACGTTCAAACAGTTTGTAGTATTTAAAATTTTGTCTTGTTGCAGAATAATGCTATAATGAGCTGCACTAAACAAAAAGTGCATAGTTAGCATTATGCGAAGGAGAAATTATAGCACTTTTGACCAAAAGGGGAAAATTGTAGCTTTTATGTACATTCAAAGTTTCATAAAGGGCGCAATTGCCAACCAAATGAAATTTAGACTTCCCCTTAACCTTTATTCTTATACTCAACTGCTTCCTTTAACTTGTTGGAGCTTTTTGAATTCATGTTATGTTTTCATTTATTTCATAGAAATCAACTTCAAACATACATCCTTTTCAAAATGGCAAAATATGAAGCTGCCGAGCTTCAACTAAAGTTCCTGCTAAGATGTTATCCAAATTTCCTAGAAGGTTGGATCATTTTAAGCCAGATTTATGCCAAAAGCAGCCAAAGAGATAAATTTGCAGAAGTTGAGCTCCAGATTTCGGCCATTCAGTCTTCAACAATTTGTGAAAACTTCTCAAAAATTTACGAGGCAACTGAAATACTTTGGTTCGCTCAAGACTCTTCATTGCTGAGTTTGCAAAACATTTACGTTCGATCGGCTGTTTATTTCATTAAATTAGGGCTGTATGATTTTGCAGAGCTGACAATTAGTCAGTACTTGTTAAAACACGGCAAGAATGTGAATTATCTTTACCTTTTGGGTGCAATTGATGTAATGAAAGGGAATTACACTGGAGCTTTAATTCATCTGAACCAAATTACCCAGAACGACTTAGGAAACTATCAAGTCAATGTAAAATTTCGCATTATTAACATTTTTCGAGATTCCTTTACGTTTTAACCTTCAACAGTTTTCAAAGCTTCAAATTATGAAAACTTTGTCAAACTTCTATTTGAAAAACTTTAATGAAGTGGATATGTCCTATGATTTATGCTGCAGTTCAGAATTAGAAGGAGACGAAGGAGCAATTTTAATACTTTTAAAATATGCTGAACGCTTCAGCAAACTGGAATATTTTGAGAAAGCTTCTGAAGCTTTGAAAAAAGCTTTAGTTATTTTGCCAACATTTCATCTCATTTGGTTTGAACTGGGAAAATTGTATTTCAAAGTAAGATTTCTTTTTGTTTTAATATAAACAACCATTCTCAATTTTTTTTCATCCAAAAGCTCGATAAATTGGATAGTGCTGAAAAATGTTTCCTACAAGCTTTGAATCTTGAAAGTAAAATGCACGAGCCGTGTTTGTATTTATCGAAGATTTACGAGACAAAAAACCAAACAACGATCAGTAAACACTTTTTGGAACACTATTCTCAAAATGTTGATAAAACCTATAGATTAGAAATTTTGAGTTAATCAATTGAATGAGACATTAAGAGATCAAAAAACCAATAAAAATGACAGCTTATCGAAAAACTAGTTTATCAGACACTTCACTTGGAAATAAGTTCACTTGAAACCCGCAATCACTGTAATAAAACTTTGTAAATTACATTTGTCTTCTAGTCTAGTTACGCTTTATCTTAAAACCGATATCTTGATAATTAATGCAATTCTAATATCAAATTGCATTGCTCAAACAAAAATAAATACGATAAAAAAATCGAAAACTTATAAACTAGTGCAACCATCCTGTTATAATCCAGGAGCAAATTTATTAGTGGATTTGATTTATTAGTAGTTTCTGATGCAAAAAAATCAGTTTTTATTGAAAGTTCAAAAAATAATATTATCCATGAACCTAGGTTCATGAAAAGCAATACTTCGAAAATTTTATTTCTGAATGTTGGGACCCAAAAACCAAAAATGCGTTCCCCGAAACCCGATTTTTGAGAATTTTTAGTCAAAAAATCGGAAAAGCTGAAGCTTTAGCAGGCGAAGTGCCTATGTTTCATTAGAATAATTCATTTGAATGAAGCAATAAAATTCTAGGAAATTCAAAAATATGTAACCAAAATATAAATATCCGATCAGAGCGCCGACCGTGAATATTGTGCATTATTGCTGATAATTCTGTTGAATCAAATCTTACCACTTTCTGATCGACTTGAGTTGGTAGTTTCTTAACAAAAAACACGTAAAACTTAATTTCATATAAAATTTAAGAAAAAAGTATATATTTTTTCCAACAATTTTTTAGATTTTTGCAAAAACACAAATTTGTTTTTTTAAAGCATGACAACTTGGTCATGGAACAAAATTTTCAAAAAACCTTCAGGAATTGTTCGTTTTGGGACAAATACAAGGTTTTTGCATATTCAGATGTTTTAAAATAATTTCAGGAAAAAAAAAAATTTGTATGGGAAAATGGTAGTTTGCACTACAGGTACTAGATGGCGCTGTCGGATTTTCAAAAATTGACGTGACGTCGCTGCTTATGGTTGAAAAAAGCTTATTCTGAAAATTTGAGATAAATCGGTCCGATGCAGTCTGATATTTGGGATACAGAAGTTTTTTTTCCGAAAATTTTGTAAGCATGACAACTTGGTCATGGAACAAAATTTTCAAAAAACCTTCAAGAATTGATCATTTTGGGACAAATACAAGGTTTTTGCATATTCAGATGTTTTAAAATATTTTCAGGAAAAAAAAAAATTTGTATGGGAAAATGGTAGTTTGCACTACAGGTACTAGATGGCGCTGTCGGATTTTCAAAAACTAACGTGACGTCGCTGCTTATGGTTAAAAAAAGCTTATTCTGAAAATTTGAGATAAATCGGTCCGATGCAGTCTGATATTTGGGATACAGAAGTTTTTTTTCCGAAATTTTTGTAAGCATGAAGACTTGGTCATGGAACAAAATTTTCAAAAAACCTTCAAGAATTGATCATTTTGGGACAAATACAAGGTTTTTGCATATTCAGATGTTTTAAAATATTTTCAGGAAAAAAAAAAATTTGTATGGGAAAATGGTAGTTTGCACTACAGGTACTAGATGGCGCTGTCGGATTTTCAAAAACTAACGTGACGTCGCTGCTTATGGTTGAAAAAAGCTTATTCTGAAAATTTGAGATAAATCGGTCCGATGCAGTCTGATATTTGGGATACAGAAGTTTTTTTTCCGAAATTTTTGTAAGCATGACAACTTGGTCATGGAACAAAATTTTCAAAAAACCTTCAAGAATTGATCATTTTGGGACAAATACAAGGTTTTTGCATATTCAGATGTTTTAAAATATTTTCAGGAAAAAAAAAATTTTGTATGGGAAAATGGTAGTTTGCACTACAGGTACTAGATGGCGCTGTCGGATTTTCAAAAACTAACGTGACGTCGCTGCTTATGGTTAAAAAAAGCTTATTCTGAAAATTTGAGATAAATCGGTCCGATGCAGTCTGATATTTGGGATACAGAAGTTTTTTTTCCGAAATTTTTGTAAGCATGAAGACTTGGTCATGGAACAAAATTTTCAAAAAACCTTCAAGAATTGATCATTTTGGGACAAATACAAGGTTTTTGCATATTCAGATGTTTTAAAATATTTTCAGGAAAAAAAAAATTTTGTATGGGAAAATGGTAGTTTGCACTACAGGTACTAGATGGCGCTGTCGGATTTTCTTGAATTAGCAAACGCGACCGTCTTATGGCTAAAAAAAGCTTATTCTGAAATTTTGAGACCAATCGGTCGGATGGGTTCAAAGATTACGAATACAGAAGGTTAAAAAAAAAGTCTGGATGAAACCAAGACTTCACAACTTTTTGTTGCCGAAGTAAAAAGTAAAAACGAAAGTTCAAAAAATAATATTATTCATGAACCTAGGTTCATGAAAAGCAATACTTCGAAAATTTTATTTCTGAGTGTTGGGACCCAAAAACCAAAAATGCGACCCACGAAACCCAATTTTTGAGAATTTTTAGTCAAAAAATGAGAGTTCAAAAAATAATATTATCTATGAACCTAGGTTCATGAATAGCAATACTTCGAAAATTTTATTTCTGAGTGTTGGGACCCAAAAACCAAAAATGCGAACCGCGAAACCCAATTTTTGAGAATTTTTAGTCGAAAAATGAAAGTTCAAAAATAATATTATTCATGAACCTAGGTTCATGAATAGCAATATGAGTTGATGCCAGTAACAAAACTCTAAATCCACTTTTCTGAAAAATGCTTTTTATTCACTAAATCAATAGATAACAACAGAAAATTACTAAAAAACCAAAAAAAAACCAAAAATTTTCTTCGGCATCTTATAAATATTCACTCAGTTCCCACGCGTTTTTAGTGCAATTTTGTTCACAAATTTGGGTGATAAATGTATGATCAGCGGTAAAATCAGTTTCTCACTGAGTTTTCAAGATATTCTTACAAAATAAATGTTAATTGATCAATAAATGATGAAATTTTGTAAAAAATGTATTTTTTTTGAAAATTTATTTTTTGGGGTCTATAGAATTAGGCGCGCAAGTCAAAAAAACGTATTTGACTTTGCATGCGCTGTTTCTCAAATCACTGCATCTACAAAAATTTGAAAACTATCATTAAACATCAATAATATAGTAGAGAACATAAAAATATCTTTGGTTTTAATAATTTCCATCGAATAAGACTACTGCATGCATTTGAAGCCACGCGCGCATGTACAAATTCTTACTCAAACTTTTTTTTCGCGTTCGTGAGAGTAACAAAACTCTAACCACCAAAAAATTTAAAAACTCTGTATCTCCTCGAGTTTTATGAATTTCTTTACAAACTAAATTTTATTTTATGGTTTTTAGTGATAAGAAACGAAAAAAAAAATATTTTCATAAAAATGTCTTTTAGGGGGGGTGTATTAAATCTTCAAAGGGGAAAAAAGATCATTCTTGTCGGACGGATTGTTCTTTGACCAATATTCGGAAAATGTTGAAATATATCTTAAAAAATGCGTAATTTAATATGAAATAAGGATAAAAAAATATTTTTATCATTTTCATCGAACCAAGACTTTACGGGTCATTTCAATCCAAGCGCGCATTATACGAGCCGTTCAAATATAGTTTTGTTCGATGTGAGAACAAAACTTGTATGCACGAGCCGTAGAATGCGCGTTTGGATTGAAATGGCCCGTAAAGTCTTGGTTCGATGAAAATGATAAAATTATTTTTTTATCCCTATTTCATATTAAATTACGCATTTTTTAAGATATATTTCAACATTTTCCGATTATTGGTCAAAGAACAATCCGTCCGACAAGAATGATCTTTTTTCCCCTTTGAAGATTTAATACACCCCCCCTAAAAGACATTTTTATGAAAATATTTTTTTTTTCGTTTCTTATCACTAAAAACCATAAAATAAAATTTAGTTTGTAAAGAAATTCATAAAACTCGAGGAGATACAGAGTTTTTAAATTTTTTGGTGGTTAGAGTTTTGTTACTCTCACGAACGCGAAAAAAAAGTTTGAGTAAGAATTTGTCCATGCGCGCGTGGCTTCAAATGCATGCAGTAGTCTTATTCGATGGAAATTATTAAAACCAAAGATATTTTATTGTTCTCTACTATATTATTGATGTTTAATGATAGTTTTCAAATTTTTGTAGATGCAGTGATTTGAGAAACAGCGCATGCAAAGTCAAATACGTTTTTTTGACTTGCGCGCCTAATTCTATAGACCCCAAAAAATAAATTTTCAAAAAAAATACATTTTTTACAAAATTTCATCATTTATTGATCAATTAACATTTATTTTGTAAGAATATCTTGAAAACTCAGTGAGAAACGTGAACTTTTGCAAAAGTTCATTTATCTAAAAATTTTGTTTGAGGGAGTTAGAGTTTTGTTACTGGCATCAACTCATATTTCGAAAATTTTATTTCTGAATGTTGGGAACCAAAAACCAAAAATGCGACCCGCGAAACCCAATTTTTGAGATTTTTTAGTCAAAAAACGAATGTTCAAAAAATAATATTATCCATGAACCTAGGTTCATAAATAGCAATATTTCGAAAATTTTATTTCTGAATGTTGGGACCGAAAAACCAAAAACGCAAACCGCGAAACCCAATTTTTTCTGATTTTTCAGTCAAACAACGAAAGTTCAAAAAATAATATTTGGATTTTAAGTTCTGATTTATAAACGAAAGTTACCAATCTGCGTTACAGTATTAAAAGTTTATAATAAGATACAATATTACAATATTAAAAAAGAAAACTTATCAACCACAGAATATAAATTACATGCGGTAGTTATAATTATAAAAAATCAAAATAGATTTTATAATCGACAAATAAACAAATCATCAAATAAAATCCAATCAATAATTAACTAACTTCAAGTCTTATCGTTTAAAGTTGTTAATAAGCAATTAAAAACCGCACACCATAAAACTTACCATACAGCGAAATTGCTCAAGAAGTCTTATATTGCGCAATAAATTGTTTTACTCACTTTAATCATTTGACAGGCCCACAGTTGAAAATTTACCTTTATATATTTAATTACATTAAATATGTACTTCATGGTTGGATATACAAACATGATCAAACCTTGACTTGTAGTGAGTTTAAAGAATGGTTTGTGTTTTTTGTTGGTTTGATCCAAACATATAATTGGAATATTTATTTTTTCGAAATAATTATCAAATTGAATTTCCCGGTTTTACATGATTATCGTTATCAAAAATTGAAAAAAAATTTCCATCGAAGTCACGATCATTTTAACATAGTATATTCACTAAACCACACACTATCGATGGGCTCTGGAGCCACCAAACGTTCTATTTATGACTTAGATTATAACGAATTGAAATTTGGCTTTATCTGATTTCATAGACTTCAAGGCATTGTTATCAGTTCATAAAGTGAACTAAGTAAACGGTTATTAAACGAAAAGTAATCAGATAGATTTCCAGCTATTGTTTATCGGTGTGTATAGTTCATATGAACCTCACTTTGTGTTAATTGTTCAAGAACAGCGGATCGAAAAGTGTTTTAAAATTGGATTTATTGGAAAGCAGATGGTAAATTGTTTTGAAAGTGAGAAGGACTGTGAAAAAAGAGGAAATTTTTTTAAAATAGTGAAAAGCAAGTGATAAAATTAGAGTTAAAATGAATTTAGGAAAACTGCTAACGAGATGTAAGTAAATTAATCACTTGTGAATGTAATATAAATTAGTACAACAGTACAACATCAAAAAAGCACAGTTTATTCATTTTGTTCAGTATTTCAAGCTAGTTTTAATTTAAAAATTCCTCATTGCTTGAAATTTTACAATATAACTAAACAAATTTTTAACACACCTTAATTTAAAACTTAAACCATACAAAGATAAGACATTAAAATTAAAATTTAGTTTTTTATAGTTGAAAAGTGCGAATTATGTGAAATGTACCGTTTTATCTTGTAAATCAAACAAATTGTTTTATATTATGATTATCAACATTTTAGGTTTTTGCGGTATCCCAACTCGCATAATCCTAGCAGTTATGGGTTTTCTAGCTATTATAAATGCCTACGCAATGAGAGTCTGTTTGAACATCACCATCACAGAAATGGTCCTGAAAGTTGTGCACAACAACACAATTAACAACAGTTCAGCTTATACAACCCTAGACAATGATGAATGTCCTGCTGGGTCAGGAAGCTCAGGAGATAAAATGGGAGGAGAGTTCGATTGGTCAGAAGAACTGCAAGGTGTTATTCTCTCATCTTTCTTCTGGGGATATGTAAGATTTGAACTTAATAGTCGGTAAAAAAAAACACAATAATTTTGAATCTTCATTACAGATCATAACTCATTTACCTGGAGGAATTTTATCAGAAAAGTATGGAGGAAAATGGACGTTAGGTTTGGGCATTGTAAGTTAGTAATATTTTTTGATTTCACTTTAATAAAACTGAACTTTTATATTTCTAGTTTTCAACTGCTATTCTCAGTCTTCTCACTCCAGTTGCTGTAAGTAATTTTTATGAACCACATTATCTATGACTGATAATGATAACAATAGCTACTTTACCGAAATAAACTTTTTATATGACCAATTAAGGTTCAATACGGCGGCTCCGGGGGATTGATTGCAGTTAGATTTTTGGAAGGATTAGGAGAAGGCACAACATTTCCTGCCTTAAACGCTCTAATTGCTGCTTGGATTCCTTTAGGAGAAAGAAGTAAAGCGGGTGCGTTGATTTTTGGTGGAGCTCAAGTAACATTAAATATTTTTTCACAAAAAAGCTTTTTTAACAAAAATTACATAGCATTGTATTTTTCTAGATCGGAACCATATTTGCTAATACTATATCAGGGTTTTTGTTAGCTCATTATGATGGATATGGTGCACCGTTCTATTTCTTTGGGTAAGTGTTAGACCTAATTTTGAGTTTTTTGAATTCAAGTCTTGGTTCAATTAAAAATTTCAGAGTTTGTGGTGTCATTTGGTTCATTGTTTTTGTGAGTATATCATATTGAGTTTTATAACTAATATTTTAAAACCTTTTCCTTTTTTAGTCGCTTATTTGTTTCAAAGATCCAGAATCTCATCCTTACATAAGTGAGAAAGAAAAGGTTTTCTTAAAACAAGAGTTGGGACAACTTACAAGGGATCCAACACTACCTCCAACTCCATGGCGAGCAATTCTGACTAGTGGACCGATGATTGCTTTAATTGTCGCTCAAATTGGTCATGACTTTGGATACTTCACAATGATCACTGATCTTCCTAAGGTACTTGTTATTTAAAGGATAAATTTCGATGAGATTATCATTTTAAACATAGGTTTTATGAACATTTACAGTACATGTCTGATGTGATGAAATTTAACGTCAAAGAAAATGGAATTTACTCATCATTACCTTACGTTCTTATGTGGATCCTTTCTTTAGCCTCCGGTGTTTTGAGTGATTGGATGATCGTTCGTAAAATGATTAGTGTTACTAACTCTAGAAAGTTATACACAACGATTGCCTCAGTTGGTCCTGCCATATTTATTGTTATTGCATCTTATGCTGGATGCGACAAGGTTCTTGCTGTATTGTTCTTTACAATTGCAATGGGTTTAATGGGAGGATATTATTCTGGAATGAAAGTTAATGCTCTTGATTTGAGCCCCAATTATGCAGGAGTTTTAATGGCGATCACTAATGGTATAGGATCTGCAACTGGTAAGTTTTATTAAATTTTTAATTGTTAACTTTTACAATTTGAAATTGTGTTATTACAGGCATTATCAGTCCTTACTTGGTTGGTGTTTTAACTCCAGACGTGAGTTCAAGAAGAAAAAAATATAAAATATATAATTAATGCAATAAAAATGTTTTTAGCGGACCCTTATTCAGTGGCGAACGGTGTTTTGGATTGCTTTTGGAGTATTCAACGTTACCAATTTGGTTTACATTTTCTATGCATCTGGCGAAGTTCAACCTTGGAACACACCTCATTTGATGAACAAGCCTTCGGATGAACCGATGGCTATTGGACATGACAAAATCAACAATACTGATGTGGTTGAGGGAAGAGTAGGCTACGAAAGCTCAATTCAAAATTCTATCACTGTCAATAGTTTGAGGATCCAATCGAAACAATCTGTTTTCTAACTAGGGGTTCTCTTTAGATTTGGAGGCGTACATAGATTTCACGGCGATCAAAAACTTTTACAAATTAAATTTTATATAAATTCATACATAAATAAAATTCTAAGCCTGAACAGTTGAATAATAAAAATTATAAAACTCTTTAAACTGTAGTAGCTGCTCTCTCTCACACTTACTCCAGGAAACAATTTCCTAATCCTTAATTCCGGTTACTATCACAACAAATGTCGTGATCAAATTTACTTTACATGCAATAATCTCTATTATTGCGATCGGTCTTACTTTTAACTTGCATCAACCTAAATTACTTACGTGAAACAACGGAATTTGAGTGTGAGAAAAAGTTTGCTTTAGTTTTATCAAAAGTTTTTTTTTTAGGTGCCATAAGCGTTGTATACAAAATGAAATTGATTTTTTCAAAAATCAAAGTTTTCCGTGAGTTCTAAGCATTAAAAGACAAAATAAAAATTTCGGACTTTGATAATTGGAGTAAAGTAAAGCGCCGCACACACTATGAAAGAAAATCACTGAAAGTTTTTACTTTTTTCAACTTCTTAGCATTTTCCCGTTGAAGGATTTTTTCAAAAAATAGTCAAAAATTGCGTATTAAAAAGACAAATAAGAATTTAAAAGAAAATTTGGAAAATCTACAAGAAAAACTCTACGTTCACTAAATTTTCAGTAAATTTCTGAAATTGACTGAAAGTTGAGTGAAAGTAGAGTTTTTCCTAAAGTTTTTCCTAATTTTCTTCATACATAAAATTTGTCTTTTCAATACGCAAATTTTGACTATTTTTTGAAAAAATTAAAAAATCCTTCAACGGGAAAATGGTAAGAAGTAAAACTTTCACGGTTTTTACTTTCATAGTGTGTACAGCGCTTAATCAAACTTGCAGCGCAAAAATAGAAAATTTTCTATTCTTCGTGAAAGTTCAGCCTCGCAATTTTTAATGTGGTTTATGATTTTGATCAGAATATTTGATCACTGCAATTGCACAAATTTGATGCAAATTTATGACAAAAATGACGTGAAAAAAGAAAATTCTAGAATTTTTCCCTTTTGAGGCAACTTTCATGGGCAAAACCAGTAAAATGACCAAAATTGACTGAAAGATGAGAAAAAGTAGTCTTTCTTGAAGATTTTCTTTGCTGAAATTTTGAATTTTTTTTGAAAAAAATCCTTCAACGGGAAAATGTAAAGAAGTTGACAAAATTCGGAAAAAAGAAGAAACTTTCACTTTCATAGTGTGTGCACCGCTATACAAAGACAAATATGTTGAAGATACAAATGTCTTAATTACCAAAAATTTACAAACTAATAAATTTTATGTAAATAAAAATTATTGAATGTATTTAAAATTGACAATTGTCAATGGAAACAAATTGATGCAATTTATTTAAATACGGTATTGTCATGATAATATTGCGCCGCTCATCCTTCCAAATCAGTTTTGATATTAAAATGACATTGATCTTGACCTTAACACAAAAATGCAATGATTTGTTTGTTAAAACGAACGTGTTCAATAACTTTACTATTATCTCAGCCCGTTCTGTAGATTATTGTCGAATTAAAAAAGCGATACATGTGTGATGTATGCTTTCATTAATTTCACAAACTGGTAATGTTTTTATGGATAAAGTTAAAAAGTAAACTGATTTAAGAAATTTTATGGATTTTGGCTAATTTTAATACAGTCGGTATAAAATTTTTGAATATATTTTGCAGATTTTGTAAAGATTTGATGCCATTTTGTGACGAAATTATAAACTTAAAATTTTCCGGTTTTTTGCGAAATATTCGTTTCAATGTTAACAGACTTTATTCAATTCAAGACAGTTTACTTCAATCTTTGATACGACTATTTATAGAAATCTTTTGTCAACTTTCCGCACATCAGTCAACATTAAGTTATCTGATTATCAAGATTTTAACTTCAAAATCCACTATATATTCTGAGCCACTTGATTCACTATATATCCTGAGACACTTGATTAGCCTCAGATAGCATTATCGATGGAATTTCTCAGTTTTTGATATTCGCTAACTTCACTTACTATATTACTTCGACCCTGACGTAGGAAAAGAAGAATTCCATTTTTTTTTGTCGTTTAAAATTGGAAATGTCAAAATGACAAATGGATTTTGCAAAACTTCACCGAGGACAATATCGTAAAAATAAAATTGTCCAAAAAAAAAAATGCCTTTTTTAATTTTTTCAAGCAATTTGCATGTGGATATTCTTTTATGGTGAAATATCGATGATGAAGATTCTAATTAAACTTCTGTTTCACCAGAATTTTAATTTTACAACGATAAAGCTCTATAATTTAGGTGTCTGTTATTGGATCGAAACACCCTGTCTAAAGTATTATTTTTTCTGTTAGTTTCAAAAACAAAAATATTTTTTTGAATCGAGTTTAAACATTTCATTCATTATACGATCAACTTTACAGGCGAAGGCACAATCTTAAATTTGAAAGTCATATAAATATATTGGATCCAAGAAAAAAAAATCGGAAAAGCTGAAGCTTTAGCAGGCACTTCGGCAACATAATACCTATGCTTCATTAGAATAATTCATTTGAATGAAGCAATAAAATTCTAGGAAATTCAAAAATATGTAACCAAAACATAAATTTTCGATCAGAGCGCCGAGCGGGAATATTGTGCATTATTGCTGATAATTCTGTTGAATTCAATCTTACCACTTTCTGATCGACTTGAGTTGGTAGTTTCCTAACGAAAAACACGTAAAACTTGTTTTCATATAAAACTCAAAAAAAATATATATATTTTTTCCAACAGTTTTTTAGATTCTTTGAAAAAACACAAGATATATAAAATATAAATTTTTGCACTACAGGTACTAGATGGCGCTGTATTATTTTCAAAAACTCTTCGTACGTCGCTGCTTATGGTTAAAAAAATCTTATTTTGAAAATTTTAGATCAATCGGTCCGATGGGTTCTGAGATTACGTCACCAGAAGTTTTTTTTTCCAAAATTTTTGTAAGCATGACAACTTGGTCATGGTACAATATTTCTATAAAATCTTCTGGAATCGATCATTTTGGGCCAAATACAAGGTTTTTGCATATTCAAATGTTTTAAAATATTCTCAGGAAAAAAAAAATTTTGTATGGCAAAATGGTAGTTTGCACTACAGGTACTAGATGGCGCTGTATTATTATCAAAAACTCTTCGTACGTCGCTGCTTATGGTTAAAAAAAGCTTATTTTGAAAATTTTAGATCAATCGGTCCGATGGGTTCTGAGATTACGTCACCAGAAGTTTTTTTTTCCAAAATTTTTGTAAGCATGACAACTTGGTCATGGTACAATATTTCTATAAAATCTTCTGGAATCGATCATTTTGGTCCAAATACAAGGTTTTTGCATATTCAAATGTTTTAAAATATTCTCAGGAAAAAAAAAATTTTGTATGGCAAAATGGTAGTTTGCACTACAGGTACTAGATGGCGCTGTATTATTATCAAAAACTCTTCGTACGTCGCTGCTTATGGTTAAAAAAAGCTTATTTTGAAAATTTTAGATCAATCGGTCCGATGGGTTCTGAGATTACGTCAACAGAAGTTTTTTTTCCAAAATTTTTGTAAGCATGACAACTTGGTCATGGTACAATATTTCCATAAAATCTTCTGGAATCGATCATTTTGGGCCAAATACAAGGTTTTTGCATATTCAGATTTTTCAATATAATCTCAGGAAAAAAAAAATTTTGTATGGTAAAATGGTATTTTGTACTACAGGTACTAGATGGCGCTGTAGGATTTTCTTGAATCAGCAAACGCGACCGTCTTATGGTTAAAAAAAGCTTATTCTGAAATTTTGAGACTAATCGGTCGGATGGGTTCAAAGATTACGAATACAGAAGTTCAGAAGTCAAAACCACGGACAGACATTTCGCAAGGACCCAAAATTTCGGGTTCTAGACCCAAAATTTTTTTGTTTTAGGCAAAAATAAGAAAAAAAAAAAAAAAAAAAGTTTGGATGAAATCAAGACTTCACAACTTTTTGTTGCCGAAGTAAAAATATACTTGTAATTTGTGGAACGTGAACCTTAAAGTACAATTGTTGTTGAAGTGAGTGAATCAAAAAGTGAAAATATGCTAAGTGGAGTTAATAGAAGTTTGGGAAGACTTCTCACAAAATGTAAGGAATGTCGAATCCTAAAAATTTCGATCCCGTATCATATTTTTTTAAATAATCTTTATAAGTTCCAAAATTTCAGGTTTTTTTGGCATCCCAACTCGTATAATTTTATCGTTCATGGGTTTTTTAGCGATTATAAATGCTTATGCCATGAGAGTATGTTTAAACATTACCATCACTCAAATGGTTGTGAAAGTTGTGCACAATAGTACGCTTAACAATAACGAATGTCCTGCATCAGATAATGGATCAAAAATTCAATTAGGAGGAGACTTTGAATGGTCAGAGGGGCTTCAAGGTATCATCTTATCATCTTTCTTCTGGGGTTATGTAAGCTTTGCTTTGAACAATATAGTATACCTGTGTGAAATTCAATCAATCCCTTGTAGATAATAACTCATTTACCTGGAGGATTATTATCAGAGAAATATGGTGGAAAATGGACGTTGAGCTTAGGAATTGTAAGGAATTAATTTGTAGTATAGTATCCACAAATGTGAATTATCTTTTACTTTAAGCTCTCAACAGCGATTCTTAGTCTCTTAACCCCAGTTGCAGTAAGTGATTTAACTTATCTCAAATAATTCATGCTACATGTTTATGAATTTCAAGGTTCAATATGGTGGTGCAGGGGGATTGATCGCGATCAGAGTTTTGGAAGGATTAGGAGAAGGGACAACTTTTCCAGCTTTAAACGCTTTAATCGCTGCATGGATTCCTTTAAAAGAAAGAAGTAAAGCTGGAGCGTTGATTTTTGGTGGATCTCAAGTAAAATGATTGTTTGGTAAAGTTTTACTTAATGATAAAGTTTATTTAAAGATTGGAACAATATTTGCGAATACAATATCCGGATTTCTTTTGCATCATTATGGTGGCTACGCTTCACCATTCTATTTCTTTGGGTATTTCATAGAATTTTGAAGCTAATTTTAATAAATTTTTAACATTAATTATGTCATACAGAGTTTGTGGAATTATTTGGTTCATCGCTTTCGTGAGTATTTTAAGACTAAAATAGGCGAAAAAATTCATGAACAATCAAAATTAACTTTTAGACGCTAATTTGTTTCAAAGATCCAGAATCTCATCCTTTTATTAGTGAAAAAGAAAAGATATTTTTAAAAAAGGAGTTGGGGCAACTTACGAGAGATCCAACACTACCACCAACTCCATGGCGAGCAATTTTGACTAGTGGACCGATGATAGCTTTGGTGATTGCTCAAATTGGTCATGATTTTGGATACTTTGCTATGATCACTGATCTTCCTAAGGTAAATAGGTTGCATCATCTGCACAAATTTTAAAATTTATTTTTGGTTGCCTTTTTTAGTACATGTCTGATGTGATGAAATTTAACGTCAAAGAAAATGGAATCTACTCCTCATTACCTTATGTTCTTATGTGGATAGTTTCTCTGGGATCTGGAGTTTTGAGTGATTGGATGATCGTTCGTAAAATGATCAGTGTCACTAACTCTAGAAAGATATACACAACAATTGCTTCAGCTGGTCCTGCCATATTTATCGTTATTGCATCTTATGCTGGATGCGACAAGGTTCTTGCAGTAGTTTACTTTACGATTGCAATGGGTTTAATGGGAGGATATTATTCTGGAATGAAAGTTAACGCTATTGATTTAAGTCCCAATTATGCTGGTGTGTTGATGGCGATTACTAATGGAATCGCAGCTTGTGCTGGTATGGTTTTTAATTTTAGAACTAAACATTATAAAATCTCTAAAATCGCTTGTGAAAATATTTTTAGGCATAGTTAGTCCTTTCTTGATCGGTGTCCTAACCCCAAATGTAAGTATTAAAGTTTTAATAAAATTTTAGCTGAGTATTAATAAATTCGTTGGTTTTTCAGCGTAACCTCATTGAATGGCGAACAGTTTTTTGGGTTGCATTTGTAATATTCAACATCACCAATTTGGTTTACATTTTCTATGCCTCTGGAGAAGTTCAACCTTGGAATACACCTCATTTGATGAACAAGTCTTCGGAAACTTCAACAGATATGAAAGAAAAGAACAACAAATCATACGAAATGAATACAAAAAACAAACTGTACGAGTCAACGAAGAAAAATTTTTCAACTTTCCTATAATAATTTCAAAACTTATAAAGCTGAGTAATTTGAATCTTGAGAGATATGATATCAGAGAATATAATATAATTTACACAAACAAAACTAACTGACTAAAGAAGACCGGTAAAAAAGGTCGAATTCATAAGAAAAACGTCAATTCCATGGGAAAAATGTAAATTTTGTTTGAAAACTTTTGATTTTAAAATTCAAATTTTCTGGACGAATCATGAGATTCTAAGATTTAAAAAAAGTTGTCTGGTACCACCAAATGATCCCCAAATGATTCCTAGCAGGTAGTAGACCAACCGATGCACTTTTTGACTAAACGCATCATCCCAAACACGTTTTATGAAGTTACCAAAGTTGTATCAATCAACAAATGGAATCAACATTTCTTAATTTCGAGCAGTCTTCTTTCGAGAGGATATACCCTCGAATATTTTATTTTTTGACCCCAAACTGAAATTTTGTGAGCCAGACTTTTTATTTTTTTGACCTCAAACTGTAATTTCTGTAAAGGCCTTCGATAATTCGATAAAGATTTCAAGTGTCTCGCTTGGGAAATTAAAAAAAATTCTGATAATTGTTTAATATCATAATTTTCTTTAAATTACACTTGAAAGCTTTATTAAATTATCGAAATGCTAAAATCTTTCTGGAGGTTAACTTCGAGCAACGTAAAGTTTTTATTATATTTTGAAAAGCATAATCTAAGTTTTAATAAATTTTGAAATAGTTCTCATGTCTATATAAAAATTTAATAGACTTTCAGTACTAGATCCTCCAAAGTGTGATATATGACTCAAGATAAAGATATATTTAATTGCTTTTTAAACGACTTTTTTTCTTGATAAGAAAATGTTATCAGTCCATAATTAGACTGATTAATCTTAATTATATATAGCTCTTCAACAATAGAAATAAGCTTATGTGTAGGACTACTCAGTGAATTTGAATTCACTTTGGATTTACTGCTCGTTGCAAGTGGAAGTTGAAGTGAGAAGTGGAAGTTTTAGAATCAGAAAAAAATTCTTTGTGATTTGCATTGAATTTTCAAAACGAAATATTTAAAAAACAGAATTCGTTGAAGAGTGTTTATTGATGTTTCAGCTGAAAGAAAAGAGATAAATTAACATAATGTTTTTGGGAATTGGAAAAGTTCTCTCAAGATGTAAGAATTCCTTTAGTTTTGATCTATAAATCCATAAATGTTTAACTTTTTTTATTGAAAAAATGTGTATTCTGTAGGTTGCTGTGGTGTACCAACTCGCATAATCTTATCGATCATGGGGTTTCTAGCTATTATAAATGCTTATGCCATGAGAGTCTGTTTAAACATCACCATCACTCAAATGGTTGTGAAGATTGTGCACAACAGCACACTTAACAACAATGAATGTCCTGCAGGAGATGCAAGTTCATCTAAACCACAAGGAGAATTTGATTGGTCAGAACCACTACAAGGAATTATTTTGGGAGCTTTCTACTGGGGTTATGTGAGAATAATGTGATATTCGTATAAATATAGAAAGCATCTAATCTTATTTACATTCCAGATCCTTACTCACATCCCAGGAGGTCTTCTGGCACAGAGATATGGAGGAAAATGGACTTTGAGTCTAGGAATCGTGAGTTGAATATATTTTTGCATCATATAAATCGTGGAGATTATACTTTTATTACTTAGCTCTGTACTGCTATCCTCACACTTCTAACGCCACTTGCTGTAAGTATAAATTTTATGACTTGCTTAATCTTCGATCGCTATTAAAACCAAAACGTTTACTCGATTTCAAAAACTTTATTTACTGTATAAGGTCGAATACGGTGGCGCAGGGGGTTTGATCGCTATCAGGGTCTTAGAAGGATTAGGAGAAGGTACAACATTCCCAGCTTTGAACGTTTTAGTTTCTGCATGGATTCCAGTGAGAGAAAGGAGTAAAGCGGGAGCATTGATCTTTGGTGGTTCTCAGGTATTATTAAAATTTTTTTGTTTTATTTATTTGAAAAACTTATGACTTGATTTAATTTCAGATTGGAACTATAGTTGCTAATACGATATCAGGATTTCTTTTACATAATTATGGCGGCTATGCTTCTCCATTCTATTTCTTTGGGTATGTTACATATTCTGACCTTTCATTTGCCTAAAACATTTTGATTTCTTATGACTTCTTACAGAGTCTGCGGAGTTATTTGGTTTATAGCTTTTGTGAGTATATTTTATCAAGTTCAATAGATAGTTATACCATAGTTATGCATTTAAAAACATATTTTTTTTGTTTTACAATTTAGACTTTACTTTGCTACAAAGATCCAGGATCACATCCTTATATAACTGAAAAAGAGAAAAATTACTTGCAACAAGAATTAGGTCAACTTACTAGGGATAAAAATCTTCCTCCAGTCCCGTGGCGCTATATCCTGACTAGTGCACCGATGATTGCTTTGGTTATAGCTCAAATTGGTCATGATTTTGGATACTTTACTATGGTCACTGACCTCCCGAAGGTATTTTTTTTAAACAAATTTTTTTAATGCTACTATCATTTAAACATGCAAAATTTTAGTACATGTCAGACGTTATGAAGTTCAACGTCAAAGATAATGGAATTTACTCTTCATTACCATACGTTCTTATGTGGATTTTCTCACTTTTTTCCGGAGTTGTAAGCGATTGGATGATCATCCGTAAAATAATCAATGTTACAAGCTCCAGAAAATTATACACAACAATTGCTTCATTTGGTCCCGCTCTTTTTATCGTTATTGCATCTTATGCTGGATGTGACAAGGTTCTTGCTGTATTGTTCTTTACAATTGCAATGGGTTTCATGGGAGCATATTATTCTGGAATGAAAGTTAATGCTCTTGATTTGAGCCCCAATTATGCTGGAGTACTGATGGCAATAACTAATGGAATTGCAGCGTGTTCTGGTTAGTTCAATAGCAGTTTTAAATTGGAATTAATCTAAATTTTTTCTAAATTTTTAGGTATAGTTAGTCCCTACTTGGTTGGCGTTTTAACTCCAGATGTCAGTTTAAGAAAAAAAAAAAGAAAGTAATAATTAATGCAATGAAAATTTTTTTAGCGGACCCTTATTCAATGGCGAACAGTTTTCTGGACAGCTTTTGGAATATTCAACGTTACCAATTTGGTTTACATAATTTTTGCCTCTGGAGAAGTTCAACCTTGGAACACACCTCATTTGATGAACAAATCTGCTGAAGAACCAATGGCTATTGAACATGACAAAACCAACAATACTGAAGAGTTGAATAACAAGAACTCAGACAACAAGTATTAGAATTTAGAAGTTTTCAGTTATCAAAAAATTTCATCTTTTTTCTAACATTCAGCAGAACTTCAATAGTTTAATTTGAAATATCACACTGTAAATAATATTGAGCGTATAATAAATAGTGCAGTATCTATATCGAAATTCTAAATTCATAGATTTCAGTTTTCAGTAATATTTTATTAGGGAATGGGTGTTTTTGGATACTTATCTATAATAGAATGGGAATACTTCAACAGATCTTTTCAACAATAGAGATTCGTCGCTCAAAGATTCGATACATCAAAACATTTCAATATATATCCACACGAAAATCAGTTGAAAAGTAATTTATCTACAAATATATTTTTATTCTCTAGTTGAAACACGCATATCAGTTCACAGCTCAATTATAGTTTAATAATTTTTCAACCTCTTAGTGTGTAAAAGTGAAAAATATCACAACAATAAAATACAAAACTAAATTTAACAGCAGCGTGTTCAACAAACGCATTACAATCAACAAAATCAACGGCAAAAACACATATTACTATTTGTTCTTATATGAATACTGAATACACAGAGAGAAAAAACTGACAAGACTAATGAAAAAATCTTAAAATAAGTTACAGGGAAAATACAGAAATAAAATTATAATACAGACTGTATAAAATTTATTTAATCTAAGCTTATTCGTGTGCTATCTGATAAATACCAATTGATATCGCTTCAATTGGAACACCATGTAATGAAAGAATGATGCTACACACTCTCCGTTTAAATGTTTGAATGTTGTTTAAAATGTTTGATAATCTAACAAGTGATTTTCGGTTCACAACTTTAATACAAATTTTATTACAATTCTCAGTCAGTTTTGCTGAAGCATTCCGTGTTATCGGTTCGCATTTAGAAAAATGTGGCCAATGACTTGAATGAGTTGAATTAGCTGCGATAACTGCAAATTGTTGATTCATTTTGAAGTGGGTTTATTAGTTTGTAGCGATAATTATGGAAGAAAACACGGATAGTGGCTTTGGGACTTTTGAAAAGTCAGAGGAGGATAAAACAGGTGATTTGAAATAATTCCATAGAAAATGTTCATATTTTAACATAAGTATTTATAGTAAATAGTGAACAAATTAGAACGAAAAAAAAATTTACTCGAAACATGTGCTGATGTTGTGAAAAGTTTGTTGTAAAAAACTGATGAGGCATTTTTAACGATGAGAGTTTTTTGACTTTTGAGATTATAATTTTTGTGAAATGTGATGTGTGGAGCAAACAAATAAATTAACAAAATTGGTTTGAATATTAGAAATTTTTTCTAAAAACTTGTTTGATATGGTAAATTAGAAATTCAACATTAAGAATTTGAAATCCTCTATCAGTTTTAAAGAGACCACTGTAAAATATATAAACTTGTTTAAAAAATATTCCAGTTGATTTAATTATAATAATAATTTGCATTATACTGTGTTTTAGGGTTTTTCAAAAGTATCTTCAAGCAACGATTTGTGCTTATTATAATGTTGTTCTTTGGATTTGCGAACGAATACATGAGCAGGAACATTCTAAGCATAGCCATCACAGAAATTGCCAAAAAAAACTTTGTTAATGATACTATAGTTGGAGAAAGATGTCCACCATTAGAAGGTACCATGGAAGTTATAGAAGATGTTTTTACAGGAGGCGACTATGAATGGAGCGAAAAGCTTCAAGGAATAATTCTTTCTTCATTCTATTGGGGCTATATAATAACGCACATACCAGGTGGAATGTTAGTTGAAAAGCTTGGCGGAAAAGCTACTTTTTTGGCGGGAATGTTGATTACAAGTCTTTTGACAATACTAACACCATTCTCAATCAAACTGGACCCAGTTGGAGCTGTTTACTTAATCATATTAAGAGTTATGCTCGGGTTATCGCAAGGTTTTGTTTATGCGTCAGTACATGGTTTAATGGCTGCTTGGATTCCTCTTAAAGAGAGGACAAGAGGATGCGCTGTTATTTTTACAGGGATTCAGGTATTGTAATTATATTTTGAAGGAGTATTCAGAGCTTTTTTATATTGTCAAAATAATTATTCAATATAGATAGGTTCAGTGTTGGCAAGCTATTTGTCTGGATTTTTACTAAACAAAATTGAGGGATGGTCCTGGCCATTCTACATTTATGGCATTCTGGGCTTCATCTGGTGTTTCTTTTTTGTAAGATAAATTATACTCAGTCATATTTATTATATATATTTATTCCATTTTCAAGGCTATTTTATGCTCTAAAGACCCAGAATCTAATAGATTTATTCAGGCAGATGAAAAAAAGTATCTCAAGAAAGAATTGGGAGTTTTGGAACGCGACAAGCTTCTACCACCAACTCCATTTTTAGCAATCATAACTAATATACCAGTTATAGCCATTATAATCTCGCAATTAGGAATAGATTTCTCGTTCTACGTGATGACTACAGATTTGCCAAAATACTTATCAGATGTGATGCAATTTGACGTTGAGAAAAATGGGCTTTACAGTTCTCTACCCCAAGTTTTGAACTTCTTTGCTGCAATTTTCTTTGGATTTATGAGTGATTTATGTATCAACAGGAGATATTTGAGCGTGAAAAATACAAGAAAGCTATTTACTACTGTTGGGTGCACTGGACTGGCAACTTTTTTGGTTCTAGCTTCTTATGCAGGTTGTGATAGAGTTATGGCAATTTTGTTCTTTAGTTTTGGAGTTGGATTTATTGGAATGGAGAACAGCAAAGTTAATAACATTGGTGAGATATTTGATCCATA
Organism: Parochlus steinenii; assembly: GCA_038502155.1. NCBI lineage: Eukaryota > Metazoa > Arthropoda > Insecta > Diptera > Chironomidae > Parochlus > Parochlus steinenii. The sequence goes on along the minus strand of JAXCIN010000048.1, from coordinate 1,347,062 downwards.
TTAATATGAAACAATGTCTGATTGCTCCTTTTAACAGATCTGAGCCCTAATTATGCACCATCAATAATAGCCATCGTGAACAGTATTGGTTCGCTTGCAGGAATATTTGCTCCGTTTATGGTTGGACTTTTAACTGCTCATGTATGTATTTACTTCATTATCAATACTTTAAATATTGTATTTACAGGCTAATACTTTCAAATATTTCTCTTCTAACATAGAGCACAATAAACGAATGGCGCACAGTTTTTTGGATAACATTTTCAATTATAATGGGAACAAGCATCTTCTACCTCATTTTTGCTCAAGGTGAAGTTCAAAAATTCAACAGCCCTCAAACAATCCGTGCACCAGAAATTGGTCTTAATGCTGATGCCTCTGAAAGTGAGAGCGAAAGTAATTCTGTTCAAAAACATGCAATAAAATAGGAATAATAATAGATCTTTAATGATAATTTTAATGTAAATATTATGTGAAAGGTTACACATATTTATAACTACAAATAAAAGATGATTTACAAATAAAAACTGTATTTTAACTATGTTATCAAAAAAACATAAATAATAATAAATTCATTATATCAATTTCATAAATAAATGTCATATTTTGTGACAATATACTGAACGGGCTTTTTGCATCTAGTTTAAATTTAACATTATGCAACATGTTTATTTAGCAAGGATATTATTTCAAGGGTTTAAATACAAATTTTTAATTATACACATGATTGTCATTTTAAACTGAACAATTTAATTCTTTTTTCGAATAGAATTAATGAAATGCAACAAAGTTTTGGGTAAATTTTTGATGGTTTTCTCGATATTTTAATTATTTTAATCAATTAATTGCTTAGTCAATTAAATATAGCTTCTTTATCATCAAATGAGCTCGTCCGATATGCAAGTAAAGAGCGCTGTGTTCACACTGACGTACGTCGGAAAATGCCACACTCAACGCGGCTGGGTTTTCGCTTGTGAAGCAGTTTTTTTAGAGTGTGGAGGAGTACAAAATGCATCCCTATTTTATACTATATTAATAGTATGGATGTGTTTAGATGGTTTTTTTTTTCGTGTTGCCTGTCGAGACCAAAACATCTGCATTACTCTTCCGTTCTTTGGCAGCCTGGTGCTGAATTATACATATATATTCACAAACGGCACCTCACCTCAACATAGAGACCGGAGACCATTGTGTTTCGAAAATTCTCATGTGATACGCAAAAACAACAAACACCAGAATATAATTATACAGAAAATATTTGTATTTTCTCTTCAGAATTTCCAATCCTATGCTGTATGATATAATATTCTTTTTCCACTTCTGTGAAGCTTGCCTGTAAAGTGTTGTGTGATAACGCGGCGTGTGTGCAACATCGCTTTTTACATACTTTTTCAGCTTTTTCACCACCAGAAGAGTTTTCACGGCGAAATGTATGGAAACTTTTCAACTAATGTTCATGTTGTTACAAGCTATAGATGATGATGGTGATAGATGTGTTCTTTTGGCGCAAATTACCTTTCATGATGTGCACGATTTTTGTTCAATGAGATTCCCAAATAAATTTGGTTATGAGGAGAAATGTTGTGAAAATGTTGGGAAATGGATTAATCAGCAAAACAATGTATTTTAGAACAATGGTTGTAGGTCGCTGAATTTTCCATCGAGTTTGCATTTGATTTATAGTCTTAAATTATGTTTCAAATATGTTATAATTCGATAGACTTTTTTATCAAATTAAGAAAGCACGTTTTCTAGTGTATTTTAAAATAATACACTCTTATTTATATTAAACACACATGTGTAATTAAAATAAAACAAATGTATGGAGAGTAACACCAAAATGCGTTAAATCAAAACAATATGAATAAAAATAAACGCAACATACACGTGCGATTTATTTTACTAACAATGTTTACTTATTCAACTGAATGTATGCTCTGAATTTGCTTTTTCTGATAACTTACAAATAATACATTGCGAATAGTTTTCAAACGGTTTTCCAACATCTTTTGAAAAATTTCTATCAGTATTTTTCTTCCACTAAGATCAGCCCATACGAAACATCTAACCATTAAAAGTGTAAAAATACTGAAATACACACAATTTAACAGTGTACACTCGATATTATACTATTGTTGATATTGTAAATAATAAGAAGGGAATACACTGAAGCAGCACGCGACACAGCCTTCTCCCTTAACAATTTTGGTTTTGCGTGTTTGGATGCGTCCTTATTGGTATGCTTTCTCCTCCTTCGGGCTGGCGTAAATGTGGAAATAGAAATGAGGACTTTGCTGTATTATATTCGGTATATTTTCTAGGGAATTTCCACTCTACTCCTCGTTCATGTTGGCCTAATCCCTAATATATTTTGTGGAATTCATGAAAAAGGAAATTTGGCTTCTTTTTCTATCGCATCAAGCACTGGCTCGCATTCCTTTGGTGAACGCTGAGTAGTATAGTCGGAAGCGGAGCGAATTGTATTTAATTTGTTTGATGTTTTAGACTGTTGGAAATTTTTTTCAATTCTTGAATGGAATATGGAAAACTTTGGAAAGATTTTATGAATAAAATTTGGTATTTTGGACATTTATGAGTTTTTCGAGGAATTGTAGGTGGATATAATTTAATATTGACAAAAAGAGTAGTTAAATCTTATTAATTTGTTTATTCCTTGAGAGAAATGAAAAATAAACATTTTGTAACCATTCAATGATTAATTTTGTCGGTATTAAAAAAGTTTTAATTATAAAATAGCCAAGCCTTATTTATTTATTAAAAATATATTTTATTGTCCTAGAATGGGAAGATATTCTCAGACTAATGTTCAATTTAGTATTTTGAAAGTATTTATAAACCTTATAAATCGCATTCAAGCAAAAGTTTATCAAATAAGAACGCACAATTGAAGAGGAATTTCTAATATTTGAGCAAGATTCGGTATGCTCCATGACCAACATAACTATACATTACCCTAGTATAGGATGCTAACCGTACATCCCGATTTTTTCTGAAAATACAGTGGAACATGTCGATCTAACATAGTGGTTGTTTGTTGTTGTACATGTTTTAGAATACATTTCTTTTTGAATAAAATAAATATTTTCAGCTTGATTCTCCTTTATTTTCACGAACAAAATTATGAAAAATTGAAAATAAACACAAGGAAAACGTTTTGGCATATTCTCTCACAATTTCAACATCCTTATTTCAATGAATATAAGCTCTATGCGTATGAACATGAATTTAGCCAGTTTTCATGCATGTTTTAGTTTCAGTTTTTCGGGAAAAATTGTGTCATAATGTTGGCATTGCCTAGCACAAGAAGTACCATACAGGGGGAACGGCAACAAACGCGCTGGTGATTGTGGGACGCTTGTATTGCCCCGACTCTGGTATTGCTTCTGGTGTGTTTTGCTTGCAAGCTGGTGGTAGATACTCACTGTTTGTGGGCAGTATTAGGGAGTACAGATGATGGAGCCCTGTTCAATCCGTTTCATATGTATTTCAAATGTCATATAGATACACTACACTACGGTTGCTTTTTTCCCATCACTATTTTGTTTCCCAACGCTGTGTTTTCTACATCACACAGTGATTACGTATACACGGGCTTTTTCTTTGTCTACAGGCCGAAAGCGAGTTGAATAGAGGTAACCATTATGTTTGAGTGCTGCACACGATGAATCATCCAAACACTTGCAAGATGTTAATTAATGTTTGTTTTGCAGATTACTAGTTTAGTTAGGTGTTGATATCGTATGAATATTAAATGTTCATGTATCAGGGATTGGAATTGGTGAACTTATTCATAAGGCCATTTAAATACCAGCGTAAATAGATTTTTCAAATTTTGCTTCTAGGTTGATTGTGTGTTTTTATAACCATTTTTAGAATAGAATACAAACAGTTCAAGTGTTATCAAAAATGTGTTGTATGCACCTTGTTTGAACAAATCAGCCGATAAAAATTTTAATACCGTATAATTTTTCGAATTTAAAGAAAAGATTTAAACAACAATAATTCTAATTAATGGACATCATTTAAAATGACCGTAAAGTTTTTACGAATCTTTTAAAGCTGTAATTATTTTTTATCATTTTAAGTGGTGTTAATATTTTATTTCTATAGTGTCTACCAAAAGATTTGTTTTTAATTTTTAATTTTTTACAGTTCTTAAATAATTATCAAAGTTTTAGATTTTGTTATTTAATAAAGAATAACGTAGTATTTGATTAAACTGTAAAATAAATTCTACTGTATATTAAGGTAGAAATTCTAAAAATATGACAATAACTTGATTATTGTGGTATTCAAGTCCAATCACCTCCCATACAAGCCAACAATAACTAAATCCGAAACTAACACACTCCCCAGCCCTGCGCCTTGTGAAACAAATCAACAAATATTTTTGCGAGAAACATCTGTTCAAACGATGCTCTACTGCTGCAAAGAATGTATGTTACTCGTAGCAGAATACACAGCATAAAATGGTTTGTGCTTGTATTACCAGTGTAGTATTACCTCACTTTTTGAATTAGCTGTTTCATTCGTCATAAGCAAAGTACGTTTTATTATCGTCTGTTTAATGTTTGTGTATTTCAACTTGAAGCACAAATATCGCCATACTACTTGCATTTTCTTCAAGCCTATTCAATTCAATGATTTTACAAATTTTTTTATAAGGAAAGACTCGCTTTTTGGAACGGTGACACATTTTTAGTCGACTTTTAAATTTTATCGCTGCGCTCAACGACTTTCGATTATTTTTCGAGTTTTTGCAATATTTGCCAATTTGGCGCGAAAATTTTAAATTCAATAAATTGGGCAATCAATGTACAGTCGATTTTGGAAATTTCCTGGCCGACTCTTTCGTTCGGCTTTTTTTTGTTTTCTATTTGTAAAAAGTTGTACGAGGCTTGAAGAAAGACCATAAGAATACATGTCGAGGTAGATGGTAACCTTCTATAACAATGGCAACGACCATTTAAGAATTTTGGCATGGTGTGGCTGAATATGGCCATAAGCGAAAGCCATGCGACTGGAATATTGGCTGTGTTGCTTCACACAGGCAAAAGCATTCTACGTGTGGTGCGAACTTTTCTCCACCAGGCAGAAGCTAAGCAGTCGAAGGAGGTTGGAAATTTAAGGGGTATGTGTTATATGGTTAGAGTAAGGAATTGTGGTTCATTCTCTGATGGTTTTTGAAAATTATAAAAATGGTTTGATGAAAATTTAGTCCAAACCAATTTTAATGCAATTGAACAATTTTCAATTTGCATGTTGAAAAAATTATGAAAAAAATGGTCATGATTCAAAATTATACCCTCAACCACAATTCTACCTAACTGTTCATCCGAGGCGGCACTGCTGCTCTGTAGGCAGGCGTTATTTTTGGTGGTGGTGCTTGCCGAGCTCGGCGAATGATTTTCGCAGGAGTTCAGGAATGATGCGCTCAATTCGCACATTTTAGTTGAATTTTCGTACAAATTCAGTATGAGCTCAGAACATCATCAACATTTTCACAAACACCTCTTTTTGCATCGTCTGCCGAGTTTGCGGAAACATTTTTTTTAACAGATTTTTTTGATAAGGGAAATAGACGACACACCTTTTGGACATTGGTCAGGAGTTAGTCACGCATATTTTGAAGATTTTTTAGCCACACACCGGTAGCACACGCAATGCAAAATATGCGCAACCAACCTTTTTATTTTATGGGAATTTGGAGTTACAAAAAAACAATAAATTTTTATTGTTAGACACCGTGATTAGACAACGTGATTTGAGTATGTAAATTCATACGTAAAAGTGTGCATCTTTTATACTATTCATTAGACAGCTGAGTTTTATCGCTTTGAGTGGACAAATAACCGCGACGACCAAACTAAACGCGAATGCATCATGTACTCCTGGCAAAATATACATGAAATAAATTAAAGAAAATTAAACCTTGGTTAGCTGTAAATCGGCGATTTTTTAACTTGTCTAAGTTGTTTGAGTTGTCAGGTGGTGGATTCAATGAAATGACATTGATATTGAAATGTTGATGATAATTGCATGCCAGTATTATTATTTATTTTAATGGAAAATTTAGTTTTTTGTACTTATGACGAATAAATTTTTCCACTTATGAAATTAATTGGAGAAATTTTAAATAAAAAAAAAATTATTCAACCGAAATATCATATTATGAAGTTAACAATTATTCTTATGGTCATTTTCAGCTTAATTTTACCTGAAATCCAAAAAATCATACATAATAATATCGATCAAAAATTTAGCATGCAAATTTGTCATTTAGATTATGTATAATAATTTTCCTGAAAAATTAAAATCTCCACAAAAAATTGATTCCTACCTACAAAAACTTTAATGCAAAATCCCCCCCTGCCCCAATCCAATAAAGCAACAAAAAACTGAAAAGCACCATCCGTATGATTTTAAATTTTAAAACCAACGAATTCACCAAAAATTTCGGCACAATCGTATATTTCTGCTAAAACTTTCCTGCAGTCCTATTCAAATTTCGCTTTTAAATTTCAACATTTTTAATAATATTTTTAGCATCATATTGCAAGGAATTTTTTGCCAACCATTTAAACATTAAAAACTTTTTAAAATATTTTAAAATTTAAAAATTTTACTGAGCACAAATTGTTTAAATTATTAAAAGGCGACTATTCGCTGTCATGAAGCTACGTAGGCTATAAGGTGTTCGAGTTAAGAGAATCCTCATCGGGCATTCATATCGCTCGACACTCTAGCCGGTTCAACGTTTTATTGGCAAAAAGAGGGGGCGTTCTTTCGTCACACTTTAGATTAAATTATCCTTTTTCCAGAAGTTCTATCAATTTCATATCAATTTGTAGGCTTCTCCAGTTGGATAAAGTAAGTCAAACATCACATCATCTTAATAAAACTTAAAATAATCAGAAAACAATGAAATTTAACAATGAAATAATAATTAAAAGAGCTAATTTTTATTTATATTAAACAAAAAGAAGCCGCAAGGAAGTCCCCTGATTGTTGTGACTGTTCCGAGCTGCTCCGAGGTTTCAGTAAGGTCATTCAGAAATTTTCATGTGACTCGACTAACAAGCTCACATAACAAGTTGTAGCTGAGTATTTTTCTGTTAGTTCATTTCGATTCACTCTGATTTCATGGCAAATGCAAAATTCGTTAGTGAATGGAAAAGTGTATCTTGAAATGGTGTTGGCGTATTTTGAATACAATCGCGCTTCTGGTAGAACTTGTGGAAGTGTCGAGTAACGATTTTGATATTTGAATGTCGAGTGCTTGCTGTTTGTAAATAGCACCGAGGAGAATTGGTTTGTATGCTTCATTCACAAATGCAACAGCTGAATAGATTTTTTTTCACAAGAACTTTAAAATTTCAGGTTATTGCTAATTTAATTCAACATTTTCAACTATTTTTAGTTTTAATTAATTAATTAAGAGTTACTTAATTGGCCGCTTGAAGTTAAAAGTTTTTCTTTATTTAAATGAGTTTATGAATTAGTTAAATATTTCCATTAGCTTTTGTAAATGTTGTAAAATAGCAGGTAAAATCATTAACAAAGTGTGGAGAGAAATAAATAGCTTTGACAATTTCCGCAACAATCTTAGTTGCTTTTTGAGTGTCTAACAGTAAGCATCATGAAGCTGGTAAATCTTGTTTGTGTTGTCGTTTTATTTTCAACAGCTGATGGTGAGTTGATGTGCATATCAGTTATATATGTGTTATATTGTGAACATTACATAATTTAGTCGTTTGAATTGGATTGAACTTTGAGGCGGATTTTATGTGATAATTGAGCTTTCGGTTGTTTTCTTGCTCATTGCATCCTGAGAGTATAAGTGACCAATTAACCTTTCTTTTTTGTTGAATCATGCATCAAGTAATTTGAAAATACATTCAACTCATGTGGCTCCTGTGGCTGTTTTTGCTTTATGTAATTTAATTTTGATCCAACAAAACGAAGCTGCTTGAAGTTTTCAAAATAAGTACTCAGATTAAATTTTTCACACGGATTAGTGTTCGTTATAAAAATAAGAGAGTTAAAATTGCTTCAACAGGCATCAACAGTTTTTACAAGTAAGTTGAGTGCAATAAAAAGTTTCAAAATGTTAAAAGCTTGGGTTTCAACTTTCAACAGACAAGAGTTGTATGAAAAATGTATTATTGTGACAAATAAGACGGTACTGGTCAGAATTATTGAATGTTTGCCCTAAAAAACTGATTCTAAATTTGAAATCAAACTTAAAGTCAAGCATATCTAATGTTGCTTTAAAACTATATTTTATTGAAAAATGCAAAATTTACATTCTTAATATTTTATAATAGAACATTCTACTGTATTTGTTTGTGTGAATAAAATCTACATGCATATGATTGAGAATAAGTTTTCATAACATCTGCTGTAGTTACAAATATGTTTTTCATCTAAATAATACTCGTCTGATACACTTCATAGAAGGTATATTCTATTTAAGTTGAAATTCCACCTTGAAACCAATTTTACATTCTTAAAAGATCATATTAGAACGCATTAATATTTATTTTAGAACTTTTCATGTTTGCCATATGTGTGAAAAAATAAACAATAGAGATTTGAGTCACCCAGCTGGAATTCCCTCTGTAAAATCACCGAATTATGAACAAAATAAGACATGACTTCTTAAACTATGGTTTTAAAAAGCGTAATTAATCAAAACTTGACAATGGAAAATGTGGTTTCTAAATGGTGATTCAAAAATAATAAAATTTGGTAATTGTATAAATTTAAAACAAAGTCAAAAATTCATTGTTAGAAAATAAGCTCATCATAAAATATTCATGGCAAATAAATTTCATTCAAAAAACAAAAATGCATATCTGAAACTCAAAAACTCACATTTTCAAAATATTCAAAAAAGGAGAAATTTTCCAGCCCACCCTATAACAATGTGATGTCATAAAGTGCCGCATAGCAAAACTTTGTTAGATGAATCTGCCCATGTTGAACTTTATGTTAGTGCTGTAGGTTAAATGAGGCCGGCTTTAAAAGATGGGAGGACCAAGAGATCCGCGAATCTCTATATATTTTTGGAATCAATATTTCGAGGGAAATTCCTTCAAGGAAAAATACAATTATGAAATGTAGCCTTGAATGATAAAAGATGATGAGGAGAAAAATGTTTTTAATGATAGCTAGCAGGTATATTTGTTCAGTGCAATAAAATAAATATAAAAAGGAATTCTGTTTAAAATTTAAATTGTAGCAAATCTTAATAGAAACACATCTTAACACCTTTAAAATAATCTTAAAATTTATCTCTCTCAAAGCATTCAATTGCCGCGAAGACTACATAGGCTTTTGCATAGAAAAAGCTAATTGCGATCCGGATTATTTTTTCGGCTCAGACGACTGCAATGGTGCCAACGAAATTTGCTGTACTCATTCTGGAAGACGCCCAATGAGCAAACCCAAGAGTAGTCATATCTTCAAAGGCTACCAGGACAGAAGTGGAGGCTTTTCGCCCGATCAGAATGGATATGCCAGTTATGAATCTAAAGACAATAATGAAGTGAACAACTATTTGGGAAGCTTCTCCACTAATATTTTGTATTGAGAGCTTATGTGATTTTAGTTTTATTTGAAACTTGTATATATTTTTTAGATGGATATTTATATTTAAAAATAAATTTTAAAATAGTCAATGAATTTTGATATGGATAAGGTTTTTTCATAATACTGAACTCAATGAACACTTTTGCTAATAAATATTTCCATTCATGATAATTCTAAAATCGTTGAATATCTAAGTCTCAAATTCAGTGAATCCACGAAACCAATAATTTAATTTCCCTTTATTTTCCTGTCATCCTCATTGAAAGCGTAAAGCAATTGTTCCTATTTTCTTTTCCGACATTTTCCCAAGCTATGTTGTCCAAATTTGTCCCGCAACCAAAACCAGAATGCACAATGCTCATGGTAAAATACTATTAAGTAAATTAGATATGCTGCTTTATTATTAATGACCGTTAATGATTGCTCACTTTTTTGATAAAAATCAATAAGGAAAAGTGGTGTTTTCCTTGAAAATGTAAAAGCATTTGAATTCAGAGAAAACCAGAAATTCCCTGGTATTTAATAAATGCAAAAATAAATGCAAAAACTTTCCCTCAATTCAGGGGCTATCCAAAAATTGCGTGACTGGGAGAGGGTGGAATTACAATAAACAAAAAATACCAGTTTTACCACGAGCTGAGAAGTTGAGGTCGAAAGTTCATTAATCATTACGTAATTTATAGATGACCCCTCATCTGAGCTGTCTAGAACTGACGTAAGACAGACAAGACTTCAATCATCTCTAAAATGACGCATTCTTTTATTGGAACAGGAGCACAAAGTTACACGAGGTGCTGCATTTTCCACGTTTCCCAATATTTCCCCAACATTTTCCAACAATTTTCATTGCTGTTTGTTTCGGTAGTGAGCGTGTACAATGGTTATAACCAAATGTTTGCTTTCTTTCGTGGATACAATATCAGGCACGTGTTGTGTTGGTGTGGCTCGCACAGGAAACTCTGTATACTGTGTGTACTGTCTGGCAGTAAATTTAGGTACATTTCATTCAGTATTTTGCTATCAGGTTGCAAGAAACGCGAGGAAAATGCAAATTTGAGTGGAAAATTTCCCGCCTGTTTTTGAGGAAATTTTTAAGCAACGCAATCGCAAATTTGTGAATGAAGAAAATGAATGTAGGGAGCTATGAAGCTGCAATTTGATTTTAAAATATAGAAATCGGAGCATTGATTCAAAAGTATGTAATTAGGGACATGAAATTGGTTGACCAATTAAATAACGACTATGATTATATTTTACTGCCCAAATCTGGTAACTTAATATTTTATGCTTAATATCAAGAAGGAACTACCTATAAATACATAAACATAATAATTACCTTCGCTTCACAGTTAAAACCCTCCTCGTCCGAAAGCGTTTTCACAGGGTATACTCAATCACCCAGCAAAAATTTCAGTTCGCTAATTCACAATTCACATAGCTGATTGCTTCATGTTTTGTTTCCAGCATTTTGTTGGGCGGAACAGCCTACATGGAAAATGCCGTAATATTTCGAAAGGAGGGTTGGGAAATTCGGGGTTTTTCCTCTTGTTTGGTAGATTTTCTTATAATGCTTGGCAACTGGTAAGGAAATCCTTCGTTGGCTCTTGTATGATTTTGTCAAGTGAAGTCTTTATTATGTTTGTTGTTATTTTTACATTGCAAGCGATAAAAATAAATTTGTTTTAATTTAAGCTAGATTTTTTAAAACTATTTTTTATTTCAATTTCTTTTGTCTCTAAATTATCACAGCTGTTCATTTGTTCTCAATTTTAAATTTCACCCTTGGCATCAAAAGGCGGATTTAAGATTTACCAGGCGAATTCCTTGTCGTGGCCTATTCTCATTGATTGTCATAATGTCTTATGGGCTGATTTAAGTATCATAATAATAAAAGAAAACTGCCCACCTTGCATTCCACTATTTTAATTAGCTTAGAAAGGGGGCCATCCCTAATTTAGAGAATTAATTTCAATAAAGTGCCAAAAACCGTTCTATATAGTATGAAAGTTTGCTAGTGTATCAATGTGTGTCATTGTGGAGGAGCTTTGCTTTTAAAGCTACTCCAACCTCCAAAACACTATCCGAGTAACACCTAACAAATAAAGTCAGCAGACCTTGACATAGAAATAGCTCTTGAAAGTTTGACCGAAAACCAAAAAAAAATCAGTGCTTGGACGATGGAATTATTTTTATACTTTGGATAACTTTAGCTCAATTCAAATAATTTAAAGCATTTAGAAGATTCCCAGGAAAAATGATGTCTAAACTCTGTGCCGCCGACATCTAAGAGGGAAGACACTTTCACACCTTCTCTGCCCAAAATTGCACTATGCAGGCGGCGAGTGTCTGTGGCAAGGGCCGGTTCCCAGTCTGTGGAGTCATCACTGGTTCACAGTGGGCGTGTTGATCCACATGCTTGCTTTATATTTCCCCGAGTTAAACAATCCTACTCCACACTTTCTAGGAACAGGCTAACAGAAACGCAAAGAGGTGTGAGGAGAAGATAATGAACGCTTTTGTGAATCATTTTGCTTGTTCGTATATAGTTTGTTGGATTTCAACTTAACCAAGTTTATACTGTTTATAATCATTTTTGGTTTTGTATTTTCTGGTGCATTGTAACTGCTGAACACATGAGCACGTGGTAGTTGAGTATTCCGAATAATCATATGGCAGATGATGGGAATTTGTTTGGAATTTTGCTGGAATTTTTGAGTTTGCGATGGCATCTTCCTTGTAATTTTATTTTAAGTAATGTAAACTATTTTAAAAGATTTTTTCGCAATAGATATTATGTTATTGAACAGATGGATTTTTAACTTTTTAAACCAAATAAACATAAGAATACGTAATAGCAGTAGTATTTGTTATTAGATCATAAACCCCAAATAATTTTGTTAGATACGCAAATTTCATTTTTTGCTTTCAAGTGCAAATAATCCAGCATATAAATTTACATTTCTGTATTATTTAATTTTAAAATGTTTGCATATTTGATACACTGCTTTTTTAAATAGGAAAACTTGCATGCTTGTTTTGTTACATAAATATGAAGTGAATTTTAAATCTTTTAGTAAGTTATAGCAGCATGATAATAAATTATATGTTTTTTCTAATCGCATATTATAATTTTTATATTATTTTGATAAATTTCCAATGTTCAAATTTTTATACATTTTCATCAAATATCTAATCAAAATTTCTTGAAAAAATTTCCTGAAAACTTGTTTCAATATGATTTTTGAAAAAAAAAATTAAATAATTTATTTTATTAACTTTTAAAAGCAAAATTTGTTCAATAATATCTAATTTCAAAATATTTAATATTTTCATTCATATGTTTCATGTTCACCCAAAAGTATTCAACATACAATACAAATATCGATTTTGTTTTCTGCTTGCTTTTCTTTTTCCCTTCACTTATTTTTTTAAAGCTGTGACTCATTCATAATTTTCCTCGCTTTTGCCTTTGAAAATCTGAATACGTCTGAACAATAGGAAATACTTTCAAGCATCATGGAAAATGCTGGAAAATGTTTACCACACAGAAAAATCTGCCGGAAAAACCAAACCGATATATTTGTTGGTCGGAAGCAATTTTTCACATGCATTGTGAGCGCGGCGCTGCAGAGTTTCACTGGAAAATCGTACAAATTTGAAGAAAATTCCTTAGGAATTTTCCGACAATGCAACGTCAATAGCTTTCCGCTGAATTCTACCAATCCCACATGAATCCTAGGAGCAATATACCGTAAATGAAGAGTTTTCCCGACAAGTAGATATTCTTGTTGTTCCTTGGCGGGAGGGTAGTTATATTTAGAATAAATTATTTCGTTAGATATTAAAAATAAATCTAATATAACACGAGACATGCGCACACATGGCAAGTGTTTCACTCCTAACAATTGTAAACTAGGGATATGTGCAGGAGTGTCTTGGGATTGTTTTGGTTACGAATATTTGTTTACTTTATTTTAGGGACTGGTATTCTGAACATCCCTCAAAAACTTAACAAGTTGAAGTATTTAAAATGTAATTTCTGTTTATTTTTTTGGAAAAAATTTCTTGAAAAATGAAAATCCATGTTAAAATTATTTTCCTCTACAAAATAATATTTAGAAAACTTATCCCATCCCACTGATATGAAATGCATTAGACGATTCTAAAGAACCGTCACTATGAACAATTTTCGATCCGATCACTTCTATAAATAAGGTGAAGTCTTAGATGGCAATATGGGGGAGTTCTCGCTCTTTTCTGCGTTCGGATTGGGTTGTCTATTGAGTTCGTTCCTTTTAAAAATAGAACCATCGGTTTTCCCGGTTAAATTGTCAGAATATCCCAAACAAGTCGGAAAAGTCTGAATGCTCCTCGCTGGTATTGCACGCTGTTCAAGAAAATACATTTAGGAGGAAAACTGAGTTTTTCCTCTACTATGGCATACATTTTCTCCGCAAAATTCGACGAGTGGTGAAGGTGTGGTTGTGAATGGGAAGTGTTACGGTGGCCTTTTGGTTGGTTTGTGAATGGAAAATTGTATTTTGGAAAATTTCTGGTGCATGTTGAAGGAAAATCTTTTGTAGAGCAGTGTAAATTCAGGGGCGGAAGGGAGGACACTTTTTGAATTGAAGTTTTTTTGGTGGTGAGATGATGTATATTATTTAAAAAGAGAGCTTTGCTGACGTCTTTTGAGATTTTGTGAGATAATGTTTAAAAATTAAAAACTTGAATTTTCTTTAAGAATTGTCTTAGCAGACAAAAATGCTATTTGTTACATATTTTCAATATTTATGATTCAACCTGTAAATTCTTGTAACTTAATTTAATTTTTAATTTTTAAATACAAAATCATTTTTCAAAGAAATAACAGTCTACATTTACCACTCTCAAAAGAAGAAACAGAACATTATAGGTGGAAAGTTAAACCAATTTTAAAATTCAAATGTTTAATTAATAAATAAAGATAAATAAAATAATTTATATCCCTGAAGTTGAATGCCCTAAGCATTGAAAATACATGAAAACATAAAACAGGTGACGGAGCAATACCCTGAATATATGCAACTCAGACGTACATTATGCAAGACGAAGTATCTAATATCATTTCGTATTTTCCCTGACGTTCAAATTGTAAATACTAACATACATTTCACAGGCAAGAGACTGCCTTACTGTTTCTACTTTTATTTATTCATTGAGCAGCTGTAGTAAAATTGTATAAACAAAGAGTAAAATTGCCCGTTTCACATCCACTAGCTTGCTGTTCTCTTGTCAGCAGTAACTAAAATGTTGAGTCTTTTCTCTTGAAAATTAATAGGATTGGATTCATTTTCGATCGACGGATGAAAATGTGAACTGTTTTTATTACGAGTTTCTGCAATGTTTTTTGCATGGGAAATTGTTACGTCATGGCAATGTTTATTTATCAATAGTAAATTATTAAAATTTTCTTATCAATTCTTGAACTTTCGTTTTTAAGGGTTTTTAAAAATTGCTAAAAATTATAAAGTTTTTTTGAAAGTTGTTGTAAATTATTTAAAATTACCTAAAAGACGTTTAAAGAATTTACAGTATGGAATCAAATTTTATGTTTAAATCATTCTAAAAAAAATACTTCTTCACATTTTTGTGCAACGTCTTGAAAACACACAATACCCATAATAAAACCAAACCCCATATTTAAATCGCTTCATTCAACCCGCCTCCCTTTTTGATCGGCCAGTCGGTCAACATTCTCATCTGAGTCGCCCCTCAACGATATATAGCTAACCAAATGGCTCGATACGAGTCCTCTTCCAATTTCATGCGCTCTTAGCTCTTACTTTGATTTAATTTTATTTAAATGACTTTTAACTATAAATTATGGTTAAAATAACCATAATACCGTTTTAATGTATAGTTTGCTGCAAAATTCACGAATTTTAATGGTCTCGGCGAATTCACACCAGCTCTTCAAACCATATTGAATGAATTCAGCATTTTAGCTCCGACAAATATTCGAAGAATCTCTGCTGTATTAGGGTTTGAGGAGGGATAGCTCACATATTTAAATATTTCCCAAAAGATATCATTTGATTAGTTGTTGCCGCCTGGAATGCAGAGAATTTAAGGAATGTTTGGAATGCAATGGTAAGCAGTTTTAAATGTGCACTTAAACGGAGTATTTCGAAATTCAAGCATAGATACTTGACAGAGATTCTTTTGTTGGCTTGGTTGGATTTTCAAATTTTGTTGGGAGGAATATCCTGGGCCTATAAGTCTCGCCTAATTGCACCGAAACCACTTGGCACGCAATTAAGGGTGGAGCTTTATCAAGGCAGAACATTGCGCTGGGTTGGTTTTGCATTACCCGAAGGAAAATCATTTTAATTATGGGTATATTTTTTGTGTGCGGGAAATTCAAAAAAGAGGCTTTTCGAGTTTTATAGGCTGTCAGCATTGGTTGCATGATGGAAATTTATAGGGCTATTGGTTAATATTTTAATATGATTAAACATTTTTAAACACAGATATTTTGTTCAAATATATTCGAATATATTCGAATATTCAAATATATTCGAATGGATCGATTATAATAATATATTGTGTTAAGAATGTTCCATCAATACTAATAGTAAGAGTTATTCATGATTACACAGAACTTTTGATGAATAACATTTAAATTACAAATATCAGCAAAACACCACTAAACAACAATAAATAATCTTCAAATTTTTCAACTTAAACATTTTTTTTGATAAATCTTGATTGTGCCAGTAAACCGAAAATGTTCAAGCAAATGTTCTTAATTGACCTTTCCATCATTTGTGTGAGTAACAATAACAAAAGTTTGCTGTTGCATAACAAATCACAATTATTACAACATATTTTGTTTGTATCGGTGAAGAACGTCATCAACATTGTTTGATACATCGTACAATACATGAAATTTTGTGCTTGGTCATTCAATTTGTTACCACTGCGTGAGTCAGTCTATCTAGAAGGAAACATATCCATTTATTTTTGGATGACTTGCAATCTAATAATCTTGTCATAATTGCGATAATAATTGTCAAAGTATAACATACAATACTTTCGTAGTACTTTGTAGAATAGTGTGGATTTTCAAAAAAGTGATTTCAGTTTCGAGTTATTCCTCAAGCAGTTAAGATGTCTCTCACTTTGTTTCATACTCCTGAATCACCACCAAGCCGGACTGCTCTTTTGACAGTCAGAAATTTAGGCTTGGATGTGGACGTGAAGATTGTTGATATTATGGCTGGAGAGACCAAAACAGCAGAGTATAAGAAAATGAAGTCAGTACTTTTTAGTGAAATTGTTGAATCTTTATAAATTAATTTTAATGATTTTTACCAGCCCCTTGGGAAAAGTTCCAACCTTGAAAGATGGTTCATTTTCTTTGGGAGAATCTCGTGCTATAGCTGCGTACTTGGTGAACTCTGAGGCTCCTGGAAGTAGCTTGTACCCAACTGATCCCAAGGCCAGGGCTTTGGTTGACTCCAGATTGTACTATGATGCAACTGTTGTGTTCCCCAAGGCTTCTGCAGTCATTGTAAGTTCGAAAAAATATGATTCTTATTTTAAAAGTGTAGTAATACATTTTATTGACTGATAAAGGGTGCTGTGCTCCAGAAAGGTGAGAAAACCATCCCTCAATCAGGGAAAGACGAAATTTTGGCAACTTTAAGTGTTCTTAATGAATTTTTGGAGACATCCAAATTTATTGCTGGTGACCATTTGACCATTGCTGATTTATCAATTTTATCAAATGTGGCTTCGATTGCTGTAAGATAACTTTTTAAGTATAAATTGCAATGTCATTTATTTTATTTTTATCTAACAGCATATGGGCTTCGACATCTCAGAGCACAAAAAATTGGACGCTTGGTACAAAAACCTCGCCTCCATTCCAGGTTACGAGGAGAACGAAGAAGGTGCTAAAGTGCTGGGTCAATATGTCAAGAGCAAGTTAGAAGCATAGTTTCACTCAATTTATTGGGAACGACGCATTATAAAAATAAATGTGATTTATTCAGTTAATGACAAATAAAGATTTATCAAAAAAAATGTTTAAGTTGAAAAATTTGAAGATTATTTATTGTTGTTTAGTGGTGTTTTGCTGATATTTGTAATTTAAATGTTATTCATCAAAAGTTCTGTGTAATCATGAATAACTCTTACTATTAGTATTGATGGAACATTCTTAACACAATATATTATTATAATCGATCCATCCATATTATTCTGTCAAGTTATTTTTTGATCAATTCATAAAAATGTAGATTCATTATATTTTCTGCTTTTATCTATTTCGATAAATGGTAATGATGTAGGAAATATTTAAAACCCTAAATTCTATAAAATGCTTTTAGTTTAGCACAAAATATTAAAAATCCTGAATCTGATCCAAAATATTTTCATTATACTCAAACAATATTAAAAATAAAGTTGTAGAAAATTCAAAATACTCTTGAGAACGCTTTTTATGATTTCGACAAAAAACCTTCTTCAAAAGCATTCAAAGCACCGCACAAATACTTTTCCTACCGTTTTGCCTACCTACTTCCCTGTCCTCCGCTTACCAATTCTCTGTTGTTTGCAACAAAAAATAAAAATATAGCATTCCTCACAGCTCACCAAAAAGAAAAGCATAGTATTGTAGACAACGAGCGAAACAATGGAGGCGAACACATGTATCGTAGCGACAGTGAAAATGCGATGAATATATGAATTTTTCCCAAAACAGTTGGCAACGTTGAAAAAGGAATATATTGATGTTTCACTTGGATGGTACAGAAGACGAAAGCAACTTTCAAAGCAATCACTGCAGCAAAAATTAAATTTCTATGCAATTGAACGTAAAAGTAACTCAAGGATATTTTTTTAAAATAAAATTTACAATTACCGTATTATAAATTCACACAAAAAAAATGGCCAAATTAAAAAACATAGAAAAAATTGGCAGTGTGGAAAAAATAAATATCTAATTATTTACATATATTCTAGAAAAAAAGTTAGAAAAGTACCAAAAGGAAAGTTTTCGTTTGTAATCATCTAAACCTAGAAAAAGTTCAAAAAAAATTAAAAACCTTAAAAAAAAATATAAAAATCAAAAAAAAATTTCAAAAATTACTCACAGTGCAAAAACGCACGCTATAACTTGAAAACCGCTTATTCAGTCTCAACGAAAGATAAAAGATGAAAGCACAGCAGAGTAAAAGAAGGCAAATATCAGCCGAGAAGCAGTGGTACGATGATGCTACTTTATCTGAGATGATTCTCCATCATCAATGATATAATATCGGCCATCTCTTGCTGAATTCACTTGGTATCACGAGCACCGAAAGTAGTTTAGTAGAAATGTGGAGCAAAAACCAAAAAGCAACAGCATCCGCAATGAATTTTTGAATAGGAACACATCAGTACATCGAGGCAAATCATCTCACAGAGATGTTTGCTGTTTGTGATTGTGCTTGTGTTGTTGAGTTTTCAGCCTGGTAACTGGTAAGACGCTCGCTACTCTTCTCTGATCCCATTATTGTGAAACTTAAATGTATAATGAAAAAGAAGAGGTAAAATTCTCATGCAGCGAAAAATGGTAAATGTGATGGTTTTTGAAATTGTAGAGATGGCAGCAGAGAGTGAGGGGCTGAACAGTGAGGGGGACGTCTGTCTGTTTGATTTGCTTTGAAAAGTTTTGAATAATTTAATCTCAAAACATTTTAAGATTTTCTACAAAAACTAAATAATTGTTGTATTCAATCAAATATTTATGAAAAAAAAAGAAATCCATGCTGATTGTTCCCTTGCTAATTTTCCCTTCAAAACAGAATTCACATTAAAGCAGAAACATTAAAGCAGAAACAACTCTTGGTGTGCTTGCTTTCTTCTGTTATCTCGTTTTTTTAGTACAGCAGCTAGTGTTGTGATTTGTTTCATCAGCAGCTAGCGTAATGCTCTCTACTCTCATGTTTTCCTGCCCAACGGCATAAAAGTAAAGAAACTTTTAGTAATATCACGTCGACATTTGGGTGTTTACTGCTTTCTCGCATTCCCAGCTTGAGCCACAACTTGCTGCCATGGAAATCTTTTTGTTACTGCAAGTCCTACAGATTTTTGGCACTCACTGCGAAAACGTGCTCTATTTTACTGTATTATCCCCTGCAGTTCCCCAAATTTCAATAAAATCAAATATTCACATTTGCGCGCCATTTTTCCAGCTCACTTTTTTGTCTTTTTTGCTCGCTTTACGTTCAATCGACCAGCGCTCACCATCAGACCATTAGAAATGACGTCAATATCTGCTATCAAATAGGATCACATAAGAGAACTTCACGTTTTTCCCTTTTTGTGCCCCATTTCTTGTTTGGCGAACTTTTCGCACCAAGTGATACAAGTCAAGCAAAATTTGCGGGAAATTTTCCTCCGGCTGGCAGCAAGTTGGCAAAACATTGTGCTCTGCCGTTGTTATGTTATTTTATATGGAAGAACTGTGAAGCAAGAACATGAAGATAGATTGTGCTCTTGTTTTGTATGAATAGAAGAGTATTCTGCAGATAATTTACTGTAGAAGATTTACTCCACAAATTCATGTAAAATCTTATTCAATTATTTTATGATTAGATATTTTGAATTATGTAATTTAAAAATTTATTATGAGAATTTAACGAAACCTTTAAAACCGGAAGTAAATTTTTAATTTATTTAAATTAAAAATTTTAGAAAATATTTTTTCATTTTTTTTTTTTACAGCATAATAATATTCTAATAAGAATTGATATCTAAACAAGAATATTCGACCAATTCCTACCACATCCAAGCAAACAATGAAACTCCCAAACGTCGTACAAACGTGTAAAAATATGGGTTATTTTGTTTTCATTTATACGCCGCAGGTTGGCCTTGTTGGTAGAGGGGAATTCATACACACTATAACCGCTCAACGAAAGTTCACTCAACCTACGTTGTATTTTGTATGAATTAGCCGCTGCTTTACATTGATGCTTTCATGTGAGCCTGTGACGAAGACCTCTTAGTATTTCATTTATTTTCACTATGCGAGGTCTCGCGTTTTCTGAGTTACTTTGAATCGCTTTGAACTGTTTAAATGTCTACAACAAACGGTTTTTCGAACGATTTTGGTATTGCAGAGTGGTTAAGATAGTACAAGCAGTGTAGTCGGAGGTGTATTCAATACGATATGGCAGGATTGTACGTCCGTTGTGATTTCAAGTTCAAGTAAACAGTTCTACCTTGCAGATTATCACTTGTGTTGGGTTGGCCATGGTAAAATTTTGAATGAAGACGCACATTTACGCAATAAATCATTTAAAATTTGAAGATTAGTTCACGCGGTTTCTATTCAAACTAGACTTTAATGATAACATAAATTCATATTAAAAATACTGGGAATTTGAAGCTTTATTCAACAAACAATGAATTGCTTTGATTGTTTAATTAATTTTATAGATTTATGAAATATCTTTCCAATTAAATTTATAAATGAAAGTAAACTTCCTTATCAAATATCATACAATTCTCGACAAGTTTTCTGCTGGGAGTACCGTCTTATACGTTGCCGCCGCGCCGCATCTTGGCAGCAGTCTCTACTCAGGTACGTGGTGAACGCTAGAAATATACTTCATGCATCTGCGTGTCAAAGTTTTTCGAACGAGGCTTCCATAAAAATTATCGCACATACTGCTTAAAATATATCAATGTTTTTCCTCTACGTATATTTCATTTCAGTAAAAAAAAGTAATCGCAACGTAATAATAATGTGCCTCTTTATCTTCAGTGTGTAGTGGAAGCAAAACATCTCAAACGGCCAAACGTGGATGCGCCAAATAAATTCAATCAAAAACGCAGTAGCAAACGCTGGCGTGTTGTAGACTAGTGAAGGGAGAAATGTTGCGCACTTTGGAACTTTGAGAATGGACACTGATGGAAATTGTCGCTGAACATTATTTGGGAAGCTTTGTTTTCATAGTTTGTAAATATTCATTCAAGTTTTTCGAAACCAGACTTTTTTGTTCATACTTATTTTTAAAATTGATACTACACCGAGAATAATTTTATGTCTGCCAAGATGTCTATCATACAAATAATTTTTTTTTTCTCTTTAGAAATGATGGAAAGTTTTAAAATTAATTATAAAATTGAATAGTTTCGTAGAAATATGTTAACATTAATTAATTGAATAGAAAGCTTTCCCTCAGTGCCACTACCAGGCAAATCCCGCCAAACTCTTTGCCATAGCTGTTCAGCAAACCAAGCGGCGGTTTATTCGACGCAAGCGAAGAGCTTGCTTGCTTGCCATACCTTCCCTCCTCACAGGCGTATAAAACAGTCTCATATAGCATTCAAACTCTTTCACTGCTTGCTCTGCTACACCAGCGGTTTGTTTCTTTGCACCGGATTCCTCGTCTTCGAAATATTTACTGAAAACTATGAGGCTAACAGCATGATCTAGAGGAGATTCGACAGTATGCAATAACTTTTTATTTTGAACTCGCGATGTTTGTTGGAGAATTATTTTGATTCGCGTACAGGAAAATTCGGCCGGTCGAGGAACAGGTAAAAAACTGTGAAACGAGCTATCAGGTGTATATGAATGGTAGCACGTAACTGCTCCAGTTGCTCCCAGAAAAAATTCACTGAATAATAAATTCAAGGAAAAATGTTGGAAAATCTCACGCCGCATATTTGCCGACTAATTAAAAATCTTAAAATCGCGAGTAATTAAAAACTCTCATTGTCTTAATTAATTAAACTCACCCATAGTCGGCAGAACGTAATAGATGCCCAGAAGATCGGGTAGGAAAATTCATTAGCTTTTCTTTTCGTAATTTTTGTAATTAAAAAAAGTCGTCTCATTGCGCCGTTTTCGTTTCCATCCTAAGGACGTTTTTTCATTAAGGAGTTTTACTCCCCAAATTCAAATAAAATTTCGTAGGAAAACGAAAGGGGAATTCATTTCCTTGACAGCTTTATGCAAATGAACTAGCACGTTTACATTTTCCAATGTGAATTTTTCATCACTATTACAACATTGCTAAACATGAAAGTTATTAGAAAACGCGGGAAAATATCCCTTTCACTTTCATTGTGATTATCTCGAAGCATCTGAATATTCAGATTACTCCTTCCGACATTTTTCTCCAGCGTTTCATTTTCATCTAAGTGTGTACATTTAGTTTTGTTAGGAACATTATGTATCATACAAACAACAGCGAAAATTTGCAGCACAAAATAAAAGGGATATGATTGCTGTGCTGTGTTGACTTCAACCGAGTTTATTGAGTACATGTTTCCAGGCCACACGAGAAAACATTACAGCAAAATTAAATCTTTGTAACCTTACTAGCAGGAACACAGGATCAGCCAACAATTGCAGTGTATAAAGTTACTACAAAGTAAAGAGAAAATCAGAAAAATACACGGGCAACCAAGGAGGGTGTAGGATGTCAGGATGGGAGAGTTTTTGAATTGTGGTGGGAGGGTTTATACGGTTTTTTTGAGATTTTCAGATAAATTTTATAGACGTTAGTTGAAAGTGAAGGAAGAACATTCTTGTAAAGTCTCCAAAATGTTTTCATACTTTTAAGCTCTCTACTATTAGATCCTTTTTAACGCGTTGTTAGAGACTATCATTCAATAGTGTTTAAATTTATTATTGTGCAATCGCTCTTAAGAAATTGAACTATCATTTTATCAATTTAAAAGCTGTATTTGATATGAACATCCTTTCAATCCTTGTACTTCTTGATTCATCGGACAGTCAAGGAAAAATTCCGTTTACGGTAAATGGAACAGGAAAGTGGTTAACCTGCAACAAAACTCATGTGGATTTTCGTATAATACCTGCTGTTATATTTCTGTAAAGCCAGTTCAGGTCATTAAACTATTTATTCTGAAAATGATTATAAAGTGTGCCAGACAAAATCTTGAATATTTATGCATCATAAACCAGAGCTTTGTATTCTGAATGTAGAACACAAGGAATCATCGAATTGAATTTCGAAGATGACATTACACGGAATTCACTTGTTTGTTTGTAAAATTCTATCTTCTACCCTGATTTCATAGGACTCCATAAGCACCAAAGGATAACTGGTGCAACAGAAACTTCAAGATATTCCACAATCCAACTTTTTTACCTTTTTACATTTTTCAGCCTTTTTCGAAAGAAATATAAAATATATAAAGTTTATTAATGTATTTTTGGTATTAAATGAGAAGCAGGTAAACGAACGCAGAACAGCTTATTTGCTGGTTGGCCATCAGATTACAATACCAACCAACAATCAGAAAGAGAAAACATAAAGTATGTAAAAGGAAGAGTAGGATAATTGGATGAATGGAATTAACTTGAAGAACGGCTGACTTAAATGAAAATTAAATTTCTGCTCTTTGTCAAAAATTTTACAGAAATTTGATGTAAAAAATTTTCAATCGAATTCAGACACCTAATTTTTACTTTATCATTTAATTTATCATTTTTTCTTAGTGTTCCAGGCAAAGGAATGAAATTATCAATAAAATTTTATGATTTTTTTTCATAACACAATTATTATTTTATCAATCAAAATTTTTTATCAATGTTCTAGTTCTACTTGATAAACGATGATAATGCAGATTGAATCACTATTTATGATCATTATCTTTCTTATGTGTTGATAATAAAGCTTATGTAAAATTTGAAATATCAGTATATCTGTAGACAAATTTTACAATGTTCTGAACGAAATTTAGAATACAACAATGATTTCTAAAATTTATTTGATATAAATTAATTAAAAATTTTAGTTAAAATAACATCATCCTTGACTTCAATTCAAATCAAATATTTCTCAAAAAGTTCCAAAAAATCTTCATTTCAAAATATTCTTCATAAAACTGCAAACCAAAAGTATCCCACACAACAACTTCCCATCACGAAGAATACAATTCCATTCACAAAACAGCGCTTCAGTACTGAAAACATTATAAATTTTCGAACAAAACCAGCAAGAGACACAGAATACTCGCAAAATACACATAATATACGGAAAATATACTGAATTGAAAGAAAAATACACCAAAGCACAACGTTCATGATCTCCTGGCGATATTCTACAAATTCCAACTGGCTTGTGGTGTACTCTGAGTTTAGCTCAAAATACCTCAGTTCAAACATTTCAGTTGTTCTGCTTTTGAGTATCACTGGGATTTTTTGGGAGGTAGAGCAGATTTATACTTTGGTATTTTTTTCAGTAAGTATTTTTCAAATTTTTCCGAATTTTTATTTTAATGTAATATTCTGAAGATACTGGAAAGATAATCATAAATAGTTGATATTGTAGGGATTTGAGAGCTTTTTTGGTGAGTTCAGAATATGAAAACTATGCTAAGTATTCTACAAGTATTTATTACAGTTTTATTCTTAAACGACCTTATTGATTGTAAATTTATTAATTATTAATTATTTTGTCAGGTCATCATTATATATGTAATTAATTTGTATTGATAAAATTTCTGGGTTTTGACCAAAAATCATATAAAACCCGTTATAGTGTACAATACATGAACATTACAAATTTTAGTATGAGCAAAATGTCTATAGTGTAAGTTTCTTAAACTTTTGGTGTATTTTACAGTCATTGGAAACATGGAAACTTTACTACAATACGCGAAAAATACCATCTCCATTTTAGCAGGACTGCATGACGGTGCTCGTTCCCAAGTAGATTTCAAATATTCCCGATTTCAGAACGGTTTTAATTGATGAGAATTTGGCTTTAATTCTTGTAATTTGTTTATTTGATAGCAGCTAAGTTGTGGAAATTTATTTTGGAATTTATATGAAATGAAAAGTTTCCATGAATTTGAACTGAAAAATGTCGGAAAAATGCTTGAAAATACTAAAAAGAGATTTTGCAATTCCAACAATTAATATTGGATACTAAAGATTCAACGATTAAAACTAATCCGTTTAAGCTTGCATTCACTATAAACTCAATAAATCCATCCATCTAGTAGTTTTTCAATATTTTGATAATTTGATTGAATTTTAATAAGCGTTGTTGAATTTTTCCCCAAAAATTATTTTCCAGAATTTGCATCCAAAGTCTTCTAAAAATCAATTAGATGTCTCAAGAACAGTTTAAAAATCCCTGCTCTACTCTAACAAAAGTATAAAGTGCAATTTTTACTAAATAAATTGAGCCAGGGCTCCATGATCAACGCCATGCATTTTCATTTATTTCACGAATTTGTGTTTCTGTACTCGTTTCTTTTCTGGTTTTAACACACAAAAAAAAGCTGAAACGCAGACTTTCCCCGTTTTTTGTGCCAAAAATTGAAAAAGTATACACAACAATAATCGTTGAGTATCTAGTCGGTCCATTCAATCTGTCTGGCTTCATGTATTTAATATTTGTTTGTATTTCACTCACCAACATTCGGAATATTAACATATCCAAATCGACTGAAACTGTGAACAGTATTCAAAGCAATATCCAAAATGCAAGCAATTTTATTTTAGTAAGGTGCAGAAAAATCTTCGGCAAGACAAAACTGACCAACGAAAAATGGAAATATCAGGAAAACATACGCAAAAGATCCGTAAAAAATTTACAAAAAACTGTTCTTTTCATTATTTTTTTATTGCCGAGCACCAAATACACCAAAGTACAGAAAATACTCCAAATACACCAAAAATACAACAACGCTCTTTTTAAATTTCATTTTTATTACACAGATAAGGAATTTCTTAATTTTTTCCCAGTTACTTTTTTTTAATTTTTCCGTTTCTTTTTAATGAGAGATTGCGCGATGCTGATATTTCTTGTGGACGGTGGGGGAGTCTTTTTTCTCAGTTTTTCGGCTCTTTTATTTTAATTTGGTTGAGATGAGTTCTTTACGTTTTTGTCGTCAAACTGAAATGTAATGAATCTTGAGCGAAGACTTGCTACTTAAAAAATTTATTTGTAACTAAAATTTTCCAAATTGTTTATAATTTTTTTGATACTTGTTAACATGTATTTTTTTGTTGTTTTTATTGCTTAATTAATTCTAAAAACTAATACAGTCTTGAAATTTTATTCTAACAATATAGTTTGCATTTTTCTTTAACCTCAAGTAGAGCATGCTTTTGAATTTACCTCACATCTCTGCTATAGCTCCTCATTCTCTACAAAAAGTGCCTTGGAGTTTGCCCTTAGAAATTTAGCTTTTCTGCTAGGCTTCCATGATAACCAAGCAGCATCAACAAAAGGTATCATAAAGGTAGCCAAAGTGCATTTAAAAACGATAACTGCAGCTAAAGAAAAATGCAGAAAAATCCTTTTATTTTCCTCTTTTCAGTTTTCGCTTTTTGATTGCAGCAAGACTTTTGCCATGCTTTTGCTTGTTTGCTTTTGATGGTAATTTGTGGTAAAAATTTTAAATTGCTGGTAGGCATTTTCTTGGATTTGCTGCTGTTATTGTAATTATTACATTGGTAATTATATACTTCAGCGCTTTACAAAATTCTTCCATAAAACATAAAGTCTAGACTACTTTGAATTAGGTGCTTATTGACTTTGATTTTTGATGATTGACCTATATACTGTTTTAAGTAATATCTATTAAGTGGATAATGATTAATATTAAGAAGAACGAGAATACATTAGAATATTTTAGGTTAATTATGATATGAGAGCAGAACTGCGTAATTTAAAAGCAAAAGTCCTTCAAATTTCCCTTAATTTCCAAAGGCACATTCATCACACAACTTTATAGCGTATCGATTCAACAACCTGAAAATTACGGGAATTCCTTCTGTTCCCCGCAAAAAAAAATATGAATAAAAAAATTATGTCTTTTGTTGTTATTGTTCCCATTCAAAAATTGTCAAAAATATCCCTATTTAGTTATATACTCACTTTTGATGACAAAGTAACTTTTTCCAAGGTTTTTGGGGTAAAATGTCGAAAATAAATTTTCAATTCTTTTACAACGTTCTACGTGAGGTTTATAATGTCTGATTTTTTGCTTTGAGGGAATATGAGAATGATTTATACTTTTTTAATAAAATTGATATTAAAATGAAATGAAATGATTTGATATTAAAAAGTTGACAGTGATTTTTAGGCAATATTTGAGGGAAAAATATTTCATTGAATGTTTCAATGTTACTTTTCATTTTTGAAGTAAACATAGAATATCAATAGACTTCATTTTAATATTAGAGCATTTTTTACACATTTGCTTGCATATACCAAATGGGATATTTATTGACAGCCACAGGCGTATGTTTGAAGTTTAAGCTACTCAACAGTTCTTCAATCGTTTGTAGTATGCCTTAATCAAATATTTAATGAAATCATAGAAACTGTTGAGCACTTAATGACCTAAAACTACAATAAATATAAAAATTTAACTGTTCACAGTTCAGTCATGCCATGTTTAAAAAACATTTGAGTAATAAAAAGACTACTGTTATCAAATTTATAAGTAATTATAGCACTAAACCAACGTAAAGTTAATAAATCAACACCTGAAGGAATGAAACATTCAAAATAAAAATGAAAGCCTTAAAAATTCTAAACTGCACTTTTTGATTTATGCCTCGATATTTGTGTGGGGAAGTCAATCAACACATTATAAAGCATAAATTGTATAAAGCCTAATAAATTCACGAATCATTAATAAAAACTGCAATAAAATATGAATACTGATACAATACTGATGTACACTTTTTCATATTTTTAAGGGATTTTATTCATTTTGCAGTTTTTGAAATTTATGACTGTATTTTTGAACTCCCGTGTGTTTTCAATATTGTGTATTTGGAAAATTTCCATAATATTGGATTGTACTTTAATGCTTTCCATATAGTTTTTGAATGGGAACAGTATGGTGTTCGGCTCAAATTGCCTGGATACAAAACCTCTAATACTTCCACAATAGACGGGAAACTTTATTTAGACGGTTTTCCTTGTTAGTCTAGATTTTGAAAATTACAGTTTGGTTGAACTTTTGGTGCATTTTTTATAAGTTCTGCAGCTTATTGATGAAAATTGAGAAAAGTCTTGAGCTAACTGCAATATATCTATGGAAAACATTTCAGAATAGTTTAAATCAAAATCGTGCAAAAACCGTATTAAAATATCATCATGCGTTTTTGTCGAATTTTATAAATTAAATGTGAAAAGTTTGAAAATTGTGGAAATATTGTTTGAAACGTGCTAATATAACAAATAATGATAAATTGAATATTAATTGAGTTACTAGTGCAAAGCAAAGGAATATGTCTATGAGAATGGATGACGATGGTGGAAATAGCGTGAAAGATTGGGAAATATTTGAAGAATTGTGTAAAAATATGGATAAGGTAATTATGTATTTATTTCTCGTTAATGTGTCATGAGAAAATAAATGTATCAATGGAACTTAAAAATAAATCGTCAAATTGCAAATAAAGTTATGAATGAAAAAAAGGACAAAAATCAATAAACCAATAAATAATCATAAATCACAAATTGAATTGCGAAGCTTCAATAATAACCAAAAGTATGTTTAAGCATAAAAAGATAATCAACCAAAAAGCTAAAAAATAAGGCCTAAAAATAGACAATGCACAGAATGAAACATATAAAAATGCTTCCTCAATCAAACTTGCAAACTGATAAATGAAGGTTGCTGGCGCTCACTGCATATATTGTATGGTTTTCGCAAAAAGAGCCCCTATAATGATTATCAAAATTATCATTTTGTGCAAAAGATTTAAAATATTCCTTAATGTAGACTCAAAAGCTTCGAAATTAATAAAATTCGTCACCTTCTTACAGTCATAGATATTTTTATGCTATTCATGTTTTTGGCAAAATCATAATTTTATTCACGTTTTCCATGATTCTTTTTAAAAAAGCTTTGAAAACTGCCAGTTTCCATAACATTTTCATAGTTTGTTTACATCGATTTCAATTTGAAAATTTATTGCAAGTTTCAGGGAAAATAGCTATAAACTGGATTCCCCCTTTAGCACGCGGAAAGTGCCTTTCGTTCCGTGATTTCACTGCAGAAATTCCTTCATTGTTAATTTTCCTTTTTTTCGAGCAAGTTGAGTGTGTGCCATTTTCCAGGAATTTATTGTGGATGTTTTAATTTAAAAGTTTTGAATATCGAAGCATCGGAATTTAATTTTCAACGTGATTCTGCTGTGTGAAAATCTTGGATAATTGTGATTATGTAAAATCAGACTTTCTTCCAAAATCACCATAAAGTGTTTCAAAACGTAATTTAAAATGCCAAAAGGTCACCATCATCATCACCACCATGTAAGATGAAATCTTATTAAAACTTAAGGATTTGAATTAAAATATATAATGGACTAACGGATTACATAACCCAACGAATTTGAAAATTGATTGAAAATAGTCAACTTTGCGAGGGAAATTTGTTGACCTAAATAACCGTTTTATCGATTTTTTACTAGAAATGGTAGAAAATACTAAATGTTGTGGAGTTTTCGGGAATCAAAAGAGCTTTTGAACATGCATTATTGTGAATGAAATATTTTTCCAACATATTCATTTACGAACGTTTTTGCGGAAATACACTATGCTCCGAGTTTTCTTTTATGAAAAGTACTTTTGCAAGCATATATATAAAATATAAGATTGACTTTCACAACGATATATTTTGTTGTATTTGAATTCAAGTAGTGTTACAACTTTATTTTGAATATGAAGTAATTTCTTGATTTGATCAGAATATCACAAACTTTTCTCAAACCATTTTAAACAATGATATTATTTACCTAAATTCTGTTTAAATAGGTGGAACCAGCCTGCACGATCGACCATTTGACTGGCGATCATTTGTCACATTCCATTGATCTAGCTACAACATTGCGAAGCGAGCTTGCAGCTTTAACATACAAAAGAGATCGGTTGATGGGTGAAGTTAACGAAACAAAAGGAGCGTTATGCGTGAAAGAAAATGAATGCGAGACTTTGCGAGCTCAAAGTGCACGGCAAACTGCAATAATAACATCTTTGCAACAACGTTTACAAGCTACTGAGACCAGAGAGAAGAATATTCATGCAAGGAGTGAGCAAGCAGCTCATTCATTCAACCGAGATAAGAGATGTAGCTACAAAATCGATTATATTGAACATTTATTAAAACTTCTACTACTCTAGGTCTCGAAGACAAAGTGAAGGAGTTTTGTGTGAAGCAGAGGCGATTGGAGATGGATTTGTCAGCTGAAGAAAGTTTAAGAGAGCAAGCCAAACATACTTTGAATGAAATGGTCAGAAAGCTTTGTTTGTGCTTGGGAATCGATGTCTGTGACAATACACATTTGACGCCAGATTGCGTTCTTGCAAAGACAAACGAAACTGTGGCGGAGCTACAACGTCTGAGATCTAAGCTGTCAGCTACTTGTGTAAGTTTTTATTAAATCAGTAAAAAGCTTTCTATAGTTCTGAACTAATCATCCAAAACTCTTGTAGAGCTCCTTAACAAACACTGAGTCTGAACTTCATGGATTACGAAATGCCAGCACTACAGAACGCTCACATTTGCAAGCCCAAATAGAATCAATGAAAACTATCACAACTGGCCTTGAAGCTCGTTGCCATTCTACTGAACGTGATTTACAGCTGACTCGGGATCGATTGACAGAAAGCGATATGTGCGGAGATAAATTGAGAGGTTCTTTAATTTATGAAATTTATGCAACTAAAACAATTTTTAAATTATTTTAGAGGAACTTCGAGGATTTGAATCACGCTGCTGTCGCTTACAAACAAATTTAGATCGAGTACAAAATGACAGATTAGTTTTCTTGAAGAATATTGGATCAATTATTAATGTTCCTGAGCCGTGTGAAAGTTTGATTAAAGATAAAATAAGAGAATTGTGCAATGATCACCAAGCTATGCATAATGTGAGTACCTAATGTTTGAAATTTGGAAGTTTTCCATCAAATGATCATTTAAATTTTGTAGCAAGCAGCAAATCTGCGCGACCAACTAAACCTTGAAGCCAATAAACTAAAGGAGACACAAGAATCAAGTCAGTGTCGCATCCGCGCTGAAGAATGTCAACGATCAGCAACAGAAGAAAAAATGGAGAAAGTTTTCTGCGAGATGCAACAGATGAAGGAAGAACACCTATCTTTATCAGAATACTTGATTCGCTTGGCAAGAGCTTTGTGCTGGAGTGATTGCATCGACCAACCCACACATGGACATGACACTGCGGTTTTGGCGGAAAGATTGCTGGAAAGAGCTGAACACTTGGCTATTCACACAGATCATGGAAATTGTGAGAAGAATTGCTTTGATCTACAAACTCCTTCACATCATCATCATCACTTGCCCAAGTTGCGAAGAGAAAGATCTTGCCATGATATGCCACTGAAGGAGGTTAGGCTAGTTTTCCATATTTTAAGATTTTTATTATTATATTTTTCAAAAAAATCAAATAGAGCTCAACAGTTTACTCTCTCCAGAGGAAGATTCGCGTAATGAGGGAACAAGTGCAACGACGAGATCTCCACTTGGAGCTATTGAGACGTAAGATTGCGTTGCTGGAAGACAATGCCAGAGGAAAAGCAATTTTGCAAACTGAACGAGACGAAGCTCTTTGTCGTGCAAGAAGAAACAACAAACAAGCTGAAAGATCCACCCACCAGCTGATGGAAGTGAAGACTCAGTTGGCTGATGTTAAAGCTCAGTTATCGGATGCTACTGATTATAAGGTATAATAAATCCTGACATTATTGAATATTTGGAAATTATCAACTAACTGATTTTAGATAACATCCCTCGAGCGTGCTCGTAAAATTGACGAGATGCAAGCGAAGATCATCTGTCTGGAAAACGAAAAATCTCGCATGATAACACAACTCTCAGCATATAAATCAAGAGCAAGATCAGCAGTAGAGTCTGCAAACGATCGAAAAATTCGTGATGATGCTGTCATTCATGTAAAAAAACTCATAAGAAAGTCAAAGAGGTCTTCAAGGGTTTTGTCAAAATTTAAAAAGATTTTTTTTAATGCTGAATTTTTATTAATTAGAGAAGATAGAGTATAGATTCATAACAAAATAATTTGAGTTGAATTGAGGCAAATGCAATATTTTTCATTCAAAAGTGTTACAAAATATTTGTTACATAAGTTTCATTAATGTCATTTTAAAGAACCGTTTGCCAAAATCTCAACTTTTTTAATCACCTCTATACAACACATCAATGCAATTTTACCATTTCTAATACTACATTTGTACATACTTCAGTCTGTTAATCATTTTAATGACATCCATAATCAAATTTGCTTTAAATCCATACACAGATTTTTCAAAAACTACATTAGAAGCTTTTTTATAAAAAACTTTTCTTCCAAATTTTAAATTATAAATTCTTCATCAATCTTTTAGAGCCTCCGAGAAGAGATGGCTCGTTTAAAAAATGGTTTCTCCGAGACTCATCATCGTTTATCTCAATTGCAAACATTCAAAAGTTCAGCTGCTCGACTCCTGCACGTGCGAGACATGCCAGAGTGTGATATCCTACAAAAGCTTCAAACTTTAGCCAGTGCCCATCAAGAATTCACTCTCTTATCTCGTCGATATGAAAACGCTTCTCCCATTCCGGATAATCCACCACCTTGCCAGAGATTTGATGAACCACTGCCAGTGGCTCCTTGCCGTCCAATTAGCTCAACAGAATCCACGCACCAGAGACGCTATATTGACTCAGGTTTCGACCACTTTGAAGACGACTTTGAATTCAGCAAGAAATTTTAGATGATTGTGAATATCATAGTATTTGAATTTTATTAAAGCATCTACATTCTACATACATTCTACACAAATAAAGTTAAATTTATTGGATAATCTTAAACTGGTCTTTTAATTTATTTCAAGGATATTCTTCATCACTAATATTCCACCCGACTTCAAACTATGTCTGGTTCTTTATTATTACAAAATTACCATCAAAAAACTTCTAAAGATTTTTTCTAAGTGAGACCTCATTTTGAATCATTATGAAGACTAGCACAATAAAATATAGACAAGTTTTCATTTGCATCTTCTTAATTTTGTCGGGAAGCAATTATATCAGACTTCAATTATAATTGAATTGCTTATTATCCTTAAAGGATAATGTTTCACCACGACTAACATCAAAATTTTACAACCGTCTGCTTGTTTACCTGCGTCTATGGTTGTAAATTTTCTACGACTCAACGAAAAGCAATAATAAGCCAGCAATGAGTATGAAGTATAAATTAAAAAGTTTTGTGAAAACTATATTCAGAACATCTTTGTCGATTGAAGAGTGAACATTGTGCAGAATAAAGTGTGTAAAATCTTAAATAATGTGGAAAGTTACGTTTTGGTGTTTTCTTGCTATTTATTTGGCTGAAATTTATGGTTATGGATCGAATCAAAAAAGTAATTTAAAATTTACTTTGAATTAAAAAAAAAAATTAATTAGCTCAGAATTCAATGCATTGAATTTTATTTTTAGTTTTACAATATATCCAAAGATGTCTT
The DNA here is from genome assembly GCA_038502155.1 of Parochlus steinenii. NCBI lineage: Eukaryota > Metazoa > Arthropoda > Insecta > Diptera > Chironomidae > Parochlus > Parochlus steinenii. Next base: position 1,312,912 of record JAXCIN010000048.1, on the reverse strand, counting down.
CTAATAATTTTTTTTATCATTTTAGCACCTGTTGATCCCTACTTGAACAACTACCAAAATTTATTTCTGAATTACCAAAAACAATATATCCAGAAAAAATTAAATTATCCCATTGAAGCTTATAAAAAACCATTTTATGAAGCACCAGTTGAGTACACAACCAAAAAATACATAAACTATCCGATATCTCCAATAAAATACCAAGATGTCTTCTATAAACATCCAGAATCATTCGCAACAACTAAAACAGACAATACAGGGAATAGTGAAGCATTTAATCTTCTCAACGCAACAATCCATAAAATGAACGATAACATGGAAAGCAAACTTTCATCTATCAAAAACTATGTGGACAAAAGTGTTAGCACGATGAATTCGTTTGGAGACGCAATGGTCCACAATATGAGTACCAAAACTGCTGAAACAATGGAACAAATAAACAAGAGTTTAATGGCCCTACAGCAAGGCTGGTTCAACAGCCAACAAGAAAAGATAAAAGAAAAACAACCAGAAGTCTCAGTAAAAGTTAAAGATGAACATAAAAATTGGGATAATCCAGCCAAAACTGTTTGGAATATTGGTGACATTGAAGGCATCGAGGAGCAGCCAGATTACAAACGGACATCAAATTCTGATTGGGATGAATCGAGTACCGCCTCAAATAATTATTTTGATGTGCGGTCAGGGTTCAACTGAAATTTTTGCTTTTAAGTTAATTCAAATTTTATGTAGAGTGCAATAGAAAGCTAAATAACATTTAATAGATAACTTGTAAATTATGTTTTAATGTTTATTTTTCTCACTGCGCTTCAATATTGGAGTCAAGTGAAAACCAGTATTTTTCAAATTCGCACGCAACTACTTGAATCAAGTTCAAATACGTTTGAAATTTAAAATTAAACGGACTCTACTTGATCGATTTGTTTTTTAAAACTTACAAAGAATAATTCGAATAGGAATAATCCAGATTTTGTTGATTAAAATTGAATTTGTTTTTGAAAGAACCATAATAAATTGATAATTAATTATAAGCTATTAACTTAATCAGACAAAAGTGTAGATAACTTCAATTAATTAAAAAAATGAAACCTTTCATTTTTAATACTTATTTTGAAATCAAGATTTGATTTAATAATGATTGAAATTTCACACTTTTTTAAAGATTAATAAAAAAACCAAGTGATAAAGACCTGCAACATTATCATTTTTTTTACAGTCATACCATTTATATTCATATTTTCCATCTTATCTTCACAATCTTACCGTTTCAAAAAATCTCTCTGCTGTGTAAATTTTCATTATACAAAGTACTCTCTCGTCTAAAAAATTCATAAAATGAATTAAACATAATAAAATACCTCATAAAAAATGTAAAACTATACAGAAAACACCTTATTGCATCAATTTTTTTGATAACAACGCAAGTTGCATGTTTAACTTTTCATCTCTGCCGAGAGATAAAAGGAAAAAAATAATATAGAAGACAAGTTAACAAAGTGAATATATTTCTACTTTGCATATTTTTAACATAAAAAAGTGAAAATTTTACACATTTATTTCAATAAATTAACTTTTCAGTATTTTCTGAGTACTTAAAGTTACGCATTTTAATAAATTGAATATAAAGATAACAGACGAGAAGTTTAAATATCTTTTAAATATTTTAAGAAAAATCGAAAATGGTAAAATTGATAATTTATTGACCTTTCTTGAGAAATTGCAAATGATTGCATTTTTGGAGCATTATTCAGCTGGATTGCTTGGTTAAAAACAGAATAGGAGTGATTACTGAGTTATTGAAGCTGTATTTGATGATAATAATAAAGTTTACAGTTGATTGCTGAGCTGAATGTGTATTGCAATTTAACCTTATTTAATTGCTGACTTCTTGAGATTATAGAAGTGTTTGCTTTTCATTATGCGATTTAATTGAATGATGACTAAATTTTCAAAAATAAATTTGTGAAGTGTTTTTGATTTTTTCGTCGTTTGTGTGAATATTAAGTTTTAACAGAAACTGACAATATTATCTGCAAGAATATATTGTTTATACACAAGCTTTGTGTGTCTAAAAATCTGTTAAATTTATGAATATTTCAAAATTGCTGATCGACTTTTTCTATACATTGAATTAAAATGTAATATATATATTTTCCTTAATTATTGGGTATTGAGATGAGTATGACATTAAACAGCTTACATTATAATCATTTGATTATAGAAATTTAAAAAGCTTAACAATCTCAAGAACAATCACATTTCCTTAGTTCGCAATGAATCTCGATTTTGGTATTCTATTCATTTATAATCAAACTCAAGCTTAATCTGAGGCATCATCAGGCAAACCAATCAATCTCCATGCCCGTGGTCTTGACATGTATAATGCTAAAATTTTTCATCAATTTCTAGTTTAACAAAATATAATTTTATGTTGTTTTAATATAAATGCAAACCACATTTAACAAAGACACACATTGTAAAATGTACATTAATTCCAATAAAGTAACAGACTTGTAATTTATATCCCTCCATCATGTAACAATTCCGCAAAGATGTTATAAAATGCATCTTTACGTACTTCCTGAAGATCCTTCCACTATATTTTTAAACCCCACAATATATAACAATAAAATTCCAAATGAAAAATATATTATGTTGAGCATGCAATTTCTCATCTAAGATATCCTGAAAATCAAGATGATAAAAGAAAATATATTTCTAAAATTTCATTCTTTTAAGTCATAAAAACAAGTATTGCAAAAAAATGTTCTGGTAATAAAATTTGATGAATTTGAAACTGGTTCACACTGAGAAAATAAAGTTGTTGAACTCCCATAACTTCAACATATATTATAGCAACATAATTTCAACTTCTGATGAACATAATTTATCAAATTGTTAGCAAATAAAAAATTTATTCAGTGTATCAAAAGACAAAGCACCTCTTAACTTCTCTCAACTCCCAACTCATGATGTAACAAGGAATAAAATATCATACGGTCATAAAGCTCACATGAATAAATTTCGTGCTGAAGTCAAGAACAAGAGCGAAAAAAATGTTCTTTTCAGTAACCATTTTCTGCTCGTTTGTGTCATTCTATTGAATTGCACATGGAAGACCAGCAAAAGCATCAAGCTGACATTAACTGTGAATCTTCTGTATATCCTTGAGAACTGAGAACGTTCAAATTGCTTAAAGTTCTAGAATTCTATGGTTGTGGTGAATATTTGAATTTATGGGTTTGACAAGGTTTGTTAAAAAAGGAAAAGAGTGTTCATAGCAGCGTAAATTTCTCTGTAAACCTCGCAAGAAAGAATTGTATTTCGGATATAAAAAAGTTGATCGAGCGTCCTTTCCACCAGTCTTCAATAAATTTTGCACACAATGTATTTATTTTATAGATTGTTCAATTTAGATTGAAAGCTTTGTAGTCTAGCCCAGAATGAAATTATGGATCAGTATTATGTTAAATTTAAATTACATTTTCTGACTTATCTCGAAGAAACTGATTTTAAGTTTTATAAACGCTCCTCAAGGATCGTTATTTGATATAGCATAAGCACATGAACATAATAACTTTTTTGCATTCACAAATCAAATTAAATTCCAAGCTTTGTGTTTACATTTTTGATAACTTTCTTGCTTTTATGTATTTCCAGATTTTCCATGATTTTATTTTTATTTATGCAATATTTCATGTTCACCGAAAGAATCTACGAGAAATATTTTATGCAAAATGAATAAATATTTTTTTGCCTGCTATTTGGAAAATATAGAGTTATGCTTGCGTGTTGCTGCGGCATAACCTCAAAAATCTGTATCCTATTCCTATAACGAAAAATGTCACCGACTGACACGAAAATGTATGAAGTGTGGAAGTTCTAGGATTTCTTTTTGTCGGAGGCTTATGCAAAAATTTATAAACCGAAAAATGTTGACTTTTTTGTGTAGCTCAATAGCTAGTTTGATTTTTGATTGTAGGTTGGAGTCGGGTTGGAGTGTAAATTATATGTTATAATAATTTTCTCTGTGTGACGCCTCAGAAAATGTATTTCATTCCCAAAATTTTCGTTTAAATATCTCAGGAACGGAACAAAACCACAAAATTCTTTTCTATTCAAATAATAAACTTGTATGCTTTTGAAGACCAAAAAGTTCCATTCATGTTTATTTCAAGATTCTTTCAAGTTTGTTGATGAATCGTTTGTGGAGTGTATAATTCTCTCAAGACTTCTTTTGACATTTTGATCCTGTATATAAATCTAAAAATAAATTGAGTAAAAATTATATAATTTATTTCAGAAGTAAGTCGCTGAGCAAATCCTAGCAATTACCAAAACACCTACACATCCTCAAAAAATCAATATTCAGCATCTTCACAAATCATAACTAGAAAATAAAAAAAAGGTGAGCTTAAATCCAATTTGAATAAAAATTTCCAATATTTTCAATTTCAAGTATTGATTGGCGATGAAAATACATTTCATCCAAAAACGTGTGAAAATCTGCTTCAGGCTTTAGCACTCGTGTCATGAAAAAACTCAAAACATTCACGAGCCAACAAAATTACGAGTTATCAACAAAACAATAAAATAATGAAATAACAAAATAGCAGATATTCTGGCACTCAACCAAGCGAGCTTCTATTAAATTTTCCTCAATTTCGCTGAATGTTCAAATAAAGAACTCTTTTATTTAAAACATTTGTGAATATTTTATTTAAAACATTTGTGAATATCTCGAGAGCATTAGGAAATATTGGAATATGAGCTATCTGAAAATATTTCTGTATATTGGCAGAAAACATGCTCAACTTATTGTTTATCCTATTTTGCTTTATTTTTCGTAAAGCGTCATTTGATTTGTATACGATACTGTTATGTATATTAGAAAATCTATTTTAAGACTGGAGTGCTTTATTTATTCTGAAAAAAAACATTATTCCGAATCGAACTTGCTTTTTGACACGTAAGGGTTGTAATTATTCATTAAAAATGCTCTATAAATTTCAAGTCTCAGTTTTGACATTGACAAAAATTCTTAATGTATTCAAAATCATCTAAAAAAATAATATTCTAATAAAAATAAATACTCAAAAATTTAAATCACGCTAGAATCCACAGATTTTGAAATATATATGTAGTCCAAGTCTAATCCACCAACATTTTCCTATGAACCACTTCTCTCCATTGTGTCTTTCATCCTTTGTCTTTCCATTCAAGTAACTGGAGCCTGCTTATTAAGAATGTATTATTTAAGAAGCTCTGATGTGAATTTCATGTATTTTCAAAAGAACCCCCAAAGAAGACTGTCAAGAAAGCTTGGCAATTTTGCAATAAGAAAAGGCAAAGTCATCTGACAATATCTCCGCAAATACTTTCACGTGCGTCAATAGCAGATTTACGAAGTGAGTTCAAGGTGAGTCAGGCGATACGCAAAACTTTATTAGGATAATCTGTAATATGATTTTTGAACCATATCTTATAGCTATGCTTATAGCTAGGGACTATGATTTATGAAGCATGATAAAATCGACTAAACAAGCAAACGAGCCTTGCCATGTGTTTTGTTTGATGGGGTATTATTCAAAGGAAATTTGAGATATTTATGAGTTTCTCCATTTCTTTATAATTTAATCCATGTCATTGGATTGATTTGAATTCAACTGGATCAGTAAATTTCCATTGCCAACTTATTTTAGCTTAATTTAGTTTCATTTAGCTTATTCTTGACAAAAGTAACTGTTTTAAAACCATTTAAATAAATAATAGATTTGTAAATTTTCCAAAATTCTCAACAGTATTCCATGCTACACTTGCTACAACATAGAACCCATCAAAAGCATACTCTTAAACAAACAACAACCTTGCTTCGTCTTAATAGATAAAGTCTATAGACATGAAATTTAATTAATGTTAAATAATGTGAGTTAATGTGTATGAAATGAGATAAATGTGACTAAATGCGAATTATAGTGTCTCGTATGTGCGGAATAATCAATTAACAGCAATGTTTATATTGCGTTTTATTGATTTTAGTACAGTTTCGTTAATGACCCTCGAAAATTAAAACACGATTGCACGTTTAATTTGTACAAAATTGTTCAAGTAAACACTGGTGATGCATGATTTTGTATTTAATTTGCTAAATTGTATAATTTCATATGATTTGAGTGTAATTTATGTGAGTTTAAGTTTTTTGCGTTGGCTCTATGGCTTGTTAAATATTTAGCTGGATAGTTATGAATAGTTGAATAGTATAGGATAGTTTATAGTTAATCGGCCAGACAGGGTGTCTCTTTCATGCTCGTGACTTTGCGGGATTTAATCGACTATAACAGGCTATTTGTGCCATTGGATAATTCATAGATGATGTGGCAAAATGTAATGAATTTTTAATGGGATATTTGACTCGGCGGAATTAGGATTTGGCATTGCGACACTTGATTTCTTCTGACTTTGCTGTAAGTTGAGCTTTTGGGTGGGTTTTTTGACTTTTTGATGAATATCTTCTGAATTTGGGTTAATTAAAGTTTTTTGATAAATTATAGATTTAAGTGAAGAGGCAATCCATCCAAGAAAACGCCGTTCCAGCAGGACGTTGGTAAACACACTTGAAACTTTTTTTAGTTGATCTACTGTATAAGACTAAACTTTTTGTGAATTTTAAAATTCTAGTGCATACCGTTGGTCCACAGTACATGATCAAATTTTTAGAGAAAATGCATGTATTTTTGACTTTTATGACTTTGGAGCCTTCTGTATTTTTAAGCACCACTTAGATTTTCACCAAAATATATATTTTGGTAGATTATGTCCAGTAGATCATCAGAAAAATATTTTTGGACTTTTACCTCAAAGTGATTATTTGAGCTCATGTCAGTGCTCAAGCATGCAAAGAAAAAGGGTGACGGTATCTCCCGAATTAGACCAAAATTTTATCCTGAACGGCTGAATGTATCATCTTTCAAACAAAAAAAAATTTGGGTTGTAGACTTTATAACTTTGACCACAATTGATTTTATTGTGATGCTACATTTGTGGATTTAGTATGTTTTTCACTAAAAAATCTAATGTTCCACCATGAAGAAGTTGAGAATGAAGTGAATTTGCCTCAAAAATATTTTTAATTGTTCAGGTACCTTATAATTGATCAAAATATATATTTATTAGATTTTATCCAGCTTCAACTAGAGCAGTGAACTGCTCATGCATAGAATACTGCAAATTTAGAGCTTTAGAGTAGATTCTGCTTCATTGATGCATTGGATCATAAAACTGTCCGAACAAACTTTTATCAAAAACGTTGAACAAATACTTCTGCATCAAAAAATTTATCAATTTGCAAAATTTTGTGCTTAAGGCCAGTGTGATGGTCGTTCGCCAATAGTTTGAACCATCGATATTATACTCATTACAAAGGTCTTAGCATCAGTGAGACTTTGATTGAATTAAAAATGGAAGTTTTGGCTGGTTTGGATCATAAAATAGTCAAATTTGACAATTTCAGTACAAAAAAGTTAACATGAAAGTTGAATTTAACCACCTTGATACCTCCTGTAACCAAAACTTCCATTTCTAATTTTACCAAAGTTTTACTGATGTCAAGACCTTTGTAATGAGTATAATGTTGATGAATTAAACTACTGGTGAACGACCATCACACTGGCCTTAAGCACAAAATTTTGCAAATTGATAAATTTTTTGATGCAGAAGTATTTGTTAAACGTTTTTGATAAAAGTTTGTTCGGACAGTTTTATGATCCAATGCATCAATGAAGCAGAATCTACTCTAAAGCTCTAAATTTGCAGTATTCTATGCATGAGCAGTTCACTGCTCTAGTTGAAGCTGGATAAAATCTAATAAATATATATTTTGATCAATTATAAGGTACCTGAACAATTAAAAATATTTTTGAGGCAAATTCACTTCATTCTCAACTTCTTCATGGTGGAACATTAGATTTTTTAGTGAAAAACATACTAAATCCACAAATGTAGCATCACAATAAAATCAATTGTGGTCAAAGTTATAAAGTCTACAACCCAAATTTTTTTTGTTTGAAAGATGATACATTCAGCCGTTCAGGATAAAATTTTGGTCTAATTCGGGAGATACCGTCACCCTTTTTCTTTGCATGCTTGAGCACTTACATGAGCTCAAATAATCACTTTGAGGTAAAAGTCCAAAAATATTTTTCTGATGATCTACTGGACATAATCTACCAAAATATATATTTTGGTGAAAATCTAAGTGGTGCTTAAAAATACAGAAGGCTCCAAAGTCATAAAAGTCAAAAATACATGCATTTTCTCTAAAAATTTGATCATGTACTGTGGACCAACGGTATGCACTAGAATTTTAAAAATTCACAAAAAGTTTAGTCTTATACAGTAGATCAACTAAAAAAAGTTTCAAGTGTGTTTACCAACGTCCTGCTGGAACGGCGTTTTCTTGGATGGATTTGCTCTGAAATTATAAATGTTTTGTTTTGTTAAATAATATTGGTAATATTTTTATAATAAATCTTTTGATGTAGAGTGATTTATCAATTGGGATAAGTTATCTATTGTGATAACTGATGGATAATTGACATTTCCAATGATCTGTCAGAAAAAATGTCACCGACAAAAGTGCGTGTAAAAATATTATAAACACTTTTGTCGGTGACATTTTTTCTGACAGATCATTAGAAACGTCAATTATCCATCAGTTCTCCCAATAGATAACTTATCCCAATATATAAATCACTCTATAATTATCAGAAAACAAGAAAAATACTGTTAAATAATAATGAATGAAATGATTTTGCAACAATTGTTTAAAGAATGACCGTAAATAACTACAACATTGTGTTAATTTTGGAGAGATCTGTGAAATGTTATTCAAAATATTTAATGTCAGAATTCTCATGAGAACATTACCTAAATTTCTCCATTAGTTCACAATCATGGCGCGTAAATATTTAAATTGATTTAGCGCCAGTCTGCTTTGTTTTCAAGCAAATACTTGGCAAATACGTAATTGAATAACTGCTTCAATAATGATAATTATTCTTGATTGATAAACAATTCAAATTTATTTCGAAATTTTTCCAAATACATGACGGTATTCAAAAATATATTGAAACAAAAAATAATTCTTCAAAAATAGCCGCTTCCCAAAATTAAAATAAATATCATTTAGATATCTAAAATGTCTTGCAAGCCATAAATACAATGTACTTACAAAAACTGCAAATTATCCACTTACCTCACCTTTTGATCTTTCGACGTTTCAAGTTTAATTTCCTCTTATTACCTCATTTGGCTTGTTAGCTAATTAGCTAAACAAACTGCATTAACTTGTAATTATCTGAATTTATCTTAAATTAGATGAAAATATTAAATATGAAACGAGAAATAGACAAAACTCAAAGAAATTGCATAAATTCATACCGTTGACTGGGCAATTAAATAACTTCAATACTGTTACATTGAACACTTGCAATGACTTTCAGAATTACTTCCTATTTATCACTAGAAAATTACTTGTGACTTGTTAGGTAGCTTTTTGCTGTACGTTTTCATAAATCTCGTAAATCTTGCAAATCTTTAAAATAAAACGAATGTGAAACATGTTACCTTCAAAATGTGATATAAAGTATAATAATAATAATTAAATTGCTATTTTCATTCTCAGCGATCATAAATAGCACTGATAGAAATTAAAGGATAGAATCGATTTAGCAATTTTATTTATATTTGAGAAAATGTCCAAGAACTTAAAATTATACATGTGAACTCAAAAGTCATAAATAAGGCAAAAATGCTAACAAATATATCTTAAAATCTTAAAATAAACCCAAAATTATCCTCAGTGTCATTTTGCAAACTAAGCAGAAATTATGTCTTTGAGACAATTTTAATGAAACTGTTCATGTGATTTACTGATTCATGAGATTATTATAGGAAGACGATCATAAATTGCAAAATGATTTTAGAAAGCCTCCACCAGACGTTCAGTAAGCCAAGATTATAATTTGACAAGCATATTTCAGAACTTTCTGTGAATTTCCTAAGAATTCCCAGTTTTCCACAAAGAATGATTTTAAAATTTGAATGAATATAAATTGTTGACGAGTCTTTTTTCTGCATAATTTTGCCAGCAAAAAATTGAAGAGACGCAAAATAAGCAGAAATGGCATAAGCAGCAAGAAAACAAATCTTTCTCAAACGAGGAAGAGATCTCGAGGCTTACAATGAACAATTTATGCAATTATAAAATTACTCAACTTATCTTTTAGTTTCCTTTCTTTAGGTTCAATATTTTGTAACTATTTAAACTTTCTTTCCCGCCACTTTACGTATCATCTTCGTTTGAATATCATAATTTCACATCTTTGGAAACTTCACATCTACATATCTTCAAGTCTTCAATCTTCAATTTAATGACGAATATATTAAATATTTATTAAGTTCAATAAAAGTTCAGTGGAGGCCACCAAAGGTTTCAGTTGCTTACAGCAATTTCACATCTCAGATGGGAATTTTGGGAAATAACAAATCTTAATATCCAATAAAGTTTTGTGAATGGTTTAACTGAACATCTGAATTGACTCGGAATTGATTTTGAGAGTTATTTCACTTATTTGAACGTTCAATTGTTCAATTTATTTGATGGCTTTCGGAAAAGTTGCGGTTGTTTGATTTCAAAATATCGTCATATAATCTACGTCATCACAGCCCACCTAGAAGTTGACTTGATTGATTTTAATCAGACTTGAACTATATCTCCTAAAACTTTTTACAACAATAATTTATCATTTCAAGACCATTTTAATTACATAAATCAATATTTTCAATAGATAAAACTGCAATATCTCCTTTAAAATTGATATCTCAGCATTTGTGAAAACTTATTTTATAAATCCCTAAATTACCATCATTGTATTCAAACAACTTTAAACTCCCCTTTTTCCATCTTTCAATTAATCAATCACCACGACATCAAAATTGAAGGACGCTTCGACGTTTCCAATTGAAAGCAAAACTTATTTTTAAATAATCAAATCAATAAAAACATTAAATGAAATTAACCTTAACCTCAAAAACCGTTTTTATCTGCTTGTGTGCCTTTTTCGCTATTTGCTTTTTCTATTTTTTGCTTCAGCTGGAAAAAAGATTTAATTAATTAAATTAAAGTGACGACAAAGAAAAACCAAAAGTCGCAATCAAAACAATTTCCCAATGGTAGATTTTTTGTTGCTGAAGCTTTGTAGAGTTCTTTTTTTTTTTTTTGATGTCATTATCATTAAATCATTCCACACTATTTGCTCGCAATTGCCGGTAATTTGATTGGAAAAATGGAAAACTTGAAAAATTGAAGGAAAAAATGGAAAATGATGGAAAAATTGGAAAAACTAGAAATGAAATGGAAATCAATAATTTCAAATAAATTCAATTTTGCAACCCCTGACCCGACCATGCGTTTATTTTCTGCCGGATGTCTAATTTCCGGTGTATTGAAACGCTCATCTGTTTTCCCAGAAAATTCGTATTTTTTGATGCCAATTTTTGATATCTCTCTTCCCATCGTGAATAATGAACTATTTTGATAAATTGAATATACAGAAAAACCAGCTTCATTATGTTGGCTTTCGGGTTTTTCATACAAAATTTTTGTTTTTTTTTTAACTAGACATTGCTGTGGTTTAATTAATGAAACTTTGAAACACAATTTTCGAGAAATTATGGATGTTTTCATCCAAATCATTTTCAGCTATCCTGGGGGTCTCTGGTGTATCCAGACAACTTTTTCGAAAATTTCTAAAATGATCATAATTTGTAGAAAATTATAAAAAAATTTTTTATAGTCTGGTAACTTTGAATCAATGGTAAAAAGAGCTATTTAAAGTCATTCAACATTTTGAATTCAGGAAAAATTTTAAGAATAATTACATTTTCAAAAATAATTTCGATTTTGTTTCTCCGATATTTCTTCATTGGTTACCAGACAACTTTTTTTTGACAAAGTCTGAGACTGGCATGATTCAAAAATAAAAAATTGTTGTTTTCGTGATTTTGCCGCGCGTGATTAATCATGGATATAATATCTCAAAATTTAAAATTAAAACACAGTTCCATTAAGAAGTTCTGCTTTTAGCTCAAAAGCTAAAATATTTTTTTTGATGTCATTATGTTGCATTCCACACTATTTGCCAACGACGAATTTGCACTCATCAAAAAATAGAAAACCTGAAAAATTTAAGGAAAAATGGAAAATGATGGAAAAATCTAAACTAGAAATTTTGTTGGTTGGTAAATTTTCATTTGAACCATGCCAGACACATAACGTTCGGTTATTTGGTTATAGCTTTTCAGTTTCGACAAATCACGACAAATCACAGATCAAATTAAATATATCTTAATTTTAAAATTAAAAGGGCAAAAGATTTTCATTTCGTGCATAAACAAAATGTTATTTTTGTTTATAAACTTTTGTCGAGGGGAAAAAGTTATTTGCGGTATACTAAGGCCAAAATGACCAAAATGCACTCATTGCGGGATAGCAGAAAATAAACGGCATAACGTTAAAATACGGTTAAAATTGTTTTATAATTTTTAATTTTGATTTTCGTTCAATAAATCATTATATCAAATTATGCGGAAATTAAATTAAAAGGGCACAAAGATATTAAATCAACTTTCGTGCATAAACAAATCTATGCCTCGAATTTTGTTTATAATCATTTGGAGTAATATTGATATTCGTGAATATTGACACTTGAATGCAAACAATTTTTTGGGGTAATAAGAACTTGAGATAAAATTGGTTTGGAATCAGAGTGAAGTGGAATAGGTATCACAAAAAGAAACATTTCTATTAAGTTCCTTTTTAAAAAAATTACAGAATTAGTCAAAATAAGAATCAAAGTTTGTTCTGAAAAACAATAAAAAAATTTAGGTGTTATCTAATTGATATTATGTTATGTATATTATTTTCTGATGTGACAATTTCTCTTAAACATTCCCTCCTTTTCACATCAACATCAACTCCAAGCCTGAAAATTTCATCTTCATGATTCATTCACTTTCTTGTTGTTTTCCCAACTGATTTATTGACACAAATAGACGCAAATACGAGTTTAACATTGTAGTTTGCACTGTAAAATTTGATCTACTTATAGTTTTATAGTCTTTCAATGTTGTACAATAAAGCGAAACGTGTTCATTCATAAAAAATAATATTGAAAAGTGAAAAACTTAAACAGCAAAAAAACACAGAATCACGACGAAAGAGACATAAAAACATAAGCAAGATCATTGACCATAAAAATGATAAAATAAATTAAAAGTCGACTTAGTACTGTAATATCATAATGCTGCGATATCCATTTCAATTAAACGCTCAACTTGGAAATATCAAATTTGTCATGGAAATTGTTCATTTTGTTCATAATTTTATTAAGACGGACACAAATTTCAGAAAAATGAACAGTGAAGCATCACAAGAACTGTTTTATTAAAAATGAACTAGAATTGAAATATCAAGGAATTTAAGCATGATCTTGCTTCAATAAGGTTTAATAAGTTTATTAATTATACTATTGAAGGGTCAATTGTACAATTACAAATGTCAACTAATGTCCAACTGGATAAAATACGTAAATTGTTTCAATTATTAATTGGTATGCGAGACCAAGAAACAAATTAATTTTAATTGATTTAATTTGTTTAAGGCCCTTTAAATGCAGTGGTGGACTGTAAAACAAGCACTGAAATGAATTCTTACTGATAAAATGGTTTTAATAGGAATTTTCATATTTTAAGCGAAAAATCAATAATTTTCACAATTTAGACCGTGAAGGAAACATTGGGAGGAATTTTCACTTCAAAATATTTATCTTCGAGATGATAAAATAGAGCAAAACATTTATAAAAATGTTCTTCAAATACTTTTTGAAAGCAATAAACATTTTCAATGAATAGAAAAATAATTCATTCCAATAAACATTGTTGTACTTACATTTTCTTCCGGCATAATATTTATAGTTTTATGAGAAATATTCCATTACATTCCTGTAAAAAAATTCCTAAAAAACACAGTAACAATTAAAGTTAATAATAATTAAAACTTTATTTGATTAATATAATCTGCATTTTACATAATAGTTTCCTTAATCTAATTCTATACTTCCAAATTATGATTATTAATTTAAAACCGACGAAACAAAAAATAATAAATTTCAATAAACTTTAATGAATTTAATAAAAATTACTAAAATGATTTTTCGAATGTAATAAATCTTGTAGATTTCTCATTCTTTCGTATTACAAGTATTCAATAATTATAATATGTACATCCATTTAATTGATTTATCATTTAAATTTACATTTAATACTTATTGCTAACTCCACTTCCACTTGTTTACTTTATAGCTTAATTGCTTAGTTGCTATCTCCAACTAAGAAAACTAATATTCATTAAATAATGCATTAATCATTAATTGTAATTCATTGAAATGATCACAGCGGAATTGTGTGCACTCATTCCATTGAGTGAAATGTAAAAATAATGTAGTGCGTGCTCGCATCCAACAGCAAACAGGCAATTCACCAGCTTTCTTCCTAAAATTCCATTCATACAGCTTCCAGTCCATCGAGCACTAAAAATTTCATTTCATTTTCAGTCTGCCATCCGTGATTCCAAGAAGAAAAATGTTTAAATGGAAAAGAGTTAAATAAAGTCGAATAAAAGTTAATCAAGTGATGTACGCGCAAAAATTGCATTTTACTTTACCTTTCTTGTAGTTTCTACTCCAGCATGCGTGAGGAATTAGAAATCCGCTCTTTGTTTCATCGAGGATGGGAGGAAGGCCTGCAAACTGAAGTACCTGGGGGTGTCATGGGCTGTGACCTTTTGTTGAAGAGAAAATATTATGATAATGTTAAATTTTATGCTATGATTGGAAAATGGAATGTTATCTATGGAATGTTTGTTCGCAAATCCGAAGTGATTTGATTTTTATTTTTACAACCAAAAAGTCTACAAAATTCTTTAAAGCGGATTTAATTTTAGTCCCAATGAAGTTGAAAACGGTATTTATGTAATGCATTAAAAATTGATTGCTTATAGTAATTACAAGCTTTCATAAGTTGATTGATCATAAAGACTTGCATATTTTTTGCTTTTAATGAATAATACATCAAAAAAAAATCGGAAAAGCTAAAGCTTTAGCAGGCACTTCGGCAACATAATACCAATGCTTCATTAGAATAATTCATTTAAATGAAGCTATAAAATTCTAGGAAATTCAAAAATATGTGACCAAAATATAAATATTCGATTAGAGCGCCGAGCGGGAATATTGTGTATTATTGCTGATATATCTGTTGAATCAAATTTTACCACTTTCTGATCGACTTGAGTTGGTAGTTTCTTAACGAAAAACGAGTAAAACTTGTTTTGATATAAAATTCAAAAAAAAAAAATATATTTTTTCCAACAGTTTTTTTGATTCTTTGAAAAAACACAAGATATATAAAATATAAATTTTTGCACTACAGGTACTAGATGGCGCTGTATTATTTTCAAAAACTCTTCGTACGTCGCTGCTTATGGTTAAAAAAAGCTTATTTTGAAAATTTGAGACCAATCGGTCGGATGGGTTCTGAGATTACGAAAACAGAAGTTTTTTTTCCAAAATTTTTGTAAGCATGACAACTTGGTCATGGTACAATATTTCCATAAAATCTTCTGGAATTGATCATTTTGGGCCAAATACAAGGTTTCTGCATATTCAGATTTTTTAAAATATTCTCAGGAAAAAAAAAAATTTGTATGGCAAAATGGTAGTTTGCACTACAGGTACTAGATGGCGCTGTATTATTATCAAAAACTCTTCGTACGTCGCTGCTTATGGTTAAAAAAAGCTTATTTTGAAAATTTGAGACCAATCGGTCGGATGGGTTCTGAGATTACGAAAACAGAAGTTTTTTTTTCCAAAATTTTTGTAAGCATGACAACTTGGCCATGGTACAATATTTCCATAAAATCTTCTGGAATTGATCATTTTGGGCCAAATACAAGGTTTCTGCATATTCAGATTTTTTAAAATATTCTCAGGAAAAAAAAAATTTTGTATGGTAAAATGGTATTTTGCAGTACAGGTACTAGATGGCGCTGTAGGATTTTCTTAAATTAGCAAACGCGACCGTCTTATGGTTGAAAAAAGCTTATTCTGAAAATTTGAGACCAATCGGTCGGATGGGTTCAAAGATTACGAATACAGAAGTTTTTTTTCCAAAATTTTTGTAAGCATGGCAACTTGGTCATGGTACAATATTTCCATAAAATCTTCTGGAAGTGATCATTTTGAGCCAAATGCAAAGTTTTTGCATATTCAGATGTTTTAAAATATTCCCTGGAAAAAAAAAATTTTGTATGGCAAAATGGTAGTTTGCACTACAGGTACTAGA
This sequence comes from Parochlus steinenii, assembly GCA_038502155.1. NCBI lineage: Eukaryota > Metazoa > Arthropoda > Insecta > Diptera > Chironomidae > Parochlus > Parochlus steinenii. The sequence continues at coordinate 1,296,451 of JAXCIN010000048.1, read as the reverse complement.
TGGCGCTGTATTATTATCAAAAACTCTTCGTACGTCGCTGCTTATGGTTAAAAAAAGCTTATTCTGAAAATTTTAGATCAATCGGTCGGGTGGGTTCTGAGATTACGAAAACAGAAGTTTTTTTTCCAAAATTTTTGTAAGCATGACAACTTGGTCATGGTACAATATTTCCATAAAATCTTCTGGAATTGATCATTTTGAGGCAAAAACAACGTTTTTGCATATTCAGATGTTTTAAAATATTCTCAGGAAAAAAAAAATTTTGTATGGCAAAATGGTAGTTTGCACTACAGGTACTAGATGGCGCTGTATTATTATCAAAAACTCTTCGTACGTCGCTGCTTATGGTTAAAAAAAGCTTATTTTGAAAATTTTAGATCAATCGGTCGGGTGGGTTCTGAGATTACGAAAACAGAAGTTTTTTTTCCAAAATTTTTGTAAGCATGACAACTTGGTCATGGTACAATATTTCCATAAAATCTTCTGGAATTGATCATTTTGAGGCAAAAACAACGTTTTTGCATATTCAGATGTTTTAAAATATTCTCAGGAAAAAAAAAATTTTGTATGGGAAAATGATAGTTTGCACTACAGGTACTAGATGGCGCTGTCGGATTTTCAAAAACTGACGTGACGTCGCTGCTTGTGGTTGAAAAAAGCTTATTCTGAAAATTTGAGATAAATCGGTCGGATGGGTTCTAAGATTACGAATACAGAAGTTTAGAAGTCAAAACCACGGACAGACATTTCGCAAGGACCCAAAATTTCGGGTTCTAGACCAAAAATTTTTTTGTTTTAGGCAAAAATAAGAAAAAAAAAAAAAAAAAAAGTTTGGATGAAACCAAGACTTCACAACTTTTTGTTGCCGAAGTAAAAATAACTACTAGAAATTCAATCATACCTTTGTAACATGTAGAAACTGACAAGGATGTGAAATCTGTGATTTTGGAGGTAAGACGATAGGCTTGGGGCGCTTGTTTTTGCGCTTGCGACCTGGTCCTGAGAGAGCAATGTTTTCGGGATTGCTGATGAGACGTTCTACGTACTTCCAGACCTCATGCGCAGACTCATCGGAGTCAAAGCTGAAGCCGATAACTTTGCGGTGGTCTAGGAGTAAAAATATATATGATTAGTTTTTTTACAAAAAAAAACAAGTTATGATTGAAAAACTTACCACTTGACAAGCACATGGTGTGAAAAGCTGATCCAGCCACTTTATAGCTCGACAAGTTATCGATTGTGTCCTTCCACAAGGCAAAGCAAGTTCCACGTTCAGCCAACACAAATGTCACTTTAGGAGAACTGCGGGATCTTGCTGATCCTTTGTCGTAGAGCAAGACTGGAATGCCTGTGTACACTAAACGCCAATCTTCTTTGCGAATTCCTTCATATAAATTTGCAAGAGATGAGCTGACAAAGACCTGCAAATATGAAAAAAGGTTCATATTAAATTTTTTTGTAGAAACATGAAGATATCAATTTGTTCTATAAGAATTTTGGGTTCAATTTTTTTTTTGACATAATCGTGAGAAGGGTTAAGATATAGGATAATATTATTTATATGAAACATACACTACATTTATGTCATGTTTGGTAATAATAAATCCTTTATAAGCAGATAAGCTTTAAAATGTAAATGCACCAGATGCATCAAATACAGCGTCAACATATGTACATTTTCTGATGCACCGGAAAACCATTTTCATAGCAAATCCTCTTTGTCAAGTAAATTTTACATTTTTCAACATTTTCCAGCATTTTTGATTTTCCATTCATGTCAAACCTTTTATCCAGCTTGTTTGATCAATATGGCTGAGCATTTTGCCGATGGAATGTGCACATTTCACTCCTAATGAGTTTCCCATTGAAACATATTTTGCGAAAGCATTGAAAGGTGACGGTTTACAGAAGCTTGTCAGAGCGCTCATACAAAAGAAATTGAAAATTGTGAGAATATTTGGGTTAATGGTTTGCACTCGAGATGCTCGAGATGGTCGAGTAGAGATGCATTCTTGTGTTGTTGCAGCTGAGACACGGAGTTCATGAATATTATGAATTCCATGTACTGCATGAGATTCATGTAAACTCAAGAAATTTAACAAATTTCAAGAATTTCCATGAGATTGAGAGTTTTTTGTAGGAATTTTTACTGATTTATTTATTTGCAGATTCAACCGCATTTTTTTGGAACATCTTCTTTAAAATAAAGAGATTCTCACTTTAATCAATGCAACACAATCCATAGATTTTCTTTTTTTAATCAAGATTCAATTCTTTTATTTTTAACAGTGAAACGGGAAGCTTTTGCTTGAAGTGTTCGAGTATGCTTTTGTGTTTTCATTTGAGATTATATTGAGTGCTTCTACATATTACAGTCTTTACTTTTTACAACCATTTTTTAAAACAGAAGTTATTTCTAAGTTTCCATGGGGAAATTGAATTCCAGGAAGCAAAAACTTCTCTGAAATATGAGACAATTTAAACAAATTATATACACATCTTCGGACCTTCCCTATACTTATTGCATAATATTTCACATTAAATACCACATTTGAATATTTATATTAGCTATTACAAATTTCTCAAACACTCATAAAATATAAGTTTTCTTAAAGTTTGTTTTTGAATGAGTCATAAAATGCACTAAAGTCGATTCAGCTCACTTTACGTGAGATGATTTGCTAATTTGCATAAAAGACGATAAATTGTGAAAAAATTTAAATTTTCCATTAAATTTATGAAGTACCTAACACATAAAAAGCACAGAAAATTCGCTGAAAAATAGAAAATACGACTTTAATTTTCTAATAGACCATTCATAAAATTTTAATTCATAATCGATTTTTATGGAGCTGATGGAATTTGGCGTTGCTTGAATGGAAAAGCTTTAAAACCCTTTCATATCCAGCACTTCTATTGAAAAACAGTAATTACGATTGTAAAATGAGTTATAGACACATTAAGTGCATTTTCAAATATAACGTCAAATGACCTTCGAGCTTTTCCAAGTTCTCATCAGAAACTACAAAAAAAAACTACAAATAAAAAACAAAATGTGGAGATCGTATTTTCTTGTTTATTTGAAGTAATAAAGATTTGTGCTAATTAAACGGCAAACAACAAAAATATAAGGAATAAATTTGTGATGTTCTCGGAAAAATGACAATAGAATGTTTTGTTTAGCTTGTGACTCAACCACGAGACGATCGTTAGCTTAATTGAATTTTGTTGTTCAATTTTATAATATTTTTGTGAGCTTGCAAGTGTGATTTGAATCTTACATGGTTGTAAATTGTATTGGAGATTTAGTGAGCACCATACAATTATTTGTTGGTTTTTATTGACATTTTTAGGTTGAAATCGAGTGAAACGCGATTGTAATAATCAGCAAGCTCAAATGTTTCCTCATATATTTACGTGTCGCAAAAGAAGACTTGAGCCTCTACAATCAATACGACTTAATTTTTGCGAACACCTTTGCGATCATGGAACCGAAATCTACTTAATGCTATTGTGGTCATTAATATTCATGAGTCATCTCAATAAAATTGGCCGATACCAATTATGTAATTTAAATTTTCAGTTTATCCGGTATAAAGTTCACAAAAATTAGCCTCAAGATGCAATCCCAAGGCAAAAGTGCCATCAATTCCCAAACAATACATAAAAAACTTCGATACTTCGAGCAAGTATGATAAATCGACGTGGCTCCGAAAAACACGTAACAGAAGTATTAAAGCAAGTAGACAAAATGCGGGTGTTCCAAAATGAATATCCGAAATTCCATTGATTTATTGCGGCATTGAAAACGTGCTTGAATTACACGAAAACTAGAAAACTGTGTTAAATGTTTTTTTAAAATGTTTATTGATTTTTCGGATAGCATAAAGGAACTTTTGTTATCTATACCAAATATAAATACTAAACGTATCGTTGGAAATATTGGAAAAACAATAAGAGAACATAAATGAAGGTCGCTGTTGTGGTTCAGCGGTTGCGATGAACTTCTAATAAAACTAATAAAACAACACACAATATAGTGTCATGTGGGCTCATGGCAATAACACGTGCAACGACAGCTATAAGTATGAGCTTACAAGTCCACAAATAGTTTGTTTTATTGTTGATTGTTTTCTGTGGTGCAAGTTCGAGCGTATCAAATTGATTTAACGCTTAATTTGACTTATTGAGTATTTGTGAATCAAAAATGTATTGTTTATACATTAATAGTTGGTTTTTATGTGGTTTTCTTTAGTTTTCAGATGAATATTTTAAATTTGATTCAATCCGTCGGATCAGGGTTTTTTTTTTACTGTCAAGCTTTTTGAGCTTTTTAAGCTTTTTAGATGGAGTTTTATTTTATCTGGTATAAATTCTTATTTCAACACTTTTTCATAAAGATCATTTAAAAACTCACCTCTGTTCCCAATCCACTAAAAAAGCTTTCGATTTGAGCTCGTTCGTTGTCTGTGATTTCTGAGATTGAACTGTTTTCAAGGCTCAAGCTATCCAGCCGTAGATCTAAATTATCCAGCATCAGCGAATGTGTATTGTGAGCGTCCAGCTGCCATTCATGTGTGGATGATGCTTCGCATGTTTCTGATCCTTCAGAAACATCACTAGAAGGCGTGCTGTGGTCACTGATTGAATTTTGTCGACGTCGGGGCATGTGAGCCATCTTGAAGGAAGGAAAGGATAGTTTTAGTAAAATGTTTATTGTTGTTATTGTTGTGTTATTCTTTATTTTATTGAACCGCACTTTTTTGAAAAATTTCCGCATGTTTATTGTTTGTTTTTACGTTACAGATAACTTGTTAGGCGAATTTGAATTTTTACGGGTTTGGGTTGTTGTGAATTGCTTGAGCACAAAACTACAACTAAATAGAATCTAGCGTAGTTTTAAATGTCTCAGCATATTTTGCAAGATTTATTGCGACATATTTTTTATGTGCTACTGATAGGCTGCCTGATAAGCAATAGTGTCTTCAACAAGACAACACTGTTGTAAGTTTATTGATCTTGTTGTGACAAAATGTTCGATGTTGCTGATTTATTGTTGTGATCGAATAAATTTTACTTGTTTTCAAGACAGGTTCTAGATGGTAAATAAATTTGTTATCGTAGTTTTGCACTAATTGAATGGCTTTTGAGACTCAAACTACAAAAATTTCAAGCAGGCGTAAATTTCTTTGATTTAATTGCCACCAACAATTCTGACAGTGCCTTGTTCACTCTTATCTTTTTAAGTAAACTCATAAATTTAATGTAGAGCTGTAAAAACTATCATAAATTCATATTTAATTTTCAATGAACTTTTCCAGTGCAAATTTTGCAAAAAGCGTATAAAGCGAATTTTTTATCAGTTTCAATTACACTCGAGAATATTTCCATCAAATTATGAAAAACTTCAACTTAATTGTCCTCATTGCTTCAAAAGTATCAAAAAGTCGTTAACTCTTAAATTTATGCTGTACAAGCAAAAAAGTGTCAACAACCATAAAATCTACGTGCTTTTCCTACTTTATTCCACATCTTCAGATATATTTTATATTTCGTAGTCTTTCTACACTAACCAGAGACAGTCATTGAATAAAAATGTTGTGAACTGACAATCAAACCATACATCAGAATAATGTGCAGTTCGTTAAACTCACGAGCTGCAGTAGACGAGAAGTTGGTAAACTTTGCGAAAAATGCAAAAAGAATTAAATCCTTAGATAAAATATACAGAAGTTTGCACAATTTTTTTTTGTCGTTTGAACAAGAAAAAAATTCATGCTGAAGCGCCTTTTTGTTTTCTTGATTTCCTAGCTCAAAGAAAGCAAAGAGATCCATAGCCAAGAACACACATCCTCTGATAATGAGGGGGTATTGTTGAAATAAATTATTTTGGTATAATATTATTAATTTGAGCCTGTAGTTGGAGTCGTTCCAGTTATTTATTTTTTTTATTATTGATAAAAAGTTATCACAAAATAAAATTGACACTTGAAAACTCTTTAAACAATACTTGTGTTACAAAAAGATAGTAAACTTGAAAAACATCTACCCCTCAAAAACAAAGCATAAATTGCACATTTTACATTTTTATTTGAAAACTTTGGCGGAAAACTGAAAAAGCATTATATCTACCGAAGAACTAGATTCCTGAATGAAAAGCTTATCTACACAAGTATACAAGATTACGGGAAAAAATAAATATTTATGAATAGAAAGAAGCGGAAAATTCTTACTGTTGAATACTAGAATACTTGAGTTCTGTTCAAATTCAAGAAGTTTTAAGTTGAAGACATAAATTTTGGAATTTCTTGTAGGAAATAGTTGCACGAGAGTTTATGCTCTTTTTGTTTTACATAAGTTTTACGAATTTTATTCCTGCAGAGAGGTTTTTAATGTTTTAATGTTGTGGAAGTTTATTGCATTTATTGCACTTATAATTCTACTCATAAACTTCAGTGGAATTTGCTGCCATTTACATGCTGGGCGTGAAAGACAAGAGGGTTGGTGAACTTTTCATTTCAACTGCTGGAATTATCTAATTGTTATGGCTATGATATCATTAGAAAAATGTAAAAATTTATGTAAGCTCAAAATTAATTACTTAAAAATATTTGAATTAAATTCTCTTTAGATTTCTAAAACACGAAATTATTTCTCTAAACTTTTAACTATTTCTCACAACAAAGCTCAAAACTTATAATTGCATATATGGAAGGACGAAACTTAATTTAATGTCCTTAACTTCTTCGTGTGGTGAGTCATGAATATTTATCATTCCTAGGAACATTAGTTGAATATCTAAATATTTAAATCAACAACTAAATGGAATATTTGGGAAATTCTCCAAACTTGCACAAAACTCTACAAAAATTAATTTGTTTTAATAATGCGCCCATTTAAAAGTTTCCGGCAACTGCCGTTTCTCATATTTCTGAATTTGCTGAATTTCTGGCAAACAAATTAAACAATTTATTGGGTGTGAATACTTTATTACCAGCCATAAAATTGAAAAATTCCCCTTTTTAAAAATTTACAGTAGATTTTCTGTACAGTTTTGCATGTTGAATAAGATTATGCATGTACACGTACAGTTTTGCATGATAGAATTTGTTTTAGGAAGTTATCTAGAATCAAAAACTCAATATGAAAAGTGTCCAAACTTTTTGATGGTAGCATACTTCTCACTCTTGAGGCATGCAGCTTCTCGATTAAATCCTATTTCTCGTGACTTATGCTTTTGCAGGACAACTTTAACTAGTTTATCATTTTAAATGCATCAACATTCAACTTTTCTAAAGTGAAGCTTCAGGGAGCTGTTTATGAATGTCAAACATAACGGAGGAGCTTCTGCGGGACGTGACGAAGAGCTTTTGTTTGTTTGTTTAATTAATGGTCGAGTGGTAGAAAGTACGAGCGCTTTATAAATTATAGTGCAATTTATGCATTTCTTTGCAGTTTCATACAAGCCCGCAAAATTCAGTTAAATTTTTATTCCCAATTTTAGTGAATTTCTGTTTATCGATGTTTTGGTTTTTGTGCTTTTAGTATGCCAAAGTTACATACGAATGATTCGAATAGTTCGAGCTTTATTGCTTTATTGCTTCATCGCCTTGTGCGGAAGTCACGTAACTGGGCTGAAGTGTACTCTATGAATACTGGACACACAAGGATTATTAGCACGATCTGACTGAACCAAATATAGGCCTGATTATTTATTCCTCTGGTGTATTATTTCTCAACTAGTGGCCTGTTTGTTTATTTTGTTGGAAATTTCCTTATGTGTAGCAATAAACTGAAGCTCTTTTGAGATTGTTTATTATGTTTATTATGACTTTGTAAGTGTAGTGAAGTTATTTCATCCACAATACCATAATCAAGCCCAATAGAAACCAAACATACAAATTAGGAATTTTGATTCAATTTTGATTGCATTTCATGCACAGACAAAGGACAAATTAACTCGATCCACTCGATCATTAATTTTGGGCAAGGTCTACCAGAATTTGACAAAACTCACCAAAAGTTTTTACTCAATTCTCAAATCAAAGCTAAACAAACCATGGGAAAACAAACCAATGCAAATAGGAAAGAGGAAAGAGGAGTGCACAACAGCTTTTTCAAGTACAATTGAATCGACCGCAATAAATTAAAAATTCGTGTATAATTTTAATGCTTTTAATAGTTACATGCTGAGCTCAACAATAACTTTCATTGCACTGCATTATTGGATGCTTTGATGAGTTAATACTTAATGTCATGCATGCCAACATCCAAAGCATTTGTAGAGAAAGCATTTAAAATTGAATTAAGTTACTACAAATGAAATTAAAAGATGTTACATTGTGTGTGATCTTCGTTCCATATGTGATTGAAATGCTTTGAAATTGAGAGTGGATGAGTCATTAAGCTAGATATGGCGAAAGTTTTGAAACTGCAATCTCTTCGTTATGCAGTAATAGCCGTTTGGATGCCTAATCTAACTAGTGCAACTGATATTGATTTTTGTTTAAAAATAATAGTTGTGCAATGTTGAATTTATGTTGAGTGTTAACATTTGGTTATGAAAACGATAAGCTATTGATTTGTATTTATTGGGTTTGGTTTATAATAGTTTATTTTTATTAGTTTATAAAAAGTCTTTATGTAACAAGTTTTAATAAGTTGATTCAAAAACACTAAATATTTAATTGATGCCTGAAACCCTGAAAGCCAAACAAACTCCCATGCATCTATAACAGAATATATGAGAGAATAAAATCCATTAAAATAACATTATGCTCCAGCGAAAGTAATTTCAATCCATAACGTGTCTGGCTCGGAAAATATCGAAACTACGAGTATTACCATGGAATTACAATATATTTAAAAGTATTACAAACAAATGCAAACTCTGCAAACATTACAATTACAATCACTACAATAGTACGTAGAACATGTAATTTGATATCTTTAAACCACAAAAGCCACCCGCTCATTTGTTAGATTTCCACTCAAACTGTCCGACGTATTTCATTTCAGCCTCAAAAGTTTACAGAGTGATTTCGCAAACGGAACTTAATTAAAATTAATTTAGTTCACCGTCGAACGTTCTCTGAATTTTCCGATTGTTCCACTTGTTTTAGCGATTTTTGGCAATTCTTGCTTTAGAACATAAAGGCCATTATGAACATTAAAACCATTTAAGCAACCGTCAGAATGATGAAGAAACTAAACGTTAATTAATCAAGTCCGCAAAATAATTGTATTATTGAATTAAGTATTGTGAGTTTATTGAGTAATGGGTTAGGATTGCAAGCTAGCTTCATCTGCTGTGTGCTCCTATATTTGTTCTGTGAGCAGTTGAAAAATGATGTTTGCTTAATACTTATCAAATAAAGTTTATTCTGTCGTTTGCTGGTGGCTTTTATAGATTTATTGGGTACACAAATGACAGAGATTGTTGGGAAGAAACCCAAGTGGAATGGAGTGGTAAATTTCAACAAGTTTTACGTTTACTTTGAAAAACTATTTGTAAAATGAAAAATGTCCAAACGGATTAAATTTAATATTAATTCTAAAATATTCAAAAGCACTTAACAGCAAACAAAAAACTTGGATTTGTGATATTTTCAAGGAGGAAACATCTAATTTAAAGCTTTAAATATTACACACAGGTCTTCATTTTCTTCCATGTCTCACAAAACTGACGATCTATATTCTAAGGAAACAAAACCCATAAATTTGTGTCAATATCGGAAAACTGTCGATAAGGAAATGTGTGTCGGCATATTTTGTTACCATTTTTGCCAGCACTTCCCTCTCTAGTTGTGAGTTGTGTAAAATCTCGGATCAGTAAAATATTCTGTTCACTGAATCAGTGTCTCAATGTCTCAATATCTCAATATCTCAATAAGATACTTCGTAGCCATGTAACAACATAAACCATTTGTTTAACTATACAAAGAAAAAGCTACAACAAGGGAAAATGGGTTGCATGTTTTGCAGGAAGGCAAGGATCGATAAATTTCATTTATTACGCAAACAACCAAAATCGCTTGTTCTAACGTCTCCATTAATCATTTTCCATCATTTTGCTGGTTGTGATGTCATCACAGCTTGTCGACAGCTTTAACGAGCCACATTTTGTAGCGGTAAGTATTTTTGGGAGATGCGGGAATCAATCTATCAATTCAAACAACTTGGGCAATTTCACCATACCAAATTTAAAATTGTCCTCTTCACAAAAAGCTTTTCAAATTACATCATTTTCAGAATTACAAAATATCTAAATTAGTTGCAGAATCTCCGTCAATTTCCCATCGCAATTTATTTTCTGATGCTTTTTGACTTTGCTGATGTTCTTTTGTGGTTGGGTATTTGCATGCCTATTTGGGATGGTGCTTGATAGCGCTCAGGGAACGAGATTTTTGGGCGTGAAATTGGCTACCGAAAATGTTGTCTCTGCCGGCTACAACAGCTAATGAGGATTTAAATTGGTTCATTAAATTCGTCTTAAATGACGCAAAAAGCAGTTGGAAATCGATTCACCCGCCAAAACAGACAACGGTGAGTTGTGCCTAGTAAAGCACAGTTGTTTATAATTCATAATAATCACAATTAGATAATTTGTGATTTAATATGATTAATTGTGTTTTCTTTGAAATATTGAATGTTTGTTTGTGTATCGATCATTAAGTGTTATTTAAAGTTTTGCTGATTGAATTATTGCTTTTGTACACAAAATAAATTTGGACTAAACTTTAAAAATGGTTAGATGTAACCAAAATAACAATTTTCTTTTATGTATTAACTAAAAATCGATTAATCACCAATAATTCACAAGAATCGCCATCTCTCTCTTTTCCACGTTCTGTGCGTTCAACAGGAAAGTAAATTTACGTGAAAAATATAAATTGTAATTTGCAATCAACGACAACTTACTTAGTTGCTTGGCTTACGGTGGAAATAATTATGCCTCATAACTGCTGTTTATCTACACCAGACAACAATAATTATATACGGTGGGTTACATCATCTATAGCAAACTCAGCACATCACAATTCAGTAAATTCACAGCATCTCGTTGCCAATAAATGCAAGCAACTGTTGTGCTGATGAGCATCTTCATTTCAAATTCGTCTTGAGTGTGTTTTTAAATCGTTTTGGAAGAATAATAATAATAATGATGTTGATTTTGAATTTGTGAAGATGAAAAATTCAAGAGTGAATTAAGGTTGGGATGGATTTTAGGGTTCTTGGAATATGAGAGGTGATGTAATTTATTTTGAAGTGTGATTTTGTTGTTTTTGTTATTTTGAAAATCAATAAGATGTTTTTGAGCCAAAATAAAAATAGAAATTCATCGACAATAAAATATTCATGACTCTATTTGCATCATCATTGGCGAAGAAATGTCAACAAGAAAAAGAAGTAGTTTTCATTCATCAAAAGCTTTCATTAACTTTTCTCGCAAATCAATAAAACTTTGAATGCTCAATTTATTCCACGAATCATGAAACTAAAATCAATATCTCAAACTAAATAGCAACATCAGAAAGTGATGCTATTGCTTTTTTCTCTCTTTTAATTCCGTTCAAAATGCAGAATTTTTTAATTATTTTCATTCACATACTAACATTCAATTAAATTTTTTCAACCCATTGATTCATTGCCTACAATTGCATGCACGATCTTGCAAAGTAATTGCCAGTTAATAAAAGTTGTGTGTGAACATAAATGGAAAAAAAAAAAGTTTGGATGAAACCAAGACTTCACAACTTTTTGTTGCCGAAGTAAAAATTTATTGAAACATATTAGAAAATCGATTGAAAGAAATTTAAATCGTTTGAAAAATAATTATCAGCACAACAAAATGTTTAAAGCATTCGAAGAGCGTTTAAAAATCTATTAACACACGATTAGTGGAAATTAAGTAAATAAATATTTAAAGGAAACCTTATCTCTTTTTTGGATATTCGGTCTGGATGGTTTATTATTTTTGTTTACTCGTTTCCTCCTTTTCCATTACCAAGTAACCGGAGTTTATCTAGCAAATTCGAATATTCCCACAATGTTAAGCATTTTAAGGTTTCCAGCAATTTGTCACGTTCATTTATTTGTTTTGTAATTGATGGTTAATGGTTTTGCTGATCCCTAAATTTGTTGCTTTCCATATCATGTAAAATTGTAATTTTTAATATTACCAGGAAATTGGGTTTGGAAATATTGAGTAATAAAACCGAAAATTTTTGGAAGTAAAATGTAAATTCATGTAAATTGAGTGGCATTAATTTTATCAGAACTGTTTCTATGGGATTTAATCAATTATTTTATTGCTATGGAAATTGATTTTGGAGTTATATTTACATGTAGATAATCGGAATATTTTCAATTTTAATATAAAGCAAACATTGTGGAAATTTTCCGTAACTAACTTAGAATCATTAAAATTTAATGATGTTTTTGAAAATGTTCAATACATCAAAAACAAATTAATATTGCAATAAAATAAAACTATCTCTACATGCATCTCCATGTTCTAATGTTAGTCATAAACTTGTGTACAGCTCCAGGAATCTGTGCAGACTGCATGTGAAGTAAGCACTCGGGAGTTGCAGACTGTGCTCGTTTCCTTCATAATTCAATTACGATAATCTATACCCGAACTTAACTACCAGAGATAAATCCTGAGTTGCACAGCTCCAATTCTAACTAGAATAAGCCACAAAACATACAATAACATACAATGCCAAAATCCTAATAACCAAATTGTACATGTCTTCTTACGTTTCCCTACTTTTTGTGCCACAACTTCTGTATCTTTCTATCAGAGTTTCTCTGTATCTCGGAAGAGTTGCAAGATTTATGGGTGCACTGTGAAATAATAAAATTACCCGAAAAATATAACACACACAGCACATAAAGCTTGTGAATAATTTCAGCTTTGTTCTGAGCGGAACTGGGTTACTGCTACAGCCAAAGAGTGGCCATAAAGCATCAAAAAACTGTTAAAACATAACTATGGAACTATAAAACTGGAAGCTCTAGATATGGATATGTTTATTGCCGAGTTTTAAATTTTTGAGCGATTTTGTCGATTTTATTGACGAAAGTTTGACCAATTCAAAGTTTTGAGGAAATTAAAGATTTAATTATGTTTTCAGCTTGAATGTTAAAATAAACTTAAATTTGTTTTGGTTCATATGTCATTTCTTTGATATGTTCACCAACTCCAGAAAAACCATCATCTATTTATATTTTGAAAGCATTTCTTTTGTTATTAAATATTCTTCCATACATCGCATCTATCAACTGCACCAAGAACATAGAAAACATAATCTTCAAATGCCACCATGTCCCAATAATCCACAACCCATATCCCATGACATATAGGTCACTTCACGACACCAATCCCAAGCACAGAACGTTAAAGAAGAGAATTGTAGAACAAACACAGCTTAAAAATCGATCTGTAACCGTTTGGTTCTTTTGTTTCCACTTTATAATTAAAAAATATAGTGCTAGAGAATCCGACTAGATAAATAACAGAATATACGTAATTTAGCTATAAATTACATTGAATTACATAAATTACAGCGTAAGAAAAATCACAGAAGTTACATAATGCAAAATAACAATAGGGAAATTATAGAATTCTTTGCACTTCCATTGTTTTATTGAAAGATTCAAGTTAGAAATTTGATTATTTGTATTATTTGAATTATTTGTGAAAAGTATATCGGATAGCGGAATCAGCTATTTAAAACATATCTACTTAAGTATCACAAACGATATGCTTTTAAATTTGAATGATTTTTAAACAGCAGTTGAGAATTTATTCAATAAAGATCAAATAAACGAGTGATAAAATGTTTATTAATGTGGCTTATATTTGATACATATTATCAAGATAATTATGCATTTATCATTTTTTCATTTAAAATATGTATCTTCCAGTTTTTTGACGATTAACACATATATCCCCCAACCAGCAATTTCTAGTCCAGAAGTAGAATTTTAATTAATTAATTTTAATCTAATTTAATTTTGACATTCTAAAAAACAGTTTATGTGTAAATGAGAACTATAAATTCAAAAAATCTTCTAACAAGGTTAGAAAAGAAATCTCGACCAATAGTTAAGTATTCAGATCTTTTCCATTGCAAATTACAATTGACTTTTGACCGTAAAACAAAAGAAATAATTTGATAAATTTATGATCTGTAATTAAAGCCAATAAAAATTACTTGAAGCGAGTAAGAATCATCATCTTTACTTTTTTGCCACTTGCAAATCAAGGTCAATTCATTTATCGAGATTTTTGCAAGAGAATCTTTTACTTTAAGCCTTTGTTGATTAGTTTCTTACTTTAAAAAGTTTGATAGTTTTTATATGTGGCAAAACATGTTTTTTTGATTAATTAAATTGGACATACAGGCATGGTTTCTATAATTCTTTATTTTACATACTTTTCATGTATGCTTGTACATTTCTCACTGTTCAAAAATAGTGTGTTAGTTGAAATTGAGAACAATGTGAAATATTAATAAATATTAAAATTATTAAAAGTGATAACTCTCAACGCAAATTCAATGAATTAAAATGAATGAATGGATGGGAAATGGCAAAAATTATAATAAATGGTAAAATGTATGGATATAAATAAACGAAATGAGTTTATGGGGGTTTCGTTGAGATTGTTGAGAAACTGAATACTTTACTTGTCGTAGCAATTTACATTTTTTATTCAAAAGCCGCAAAAAACAGCAAATGAACATTTTAATTAATTGTTGTGTGAAACTTTGAGAGAAATTGAAAAATGAGTTTTTAAATGATAATAAACTATATAAAAACCGGAAAATACATAGAAGCACTCAAGCTTAAATGCATTTAACGCACAGATGCAGTGCCAAATTATTTTTTTTAAATTACAGTTTTTTGTTCCACAGAGATAGATCATGACGCGTTTAAGCATTTAGTGTTGAGAGTATCGAAAGTCTGGTCAACGCTCTAATTTAATCAATGAAAAAACTTTCATCTAAGCACAGCTGGTTCGTCATAAAATTTTGCCCTATGGTTTAAAGATATTTACTTTAAATTTGCTATAAATATAATGTTGTAATCATAGTCTTCAGGCTTGTGTTTGTTTCTGAGAAAATAGATTACTCAATATATTGGGCACACATTTGCTTTATTTTATATATTGCTGCAATGCATACTTGGAACGCGTGACTCATTCTAAAATATATGTATTTAATCGCATTTATAAATAAGTGGTAATTATATCGAAATAGTATTAATTATGCAACTTGTCCAAAATGACAATAAAAGACCTTTTACAAAATAAGAAAAATTCAATTTAAATGTGAATTTTCCTTTCTCAATTCTTTTGATTTGATTGTTATTGTATTATAGGAACAAATGCTCCTCCAAAATCTGTAAACCTGCAAAACAACAATCAAATAATTGTCTGAGCATAATTTAGCTTGTCACGGTGCCAAATCTCAATTGCCAGCATAAAAAATGGAACTGTTGACAAATTGAGTCGAATTGGCAAAGAACGGCTTTGACGCTTGGCTCGTTGCTGCAGCTATCACACTAAACAATCGACTTGTAAGCGCTGAAACGATTTGCATTCGAATTAAACTGTTCGAAAACTGTTCAAAGTGAAAGACTCGTTGCACAAGAAATTATTATAAATGGCTTTACCGTCAAATTGAAGCAAACATTTAACATTTTACACGTGATTCCGATATTGCGAGGCGATTTGCTGGTTGAGTGACGCCATTCACTATCTAAGCTATCTACCCATGAAATAAAATATTTAAAGGTTTTATTTGTCGCTGCAATATTTGAGAAGTCTTGAATGTTGCAATAAAATAAGTTTTGATTTATTGTGATCTGAATTTAAATCTCGATAATTTTCTTTGATTTTTAGTTTAAAATTCGTCCCAGTCACTTATTTTGTGGTTTTTAAAGTTTTTCAAGGAAAAAATAAAGAAATGCATTGAGTGTACTTTTCATGAGAACGAAGTCACTTGAATACAAAATTGGCTTCGATTCAAATATTCATACCACTCATACCTGAAGTATTTGTTAATAAATTGTTTACTTTACACTCAGAAAAAACTTTTTAATTCAATTTTTTTACTTTCATGATAAATGGTCTATTTCTATTTTTTTCAGTTCACAAATAAAAAAACGATTCCCGTGAACTCACGCGGTTATGCCACTCGCATTCAATTAATTAAATTTAATTCAATCTCATTAACATTCAACGCACAGTCAATTGCTCATTAAATTATTACATAAACGGCATTTTAATTTTCAAAATTTGTATGCAGTATACTCAACATACACAAAACATAATAAATTGGTTTCTGTGGAACTACATGACAACATCAAAACATCAAAACATCATGCCAGCACCATTAATGCGACACATAGATATTGTTTGATAGGCAAATTGCTCGGTTCACGACTAATATGAGATTATTAAAATTTGTAATATTTATTATGGCTGTTTGCCATTATGTAGGGTTTAATTAAATGTATAGGTATGTAATACTTTGTTCTACATATTTTAAAATACTATTGTTCCATAATTTTAAATACTTCTCAATTCATGTGTTTTATGGTTTATGAGCGTGGCTATATTTAATTTGCTTTTATGAAGCTTTTATGCGTAGTATGCATGAGAATTGGATTATGGTTCAATTTTCAATTTGCTCCATAAATAATTGATTCGACAACAATATTAGTTTAATGCAACATATTGCATTTCTATAGAGAATTGCATAAATTGCATGAAATTCAATTATTTTATATAAATATTTTATGCTCTAACTCATAACTTTTATTTGTGCCTCAAATTGGAACAGCATGGTTCTAAACAGTGAATATATAATAATATTTTTAAATTCCCAGAAAACACACCCAAAAAACAGAACCCTTGTCATAAGAATAGCTAGACTTGTAGCAAGCGTGCAGCCTTGTTACAATTCTAGCTACACTTGTCGCACGTGTAGCCTAAATTTGGCTGTTTTAGCCTTGTGAGAAGCCTTAGAAGACTTGTAACAATTCTTAGTTACACTTGCTACAGAAGTAGCTTAGACTTGTACGCTGTATAACTAGACATGACACAAGAGTAAATTTCAGCTTGTCACATGCCTTAATTAGTTTTAAGACACAATTATCCAAATTTATCGGTATAAATTAATTAAACATGATCAATTCTCCAAATTCTAAACTATTTTTTTGCCACTATAAATATTTTTTTGAGCTTTAATCGCATTTTATCATTTTTTCAGCGGAATTAAAATACATTTTTTGATTTAAAAGGGTTATTGATGGATATATTGTTTTCTAGCAATTGTGTTTCAAATTGAGCAAAACTTAACAATCCAATTTTACTTTGAATTGAAAATCTCATTCATTGCTTTTACACATTTGACAAGATATCTTAAAAATTAAATAAAATTTCAAAAAGGGTGAGTAAAATTATGTTTCAGATGTAGGACATCAAAATAAATAGAATGAGAATCATCAATTCGATTATCAAAGTGACGAACAAATTGATTTGAACTTTCGACTTTTCACAGCATTTTCATGAAAAGTGGGGTTTTAATGAAAACTCGAGTTTATATTATTAAAATAAAAATTTTTACATATAAAGTTCATTTTACATATTGTTTGAGGATTTTTTGCTGTTAACTGAATATTTTTTGTTATAATAATATATTTGTCATGTTTTGTGATGTTTGAAAGAGCTAAAACAGTATTTTTAACAAATATTTATTGTATAGAATGAAAAAAAAGTTGAGATGGAGCAAAAAAGAGTTAGAAGAGTGGAGTCTCGAACCAGCCGCGAACAAATGTTACAAAATTTTAAAAAAGATTACATGAATTGGTTTATTTATGTGTAGTTGTAGTGATTTGGTATTTTACAGTTTTGAAGTGGTTCAACCGTATTTTATTTTGGTTCTTTCTGGGATTTAAACAAATAATACAAATTTATCGTCTTTCCAGACTCCAATTGAAAATTTTTGATGTTACGATCAATTAAGTGTTTTTTGTATATTTTCTCGTAGTTTTTGAATTATCTTAATAATTCTTTTTTGCTTTAAAAAATTTTCAAGCGAAATGTTAATTAAAAGTCGGTGATTTAAATTTAAAATATAAAATCCACATACTATTAAACACCTAAATATTGTTCAATAAGTATTAATAAGTCTTGAACTTTTCTATTTAAGACTGATTGGCCGGATATTTGTAAAATTCAATAAAATAAACTAAAAAACACAAACAATAAATCTCTTCTAAATCTGGAACTATCTAACAAAAAAAATAGAAGCCAATGTTAAATCCTCAAAGAACACTCAAAAGCGCATTTTTTTTTTATTTACGTCATTAAAATTTTGGACAATGAATTGCAGGAAGTAAAGTGATCTGAACTATTAAATTTTTTTTTAAAAGCTTAAAATATATTTTTAAAATGTCACGGTATTTTACGAGTATTTTAATTAATTAATAAAACATCTTAACATCGGAAAACAAATTTAAAATTTGCCTCACCTTAAATTGATATTAAGCCAACGCGTTTATTAATGGTATGGTGGTTGGATGGAGTAGCGAAAATTTCAAGGCATGGTGAAAGGTTTGAAACTTGCATTTGGTGAAAGTGCAAAAACGTTTCGTTGAGTGTGTTTACAAGGGCGATTGAGTATATTAAGGTGCGGTGTTGTGTTAGGTTAAAAATTCAAGTTGGTGGTGTGAAAATAGTTGGGAAAATCAAGAAAATTCCGAAATAATTATTTTTTTTGCCTTTTTTTAGTCTATTTTAGACGTCTCACAATTCTAATTAAGGATTACAAGCCTGAAAGACACCCTTGTGGCAAAGGTTATCTAGGACTTGTGACAAGCGTAAGGAGGTATCAAAGTTGAATTAACGCTTGTCAAAAGCGTAAAATTTCACCTTCTTACAAGTGCAAGAACCTTGCAGCAAGTCTACTACACTTGTTGCAAGCGTAAACCATGAGTTGCAACAAGCGGTAAAATCTCGTTCCGCTTGCTGCAACTCCTAGTTTACGCTTGCAACAAGTGTAGTAGACTTGCCACAAGCTTACTACACTTGCAAGAAGGTGAAATTTTACGCTTCAGACAAGCGTTAATTCAACTTTGATACCTCCTTACGCTTGTCACAAGCCTTACATTTTTTTGGGTGCATATTCATGCATTTTATTCCCTATAGAAAGTATTTTTATCAACACGGTATTAAAATTTGTCAAATATACCAACAGTGAACAGTTCACTATTTCAATTCAAGATTTTTTATAAAAAATCTGCACATCAATACGAGTCCAATAAAAGTCCATAGAAATTGTCCAGAATCAAATCAAATAGATGGCCCACTTTTTGGTCTTATCCAATGCATTTTTTGTCTGCCAGGCTAATTCGACCGAATTTTGTGTTCAGTTGGTAGGACAGAATGGCATATAACAGCCAAACGGAGTACTGAGAGTTGACATAAAACTAATAACTCGATTCTTTTCTTCTACTTGATTAGGTTTTGGCGCAATCGTGGCGTGCGAGATATTTTTTGTCGGCGACATCCATGATGATCAGTTATTGACAACTAAAGTGTGACTTCAATGGAATTTTGCAATATTGTTGAAACTCGGTTGAATTTATGGTTTGTAATTTCAAAGAGAATTCTTCTTTGACTAAGTATTTTTGTCTACTTTCTTTACTGAATTACAAAGAAACGAAATGTTATAATGTAACACAAAATAACAGAGAATTTTATGAACTTAATGAAGATGCTGAAGAGGTTTTCTTTAATTCTACCATTACTATTTCAACAATTTCTACAATTTGCTGGAATAATCAGAATTAAATTAGCATCAATCGAATTCCGAACCGAAAAATGTTACATAATAATTCTCCATTTGTTTGGAAATTGTGAAAATTTGTACAATTGTAAAGAAATTGCGAAGAAATTGTTTTCTCAAGTAATTTACAGCATTTCTATTCAATTTGTGTTTTTGTTCTACATACTACCAATTTATATGGTTCACAACTTGGATCATTCCCAGTTTTCCAATTTTTTTCAATTTCTTAGTTTTTACACATTGCAAATTTTACTTCATAGTACTTGAATTGAATATACGTTCACTTGAGCTTATTTCAATTTGCTGCATATTTGCTACTATCTAAAAATTATTCTGTTGTTGTGTGTACGTATTGTGGAACAAAGAACTGTTTCCTGGGAAATGGAGTCGGAAAATATATCTGGTGCATCCCGCAGTTTTTCAATATCAAAATGTTGAGATAAGTTGAATTTTATGTTGGATGAGGATAGTATAGTTTGCGTTTTGTTTTATTTTCTATCAGTTCCATTAATATTATTCTGGTTTTCAATATATCCGAACAAAGATAATGTTGGACATCATTTTAAAATTTTTGTTTATAAATTCGTGTTTTAAGTCCAATTAAAAAAGTTCTTTAATGTTTTATATGCTACTACCCTTTTAGTAATGCATTTTTACAAAAAAAAAACCGGTGGCCTTTTAAATTATTTGTTGAACTCTCCATGGCAATTTACCAAAATTCAATTTTAATGGTTTATTCATCACTTTAGCAATGTTCCATCATTTAAATCAAGTTTAACTCAAGTTAAAAGTTCTCGCCAACTTTTAAACTTTCCAAACTACACAAACTTTAAAATATGAACAACAGCACAAACTTTGAACTTTTTCATCCATAAATAATTCTTTAAATTATGGGAGAATCTGAAAAAATTGAAAGAACGAGAGAAACAGAAGACACAATCTGGAAATTATTATTTTGCCATATTGCCATAAGCTTCCTCAGTAAACTTCTTGTTTGACTTTGGTGAATGATAAGTACATCAAGGAAGTAAGCTAGAAAATTGTGAATCAATATTGAAAATCAGGAACTTTCTGACATTCTGTGCTGTATTTTTTAGTATTTAAGTTTCCAAGTAATTAATGTATTGATCATTTTTCCACTTTTTAACTGCTAGTCTAAGAATGTTTCGCGTAATTTTATAAAAAATCGACGTTTATGAAAAGAAAATTTCTAACGATGGCCATTACTGATCTTACTCAACATTTTATTTACCTTATTTATTTGATTTTCCAACAACTTGCTCCTCCTGCAAAATTCCTTTGTATTTTATTGCGTGTCAAAAGCAAGGCTGGCGTGCAGAGTCTGCAAGGGAAATCGAGAAAAATACAATTAATCAATTGGTTCATACTTGAATGACTGCAATCACTGTGAAATTCCTGAGATGAAAGACTTTGCAAAGCACAGGCAAACAATCTCAATAATCTCAACAATCTCTAAAGTGAGCAAGTGATATCATTAATCACAGATTAAAGAAATTGCAAATTATACCAAAAGAATTGTGTGGAATGGAAAATATTTTCTTTTCGCTTCTTTATGTTGAGAACTATTCAAGGAAAAGTTGTGTGTTTAATATGTGTTTGACAAGTAAAGTGTACTATGATATTACGTATAGAAAATTCTAGCGCAGGGTTCTCATAAATATTTAAGTTAGCTTAAGGTTCTTACATTAAAGTCTTTATTTCTTTCTTGTGCATAAATATATAAATAATCAATAACGATGTCTGGAGCAGCAATTATGATTATATCTTTATCATAGTTAATGCAATATAAATATATTAATGATGCACGTAATGGCATATTTGATTCTGAATAAATCTAACCAGAAATGTTGGTTGAGAAAGAACTGTTGCAATAATGTTGTAGTTATCATATATTTATAGAATAATACATGAAAATAATTATAAATACATGTCGGACGCAACAGTTGATAACATTTGGATTTTGCAAGTATTTATATTATATAATATTATTAAATGATAACATAAATTCGTTACAACTCTTGCTAAGCCCACTTCATTCCTTCTTAGCTTGATGAGAAAAATAATTACAAAAAAGATCGTTCCATTTAATTGACTCCAAATCTCCACTTCAAAACAACAAACACTGTCATAAAGCAATATCATATTATTTAATTCTTAGAATAAAATGCGACAAGATACAATCTTTATTTAATTAATTAAGTATCGCTTGATAAACAACAAGATTTCATATTTTTATCATTTCGACGTCAAGATTCTATCTCTGAAGCGTCTTGGCAGACAAATGAACAGACTTAGTTTACTTGAAAGAATATTCAAACATACGTGATATCAAGAGACAATTTGCTTCGGTTGTGGAAATGCTGGAAAAATGTTATGTACGCCTTGAGTTATATCTGAATTTGGAGATTTAGGTTTAGTTTGCTAAGTTTGTTAAATGTCTTAGATTTGTTTGATAAGCTGCCAGATATGCTAGATTTGATATCTCATATGAAATCTTTTGGGAACATGAAAACACACAAATTTGAAATGTGATATGTTTTTTTGTTTTTTACTTCGACAAAAAAAAAGTTGTTGAAGTCCTGGATTCATCAAAAAAAAAAAAAAAAAAAGCTGTTAAAATTCGCTTAAAGTGACTAAAAATTGGTTTTTGGGTCAAAACAAGTGATTTTTTGGTGGTGTGTGGCTGACTCCTGTATATGGGCTAAATCAAAACGTCAGCGATGTTACATCGCAAGGATTTAATTCATTTTCTCGAAAAGTTCTAAGAATATTCACATGAAATTTGGTATACTGTCGTAGTTTGTGACTTTGAACCTAAATCCAAAAGATCAGACTTCTAAAAAATTTAT
This sequence comes from Parochlus steinenii, assembly GCA_038502155.1. NCBI lineage: Eukaryota > Metazoa > Arthropoda > Insecta > Diptera > Chironomidae > Parochlus > Parochlus steinenii. The sequence goes on along the minus strand of JAXCIN010000048.1, from coordinate 1,273,713 downwards.
GAAAAGAGTTATTAATAAAAAACCGCCGTCAGCGACGTTACCACAAAAAATTCAGTTTTTTCATATATTCACTTTGATTGTGAATTTCTCTAAAAGTTATATTTGAATCAAAACCAAAATTTCACAATCGCTTTAGATACTTATAACAAGTATAGAGATGAGTTTTTGGATTGTTTCATCAAGCGGTTGATCCTAGGGACGCCGTTCCGTAAAAGCTATTTCGTCAGCGACGCACCCGTCAGCGACGTTACTTGTGAATTAAAATACTTCTGAAAATTTTAATTGCACAAAACTAATTTTAAAATTAATTTTTTGATGAAAAAATATGATTGCAAAAAAAAAATCTTAAGAAAGTTGTTTACTTCATATCCAATTTCGAGATTTAAAATTACAACAAAAACAACAGAATTTTTGCTTTTTTGTGAGTATTTTTGATTAAAAATCAGAAAAAAGTGCAAAAAACCCTTAAACTTTACATTATTTGAAAATATGAGACATGGAATTTAAAAAAATTATGAAGTAAAAAAAATATTTAAAATCAGTACAAAATTTCTCCGCAAGGGGCGTTTTATCAAATTTCGTCAGCGATGTTACACAATTAAAACATTAATAACTTTTAAACCATAAATTGGAAAATCTTCAAAAAAATCCCAATTTTTCTTTTAAATAAAAGCTAAGTAAAACTGAAAAGACGATGTTTGGGGAAGTTGCACTTTTGAAAAATTTCAACTTATTGTTGTTTTTCGTCAGCGACGTTACTTTTTTTAGATGGTTTTTAAAGTTTTCTTTATAAACTCTTGTGATCTTAAAATTATTGTTTTTTTCTCAAAAAACGCTTACTGGAAGGTGAAATTAACTATAAAATTTAAAATCAGTATTAAAATTCATCGTGAGAACATATATTTGAATTTAAAATTTCCATGTAAAACATTGGAAATATTCAAAAATTAAAAGTTTCAATTTCAAAAATTTCTCAAATCATCCCTGGATGTAAAAAAAATATATTCTATGAGATTTACGATGGTTCAAACATTCTTTTTACAAAAAAAATTAAAATATTTTGATGTTAAAATTGTTTGTAATTTCCAGAAAACTAAAAGTTGAACTGTTTCTGCCCATATGAGTATTATTCTGTCACTTTAGACTTTACTCTGTAGGTCCCAAACCACTTAACCGATCTTAATGAAACTCAGAACTTAAGAGTTTTATACCCTTCCCATAATGCTCAGAAATTTTTGTTGTGCTACGACAGCGCCATCTAGTAGCTTCAGTACAAAAAATCATGTTTTCAATTCTAACGACGGTCCAGACAACTGCATAATTCCGATTTAGCTCAAATTTTCAGAATAAGCTTTTTTCGACCATACGCAAAACAGAAAGGCTGGTTTTTGCGATCAGACTGGTCCTTCGAGTACCTGTCATACAAAAGTTGTGGTATTTTGTACTTTTTAGCAATATCTATCATTTAAATAAGTCAAAGATCATAGAAATATGTAGTTAGGCTGTAGTTGATGCTTAAGATTGTGATCCAATAGTGGTGCAACCTGATTTTCAGTTAAAGCGCTTTAATTCAACACAATTATCAGCAATAATGCACAATATTCTCGCTCGGTGCTCTGATCGGATATTTAAATTTTGGTTACATATTTTCGAATTTCCCGAGAAATTTCCTAAAGTTTTAATGCTTAATACAAATTCTAATGGATCTCAAGTATGATTTTGTCGAAGTGCCTGCTAAAGCCCCAAGCTTTTCCGATTTTTTGTATCAGTTTGACAATAATACAGAAAACTTTCACTACAAAAATAGACTTTTAGCAATTTTAATTAACATTTCACGCCCCTAAACGATCACGCCTTAGCTAAATGAGCATTCAATGAAGTTCGGCATATAAATAAAAATATCTATAGAAGATATAAATCAAAGTTGTTTCATTCTGATTGATTTGATTTCTAGTAAATTTAAAAATCCCGATATATTTTCAAAATTTGTATGCGGACTGTTTTGATTGTAATATAATGTTTACCCGAAAAGTTCAAACAGCTTTATAACAAGTATTACTGAGCTCTCGATCAATAGCTGAACTGTCTTATCTCTTTGAACTTTGACTCCAATTTCAAAAACCCATAAAAACTAACATTTAGAAATATGAAACATATTAAACCTTATTCAGCTTTATTTGATGGTAAAATATGTGTATTATATCATTTCTATCGTTTAAGAGACAAAACAGCATATTTTATTATATTATTATGGATACTGGAAAGAGATGGAATATTTTAATATAAGTGACTATAAATTATTTAAATTGAGAAATAAGTTGTTAGAAGCCTTGAATAACGTGAAGAGCGAGACAATGCAATATTATGCTTAATGGATAGATTGTGAGTAAAATATATTCTAAAATCACATCAAAATAGTTTGAAGACATTAAAACTTCCTCCTGTTGATAATTAAAATAAACAGCAGTTCAAATGACAAAGGCATCAAAAGCATTCGTCCGAGCTTTTGTGTGATTTGTATTATTATTTTGTACTTTTTGTATTCTCCCTGCGGTACAATAAAAGCATATATTGCATGTGTTTCAATTAGAAGTTTTGCTTTTTATTGCTTGTGTCTAGGCAAAGAATAATAAAGCTTTTGTGCAATATTGCAGAGCATACATACAACAAAATGTATAAGCTAGCGATCCTATAATATCATAGTACATAAACACAGTTTTAATGATCGCGATACACAATTAATGTTGTTGTTTTAGGTTTTCGCAGTTAAAGTGAGGCGAAATATCATAAACGAGCATTTTGATACGGAGCTGATGCATTTATGGCTTTTGGTGTTCTAACTAGTGGCCTGAAATTTGATGTTTAATTTATTTTTATAAAAACTTTTTTAGTTCCCCATATCATAGACCCATATCTTTTAGTTAACTTAAAAAATCATTATTGAAAATATATTCCTTAAATAGAGAAAATATTATTGCAAGAGTAACAATTCTTCTGGAATATTGTTCAGTTCGTCAATGCTGCTTTAATGCTATGTTCAAACAATAAAAAAGGCATCGCAACTATAAAACTGAAAATTAATGTGCTAATTGTGTACTTTGGCAATTTCATCCCATCAGCATCATAAAATGTCATAAAAAGCATGAACGAAACATAAAAAATAAAACATTTAATTAAATGTTCCAAACAGCAAAACAGCCAGTCAAACAGCCAAATTTTTTTGTGCCGAGCTTAAGCAAATATTATAATATAATGCCGCTTTGTGTTCTTTGTGTTTATTTATCTCGCATCCATCGTTCCCAGCAGCATCAATTTAATGTCGCCTCATTTTGATGAGTGATGAATCTATAATATATATTGGGGTTTGACGTCAAATTTTGTAGAATTTTCATCCGACACATCGTGTCACTTTTTGGCATTTTTGCTAAATTTTATTAAACTCCTAGAAGTTTCATAAATTCCATGAAATTTCATAAATTCTATATTTGTTCGGGCTGCCTATTTGTACAGGAAATTGGGAAAAATGTCGGCCTCGAATTTGAACAAAGATAAATCCCAGCTGAAACAGCCCAAAGCTGTCGATCTTCCAAGAGGCGTCCCATGACGTACAAGCTCATTTTCTGTGTAGGCCGAAAACACACCTAGTTTTGAAATTAATATATTTCATAAGGAATTCAAGGATAATGAATATATTTATTTAAGCTTGCCAGTTTCCGACACAAATTTCCATCGGATACATATTTATGATTTATGGTAATCAGGATGCAAGTGGAGCTTTTAAAGCTAATGTGCCGGGAGCTTTCTGTCTCAATATTTCATTTTAAAAGATATTCTATGTTTCTATAGCAATTCTCAGTTTTTATTTTTTCATTGAAATTGTTCTTACACACAATTGATTAAAATCCACAAAAGTTATTTTAAAATTTCTAACTAGATTTTATTTAAGATTTGGAAAAGTGTAACTTAATTCTCTATGTTTCCGCAATTTTCCATGTATTGGAATTTATGTACAAAAATACTTTTAAAAAGTTTTGTTTTCTTGTTCAGAAAGCCACTTTGGCAAGTTTTGTAAAGTTTTGTAGCGTTTTGTATTGGATACAGCAAAACATTCTAAGCAAAATTACAATTACTTTGGTTTAGTTTGTGCATTTATGCAAGCATCCCACTGTCTGGGATTTGGTTAGTATTTCCTGGGTGGGTTAATGTGCTTTCTTTCAAACAATTCACAATTGAAACAAAGTCGCAGTGTAGTGGTTGCATAGTTTATAATTACTCTATTATTAAAAGCATACTAGAAAGAAAACCCGTTCTACTTATTGGATGCATATTATGATTTGACTTTCAAATTCAAAATTTAATATCTGAAACGCAAGTAACATATTTAATAGTATCAAATCAAGAGGTAGATAATTACACTATCTTATTATTAAACTGTAGTATAGATGCTCATATAAACAATTCTGTATACAGAACAATATATGGATCGATTCCTTAGTTAGAACTGCATGAAAACAATTTAAAGAAACAATTAAAATTTTGGGCAGAAAATTAAAAAATTCCAAACCTAATGTAATTAACATCAACCGAGAAACTCACAAATATGTCTGAACCCCATAAAGTAAGCTGTTAATAATTTAATATTTTAATTTCCCAATGTTTTCAGAGAAATTATATTATAATGCTCCGCATATTGCTTTAAATTTATTTTTGATTACGGAGTGCAAAAACCGACACATATACTATACCAGTAAATACAAAAATAATTAAACAACCAGTAGCACAACATATTTTTGCGATATTTTCACAAACAATTTGGCATTAACTCAGAATAACTCAGAATTATTTTCAAATTAAAAATATTAATGCTCGCTCGGCAAAATTTCTTTGTTTTAAATTTGTTTTAATTAAATATGCAGCGTTGTAGAATTGTTTCGGGTTTTTATTTTCTATTTATTGTACGCTGTGCCCTAGGTGCCACTCAGTGTAATCTTTTCGGAAAAAATTTATTTATAAGGATGTTTCTACATTTTGCAATCAAAATTGTTTTGGCATACAATCTATGTTAATAAAAACAAATATAATAAATTGAAACATCAAATTGCATACCAATTATTATCAGTGGACTAGTTATCCCGTCTCGGCAAAAATGCCGAGTTAAATATTTTGGTTGTAATAAGCTTTGAGCCATCAATCTAGATCAAATAACCTAGATTTGTAGTTTAAAATTATTATAACTTCAGATAAATGAAAAAAAACGTATTTTTTAGTTTTCATCACCAAAATTTTTATTTGGAGCCACCAGCTGGTCACCAGGATCAGCATAAAAAGATCCCATACATGTTTCATGAGCAATCCAATAAATTAGATATATTCGCTGCAGAAACGAAAGCTCTATTGAAAGTTACAAAATAGATCCTGGATCTTAAAAAATAGCTTCTGGATGTGGAGTTTAGCAGATTTTCAGTAAATTTAAGATTGTCACACATAGATTCTATTTTTTTTTAATAATTAAGATAAACCGAAATCTCGAAAAAATTTTGGGATAAGGATGAAATAATTAAGATTCGTGGTGGACCCGCAATGTCAGTTCCTCTCATTACACCAACATTGTCTAGACTCACTGATCATTTGGTAAAAATTTGAAGTCTCTAAATGGTTCCGTTCTTTGAAAATAGTAAAAAAATTTTGAAAAGCTTATGAGAGAAAATATAATTTTTATTACCTAAAGTTTTATTTGGAGCAACCAGCTGGTCACCAGGATCAGCATGAAAAGATCCCATACATTTTTCATGATCAATCCACTAAATTAAATATATTCTTTGAAGAAACAATTGAAAGTTTAAATAGATCCTGGATCTTGAAAAATAGCTTCTGGATGTGGAGTTTAGCAGATTTCAGTAAATTTAAGATTGTCACACATAGATTCTATTTTTTAAACTCATTAAGATAAGAAATCTCGAAAAAAAAAAATTTGGGATAAAGATGAAATAATTAAGATTCGTGGTAAATGTCAGTTCCTTTTATTGCACCAACATTGTCTAGACTCACGAATCATTTGGTGAAAATTTGAAGTCGTTCCGTTCTTTGAAAATAGTAAAATGTTTGAAAAGCTGATATAAGATATTTATTTGGAGCAACCAGCTGGTCACCAGGATAAGCATAAAAAGATCCCATACATGTTTCATGAGCAATCCACTAAATTAAATATATCCGCTAAAGAAACGAAAGCTCTATTGAAAATCCTAAAAAAGCTTCTGGATCTTGAAAAATAGCTTCTGGATGTGGAGTTTAGCAAATTTTCAGTTAATTTAAGATTTTCACTCATAAATTCTATTTTTTTGAACGCATTAGAAGAAATAATCCCGAAAAAAGTTTTAGGATAAGGATGAAATTTTTAAGATTCGTGGTGGACCCGCGATGTCACTTCCACTTATTGCACCAACATTGCCTGGAACTCCTTATCATTTGGTAAAAATTTCAAGTCTCTAAGTGGTTCCATTCTCTCAAAATAGTAAAAAGTTTGAAAAGCTCATAAATAAAACCAATAAATTCATCTTAAGATCAACAGCGCGTGGAAACCTTTGGTTTCTAGTAAGAATCAAATCTCTTGTGATGCCAAATAATTAATGAAAGAAGAAAAATCTAGAAAAATTAAGCAATGAACAAATTTTGTGCATATCATATGCAAAAAATGCCAAAATCGCATAGATTTTGGAAGCTGGGCTAAAGACGCGGTGGAATGACCATCTCAAAAATGACTCAAAATGTGTGTCTTGGCAATGTTTATAAGACCTCATCAAAAAAAGTTAATTTTTGCTGTTAATAAAAAGTGCCACCACATCGTGAACGTTTTTTTGGAAAATTCTTATTTTCCCGAGGATCACGGGATCAGCTCTGGTGACCACCAGATGGGTGGACCAGGTCTGGAACCAAAAGTTTTCATCCTTTACATAGTTGTAAGAAGTTTTGGTGAAAAAAATTCTTGAAAACCTCTATCCGTTCAAAAGTTATTAAGCTCCAGTTCAACGACATGACAGAATTTCGCGTACAACATATAAATATACATATATATACAACTGAATTCTATTATATCAGTGGATTTAAGCTGCGGCTTGATCTATAAACTTTACTTAACAAAATTTGCGTCAGTAGGGTTCAAAAATCCAAGAATAGCATCTGCAAAACTGTGTAACATGAATAATTCCGAGAAATCTTTGTCGAGCAAAGTGAAGCAACCACAAACTGTAATTTCAAGGAATTTCAAGCAAACTTTAATTGAAGCTGTTTAGAGTCAATTTGCCGGGTTGGTGCAGTGTTGTTTTATTGGTGTTGTTGCATTTCTACCAGTTAATACAACAAAACAATTTTAATTGATGCTTGTGGTTAATTGATTGTGCTCTTGGAACTCCACTAGTATAATTATCGATAATATTTTATTATGGCTCCATAGTATTTCAAGGATGTTGCCATTTGATACTTAACATGTTAGTGCAATTTGCGCCAAATTGCAATTTCACTGCTCCGTGCAATTTCACAAATTGAAATTAAATTTTCTATACTTCACTGCTGGGAGTTTAAAATCCATTTGGATGGAGCATATGATGGAGTTTCCATTAAAGTTGGAATTTGTGTAATTTGGGGAGCAGAAGGCTAACAGAAATATTGCCACTTGAGATTTGGCATTTCATGCATGTTAAAAGTTCAGAAATTATTTTTAGTATTTTAGTTTACTGCAACTGTTTGCAAATGCATTGCAATAGTTTCAAATAAATTACAATAAATTCCGTTTATGGTATATTTTTGAAATATATTGGAATATTTTTCTAGTCTGATATATTTTTAAATCTGTCAAGTGGAAAAATTTCGGAAGTAGTTAACGCTTCACTAGATTTGGTTCTTTTACGTAATGAGAATGGAATTTGTTGAAAGTCAAAACACCGTTCGGATCTCTTTAAGGACATTTTCAAACAGGATGTGTCAAATTTAAATGTTAAGAATTTAAATGTTTCCTTTTTTGTGATGAAAATATTTTTTCACAAGTTTTTGTAAAATTTCAGAGTTGTCTCAAATTTAGAAATATTCACACCCATATTATTTGCATTTGAACCCAGGATAAAACATTCGGTCGTTTTCACGAAAATATTTTCCATAGTTATCCCTTTACAACATTTTTCAAGCAGAACATAAAAATTATACAGCACTAAAGAAATATTGGGAATACCCCGCAAAGGTTAGAGGCCTGTCGGACATTTATGCATTTATGCGAGAACAGAGAAACCATAAACAGTTGATAACTCTCACAAACATCTGTTGACATCGGGAACACATGTGGGAACATTATTTGAAGGAATCCTTGCTACTCAAACTCATGGTATTCATGGTATTCATTTCTTCTTTATAGCATAATTTATTATCATTTTTACCGAGTGTTAGTGTCAATATTGTATGTTAAATGTTGATGTGAACATTTATTGTAAATTATCCTTGCTTCCGTTTCTGCTGGTGTTTTTTCCTCATTTTTTATATTCTGCACCAGCCTTGGTGTGTGATCTTGGTGTGAGGCATGAGAATTTTTCTGTATGTTTGCATTTCATATTTGCTCATATAAATGTACAGCATATTTGTGTTTTTGAGTCTGCGGAAAATTCACAAACGATTTTATTTTTTAATTTGTAGTAAAAACATTTTGTACAGATTGCACAGTTTCATTCAGCAAAAACTGGCATAAACATATTTTCGTCCAAAAATCAATAAGCTCTGTTTAGAGAAATTGTTTTATCAGGAACTGTGTGATTTTTGCTAGATTGAGTTATTCTGTTGAGGATTTTCGGAAGCCGTTTCATGTTTGGTTAGATTAAATATGTCATAACATATAGTTTTACCAAAGATTTTATTAGATGGAATGTCCATTCTGGGCATAAATTTTGATGTGATAATCTTAAAAAATATTGCTTTAGAGCTGAAAATTGTTTCTAGTCATACCTAGATTTTGTATTTTCAAATATTTTTTTGTAAAGAAAAGCAAAAGCATTTCTATTCAAATATGATTCAAAATGCTTATACAAAAAAAATACAAAACAATTCCATAATATTTCTAGCGTTGTAACATAAACTCTTTAGTTTCTTTACCATAAAATTTTATCAATAAGTCCATAAAACCATGAAATATCCTCCATAAAACTGTGTACTAATAAAATCTTTAGAATCAATAATTCAATTTGATAGTTCCCATAAAAACTGCCACACAAAGACGACCAATCAGTTCATTGCACCTTCTCTGTATCCCAGAATATTTGCAGTAAATTGCCAAGTGCCAGCAACTGCAGATGGAAAAATTTTCGCGTCTTACGTGGTACATAAATAAGCACAAAATCTTGCAAAAAACTACAAAAGCGACATGAAAAACATTAAAAGCATGAAGAAAGCAACAAATACATCAAATGCATGAACTGCGAGGGATGGGTGTTGATGTGTGGAAATTTTCTTTTATCACCCAAAAACAAAAGTTTGTCCAGGAATTTTGCGTTGAGAATGATATTTAGCTTCAATATTATTCTATAGATCATCTCGTTAGAAAAGAGACTATTCCACTTAATCAAACCCCTTTCAGATGCAGTTCCCCAAGCAAATTTTTTCACCAGTTCCATCTTGTAACGATATATTGGTTGAAATTAAATGCAAAAATATTTTCTCGTAATATGCTTTTAAAATATTCTTCAACAGCTCAGACATGGCTCTTTGTTTGCAGTTTTGCAGTTTGTTGGGTTTGCGCAGAGGTCAAAATGTTTTTTCTTAAACATATTTCATCGTTTTATGCAAATTATTATTAATCACGTAAAGCTTAATAATAAATTTGAAAAACACAATACATAAAGCATAATCAAAATGTGTCTGAAATTTGAACTCAAATTCCAAAGCGGTTTGGAATATTGAACTTGAATTTCATGTGGCTTCGCGTGTTCTCAACAAATCCAACAAATTTTAATGTGTTGAACATTTTTTATGGGCCATTTTATTGTACAGGAATTTACTTGTGTTTCATGTATGAAAGAATGATTACTTATGTCCACGCTGAACCTTGATCATGAACCTGACATAATAAATAACTAAAAAATCCAGTGAAAAATTTGAAATTACAAAGACCTGAGTGTATAAGTTTTGAAGAATTGAAGATAAAAATCAAAAGAAAAGAACTGGAAAGCATCAACGAAAATGAAAGAAACCAGTTTTGTCGGAATTTTATTATACTTTTCACCGAAAAAATATTTAAACATTTATGTGCATAATGTTTTATGCTTGCTCATGTGTGTTTTTGTTGTTGTGTTTAAAAATGTGCAAAAAAATACACAATGAATTATTTTTTATCCGCCGAAATAAACAGAAAACAGCCAAAAATATCAAAAACTAAAAACGCTAAAATGCTGAGAGAACTAAAAATTTTATGTCTGCGAGCAAAAAGCAGTGGAGCATAGCGATAATTGAAAAATTTCAAACTTAATGTTCAGGAATTTAATTTTTGACCAAATGATTTTTCCCTTTTCATTTTTCTCTTCGCGGGTTATGAGAATTAATTCGTAAAAAATTCACAAATTTTAATTACCATATTGTTTCCAATCAATCCATGCATTTTTCATCAACTTTGCGCTCTGTGCAGAGTTTATTTAAATGCAGTTTAATTTAATTAACTTAACTTTTACTTGGAATTTTGGGCAGTCCTGAAGAGAAAATTTTCCACTCGAATTATATAAATTTACTAAAGAAAGTTTTTTTGGCAAAGAAATTGAAGCAGCGGGTTCTGTTCAGATTTGGAATTTATAATTGGATGGTGTACTGGTTTTTGGATAAGTTCGTTTTTAGTATGAAAGTTTTTTTAAAACCTGAACGATACTTTTGTTCTGAATTGAAAATAGAATGTGCGAGAAAATTGATAAGACTGTGTCTTATTTTAAGTGATTTCACAAACTTTTGACCGCCCTAAAGAACAAGCGATCTTAGTAAAGATTTTATATAGGAATTTATTTTCGAAATTAATTCAGCGATTTAATATAACACCAAAAATGGAATGATTTAAATATTTCAACATTAATTTACAACCAGATAAGAATACTTGCATTGACTTATTACCATTTCTTTTAATAAAATGACTTCAAGCGTGAGCGAACAAATATCTGGAAAATGTACCAAATAAATCAATCTACGTTTAATCTTGCCGAATTATCCCGCAACATACGTTGTAAGTAAGTAACCCAACAACATTCTAAAGCATCTTAACTCTCACACGATACAGCCCTATCATGCAAAAAGTTTGTTTCAAATATTCAAATATCTGTGGAAAAAGACTTTCTTCAGCACTATCATCCAAAAAACCTACGACAGTTGACAGACAACTTTTTGAAAAAATTTGAGAACAACAAAAACAGTAAAAACACCTAAACCAACTTGCCAAACTTTATCTGTTGTATCATGTCGCGTTAATTTATTGCTCAAACTGATTTTTCCCGCCCAAAAAAAAACTCCTTTCCTTTTCTGTAATCAGTGAAAATGAAATGTGTCTTTCTTGTTTTTTTGTTATTGCCAAAAACCAGAAAACATCAAAAATAAATCGAAAATTACGATTGCTATTCATTTGTTCGAAATTTGCGAGGTTTTTGGGTACTGTGCGAGAGAAATTAATTAATAATTAATGCGGTGCGCTCCATGAGGAACTGGTAAAATGTACTAAGATACTGCTTGTAAAACTTGAAGTTGGTTAAAATATGCTTTTAATTAAGTGATGAATGAGTTTGAATTAAATATTCATGAATATATTCTTTTGAAAATGCTCATCTGGGATGATATTGCAGATAAAAATTGTAAGAGAAAGTGGTTACTTCTTTCTTTTACAGAATGAAACAAAAGATTGAAGGAATCGGTTCTTAAGTGCTTTAGTGTGTATTTGCATAAAAATATAATTTTTATAGCGAATAGTCAATATATTATAATCTTTATGTACTTTAATAACCACACAAATAACCAAAATTGGTTAAATTTTCAATTATTTGTGGGTACTTGAATAAATGTATATCTTAATTAAAGAAAGCATATAACCTCTTTCCGGTACTTTGAACTGGAAGCTCATATCAACATTTATTACACTGAAACAAACTATTGAGAAAATGTGAAAAGCGCTGAAGCAACCAGTACTTACTCAACATTTTAATGCAGTATGATTTGTTTGTATGATTAAAATAAAAACAAGACTGATGGATTAACACAAAACCTGCATGGTACACGAAATTGAAAGCGGTGCAAAGTTCTGTACTTCTAATTAGATGAAAAATACAAGAACATGTTTTTTAAACTCATAAATTTACACAAATAGCAAATAGGATGCTTCTCTAACGAACTTACACAACATACAGAACATAATTAAAATAACGAGAATAATCACAATATGGTACTCCCTTTGGCAACTGAATAATCCTCGAAACCTGCGAGGCACGTTGAAATTGCAACGCTTTATCTCGAATGTTACTAAAGATCATTATAAAGATTATAAAGAGAGTTCTTCAGATTAATTATGCGCACAAAATTCCTTTACAAAAGTTAATTAAAAAGAGTTTGGTATGAAATATATATATATGTGACCATTAAATTCACGAGTTTTTGGGAGCTGTTGTTTTTTGAAATCATAAATTTAAAACATAAGTTTTGTTTTCTCTTTTCTTTTGATACTTCGATGGATGTGAAAAATGTTGTGGAGTATTGTTGGCAAGTCGGGCTTTTAAAATAAGCCTGAAAATATCCAATTGTAAAAAATCTGTCGATTCCCAAAAATGGTTCGTAAAATTGATTTAAGGTTTTTGTATATACAATTTTTTGATAAATATTTTAGTGTAAATAACCTTTGTTGTTGAATGCACTTTAATAAAAAAAATAATAATAATAATAAATAATAATAATAATAATAATAATATTTTAAAAATGCAATTTTGACCCACCATATTTGCAGTATTTGTTGTCTGCTTATACCTGGTGATGAGACTTTATGTGGCAGAACTGCACAAAAAGAAGCGATTGAAATAAAAACTATTTTCGCCTGAAGGGAAGTGAATTAGATAAAATCGAGAAATATTCACACAAAACTTTTTGGTTGAGGAATTTATGATGATTAATTTTAATGCTGATTTTAAGCTCTCTTGGTTTTTTCTTTGCACAACATGTAACGAAAAACTCAACAAACAAAAAATAGCCAGATAACGAAATAAATTTCAATGCCAAGCGAAACAACCAAGAACTTTTTAAAAATATGTAAACAATAATATACTAGCTGAAAATATTACAGTTAAACAAAATTACCAAAAAATACATAAAATTATAAAAAGTTAGAACAGTGGGAAAACAATCAAAAACTTCCCAGCATTTTTGAAGACTAATTTTGTAAGAAATAATAAATTTACGTTGCAGAGTTTTCTCCAGGAAACATCAAAAAATATGTTGTCGTTCTTGTCTCCAATATTGAACAAAATTGAACAAAATTGAGCGATAAATTATGCTCCAAACATTTCTAGAACTTGTACAACTCAAACAAGTGAAATGACTGAAAAAGCTGTTTGTCGTTAATTTTCGCTTTGAACTGGAGATTTTATGAATTATTCGGGGAATTATTTGTTTTGTCAAATTTTTCAGAAATTTCGAGGAAACTTTGCAAACAAGAAAATAAGTAAAATGTATTTTCAGGCAGAAATTTCCTTTGACAGATTTTTTAAAGAAATTTTTATATAATTTTTATTGTTTTTCGTTTAAAGTTTAAATTTTCAAACGTTGAGTAATTTATGGCAATCACGTTCGATTATTTTTTGTGGTGCGGCTGAATAAATCAAATTTTTTGCGTGCCCAAAAAAAACCTGAAAGGAGTCAAGTTGAAAATGACCGGCACAATTTCATGAATTTGTGATTGAGAAATTGAATTATTAACCGAGGAAAGATATTTGTGAAGATAAATCAGATATAATAATAGCATCACTTGAATGGTAATTGAATATGCTGGATACTTATTGTTTGCCCAACATCATGTAAATTGAGAATGGATCATAATATAGTTTTGTTAATTATTATTTGAAATATTTTTAATAATTTTAATGGAACTTTTAAAAAATACTTTTAATAATATACATACATTAATATTTTGCTTCCAGCTAATATTCATCCATCAATACTTTGGGTAACCATATAGTCCAAAAATACTTATTCAACAGAAACCCATTCAGAAACTTCAAATCACCAATAAATCACACAGTCGAACCATTTCCCAACTTCTAGCCAATTAATCAAATATTTTACATTTGAACTTTTCTGCAAGCCCAAAAAACTGGAATACAGTAAAAATCTAAAAAATCTAACAACCGAAAACCAAAAATAAATTAGTTTTATCTATTTCTCCATTTGTTACGAGTTTTGATCGCTGCCTCAACTTTTCTGCGATTTCGTACTTTGCCGATACGTTAAATTTTATATTTAAGACAAGTATTTTGGGAAATAAAGAAACTCTTGGCTTTTTTGTAGAGTGTCGCATATTTTGACGATTGTCATATTTCATTTTTTACTTTCGAACCGGAGTTTATCGTTATCGACTCAAATAGCAAAATAAAATTATGGTGAGTTGAGTTTTTGAATTTGTTTTCAGAGGTTGCCAAACGTGGTTTCATTCACTCAGAAAATTCTTAGAAAAGTGACTTGATTAATAAACACAAACTTTCAATGAAATGTTAAATTTTGATAAGAAACACCAGATTTTTGTTCAACAAAAATAACAGGTGTTAAAAGTTCTGTCACCACTGCTATAAAATAATAAATGATTTCATTACTTTCAATGCTCAGTGAGATGAAACCCGAAACTCCAAATAGATACAAATTTTTGCTTTATTGTCGAGTTTTTTTAGCGATAGTCACTTTCTTTAGACAACGGCCGAATATCAATTGAAAGAGATTTCAAAGAAATGATAAATTATGTCAGAAATTGTTTTGGAAATGTTAGATTTTCATGAGACATGAAGCTGTAACAACAATTTATAATATTTGGTATTTGTATTGAGTGATGAGTGATGATGGATGTAAGAAGGGATTATACTTTGAACTAAAAATTGATGAAATTGTTCTCATTTGGAGGTTTCCTTTGAAAAATAATTTAATAAATGAATGTTGGATAATCTTATGATGATTCATAAAATGATAGATGAAGTACAAAAATGTGTCATTTAATATTTATCTTAACCATTAACTCAAGATAAGGATTCATAAATTTCAGCTGTTTTTTCATCAAATGATATATTGAATATCCATTATGAAACTAAAAAAATTAAAACTGTTTTTTAGAACTTTCTTCTTGTCACGAAGTCTAATAAACAGAATATAAAAAATAATGTCAAATTATACATCACAACATTAACCAATGAATAAACATAAGCTTGCAAAAGTGATTTTCATAAACAAAACTTTCAGAGTGACCAAATTGTAATTAATAAATATTGAGTCTTGCGCAATATCCAAATATTTAAATCAACAAAACAGAACAATTCCACAATATTTCTGATAAATTTTCGTCAAATGTAAAATTGCCACATTGCTGTATTTCATAAAGTTTCCCAGCAATAGCAAAATTGTTATCAGAAATTATCCAAAGCCTAAAAAGCTCAAATGCATTCAAATGAAAATCCTCCACTTAAGTGGTCTCTACACTTTGCCATAGATACTTTTCAACGTACACTGCATAAATACCAGGCACTCTATAAACTTTATATTAAAATTGCTGTAATCATACCGATTTATATACACTTTATACTTTATGGAGCAGAAATTTATGATTATATTTATTCCAAGATAGGAACAGCAGATACGATAAATTGAGCTCATTGAGAATCATTTCCATCCAGGTATCCTTTTCGTGCGATAATGAAAACATCTCTTTATGCTGTTATAGGGTCATATAAGTTAAAACCTGTATATTCTGAAATTATTGATAATAAATCCATTTTAGTAGCCACCACAGATTTCTTGACAATAATTGAAATTGGTTTATTCAAAATTAATGTACAATTAAAGCTAATATTTTTCACTATAATAGAAAAATATATATGTCAATGTGAAAGCATCGAGTGAAAGAATTATAGCTTCATTTATCCAGCTAAATGAATCCTACAGAGACCATCCAGTACTTTCTACCTCTAACAGTTCTCATACATTTTATGGAAATTTATGGCGCTACATTAAAATTGCTGAATTCTCCTGAACCAAGCTAATATTCCTAATATTTTTAATGTGCTTAGATTTAAATTTTTTAAGATGCTTATTGAAGAATTAGAGATATTTCATTACCAAAAAAAGTCAAAAGAAAAAACTGGAGAAAAGTTTTTACAAGATATTTAAATTAATTGTTCATACGTTTTGAGGGTAATTACAGAATGCTATTAAGATTTTAAATTTTGTTTCCAGAGTTACGACTTGCTCGAACTTTAAATGTCTCTGGCTCTTTAATTTAACAGATCAAGCATTGAGAGGATTTCTGGCTTTATTGGTTGCGGCATTGTTTGAATTGTTGTGGTATTATCTATGGTCTAGTCTACTGGTATGTGCCTATCTGGTTGAATGGTTTTTGAATGGAAAACTTAAGAGTTCTAATGAAAACAATGAAATTAAAAACAAAAACAAAAAACAATATATCTAATATGTAAATTCTATTTTTAACTAGAAAACTCATTAGTAAATATTATTTCGCAATTTTCCATTTATCTCGCATGTATTTTAAGTTAAATCACGTGAAGTGGCTTTGAACAAGATTTTTGCTTTGGAAATATTATTTAATGAAATTTGAAAATATTAACAAAAATTTTCCACAAAACATGGAGAATTTTGTCTGAACGAAAAATATGAGGAAAAAGAAGAATATGTAGATAAACTTTCAACCATGAACCAAGCTAAATAGATGTTCCTTTGTATACTTTGTGAATTCATTTGGGATACATTATTATTTCTAGCGTGAATTCGACAAAAGCTTCAATGAACTTGTTTTATGGAAATTAAAAAGCTATTACCATTTATTAATATCTCTTGTAGTCTTGTAGTATTGTATTAAAGAGATATTTTCATCTCGGCTAATTCCTTATGGCATCAGAGCTATTAGTTAATTGTTTTCTTTTGCTTTTCACATCATTTATTTGATTACTATTTCATTTCTCATCATTTTTGATTAAAAATTGAATATGTACAAAAAGTTTGATATTGAGTGATGCAACATTTAATAATACATTAATATGTAATCCTCACTTAAATCTATACACGTTGATTCGTCACTTCAGACTACACCTGTGCATATTGAATTTTAGCCTTCATCAGACATACCAGACATAAATTATTCAAATAATTTAAATATTGTATATGTAAATTGACTCACACGTGAAATCGTAAAATCTCTGCAATTACGGAATTTCCATAAATTTCCATAAAACTCATAAAAACATTTAATGTCATAAAACACAGAAATTGTATTAAAAATTCATAAAAAGCATCAATATGTTTGAGTCGCAGCTTCCAAGTAATAATAATACATAAGCTAAAAGTTGATCTGTGAATTTTGATACAATATTTTTTACAAGAAATATCAACAACTTTTTAAGATGTTGAAGTTCCCAGAAGGAGAGTTGTTGAGAAATGTTTGAAGTCTAAAGGAACCAATTTAACCAAATTTAAATTGAATTCAAAAACTGAATAATTATGCGACATCGTTCACTGATGCCCCAAAGGCAAAAAACCAAGTATCTTGGCCTTTTAGGATGTAAGGTAAAGAAACTGGAGAAAGTTAATTCAAAATCGTAAATATTGATGCGAGTAAACTACTGAAACTACGTATATGAACAATTTGTAATTTTGTAATTCAAGTCTCAATTTCATTTTAAAGCAAGTGCTTGGAATATGAGCTATGTAGATTACAACAATAATTGAGAAAAAAAAGCAACAATACCTTCAAGCGTTTTGATTGTTCAAAAAAGGTAAATTTTACATATTTTTTTGCGCCAGAATTATGAGCTGTTATGAGCTGAACGACTTTAAATTGAAAGATTTGCTTTAATTTCTTCAATCTTTTACTTAATTAAATTAATTTGTATATAATATCTGTATTTATCTTAAAAACTGTTTTTGGTGATTTTTTTTTTTCATTTGTTGTCCAAAATTATGTGAAACAATTATTTCTGATGATTATAATTATAAAAATATTAAGTATCTTTCTCCAATTTTAAACACAATTTTTTTGTCTTCAAGCATTTAAATTTGTTATATTTTAAGTATTTAAGATACTTACAGGCATTTTAATTATTTTGATCATGAAAACATAAAGACAGTAATAAATACAGATATACAGTTTTGTTCCACTGATTACCATGATCTCATGTTTGCTTCGAGTAAACAGTACTTTGTGTTGCGTTTATTATCTTTTAAGAATTTCTGTGTCACCAAAAATACATTTTTAATTACTTTTAAAGAACTGTTTCTCAACTTCTTATTTTCTTTCAATTTTCAATCTAAACTTCTAAGTTGATGATAACAATCTTGAAATCTTTTGAAATCTTCTGAGAAAAGTTATCATACCGTAACAATTGTAAAGTTCTTAATGTTTGTAATTTTTCTAATTTTTTGAATTTTAGTAATTAAATAAAACTTACTTTTTATGTGTTATCCAAAAATTATTATCCAAACAGCTTTATTTTCTTATCAGATGAAAAGTTGAGTTGATGTTTCTTAATTGACAGTTTTTCACACAATTATTTCACTAACGAGCTTTATAATCAAAAATGTAAAATAAACAAAAATTTAATTTGATTATTTATTTTCTAATATATAGTTCACTGCTCTAATGTCCACTTTTTTCTACTTTTTGTTTGATTGTGAATCAATCATTTCTTTATTATTTTGAGACAAACTTCACGATTATCATCTTTTTTTCAAGAAATCAGATCTTTTTTTGCTCGTTACATATTTTTCTTTATTCTTTCGGATGCTCAATTTATTTTAAATTACAACACCTCAAACTCCAAAACTCCACAATTTTCCAGAAAACAGATTTTTTTAAATTATTAATTGAAATAATTTATTGAATTACAACCTAACCGCCGAATGTTTTGTCGAAGATTGAAATAAATTTTATTTCTTCTGTTAATGTTGCGCCGTGTCTGGAAAAGAGAAGAGAGAATATTTCCAGGCACACGAGCAGCATGTTAAAGCGTTCCAGTAAAGCATTGAAACCAGTAGTTTGTTTTGTTTTATTTCTGCCTGAGACATCAATCAAAAGCATCAGTCAAGGTCTAGTCTCAAGTAGAATTTAAATATTACAATATTTATCTTTTCTTTATAAGGTCAGCAACTCGGATGAGGTACAAATATGAGAAGAGGTCAAAAAACGCTAAATGTATTTTTCAAGTATCCATCATTTATTTTAATTATTTATTATAAAAGTTCATTTTAAAGAATTTCTCCAGAACTTTTGACTCAAACAACTCCACAATTAAAATTTTAATGTTCAATTGTTAAAAATTATGCAAAAGTCCATGAATCTATGAAGAAATATCAAATTTTTCTTACATAAATAAATTAACTCGAATATGAAGTTAAAAAAATATTAAATTTATATAAATTTCCATATTTTTCCGTAAATTTGGCGTGGAGTGCTTTTTGAAGAGTTAAGCTACAAATAATTATAACAAAAGCAAGCATTACATGTGTGTATTTTTCCCATTAAAAGTATTTATAAAATATTATACAATAAATATTTGCAGAGATTAAAAATAACATACAAAAGCACGATACAATCGAAAAATACAAAAAGTGTTCACATCATCGCTCATACACTTTTTTTTGCATTCAAATTTTTTATTTGTTGAGTATCGGAATAATTTTTAAATAAATTCAAACATATCTATCGAAAATTTGTTGGATCCAATTCCCAATCGAAATTTAAATTTATTTTGTAAAATGTTCAGTTTTATTTAAAATTTTATATAAACGGAGCTCAAGCTTGTTTGTGTAATATTGTACAGTCTTTGTTGTTTTTAATCCAGCAAACTGTTCATTTGGCTATTTTCGGTTTGTTTTGGATAAACATATATAGTGTGAGTATTGTGAGAATTTGAATATAACTAGCATATTTCAGTGTTTTATGTTTTTGAGTTTGTAAAACAACAATAAATGGAATTAAATTGCATTCTCAGATTTACAAAATTTCATTCAATTTTACATTTTACATTTGATGTTTATTTTAATATTTATTGAGGATTGCTAACATATTTGTTTTATTTTTAAAATTGTTGGTTAGATATCATGCAATAATAATATTATGCAACAATAAGAAAGGAAATAGAACTCATGCATCGCTGATGATATTATTACTTTATAGAATCGTTCATTAGGCTAAATTCTAAATATAACTCTGAAAAGCTTATTGAATATTTTTCATAAAATAAGAAATAAAATCACAATGAGAGCGAATTAAGAAAAGTTTTCCTCATAATTCTATGATAAATTTATTAATAAGACAGATTTACAACAATATTGCTTGAGTCATATAGCAATAAAGATACTATAGAAATCGATACAAAATTGCATGAAAAGCATAGATGCATCTTTTAGTACCTCGGATATGCTTGATAAAATAACGCAAATGCTGCTTATATCATGCAGATATATCACTGAACAAACTGCATTTAAATTTAAATTTTCAATTTCAATATTTACGTTTGCTGTTGAACACTTGAAAGCAGTTGAAAGTGTTTTCTTTACCTTATCTAGTTGTTCAGTTATCCAGCATGCAATCATGCAACAAAGCAACATTTCAAACGTTTCAATATATTTGAGCATTTCAAGCATTTCAAGCATATCAAGCATCTCTTAGTTTCTCTTCGAAAAAAACGGATAGGAACAGATAAGGTAAAGATATTGAAGGATTGAAAATAAAGGAATATTAGGTTCTTAATATCAAAAGGAAGCTTGATTGGAAGGAACATAAAATTTTATAAACTAATATCATAAAAATAAAATATTAATATCAAACTTTTGTAAAAATTTTATTTCTTGAATATTTTTTTGATACACTTTATCTATTAAGAGCTTTTAATAAAATTGTTTGATAAGAATCTTTAAAAACCTAAAGCTAGCATAAATTGTTTTAATTGAAATAAAGAAAGGAATATGCTTGTCTGTGATTGTATCCAACTTATGGGCGGGCAAATCATGTTATTTCAATAATATTTATTCTATAAAATTTTCAAAATTTTCTTCTTAACCGGAAAATATTTATAGCAGTCTTTTTAGCATGCAAATATGGCTAAACGTAAATAGCTTAACTGCTATTTTTATGTATTTTATACAATTTAACGATTTAGCATAAATACTGAGAGAGTATCGAAATTTGCATATTTCAATTTTTATTGCACAATCAAAAAAATCTCATCTCATTGAATTAATTTGCCTCTAATCGCTTTTATATATCTATTTGTACCTATTGATAATTTATTCACAGTTTAATACATAAACAACGTTGAACAAAGATCAATTATACTGATAGCAAAGTGAGAGAGATTTCTTATTTACTGCTCATAGGCTGTTAACAATAAAGCAAGCTATTAAATTGGATTTAAAAGCCATTACTCCATCTTTATCAACAATTTTTAACAATGGATACTGAAATCGAAATTTGTTAGATGGTGATAATTTATGGTGTTATGATTGTTGATTAATCAGTTTTCATGTTAATTTGCATTTAATTTTTCCAATATGTAGCTATAGAAAACTAATTTTAAATTCAATAGTTCAATTCACCTGTTAAAAAAATTGGTCACTACAAATGCTAAAGATATGATTGATTCAAAGACCTACAAAACCACCGTCTATAAAATAAAAAACAAAACGATGATAAGCTGAAAGGGAAAGTTTATACAATTAAACAGTTTTGAAAATTGATTATGCGTATAAATCACATTATTTAAAAATCAATGACTCATTCTCTTTGGTCCAACTAAAACTACAAATTTAAAGCATTAAATCTTGAGTAATTTAAATGGATATTTTTAATGGCAATTGTATGTAAATTATTTGAACCCTCGATGGTTATCAAATAAATTCCTATTTCCGGAGCTTAACACAAACCTATAAACCTACAAACTCACAAAAGAGATTTGCAAAAATTACCTGAATTCGCCTAGACACAGACCAAGATTTAAGATTTATGCTAATGTCCATCAAGTTAACCTAGAATACCGGAACGGAGGGCAAATATCCTCTTTGTCAGTTTGTCAGAGCTTCAACATTGTGTAATTAGGAAAACTACGGGGTTCTTTATTTTAATTGGATTTATTTAGTCACTTCCAGTTCGCCAGTTTATTTGGAGTTTTGCGGAGCTCTTGTAGCACAGTTTGCAACTTGTTCTAACATTTTAATGCTTACAAAAGAAAACTATAGCGATTATTTGACAATTTTGTCGTCTTTTCGTATTTTCAGAATTTTTCTTTGTTAAGGCGCCTTTAAGAAATTTGTAATGTGACACTATACGATAAAAGCACATACCAGAGAAAATAATTGCAGTTTGATGAAGAGATTCTTGAAGTTTGCTCTTGTTGCAAAATTGTGTAATAAAGTGCATTGAGCTTTAAAAATATTTCGTGGATGTTTTGCTGATGTTTGAAATTTCTTAAACCTTGATATAAATTTTCGTTAATATGAATCTGATATTAAATAAAAATTTTATTTAATAATGTTACAGTTTTAACCCAACAAAGTCAAAGCCAATTTTGAATCGATTTTTTCTCCAAATAAACTGTCTGCTCCTTCAGCTTCTGGATTCCAATTCTCACAATACTGCATTTCTTCTTGAGTTTGAAGTTTTGGAATCGAACTATTGCTAGGAAACTTATCAACTGTTTCTAAAATCCATTTCAAATATTCAGATACTTTTACGTACACTCCAGGAAAACCTTCGTGAAGTCCGCAAGTATTTGCTCCAGCTGATACAATTCCATATTGAATCATTCTTGGTTGATTGTTTAGAATGCTAAAAAACTGGACTGGACCACCTGAATCGCCTTTGCATGCATCTGTGTTAGCTTCACCAAGTGCACAAAACTGCCTAGAAGACAATTTCAAATTGAAGGCGCCAAAAATCTCACTACAAGGCTCTAATGGACAGAATGAAATTCCAGCTTGTAGTAGCTCATTCGACTGACTTCCTTTCTCAGTCCTTCCAAACCCGATGACGATCAATTTCTTGGGAATGTCACGAAACTCATCACCAAACGGCAAGCAAATTGGTCGTATGTTATCTATACAATCATAAAAAATTCAGAAAATAATTTAATAAATCAACGACAATAAATTCCAAAGTTAACCCACCCCTGATTTCCGCTGACTTTGCAAGATACACCAGACCAACGTCGTTCGCATATTTTGGTTTGTCATAGTTTGGATGTAAAATAAAGCTTTGTATGGCGACATCTTGATAAGGACCAGCGCAGCTTCTATCATTCTCAATTAATGATGCTTCAGATACTTCTTCACAATCAATTTCTTTCAGTAAATCGTGCTCTCCAAGACGTACCGATTGTCTGAAATTGTTCTGAAATTATTATAATTTTTCTAATAGAATAAAATATTAATTTAATATTACAACTCAACGCAAGTCTTTTTTAGGCAATGGGCGGCAGTTAACACCTGAAATGTGAAATTGTGTTAATAGAATTAATTAGCTAAAGTTTGATTTATGTTATCTTAAAATAGAAAAATGTTTTGTAATGATAACTTAAATGATGAATATAAAAATTGGATGAATGATTATTGAAAATCAGTTTCATACATCTATGCTTTAGAAATGGAAGCCATTTCTTATACTCATTTGCATATCTTGCTATATATTTAAATAAACTCACAAATCTACTGGAAATCAGAGATCCTCCACATAAAAATAAATTCTGTTCGGTTGCGTTCTTACTGTCCTTAAACTTGTAGTTTAATAAAGCCATCCATGGGTATTGCTCAATTTGTGTAACATTGCCATTTGAGATTCTATTTGTATCTGAAGAGATTCCACACAATTTACTATTGAATACTCCATAGTTTCTGTGATTTTCAAAGTTTTTTTTGCGCTTGCTGCAATGAACAAATTTACGTGTAACATTCATTGATGATTCTGAAGCAGACACACATTTGTTTTGAATCACAATTTTCTTGCAACATGTGG